>JAAFCE010007744.1:7690840-7730216 GCA_013389805.1 Trigoniulus corallinus
GAATTAGAATCTGGTCCTAGAAGGAGAGAAGAGGTGAGGGGAGGAGGTGAGGGGAGGAGAGGTGAGGAGGGGTGAGGAGTGGTGAAGAGAGGAGAGGTGAGGAGTGGCGAGGAGAGGTGAGGAGTGGTGAGGTGAGGAGAGGTGAGGTGGGGTGGGATGTGTGGGTTGGGTTTGGTTCCGTTACGTTGCATATTTGGAAATCCTCTTGTCCATTATAGCTGACCAAGAATATAGAATCTGGTCCTACAAGGAGAGGAGGTGAGGGGCGGAGAGGTGAGGAGTGGTGCGGAGAGGAGAGGTGAGGTGAGGTGAGGAGTGGTGAGGAGAGGTGAAGTGGGGTGGGATGTGTGGGGTTGGGTTAGGTTACGTTACGTTGCATATTTGGAAACCCTCTTGTCCCTTATAGCTGACCAAGAATTAGAATCTGGTCCTACAAGGAGAGGAGGTGAGGTGAGGGGCGGTGAGGAGAGGTGAGGAGAGGAGAGGTGAGGAGTGGTGAGGAGAGGAGAGGTGAGGAGTTGTGGGGAGAGGAGAGTTGAGTGGAGGTGAGGAGTGGTGAGGAGAGATAAGGAGAGGTGAGTAGAGGTGAGGTTGGTGGAATGTGTAGGGTTGGGTTAGGTTACGTTATGTTACATATTTGGAAATCTTGTCCATTATGGCTGACCAAGAATTAGAATCTGGTCCTACAAGGAGAGGAGAGGAGTTGAGGGGCGGAGAGGTGAGTAGAGGTGAGGAGTGGTGAGGTTGGTGGAATGTGTGGGGGTGGGTTAGGTTACGTTATGTTACATATTGGGAAATCCTTTTGTCCCTTACAGCTGACCAAGAATTAGAATCTGGTCCTTCAAGGAGAGGAGAGGTGAGGAGAGGAGGTGAGAGAGGAGGTGAGGGAGGAGGTGAGGAGAGATGAGGAGAAGTGAGGAGAGGAGAGATGAAGAGAGGTGAGGTTGGTGGGATATGTGGGGTTGGGTTAGGTTACGTTACATATTTGGAAATCCTCTTGTCCCTTATAGCTGACCAAGAATTAGAATCTGGTCCTACAATTGTCTACGAATGATAATTCGGCCCCTAATGGAACACACATCTTGCCAAAAACTGTCTAATAACTGAATCTTGCACCAAAACTGATTGGGATGAAAATCTTGTCCCTAAAACTGACTTGGAAGGATGATTTGGCTCCATAATTGGCTACGAATGAAAATCTGATGTGTATATCACTGGATATTCTGCCATGTTTGAGAATGTTTGAAATGGTAAGATTGGGAAGTTTTGTAAATTTTACGAGCAGATTAGGGATTCTTGGGAACTTTGGAATTTGATAGTGTGGCAAATGAGGTGTTACATACTGTATTTTGGGAATGTTTAACATTTTGAAAAATAAACAGTTGGGGAGATGATGAATACAGAAAAAGTTATTAAATCGTTAAATGTGGACACGTGGAGATATGAACAATGTTGAACATGTGTTAGAAATGGATAGCACTGGAAATCCTAGGATATATAGGTGAAATGTCGACAATGTGGAATTGATGAATACCGTAACGAAATGTGATCAAATTATTAAATTAGGACAATCGGTAATTTTTGCAGAATTCATATATTCGGGGGAGGAGTAGAACTAAGGCAGGGCTCATAGCCCCTGTTCCAATTGATATGTGAACTTCAAATGCAAACTGGTCGTCTGCAAAAGGCGCTCCGACTCCCGGCGTTTTATACTCGAGCATATTTCAAAGCTAAAGAAGGTATTGTATATTTGCTCGTTGTTTTTCGACTGATAATATTATTGTTGCATTAATAATTCGAAATGCGATATTTTTTAACGACACGGAAATTTCTATCCTCTAACGATTCACATTGAAACAATCGTAAATGACTTACGATATAAGGAATTGACGTATGGTGTTCTGTTGACGGAATCATTTAAATTGATCTGTCAAATCCATCAATGCAAGTCGTAATTGTTGATTGCTGTAATTTCAATCTCATTTTAGTGTGCATCACCAGTTTATTTTCTGACAGTTTCATTCGAAGACGATATTTAATTATTTAAGATACGAAGAGTTTCAAAGATGATCATTGTCATTTTTGGGCTTCTCAATTTTGGACTCTTTGGAATTATGAGTTTCGAAGTAGAATCTTAGGTAAGTGATTCGTAACTTTTATTGTATTGTTACTGTTGATACTACACAATCTTTAAACATATCGCACACTTCTATTTAACTTCAATATATAATTTGTTTTTGTCATACATGCAAGACATATACAAGTTATGGATAAGATTCAACTGAAATTCCTCACTAACTGGGGTCATCCAGACAGAATAGGCCTGACAGGAATTCGATTTCATACTAGAGATGATCGTCCGCTGTGGGTTTCGACAATTGTTGCTTGTGAAAATTGTCAAGATCAAAGAGGAGACCTAACAAGTTTACTTCATGGAAAGACTAAGGTATATTTCAATCATTTTAAGTATATGATTTTATTTTTAAAGTAAAATGAACGAAATACTCTCGCATCCACTGCGTCACCCAACGGGAGAACATTCAACTAGCTAGCCCATTTCAATAAGTTTTCTAGAAATCTTACATAACCATTATTCGGGCAGGTGGCTTACACCATACATTTATTCAACCCCCGTATTATGAACTCGAAGTTGCGCTCTTGCGAAGGTTGCTCAGTAGGTCCGATGTCGATACCATACCTCAAGGTCTGATGCTTGGAGAGGTACAAAAAATTGCTCATTAAATAAAAGAAGATAATCCCCAACCCCGTCAGGATGATACCTACAGTATACCAATGCATTAATTCATAGAGCTGTGTTCGGTTGCCAAAAGTTTTGACCCAGAGATACAGATGCCCACTTCTCTTTTATATCGTTTATTATTTGAATCCTTAGACTGTCGATGAGCGATACATGTGGAGTTGTTATTTTAATGAAGATTCACCAGTGACATTAACATTCTCCATTCCTATGTTGAACAAAGCACAGGACGTCAACCTTACTCTTGGAAATGCAATAATTTGGAATTACAACGATTGTTGGAAGGCAAAGATACTCATCTTTTACATTACTGAATTAGATGCCATCACACATCTTCAGAGAGTCCTAATAGACCTACTTACAACTTTTATTTTCAGGGTCTGGACATAGGAGTCAAAAACATACAGATATACTTCAATTCATATCTAGTGTACGAAGGTCGAGTTGAGAAAGGCTGTGGTAATGCAATTTTTGATTATGGACAGCAACTGTCATTCAACACTGAACTTCTGGATCAAGATGCAGGCAGCACTAAACCTCATTCACATATTCCTGAAGAAGATTCTCTAAAACGTACAAGTCATGTGCCTGACTGGTTTTTGCAACTCTACAAAAATGTTCCAGACCGTGTAACCAGAAGCGGTGTTGACACTGATGATGATGATGACGACGATGACTGGTCTAAAGATCGCAAGAATAAAAGCCGAATTCTCAGTGGTCGACGAAGCACTGCTGAAAATCACCTCCAGTCTGCATCAGAAGATTTGGAAAGTTGTAACAGTTCTGGAAGAACAACCAGAAATTCGGGCGTTGTTGGCTCGTCTTTTGAAGTTCTTGATGATCGTATTTCCAATTCCAGTCATTCTTGTACAGATTCTTTGGCAGGAGTTGACGACATCGATATGACAATGAACAGTAGAGAAAATTCAGCAAAGTATGGAAGACGTTCTGCAAGACGACCATCTACAGATTTGACTATCAATCCTCCGATTCCATCTCTGATGAATCTCAAAAGTGCAAGTAGTTCACATCCTTCAGGTGTAATTGATAATATTCTCGATCAAGGCATGAAGTCTTCAACGTCCAACTTCATTTCGTCAGAGTCCTTACAAAACTCGTCATCCTTAAATGACACTTTCGTCATTCCAGAGTTACCTGAAGGACAGCGTTTGACTCTTCTTGTTTTAACTACATGGGGAGATCCTCATTATGTAGGTCTTGGAGGTATTGAACTCTTCTGCGACAATGGGAAGCCACCACGAATAGTAGAAATGTGGGCATATCCTACAGATGTCGAAGACCATTTAAATGTCTCTGGAACAATCTCAAATTTAATGGACAGCAATCTTCGCAACAAAACAGATGGCAACCTGTGGCTAGCACCATTCGCACCAGGAAAACAGCACTTTATCTGTATGGCTTTTGACGAGCCTGTGAAATTAGCTGTAGCCCGCGTGTGGAACTACAAGAAATCTCGCATCCATTCTTTCCGTGGAGTTAGAAATATAGAACTTATGCTTGACAGACAATGCATTTTTAGAGGAGAAATCTTGAAATCAAGCGACTCTGAATACTATGGCGATACCATACTGTTCACTTTAGACGAGCAGATTTTGGAAAAAGTGTCATTGTACGATGACAATTTTCAGTGCTCCTGTTCTAACAGTGATGAAGAGGATACAAAAGACATCGATCGTCTGCGACCGTCAACTGGTTCATCAACATTGAGCACAGCCAATAAAGAGCCCTTGGCTGCAGACGAAGAACTGGATGGCTATTTGTCAGATACTGCAGATGACGACAAAGATTCCGAAATTTTATCTGGCAGACGTTTAACTTTGACTTTCTTAACCAATTGGGGAGATGCTGGTTTCATTGGTTTGAATGGCTTAGAAATTATCAACGATGACGGATCCCATTTGCAAATCAAATCCCATATGGTGGAAGATACTGTTTCGTCGGCTTTACTTTTTGAAAGACTTTTTTATGGAGACCATGTAACTGATGATGTAAATCGTGTTTGGTCGATCCCACTCAATAACAATGATCAGGAACCCAAGAGTGTGTCCATTAATTTTAGCAACATTGAGCGTTTTTCTGGCTTGCGAATCTGGAATTATAATATTAACCTTCAAGAGTCTTACAAAGGTGTCAAATTAATGACTGTGAAGATCGATGATCGGCAGATTTCACCAGACGGTGGATATTTAATAAGACGAGCGCCTGGCAACTGTCATTTTGATTTTGTTCAAGAGATTGACTTTCGGTTCCCTCCTCCGCCATTATCGATGCTTCCTTTGGAGATTTCGCAAATTTCTTCAACGGAACACAGGACAATGTCTGGTACGTCTTCACAGTTTGGAGAATACGAACCTCTAGTCTGTCCCTGTGGATTCATTTTTCAGTTACAGCTGTTATCTTCGTGGGGTGATCCATATTATATCGGTCTTAATGGACTGGAAATCTTTAATAAAGACGATCAGAAAATAACACTGACAGCGGGAGAGCTTGCTGCTTACCCGGATAGTATTAATGTTTTAGACGGCATTGATGACGACCCAAGAACTCCAGATAAATTAATTGATGGTATCAATCACTCAAGAGAAGGCCATAATAGCTGGCTGTCACCCATCTTGTCTGGTGTTATCAACAGGGTATATATTGTATTTAGCTTTCCTGTAGCAATATCGATGGTAAAAATATGGAATTATGCAAAAACCCCTCAAAGAGGAGTTAGAGATTTCGCTCTGCTAGTGGACGACCTATTAGTTTACCATGGCACGCTTATGAAGATAGATGAAGATCATGATAAACCTGTGAAACATGGCACAGTATTATTTACAACAGATCCATTCATTTATCAGAGAGAAAAGCACTCACTAGTCAGGTATTAAAATTAGTGATACTGTAGTAACATCTTACCATTATTTACGACTTTAATATTTCTCTAGGACCCTGGATGAAGAAAGTGTTCAACAACATGCTGATCCCTCCGTTAGCAATGAGGTGCCTAATAGTACGAACTTGAATCAAGGTAACATTATTTCTTAAAACGAATTTTTTTTCCTGTTTCAGGAGGGTTAATTATTGTTTTTTTAGCTCTCCGTCCATTTACAAGTTTATCTGGAAATAACAGCAACAGGAACGTGCTTCAAAGATGACGGACTTTGATTATTATTACATTTCACTGCAACATTTTTCATATGAAATTATTTTCGTCCCTTGTGTTTCGTATTAAACGTATTTGTGGTTGGACGTTACATATTTTTCTTGTGAGTAGTATGCGAATGTCGTAGGTTTTTCAATAAAAATTTGAAATATGGTAGTTGAATATTATCTTGGTACACACAACCGCAGCGAAATGTTTTTTTATTCAATCACCTTTTACATATGGTACGCGTTTTGTCATTTTCACACATCGCGAACTTTTTAATCATCCATTTATGGAGTTTAAAATCTTACAACTAATAGTAGTTTTACTGTTATGCTAAATTTTCATACACTATATTCATACCAACGAATTTTAAATTCGTCCAGGGAATGTGCCTTTCTCCAGTTGCTCTTCCCATTTTTCAACCTATTGATATCACATGTTATAATTTGTAACACAAGTTGCATAACACCATAAGAACAAAAATCAATTTACCCATGCATTTGGACACATAGATGTGTAGACTTTTTTGAAGTAATTGCAGGGTTCATAATCCTGCCCTTTCACTTTAATACATCTGTGGAAATCGACAAAACTCTGCCAACAATACCTAGTAAAAGGACAATAGAACTCGATAAAATACGTTTTTTGAAATACAATTTCATAATTGGATATTTATATCAATCTTACTTCGTCTGGTTTTGATTGGGAAAACGTGGGTCAAACGGAGCAGTCTCTAATTTGAGTTCACCTTTAGCAGACATTTCCGCCCTGTTGAAATTCCAGAACGGAATTGATTAGAAAAACGATTATAATAATGCTGGTTCTTAGTTAACGCCTCAAAATTAATAATTTTAATGCGTGGAGGCTCCCCTTAATTCGTGGGGATGTAAGCAAAGTAATTTATTGGAAAGATCTTAACTATTACAAAAAAAATTAATTTCTTTCACCAGTCATACTGAAAACTACGGTAGGGATTGGTTCGAGAAATTAATTTTTTCAGTACTATTAACAAATCACTATGTATTCTTTGAAATTTTGACACATTGCAACAACTAATTCTCAGAACTTACTAACCACAACAAAATAATTACGTGAAATAAAGGTAATAATGTGTAAATAAAATCACAACTTACCAATGTACAACGAGACTACCAAAATGTAATAGAACGAAAAAAAGAACAATACTAACGCCACCTAGCGGTGTGTAGAAGTGAGGAGAAATGTTTAAAAGCGCTTCAAACAAGTGAATTTAGAAAATTTTCGAATTTTAACATGACGTTTGAATTACGTTTAGCACTTCAAAAATGCCCTATTTTACGCTGCAATTATGACTAGTTTATTTAAATACCAGAAATTAGGTACGATATGCTCAAGTGTATATAACACGTGACTATTATATACAGCTTGTTATATATATCGCGTGTTAATCGCTAGCTTCTACTAATAACAATTAAGGTTCATGGCAGACATGTACATTAGAATTGATCAATTTGCCATAAGGTTTCCTATTTTAAAACCCTTTTTAATGTACATTCTGCCATAATATACTGTAGTAGTGACGGTTAGTTATTTTTTTTCTTCAAGCAACTTAGTAACCGCAAAACATATGACGAAGAATCAATACAGCATTAAGCTATCAAGTGAACGAGAGCCAAAAATCGGTGAGTGGCTCTTTCAACGATTATTCATTCCAGAGACTTTTACAAGCAAAGACCTCCTTTTCGTCAATTGATCAACATCGACCAACCATTTACTAAAACAAAAAAAAACCAACCGACATCCTAAAATTGCTAGGAAAAAGGACATTTGGCACACAGATAAACATACAGTATACTACCTTCCTACTTAGTATTTGTACACCAAGATAATTTATCCAACTGTAATGATGCCATTTCCAAACGCTCTCAATTTTGACAAAGTAAATGTTTTATTTGCCAATTTCTTTTAGGCCATCACGAAATACCTTCATTTAGCTTACGGTTTTAGATACATACACAAACTATTAGATTAGTCAGCTGGGACACAAAAATAAATTGCTCCCAAATTATCTTGATGACATATACAGCACTTGTCGTAGAATTTGTTTCATTTTACCGATGATATCTGAGCAATTACTTTATCATAACATTATCGATTAAATTTTTAGAAAACACCGGATACAATTTGACCATCTTATGAGGAAAAAAACATGACTTACGCTCTGCACTACTACAGTATTTACTGGCCAGTAACAATTAGTGAAAATTTCTAAATATAACGACCACACAATAATTTTAACAGTCAAAAAAAAGAGGTAAGAACTACGTAAAAGAGAAAGTATGTAGGAGGAGAAGACATTAATAAGACGTATAGAAAACGATATGACACTTTCTTAAATGTTACTTTTTTTCTTTCAAGATAATCTCATCATGGTCATCCTCTTAGCTAGGGGTCCATTTTCCGCTTGCTTTCATTACAGTCTGCATTACAGCAGCCCAAAGAAAGAGAGAGGGGGGATGATAAAAAGTCGGCCGGCTACCATTCACCCACCTACCTTTATGGTCTAACAACTTACAGTCTCAATCATTCCCTTCATCTTGCTCTTTTGAAGCATTGCAGACTAAAAATGAGATAATCACAACCCTTTCGACACTGCTCCTTTCTACTTACAGACAGTCATTCAACATCGTGATATATTGATGTCTAACTTGGTGCTGACCTGAATATCCATTACCATCCATTTCCTTCTCAACACGTTCACCCCCGCCACACAAACCAATACCGCATAAACTAATACGGAATATATAAAAAGGAGGGAGGGTTACACTGCTCTATCTTAATCTTCCCCCTCTCCCCTTACACATTTATCACCTTAATATTAGTGAGTTACTTGGTGCTATGCTGTAAGTAGCGAAGGAGACGTGTGTGCTTGGGAATGTGAATACGGTTGTACTTAGGAACATTCAAAAATTACAGTGGAAAAAAACAGTAATCGATCACAACACATTTAACCCGTTCACACAGACATTAACCCCCCCCCCCTCCCTCTCTCTTTCAATGCTGAATATGGAGTTGCTTTCTTTCCGTCTCCTTCTTTTAACTTCTACTTTGAATTTAAAACGTACCCAGCATATCTGAAAAGTTTCTGGATCATATTTTCCTAATGAAGAAAGGGTTCTTCTGACATAGAAGATGATTGACATCGCACTCTAAACATAGGACAAGAGATTACAGATCAGGAATTTTTATTCCTGTAAAGGTGCGTTGACAGATTTAATTCATCCTTATTTCTACTATAATCTTTTCAAATATTATCATGCCATAAATCAAGCTCTAGTTCCAAATAGATAAATGTGGTTCGTTATACCCGAAACAAAATAAAACATACCACCGGCAAGAATCGAACTCGTGTCATCAACAACGTCACCGTATCCAGCCCAGAGCTTGACGAGCGGAACAAGCGAACTTGCGTTTATTTTTTTAGGGCCTCAGTCAGTTTGTTTGTTTGTTGGAGTTTAAGGTCCCGTCAACTACAAGGTCATTAGAGACCCGTCCACTGCATAGTTCTAATGCATAGACTGCACAGACACTACACTAATGCGACGATTATTGGTTATTAGCAGTACCCAGCTTTCCCGAGCGACCACCCATGTCAGTACTAACTGGGCTTGCGTTGCTTAACTTCAGTGATCAGACGAGAACTGGTGTGTCCAACGCAACTCGCCGCTCCCCCTCAGTCAGTGGTTGTGGGGTACGAATGAGGGTGACGTCACCAGGACTGAGCCACACACCAGTTTTCATCTGATCACAGAAGTTAAGCGACGCAACCCCAGATAATACTAGCACGGGTGACCGCTTGGAAACCCTGGGTACCGCTAACAGCCAAATCGTCGTAACAGCGTAATGTCTGTGCAGACTCTGTATTAGAGCCAGTGGCGTCACTAGGGGGGGGTGCGGGCCGCACAGGGTGACACCACCCGCACAATGAGGAATGGGGTAACACCAAAGCAGAAGAAGCGGCTTTTTTCGGGAGAGGGGGGGTGTCACCGCACCGGGTGACGCCAACCCTAGCGACGCCACTGATTAGAACTACGCAGTGGACGGGGATCTAGTGACCGGACCTAGTTAACGGACCCTAAAACACAAACAAAACAGGACTAGTTGTTAGACACTTCAACCAATACCGCCGCCACCCCTCCCAAATCTTCCTCCAATGCTTCGCAGTTTTGATTCTGACCCCGTTACAGTACTGCACTTCAAAGAACTCTTACAACACGGAAAAGCGTAGCAAACTTACAAGCCTCGGTCTATGAACTGGTAGAATATCTACTTGTCCAAAATATCCAGGTTCGCTCCTGATCAAGTTCGGACGTTTACTATGGGACCGAGATGGGACTTACAGGCGACTAGTATCGGGTGAACATGCGCTGTGTCGCCTATCTGTCCGCAAAACTTTAATATTGTACAGCGTCTCTTTCGCATATATGGATTAATAAATTTTGTCAATGGTGTATAGGACAAGGGTGGGCAAACGTATTGCTATACAGGCCACCCTCAATTTAATTAAAATTTACCTAAGATAAATGCAACTTTCCCTCCCATGACAGGGTCGGGTACCCATCTATGTTTTTCTGGATGGTTGGTTGGACAATATTTTGACACAACAGGCTGCCGATCAAAGTTCCAACCCCTATGCTTACTTATTTTCGACCTACTGTTCGTTGGGGCACTCCACCGACGCCAAGGAGGAACTACTACACGTCCTGCCTCATATACCCGTTTCGTAATAGATAGGGTTCTTACGTACTGAGTTGCGTTGGACACACCGATTCTCGTCAGATCACTGAAGTTAAACAATGCAGCCCAAGTTAGTACCGACACGTGTGGTTGGTTGATCATTGGGTGCTGCTAATTTCCCCTCTCCTCCATCCCCCACTCCTACCTCCCTCTCCCCGGCGAGCAGCCTCCACACGGCTCGGCCCGTTATGGCTGCTTGGTCGACTCCCCAACCCGTTGGTGTTACGGGTTGGGTTATGTCAACGGGTTGGAGAGTAAGCCAAGTAGCCATAACAGGCCAAACCCTTAGGAGGATGCTCGCGGGTGAGGAGGTGGTAGAGCGACAAATTGCGTTGGACTCACCAGTCTGATCACTGAAGTTAAGCAGCGCGACCCCAGCTAGTACTGACATGGGTGGCCGCTTGGGAAGACTGGGTACTGCTAATAACCAAAAATCGTCGCATTAGTGTAGTGTCTGGACGGGGCTCTAATGACCTTGTAGTTGAAGAGCCCTAAAACACCAACAAACAAACAACAACAGGAGGTGGTAGGTGTAGAGGATGTAGGAAATGGGAAATTTGCAGCACCTTAACGTTCACTACTAACAAATGAAATAGTACACCACACGGAACCATCTGACGGAAGGCGCACTCGGGGCCTTTCTACTAGCACGAAAGAAGCCGCCAACCCACCTTTATCCAGTATCGAACCTTTGAGCCACAGTCGAGCACGCAAACCTCTACAGTCCACGCATGAGATAAATGGCTTTCAAACTGCCTAGCGCTTAATAATGAAATTAAGCACCTTAGTTGCACTTTGTAAGAGGTACATCTCACTCACCTCGTTTTTGCTTCGTCTCAAACGAACATCGCCCCACTGTGTAACAGAGAGAGAGAGATAGTGAGGGGGTCTGAAAATAGACATGGTACAGTATAATCATATCATATTCATCATTAACGTCAACACTAACAGAGAACGGGTTTCCTACCAATTATTTTTACATGTGTGTTGAGACGTTGATATTCCCCAATTCAATTTAGGTGCTGCATAAACGGCTATGATTGAAGTGAAAATAAAATGAATCTATTCCAAACAGACTTTCACTCACTCATAAACATACCTCATTCACCTACCGTCGTCACCCTCTT
Source organism: Trigoniulus corallinus (assembly GCA_013389805.1). Classification (NCBI taxonomy): domain Eukaryota; kingdom Metazoa; phylum Arthropoda; class Diplopoda; order Spirobolida; family Trigoniulidae; genus Trigoniulus; species Trigoniulus corallinus. The sequence continues at coordinate 7,702,656 of JAAFCE010007744.1, forward strand.
TTTTACAGACATTTCCGCTGATATGGCTTCTCTCTCTCTCAGTCAAAAAACTTACTTCCTCCCCTAATATCATCCTGTCGTTATAGGTAGAGGTAGGTAAGTTACTGCAGCTGTCGTCGTCATCGTCATCATCTCAACAGGCAGACTATAGCAAGTCGACACCGCTAGTGCTATAATATTAATGAATTTCATTTGTCAAGAAATTAAACTGATTGATGGGAATTTTATAAGAACAACAAGCGTGTGAAAGCAGCGGTTGACGAAAGACCTAGTCTTTTTTTCTCTTTTGTAAAAGTAATAAATACTCTTTCAATCGATAAAGTGAAAAAAATAAAACAACACACAATGTGAAATGAATGACTTTCGTGCAACATCCTCGAGTGCCATTTTTAATAACAATATTGTTGTTCTTATTATTAATACTTATCATAAAAGATTCCGCCCCCCTCCACTCTTATCCAAACTCCATATTTGGAGGCTTTTCTATCTTCCTCCCTCTCTCCTCTAATAAATAGCCTAAATATACATAAGAAATGATCTAACACGGAAATTGATTGAAGGGGGGGGGGGGGGGTTCAGACTGTTAGACGACAACGCTGATTAATAAAAAACACCGGGTAGAAATTTCAGCTGTTTAATATTATAAGTGTATTAGTACTGTATCAATATAATGAGAGGAGGAGGAAATACACGACGATGTGTCTGACATGGAAACGAACCCATGACCTACTAACTTGGAAGAATATGAAAATAAGCATCATCATCATTATTAGTATTGAATAAAAAAAACGCATACATATGCGATTTGGTGCTCCATTTTTTTGACTACACAACACGTTGAAAGGGAAGTTTTACAGGTATGGATCAGAGTGCTGGGCAGTGAGGAAGAGCCACGTCAATAGAATGCAAGTAGCCGAGATGCGAATGCTGGGGTGTCGAGAGCTGATAGAATTAGGAATGAGTACATTAGAGGTAGCCTGGGGGTGATGGTGGACATCGCCGAAAAAAATGAGGGAGAATAGGTTGAGGTGGTATGGACACGTAATGCGAAGAGGGCAGGTGGAGCTCGTCAAGTCCATTTCAGGAATGTAAGTGATCGGAAGCACCCGTGGCAGGGGGGAGACCAGAGCAGCCGTGGGAGCAGGTTGTCCGTAAGGATATGGCAGTGTGTGAGGTGGACGGGGACCTGGTGGGAGATTGACGGGAGTGGAGAGCTAGAACCCGCAGACCCGACCCTGCCTGTTGTTGTTTGGTGGTGTTTTAGGGCCCTTCAACTACAAGGTCACTAGAGCCCCGTCCACAGTGTAATTCTGATGCAGAGACTGCACAGACACTACACTAATGCGACGATTTTTGGATACTAGCGGTACCCAGTTTTCCCAAGCGGCCAACCATGTCAGTACTAGCTGGGGTTGCGCTGCTTAACTTAAGTGATCAGACGAGAACTGGTGTGTCCAATGCAATTTGCCGCTCCCCCCGACCCTGCCACAGGAGGGATAAGGGGATGATGATGATAGAACACGTCCATCATTCCAAATAATGTCAACAATTCTAGAATGTTCTGACGTCAGTCACGTTGCAAATTATATGTAATTTTAGAATGTCCCCGTTCTATTGGAGTTGGAGAATATGGAATAGTACTACAGTATAGTTATTATGTGCAACAAAAAGTCACTTAGTGAATAAATGCTTCTCACGAACAAAAAAAAGATCACCTCCCATTTTCTTCTCCGTCAGATGAAAGTTAAAGTTAATATGCTTGCAACATTTCTGTGGAATGTAGTATAGTTTTTTTCTCTTATGATAGTTCAGAAAATTTGGGAAATAAGACGACGAGAAGGATCAAAGTGAAATACGAAGGGTTTCCGAGTAGGATAATAGGATGGCGAAAAATGCTAGGGAAGAAGAAATTTCACTTTTTTTTATTAGTCATAATTCTATATACCAGGTCTGCTAGATACGATTACAAAATTGCAAACAAAAACGATCAGAACTTAAGATCATTCATGAACTTCTTCTTCTTCTTCTTCTTCTACTTTGAAAGTGAAAACTTAAGAAGAAGAAGAGAAAATTGGATCACAGTTGGGAGGATTTAAATGTTGAAAAAAAAAACAGACTGTCTTATATATTTTTCTTGACTGTCAAAGATGGATAAATTGTGATTATAGGCAAGCTTATAACCATAGGCTGCGTTTGGTTTTACGCTTGAAAGTACAGGATTCATTGCACTGAGGAAAAGGGAGAAGAAGATGAAGGGGGAATATTTCAGTTGTCAATCACATGATAATAATGACGATGAGTGGTATACTTTTGGTCAGTCAGACGTCTTAGTGATAACCACTTGGGAAAGCGTGGTCGACCAAATATCATCACAATTTAAATAAATTGGATGACTTCAAACATCTTTTTCCTACCTTCCTCTCCTGTTCTTAGTTCTCATCTGTCTCCTTGTCAAATGATAAACATTTCAACGTTTTATATGCAAAGAGATACTCACCTCCAATTCATACTTACACCTAAAGTCTGGATGAAAACGTCCCTAATTGTCATGTTTAACCAAGCAATGAGTTTGCTTAATTACGTGGCCTGCGACAACTGACCCCAAACTTTGAACTTCATAAAGCAAACTGGACCTAAGAGAGTTTTGAAAATGTTTATTATAAAGAAAATCTGGATGGAGTATAATAAGGTAATTTCACGTATGTATGGATTAGTCGAGATGGGAGTCGTCACTGCCGTAGCAAAGGGAATCGAGTGTAATTAAACCTGTCATTTACTTCCAGTTCAATAAAATTGTTCAAATCCTGCAAACAAGACTTAGCAACCCTTAGGAGATTATGCGAAATACAACGGCAGCTGCTACAACAACTACCACTACCACTTTCCTATTACAGACAAATATCAGGACTCCTTTATTATATCGATCGAACTCTCTACTACATTTCTATATACAAATCTATGTATGTATGTGTCGTATTAATAAGTACTGAGGGATGTTTTTTAGATGAAATAACTAATTAAAGATGTAAATATTCCGTTATCTTAACTGTGCACTACAAATGTTACATTTAAAGGAAACACAAAACTGTTACCTTTTGTATCAATAGATGACTTTACTTTTTTTATACCTTTAAAAATCTTTCAAATTCAGTTTATGTCCTTATTGGACAAAAGAGTGGAAAAAAGTCATCACTTTTCGACTAGTACCATCTGCGAAACTACCTTCTTTTACTTTCATCTTTTTTTTTGTATTCAATATTTTTATTCATTTAGATTTATTCAAGATGGGCCCCTTATAGATTGGCAATCCATGCAAATATTACTTCTATGCGGTGAGGCCTAAGTAATCGTGTTCTTCGGTGGAATGCGTAAAACTCTAAAGGTACTGCAGTTGCTAAGGGCAAATGAGAAGAAAACGGCAAAGTGAGGAGAAAGCATTGTCTGAAAGCATGAATACTTCCCTCATGGATATCAAATTTAAAGAGACAATTAATTAATGCACACCTTAATGAAGAATGCTTGGAATTCCTTTTCAGTTCGAACTTTAGAAGCAAATTTAGAATATTTGCCAAATGTGACAACGACGCTACGTCTAGTGACTTCGCATAGAGCCTTTTGTTCCGTCACCCTATCTCGATCTATATACACCTACATTTAGATCCATTTGTCTCGATAATAATGTTGAATTTTTCAAGATTTGATTGAAAACGATAGATGCACTCTGTTGGCACCTATTACACATAGAATTCACAGACGTGTATATATACGAGAATTGGAATAATTGACTTCTCCACCTCTTTTTTTTTTTTTTTTTCATTTCGTGACGTCACAAGTCGATTTTCATCAAAACTGGAATGCAGCGCGTTGAAAGCGCTCTTTTCAATTTGTCGTAGAAGCTGCAAGTGGAAAGAGAACTGAAGGTGAGCGGCGGACAAAATTCGTTCACGCCGCTTATACCGTAGTTTTACTACCGAAAACAACAGTAGTCGCATACGCCAAATGATGATGATACCTTTATTTTCTTGGGTTTGAAACGTGTGCAGTCTTTTAAAGTTCTATTTACTTCAAACCCCGGCATTCTAATTATTTCAAAATAATATTATATCTCGCTTGAGAAAAAAAAGGTGCACTGACATTTTTCGTTTGCTGTGAACGAGATTAGCCACGTGCAGCGTCAGACGGCTGGCTCGAGCGCGGTCGTCATTGGTCACCCAGCCGTCAACCAACGCCAGGATTCGAACACTTAACGGAAACGAACGTTCTAAATTTGAGTATTCTATTCAAGTCAACGGGAAACAAAAATTTAAATTGAATGCATACAATCTTGCATTGTTATTATTTGCAAAATATGCGTCGATAATTATTTCTGGAGGAGCGACCTTGAAAACATTTCGTAAGTTAAACTTTTTCTTCTCTGAAATCTCGAGATATTTTTATCGGCAAAAAAAAAAAATTGATCCATTTTTCCACATTTAGGCTTATTTGGCACAATTTTAGAATTCGACATAAAAAACGCATAAAGAGTGAATTTAGCATAGAAATAGCTATCATACAAAGAGATATTGTGTGTGATAAGATTGCTTTAACAAAACTCTATGAATAACTAAACTTATAAATGCAATCTTGGATTTCGTTGTTAACTGTTATTTGGTGTGAAGAAGTATAACGATATCAGACATACACCGTATGATGGCGATGATGCAAGTCATCTTCCTACACGTGAAATGTCTTTCCATTACTTTATATTGCAAGGTTTAATATTTCTGCGGGGAAATAATGCGGGGAATTCACATGCATTTAATGTGTTTGTACTAATTAGAAGCACTCTGACTTTCTTGTTCCCATTACTCAATAAGCTGAAATTTTAAACGACAGGCCGTAAATATTGCAGCTTTTTCTTGGTTGCAAACCATTTGTTATTAAAAAACTAGCCTATTATGATGGAGAAAATGTTGCTTGTTAAAGTTCTGTTTTACGTTATATAATTTAATACCTATCATCTATATAGAATGGTTTGGAATCTCCCCACTGACAGCCCAGCCAATATTCCTGCGAGTTCCAGACGCCTGGCCGGGGTGATCCCAATCAGAACGTGTTCAGTGAACCCGCAGACCCGACCCTGCCACAGGCGGGATAAGGGTATGATGATGATGATATCTATATAGAGTGGTTTGGGTACCCGACCCTGCCATAGGTGGGAAAAGGGTTAGGTGTTGGTTTTGCACCTGTATAGAGGTGTTATGGGGAGCGAAAGCGAGAAACCCGTCTTCACAACTTGTGCACATTGTAGATTACTGTAATGGATGCATGTAAAAAATGAGACTTGGGGGGAAAAATTTTTTAATTTCACTCTGTTGGAAAACTTCTTTGAAGTCAAATGGTACGAAAGGGAGGATGTAGAAGGAAGAGTATATGGTGTGGTGGGGAAATGAATAAGGGGAAGAACGGGGGAGTAAAGAAATTACAATAAGATAAAATTCATTTATACAAACAGGTTTGGAGAGAAATGGGAGGAAAGGGAAAAAAGGAAATCGTCTTTTCGTACCTAATCATTAAAATAGAAATTCAACAACTCTTAATTTCCTTGAGGATTGAACGTTTTCGACACAGATCACTAAAAACTGTACATAATTTCATTTGACGGAAGAGAAATTTTAGATGAAATAGGAGTCTATGTGTATGTGGGAGGTGGATGATCAGAAAAACAAGTTGCCAACGACTTCATCTGTGAATAGGAAAAGGATTTCGTAATTCAAACGAATTCCGGAAGTCTCTACACGTTTCCTTTCATCTTTTCACCACTGTAGGACACCCATTCGGTCCTAAAATGTAACCATTTTTTTATATTCGGCACTCCTATTTCTGTCTGTCCCTATAGGGTTCCTGCTCCAGCGTAGGATACAGCTATACCAACAAAGAGACCGAGAGAGAGAAAATACGAAATAGTTTCATGGGCTTTTTTTATATTATAATTCTGGTTGTAGGCCTATTAGATGAGTTTTTTCCCCCCAATCTATTAGCTGAAAGAAGACAAATTTGGGACAACCAATTATCTTCTGAGCTTTCTACATGTTTATATTTCCTATTACTCTTCAATGGGAAATTCTGTACAGTATTACTGTATCATTGGAGAAAGTATTTCAACGTTTACCGGAAATGTATTTCATAACCTACACAGCGTATGTATGTGTGTGAAGTTTGCACGACGGCATTTAGAAGCAGGTATGGTGTGTCTGCGTGTTTTTTTTTGTTTGTTTTTCATCATTTTGTCCTAACCTTCTCTCCTATCCTCCATTCCCTTCCCCCGAAGTTGGTTTATTTAACATCGGTGTGTTATTGCTGTTTACTCAAGTTAACCCATCATAACAACGACCTAGAAAGAATCTTTCAACTACTGGGGTGGAAAGGGACGGGCAAAATGTACAGGCCTCATCCATCTTTCAGGTTCCATCATTATCCCGCCTGTGGCAGGGTCGAGTCTGCGGATCCAAGGAACATGCTATGACTGGGGGCACCCCAGCCGGAAATATTGGCTGAATTGTCTGTGGGGGGATGCCGACCTACCCCACTGTTCCAACACCGCATTACACAACCACAATAGAAATTTTTGGCAGGTAAATTAATGCTTTGTTGGTTATAACATTGCGTGGTGTCTGACCTTTTGCACAACAACTACAATGCAACAGGAGTCAGGCTCATGGCCATCCATCTTTCAGGTTGGCAGCAATAAACACTTTACACCAGTCTCTGTATCTACTGGAATCGTACCTATATCACTGGAGATTTGAATGAATTTTATGACAAGAGTTAAAGAGATGAAAGTGTGACAAAGGTTGAACTGATGATAAGTTTGTAGTCTCAATTGCAAAATTACTCTCATCAATTGATGATATCAGCTACAGTCCCTAGGGTCCTGACCAATAAGCGTCTTCAGAGCGCTTCTCTCCCCCATCAGCCCTTCTTCTTCTGTCCCCTGTCTTTGGCTGTATTTTGTTGCATGTTGCTGTCGCCGTTATTGTCTCTCTCTTTCTCCCCTTAAAGATTGGGTCTAAGCAACGGTACTGATGCAATTAATAATAGTAGTTCCCCTTCCCATTAATTAAATATGCATAATTACATCATCATTATTATTATCTGCATCTCGAATTACACGTAGGCATAGTCAGCTTAAAATTTAATTTCTGGGAAGATGATGACGAGGAAGCGGTTGCAGGAAAGAGGAAGGAGGGAGAAAGAGAGGGGGGAGGTGGAAGGTAAAGGGAAGAGAAGGGGATGGTGAGACAGAGGAGAAAGGTGAGTTGAAGATTGACAGTGGGGTCGGGGATATGGGAAGTGTGGGATCAACCCGAGATTTGACTGTCGTGCGTCACTGTAGCGAAAACGCTCTCTTGTGCATCATATTCGACAGACAGCAAACATCAAAAATGTACCGTCAGAATGAATTTCCTCTCATCTTTATTAACATAGTGTTGACATGAATACGTGTTGATAACATCAAGAAAAAAAAAATTTTTTTTTTTCCTTCTTGGACATTTTTTCGGCAAATTGCCCCATGAAGGATTTGTAGGGTTGAAGGGGTTTAGGGAAAGAAGTCGCCATTGTTTATGATTTATCCACGCTTAAGCTAATGGATCAAATAGTGAAAATTACGGAGCACACAGAGAGGCAGAGTGAAAAAGTAAAAGAAACAACAATAAGTAAGATACTTATCCTTAATAAAATTACTTAGTTAATTGTATTTTATTTTTGCCATTTTAGTGATTCGTACAGTGGTTAAAAGGATTACAGGACTAATTCAAAAGTAGTCTAAACCCCACTTTATCTCTGCTGGAAGTTGGTAAAAGCATCATTTATGATGATTGGAGTGGCTGAGTTGGCTTATAAGTTAGCATATCTAGGACGTGGAACAATGTTATTGCTGTTTCTGCTAAGGTTAGTAGCCTAAGGCTGTCTCAGACACAAACCAAAAGCTAGAGTGTCTCTCGTCTGGTTTGTGAATTCTCAGTGGAGTCAGGAAGGCATGTTATAAGCGAGAGTTGTTAGGTTGCTTTGAAGTGCAAGAGACGGAGGAGGAGGAGGAGGCGATGGTGGTGATACTAGAAGCAGAAGGGTGGATTTGCGTTTCAACCAGGAGGTGACATCATGTACCAAATTTGAACTTTGATATATGCACCAGAATTAGGGATGAGAGTGGTATAGGAGGCGGAGGAAGTAAGTTTAAAAGATTGAATTTGTGTTATCTGTTATAACATGGTAGTTTAGTAATATCAATCAACAATGGATAGTGTGAGTGTTTATCGGTTGATGGAATGGGGAAGGGGAACGACAAAGATGCGTTATCGCCATCGTTGTTCCTCTCGTCCCGTCCCCACCCCCCACTTTCTGTCCATATCCTCCTCTTTTGTTTGTAGTGCAGGTTTGACTCTGTGCCTCTCATCTGGTTACCTGCAGTCAGTATCATTTTCGTTTATTGCCCGCTAGCTCTCTCTCTCTCCATGTGTGTTTGTTCTGGCTCGAGATGTCATCATCATCATCCCATTTCACCCTCGGTCCTCGTACTATTTCAGTCCCCTCCCACCTTCCATCACGACAACTAGATGACTGACTAGTGGTGAGGGGTTCGTCTTCATTCCCGTTCAGTGAATCACTTGTATTGTAATTGTCTGAAAATGTATTGTACGTGTGCGCGCGCGATTCCCTTGCAGATCTTGTTTTCCAGTCGCTAATTGACTTGGACTCTGAGGAATGAATTATTCTAAATTTTACGAGCGTAATAACGCCAGTTTTGTCATCCTATTTTGTGTTGATTCTTCTCCCCTTTTCATCTCCTCCCTCGCTCCTTTAGCCCTTTCAGACTTGTATACTGTATATCTCTATTCCTCTCGTCCGTTTCGTTTTTCTCTCTGTCAGCATCGTTCTGACATTCCTACATTTACCCTTACCATTACTAACGCTGTAGTTTCTCATTTCCAATCAATTGCCACTCTCTTTCGCCCCCTTCTTCATTTCCCAAACCGCTCTCATTTAAGCGGTCTCTCACCCCCCCCTTGTCTTCTTGTTTCCCTTTCTCTCTCAACACTGAATTATCTTTTCCTTGCCCTCCATAGTTTGAAATTCCCTTTAATTCTCCAATAATTAGGATGGCTACCGAAAATTCCGGGTCGTCGGACAGGCAATAGATAACAACCCATGGGTTTAGGGTTATAATGAGGTTTGGCGTAATAGGTCGTTGTCTCTCTATTTCTTTTATCCCCCCTCCCCTTCCCCCCTTTGATTTTTTTTTTCTGCGGTAACATACTTCTTAGGAGTGCATCGCCACTAGTATTTTGATCGTGGTGACACGTGGTGGTGGTGATTGTTGGTGCTTCTTTGCATCTGTGTATTGTTGGTGGCGGTCTGTGAAGGTACTAAATTAGATGGGGGTATTTGTTGTTGGTGCATCCCGAAATAGAAGTTTGCTCCATTCCGTCACCTCCACATCAGACTTGTTAATTATAATCATTGTTATGCATACATGTCAGTCGACTATGAAAAACACCCTGATGAGTCTGTTATTATATCCTCTGGATGAGGTAATATTTCCTCTCTCTCTCCCCCCTGTATCTCTTTAACCCTTTCACTCTACTCCCTTCCTACTTCCCTCTCTCCCTTACATCCGTTTCAGTTTTGTATGTTTTTCGTGGGTGCGAGTGCCACTCATGCAATTTTACTTCCTTCCTTTCTGTTGGAGTGTTTTGTTGCTACTAATGTCTTGCTGCCTGCCTGCCCGCCCGCCTGGCTCACGTCAGGTCCTCCGCCGTCAGGGAGGTGAATTTTAACTAATAGATTAGTTTAATTCATGTTCACAATTTAGAAAACAATTGTTAATCCCACGCATGCACTTAACACTTTGGACGAAGTGGATTAAAAGATAATGTTTAGGGCTTATCTTTTTGGAGATAAATTTGTCGCTTGGGTTGCCTGCCAATCTCTCTCGTTATCCCATCCTCCCCATGTTTTTCTGGATTGGCCCCTCCAGAGTTTCTAGGCGCCAGTTTGAAAATCTGGGTAAGATTAGTTAACAGGTTATCTCAACTGTTACAGAGGACTGGTAAGAAACCGTGTTTCCATGAAGACAAGGTTCCTTTTAGATGCAGGCGACACACCGCAGGGTACTTCAGTACTCTCAGTTTAAGGGCAAAAGGCGCACTTGAGGTGCTACGTCATCTCCTTGTTCTCTTCCAGGAAAAAAATTACGTACTAGGCTGTGACGTGATATCGAGGTCGGCCTTTGTCATCAGAACAGATTGTCCCTTCCTTTTTCGGTGAGAGGTCAGGTAGTAGTACACCGCCTCTCCCCCGTCCCGGTAAATAGCTGGATTTTCCCTTCCCCCCAAAATTGGTGTTAGTGGAAGCCCTTGATAGACCAATGACACTGAATTATTCAGTCACCTGTTTCGTGTATTTCACCCGTTGAGATAATGATGTATATCGCGTGTACTATCTATCTGCTTTGTGTTTTAATGGTGTTTGTTCTCTATTTGGGAATTCGCGGTGTGCAGGTTCAATTCTGAGAGGAGGAGGATAGGAAGCTGCAACAACGCCTGCCTTTTGTCTGGATGGGAATTAAAGCCACCTGTGTGTTTGTATATGATTGTCACGCCACTGCATGTCAAAGGGCCGTCTCCATCCCCAGGACGAGAAAATGTGAATAACGGTAAAATTCCCAGGTGGTGCAACTCGTCTTACGCCACCTGGTGTTGATTAATAGCTGTCAGAGCTGAAAGTTGCAAATCACTAGTCCCTTTCGGTAGGTTGTTGTAATAAGTCCATGCATCACGGGTTCATACCCTGTGGATATTGTGCTGCCAGTTTGTAAGACAACGGACGTAATAATTCGGCCAAAGAGGTCAGTTCTTTTTTTTTTCTCTTTTAGTCCTATCTTGTCCGTTCCCCCCCCCCTCCAAACCCCACCAGAGAAAGCCCTTAGTAACATTACGAGGTCGAGAAGTTAAACTTAAAAATGAATCTACATCTTAAAGACTTAGTCGGTGTTTACTTAACGTCGACCTATTTATGGTGCTGACGTAATGTCGCTCTCTTACTCTCTGGTACCACCTAGGAGTAAAACAGGCTCCCAGTTGACACACCTGAAAACTATTATGCGCTGCCCTACTGGATGATTTTTTTTTTTTTCCTTTCATTCCCCCCCCCCCTCCATCTTTCCAGCTTCTTTGCACTCTAAAAACATGTTGCGTAGTATTTAAGGTTACTCAGATTAATCCTTTTTCAAATCTGGAATTACTGTCATTTTGAGCTCTTGCCTAAATTCCTTGTTTGATTATGCTCCGTAAGCTGCAGTGCCATCAGCAAGACTTCCTTTTGCTCGATCGACACCGGTTCCACAAGGTTGACAAGATTCTATTGTATTTTGGATGACTGGCGAGGTAGGGGCCCAGGTAGTCCAAAACCTCCACTAGCTCAGATAAGATGAAATAATGTTTGGCTGCGTCTCCCCGCCTTCCCCAACACAGCCCGGCTGACTGGTAGCGTGCTTGAGTCTATAGATGTTGGTTCGATCCTAACTGTGGCAGATGGAGGGGAACCCCAGGTGCTATCTTTACCTTCCCATATTGGGTATTGAAGTGGTAGTCGGCCTCTTTTGAAGTGTGTAAGATGTCAGTGTTGCCCTGTAAAAGAACCCTTTCTACATGGAATTCTGGAGTCGGTAATTTATCTTCGGTAGTAGGAAGGTTGACGTTAAATACCCATACGGATAACAGCCCCTGTCCAAACACTGTATCAGTCTTGAGGGAGTGGGGTAATACCGCTCTACTAACCCACCCCACATCTGGTTCTGTTTCGGATGAGACACAGTGAACAGTCCATCATCCATGTGGTAAGACACCGACCTGGAGTCGAGCCCCTATCCATTGATCACCTCAGCAAAAATAGTGGAAGAAGGGTAGTAAAGTGCCTAACTACTGGTTCAGTGAATGTGTAAATCGGAAGTTGCACTTTCATTGGCTCCTCGTTCCTTCGCCCCATTCTAAAATATGTGAGGCAGGATCGTTGTCCACTTGTGTCCTTCCTTCTCTCTAACCATTTTAGTTTTAACGATTTTGAAACTGTTTATTATGATCACATTTTGGCTGTCACCATGAAAGGGTTTCGTTTACAATTGCTTTGAAATGGTGGAATAAAGGAGTTAAGAGGGGAGAGAGTAACGAGAAAGGGAGATGAGGGGTGAAGGAAGGAGAGGGCCAGTGTCCTAAAGGTTGTCCCATCCTGTTATACAATATGCGGTCCAATCATAGTTATCAAAATGTTGAGAAGAGGGGATTTTTATAGGAGTCATATAACTCATGTTATTTCCTTTGTGAAGGGGGGAGTAAGAGAGATTTCAATTCTGAAATGTGTTTTCAATCATAAAAGTCCGATGGTGTTTGATGGATGAAAGAGGGACAGGACCTCTTTCATCACCCTCCCTCCTCCACCACCCCTCCCTCCGGCTTCTCCCAGTGCGACGAAAGGCTATTTGCGCCCTTGACCACTTATTCCTCCTCTTCCTATGAGTGGAAGGGTGAAAAGGATAGGCCTGGGACGATAAAGAGGAGACCTAGAGAAAGGTCCCACCCCATGTAACAGAGCTACTATGTGGGGGTGGGGTGGGGGTCAGAAGCTTCACCTACCTCCACTTCTTTCTCGCTTCTGTTATTTCCGGTTCCATTCTTACGTGAAAACGGATTGAGAAAAGAAATGAAGATTGAGAGGAAAGAGAGATAGGAAAAAGGACATAGCAGTGATGGGTAAAATATATGCAGGGAGGGTAGAGGGTGGTCAAGAAAGGAGGGATGTTTTGGGAGGATGGAATAGTTCTGAAGGGGTTGGGGGCTCTCATTTCAGTCATCATGGACTTCAAAAACCCTCATCACTGGAAAATCTCATTGTGAAATGACTTTAGTGCTGTTGCAGCTGCAGTTGGAGTTGAGCAAATCAAGAAGGGCTCTGACTCTCAGGAGAGGGGATGTGAAGGGGGTATCAAACGGGGAGTGTGGGGGGGGGGGGTGAAGAACTTTATTTTGTCCTTTGGATTGATGTATAAAATGGGTGTCAGCATGTAACTCTGGCATCTGCTCAACTTTAGCCTTAATAATAAAATAAAATGAAAAATCCGTGAATTACGGGGTTAATAAATCCTACGTACTCTTTTAGGACCCCCTCTTTCATCCCTCCCCTCTCTTCAACCCCTCTGGTTAAAGGGTTGCACTTCCCTCTCTCCTTTTCTGTCGCACTCCGACTTGTTTTTTTTCGTTTCCTACGTTTTATTATAATCAGATAGCAGAGATGCAGGGCAGTGCCTTCTCGTAGGTCCCCCCTCCTCCACCACTACTCGTGTGTTGTCTTGCATTTCTCAGCTTCTCTCCTCTTCTCCCCTTACATATATATATATATATATCACTCACTCCAGCTCCGCCCTGACACACATTTTCTTCTTCACCGCCCGCCCTGGCCTGTGTTTTTTTCTGGACGATACGGGATACAACAGCGAGCAGCATGAGTTTTGGCCAAGGGTAGGTTTGGAGGTGGAGGGACGTTCACTAAATACATAAGCATTTCATTTCCATGTCTCTTTCTCCCTCTCCCTTCCTACACCCAGTGGAATTCCTCGGTTTTAATTTTGAAAATGGCTTTTAGATATATTCGTAGTAAAAGAATAGGTTCCCCAGGGCATACATGAAAAAAAAAGTCGGGATTTTTGCAGCCTTGATTTGTTGTAAAACGGTTGAGAGTAGGCCTCATGACGACCGGTAGAGGGGGGAACAAGGATGGATGAAGAAGACGGAGGGAGAAGTGGCGATATAATAAAAACAAGGAGGGTGAGCCGGAGATTGGGTTCTTTGGTGATGTTGAGGGTGAGCTTGAGAGAGACAGGGGGAATCGGAACGAGACAGGGGGCGCGGGCTTTGATGAGGTTGTTGAAACCCTTTCTTTCTTAGTGCATTCGTTTCTTACAAATGCAAGACGAATTGAATTGATAAAAATATATACTCGTATCGAGTAACCTGCCGCGGCGCTATTCCGTTTTTTTCGAGGTGTTTTTGAACCTGCCTCGGCGGCGCACAGATAGCGTGCTTGGCTACTGTGTCGGTGGTTCCACAGGTTCGATACTTGATGGAGGGGGTTGGCTTCTTTTGGACAAGAAAGAGGCGCCGAGAACGTAAAACAACCCTCTCTGCTATGCATATGCGTTATGTCGCCCATGTGTCCATTCAAAGGCACATAGATGGATACCCGACCCTGCTTGAAAAAAACTTCCAGGGTTCCCCCGCCTCTCCTTATCTCTCGCCTTTAACCTCCCACTCCATGCGTAGAGTGGGAGGATTGAAAGTCGAACCATTGCTATTTCATCATTATATATACCCTTATCCAGTCTGTGGCAGGGGTGGGTCTGCGGGTTCTAGCCCTTCACTCCCGCCTATCTCCCACCAGGTCCCGGTACACCCCACACAAGACAATATCCTTACGGACAACACACAGGATACCGCTTGCCAGTCTCCACTTCAACCATCCCCCCATTCATTCTGTGGGTCACATCCGAGTCTATCTCCCCATTACTTTGGAACGTTGATCCTAAGTACTTTCCTAAGGCCATTCTCGACTTGTTCTCTGGAGGAACTAAGTTTCCCTACATCGTCTGCAAATGTCATGCACTGAGGAGCCTATTCTCCTACTCTCCTAGTAGGCACTACCTACTTAGTGCTGAACGTTGGTGTACTACAACATTCACTGGGAAGCCTCTATTAATTCCCACAGGAGTCCTAATCCTGGCTATCGAACCATTTTACATATCCTGCACTATCCTAATAAACCCTTTTTCTACTCCCCCCCCCATTTTTGTAATGCCTCCCAAACTACCTGCCGTGGAATACTGTCATAAGCCTTCCCCAAACTGATTTCCCCTTACAGTAGTTCTACCCTGGAGCTTCCCTATGGAGCTTCATAGAATGGCTCATAAGCTCTATCGTTACCACAGTCTTCAACATCACCTTTGCCCCTTGAGGGGTGGTACTACCCAACTCTCATATCATGCAGAAGGCACTCTATCTGCACTAGCTATCCTATTGAAAAAGTTTTCATGTCACCTGACTCCTAGGCTATGCCATACTTGAATGGGAACTGTCTGGGCCTACCGCTTTTTGACCTTTCTTCTTAAGGGCCCTGATTACTTCCTGCTCAATTAACCTGTCCACCAACCCAGAAGTTGTAGGATTGTTGTCAATGTCGTCCTCTCCCCCTACAGCATTCAAGAGGCTGTGGAAATACTCTTCCTCTTCTTCTTTACCTCAGCAGGGAGAAACAGAGCCCTGCCTTGGTATCCATCACTGTTATGGCTTGGGGTAGTATTATTATTATTATTTATTAAACGTACGACTGTACAAGGACGTAGAGAAAAATAAATAATGAACAAAAATCCAACGCAAATGTAATGCAGCATAGGATGGTAAATAAAATTGGAATAAAGAGTAGAACACCGCACTGGACAACAAAACCTAGAAGGCAGAGAAAGGTGGTAGACTAAGGCTACTAGACCATAGAAAGGAACAAGTGCTGGTGAAGTCACCTCCAAAAGGGAACACAGTTAATATGACACTTAAACTCAGCACAAGTAAACACAGACGACCTAATTAAAAATGGTAGGACATTCCAGTGACAAAAGTGAGTAAATGGAAAGAGGCAGGCACGGCAATCAGTGAAAGGAACGGTGGGGGCAAACTGGAACCTGTGAGAGGCTCTAACATCAACTGAGGACAAAAAGTACTCGGATATGTAGTGAAGTGGGTGTGAAGAATTCCTGAGTGCAGAAGCGATGATCAAAAGGTCGCAGAACAAGAGAAATAGGTTAAAAGACAAAAGACCAGCCTTATGGCAGCGAGGAGTTATGCAAGACCAGAGGGGGGATGGAAAGATTATGTGGATCAGTTGGTTATAGGCACGGTGAAGGGGTTTTTGCTGCAGCTTGGTAAGGGCAGCAAAAAACGGACTAGAAAACCTGAGCAACGGTAGAACTTTAGCACTAAAGACACACAAGAGTTTAATGGTGGTAAGAAACGGCCTTAGCTGGATCAGTAGGTATTTAAGGGTGTTGAGTTTTGAGAGCACAACATTCTGGTGGTCAAGGAAGCAGAAGGAAGAGTCAAAGGTAACACCAAGAACACGCATGGGACGGGTGTACTCCGAAGGTATTGCAGAGGAACAGTGTTTAGGAGAGAAAATAATGAACTGAGATTTATCGGGGTGAAGGTGCATATGAAGGCTAGCATACCATGCACCCAGGCGTTGAAGGAGAGCAGATACAGAGGCTAGGACAAGGGGAAAGGTACCAGGATGGAAAGGTTGGCCGAGCTGGTTATCGTCAGCATAAGACCAAACTAACCAGTCCTGGCAAATACTGGTTAATGAAGCAGTTGCAACATTAAAAAGCAATGGTCCCAGGGCAGAGCCCTGAGGAACGCCACGAGAAAGAGGCTGTGAGATCGAAAGGTGCCTCATACAGGCAACACGACTGTTAAGATAGGCCCGAAGTAGGTTAGACAGATATGGGTTAGCAATCACATTTGAGACGCAGGACAAAAGGTGGGAATGATTAACTGAATCAAAGGCCTTAGCCACATCTGTTTTAAGCAGGATAAAGTGGTTGCCTGCAGCTAAGGCAGCAGCAATGGTGGGTTAGAAGAGAGTAGAGCACAAGAGACAGAGGAACCAGGACGACAGCTGTATTGGGATGGGGGAAGGGTAGCCACCAAATCGTCCTTGATAAGGTCCAGGAGCCACCATTCGAGGACCTTAGCACGGGGAGGGTTAAATAAACCAATCCAAAGGGGAGGGTATATCTTTAGCTGACCTATCTCTAGCCTTGGCCAGTTTAAAAACTTCTCTCTCCCCTTCCTTGGTCTCTAACTGATGATAGAGGGCCTCATACTTCTGGTGTTTGGCCAAGGCAATGGTCCTATAAGTTATAAACTCGGCCTGCCAACCTTTGTTATTTAACACACGCCCCGAAGGTCTTTTAACTTCATTAGTAACTCTTGTAGATCTTCTTACAGACCGGGTTGGGGTCTTTTTTCCATTCATTTGGTCGGGGCCTGGATCGCCCATTGTTCCAAAGTTTGCAAAGACCGCATGCGGCCCGCCACGTTCTCAAACTTCAAAACAACACCAAACTTTTAATGGCTTGATGCTTCAGGAAAGAAAGGTAATTCTTGCAATGTGGTGGCAAACAAAAAAAAACAAAACACAATAATGATTTCTTTACTCAAAATAAGTCAACGTTAACCTGTAAACGCTAAAAAAAAGTGAAAATATTAGGAGGGGGCGGTCTCAGCGTAGGACCGGTCCTACTTTCGGTCATGGTTATTATATCCGAATTTGGGTGCGGCTTGTGACATTGACATTGGACATCCACCCACCCACTACCGTTTTATTGCCTATTTGTATAAATGTTCTTCTCCCCTCTTCCACCGCCTATGGCAGGGTCGGGTACCCATCCTGCCTCTCTGAATGGACACAAGGGCGATATATTGGTCATAGTTCAGCAGCTGGTTGCCGGCCAAAGCTGCACTCCTACTCTTATTTACCGTCGGTCTAGTGTCCTTTGGGGAATTCTACCGACGCCAGGGGAGGGGGCGAGCTCCTACCCCTGGGAACTTTGCCTCATCTACCCGTTGCGTAGTAGAGAGGGTTCTTTTACGTGCAAGTGCCACCGTACACCAACACGGGACCTCGGTTTTACTTCTCATCCGAAAGAAGGCACACTTCACGGCTTCTCTCTCGTCCGAAAGAAGCCAACCCACCTTGGTCCAGTACCGATCCTAGAACTACTGACGCAGTTGCCG
This sequence comes from Trigoniulus corallinus, assembly GCA_013389805.1. Lineage (NCBI taxonomy): Eukaryota > Metazoa > Arthropoda > Diplopoda > Spirobolida > Trigoniulidae > Trigoniulus > Trigoniulus corallinus. The sequence goes on from JAAFCE010007744.1 coordinate 7,720,532, forward strand.
AGCGTACTAACCACTGTAACTTAAAAATTCACCGACTTTCGTGGGGTGGAGGCGAACCTGCGTACTTTTGAAGTGAAGCGGAGACAAGTGCGCTGGATAGCTTCATTTGTATAGCAGTAGGTAATAATGCCGTTCGGAAATTGCGCTCTATTGTAGCCGCTTAGTTCCAACTTGGCCCCACTAGTTACGAGCGCTTTTGTGGAGTAGAAAAGCCTACTCTGATCCCAAATGTCCACCGTTCGGATGTGTAGACAGTCTTATGACGCAGCAAAGGGTCGCAATGTGTCCGCTATTACGTCACGGCGGCCTCTTCAACGCACATTTCTGTAGAATACGCCATTTTGTTTCAAGAAGATCGGCACGTGCGTCGTTCTTTCCTATTCGTAATGTCGCCCCGTTCGCTTGGTTGGGCGTTCGTTATTCATGAAGTAATTTGCATATGTTTGTGAATGTGTCGCTTTCCGACTCTCATAACTTGGTGTCAAATAATCATTCTGGTGAGGTGTCTAATACTGGTCCGTCCCGTCCCCCCCCCCCGCCCCGAATAGAGATTTTTTTTATCCCCTCTCCCCCCACTCCATTCACACCGTAGCTACCCGTTATACATATTTCTCTCTTATCTCCCAACTGCCTTTTCCTGTCTTATTGTCCCTCTCCCTCTCTCAATTTAAAATTGTCTTTTTTACTCTTCATCTTAGCCCCCCCTCTCTGTTTTTTTTGCTCATCTGATATGGGGGGGGTGAGAAAGGGTTGGCAGAGCTGGGAGGTTATTGATACATCATGTGTGAAATGAGGATCGTCGTCGCCCTGACAAGTTCTTCCTTAGCATCCGCCCTCCTTCTCGCTCTCTTCTCAGGTGTCTTTTCGCATCTTTGAATATAGAGGGTGGGCTAAGGAGAAGAACGTTTTTCATTGTCTACCATCCCTTTCGTTAGCCCCCCCCCCCCCTCTCCTCACTCTTCTTCAAATCTGAAGACTTGATTTCACTCGTAATGATCTTTTCAGAGGATGGTGCGAAAGATTTTTGCAATTCAAAAATAGACTAAAAACTCTCTCTCAATTTCTTTTCATCGTTGCTTCTTATCCCATCTCTCTCTTCCCCTCTCCCCTCTCTCTCTCTCTCAAGAAGGAAGGGGCAAGGAGAAGAGGAGAGAGGGGGGTGTTATTAATATACTCTGGCCCCAGGACGTTTCATTTTCCTCATCTTTTCTCTCACACATAATTTGGATTATTCTTATAAGCAGCAGCTAGCACTCGTTTAATTTGAAGTAAGCAACGACGGTAAATATGTTATTAATTAATATTCTGTTGAACTCGGATATAACGAATTCCCGGTTATAACAAACGTTCCCAGAGCGGCGAAATGCGTGACACGCACTAGTTCCGTCTCACCACTGAAGTTAAGCAACGCAACCCCAGTTATTACTGACATGAGTGGTCGCTTCGGAAAACTGGGTACCGCTAGTATCCAAAAATCGTCGCATTAGTGTAGTGTCTATGCAGTCTCTGCATCAGAACTACACTGTGGACGGGGCTCTAATGACCTTGTAGTTGAAGGGCCCTAAAACACCTACAAACGTTCCCATATAACGATCCCGTCTCGTTGTGCAGTGGGTAGCGTGCTCGGTAACTGCGTCGCTGGTTCTTGGCTCAATACTGAACCAAGGTGGGTTGGCTTCTTTCGGGCGAGAGAGATACCCCGAGGGAGTCTTCCTTGGGATGAGAAGTAAAATTTACCGACGAGGTGCCGTGTGGTGTACGATGGCATTTACACGTAAAAGAACCAGGTGTAGGAGCTCGCCCCCCCCGGCGTGGGTGGAATTCCCCAACGAACAGTAGGCCGACGATAAATAAGCGTAGGGGTTGCAGCTTTGGTCGGCAACCGGCTGCGGAAAAACGATGTTCAGTGTAGCATCCTTGTGTCCATTCAGAGGGACGAGATGGGTACTCGACTCTGTCAGAGGCGGGAAAAGGGGTTTATAACGTAAAATGCTCTGTCAGTTCTATAACGGTGTCCTCCTTGGAACCATACTTTGTATTCGGGGCAAAACAAAATCAATGCAAGGGGGGGGGTGGGACCTTAACTGGCGGCAAGAGAAATGACAACAAAAAAGCTACTGTATGTAGAATCGGATTAAAGCCCCGCCTCAGGGGTGCAGAGGGTAACTTGTTCGACTACTGCTCCAGTTGTTCCAAGTTCAGTACTGAATTGAGGTGGGTTGGTAACCTTAGGCCGAGATGGCGGCAGAACAACTGGTCACCAGATGTACCGTTTTCATTTGGGAAATTGACCAGTTAACACAGTTTTACATAAAAATGGGGTTTTGAAATCCAAAGGAATTTGCAGATGATGATGATGAGGAGGAGGAGGAAGTCTGACGGTGGGGGTAGGGCTTTATTTGACACCACTTCGGGACGGTACACTTTTATCATTTTTTTTTCTGGCTTGGAGAGAAATTGCTCATCTCGGCCAGGATCGAACCTCAGATCATGACCTCAAGAGTCACATTGTTTGTTTGTTTGTTGGTGTTTAAGGTCCCGTCAACTACAAGGTCATTAGAGACCCGTCCACTGCATAGTTCTCATGCATATACTGCACAGACACTACACTAATGCGACGATTATTGGGTATTAGCAGTACCCAGCTTTCCCGAGCGACCACCCATGTCAGTACTAACTGGGCTTGCGTTGCTTAACTTCAGTGATCAGACGAGAACTGGTGTGTCCAACGCAACTCGCCGCTCCCACAAGAGTCACACGCCAATGTAAAATGCTCTACAGAAGAAAGCTGGAAAGGGTTAGCATTCCTCCGGGATCGTATTCCTCCCCCTCCGTCCCCCTTTCCCTATAGGTGGTGTAGTGTTGATGCACTGCGACGGAAGACGAGTAGGAGGGGGGGGGGCAGTTCTCTGCTTGAAAAATGGCGGAGCATAGCGGCCATTACAAATATTTAAGATGTTAGTTAAGAAGAAAGGTAGAGAGAGAGAGAGAGAGAGAGAGAGAGAGAGAGAGAGAGAGAGAGAGAGAGAGAGAGAGAGAGACAAGACCTTGAATTTCACTTTCTCTGTGTTTTATTGTCAAGAAGAGTTGAGTGAAGGCCCTCCTCCTCCTTCCGCCCCGGGAACAGACATTAAAATTGTCACTTGAGAGAAGGAGTTGGCGGCTGAGGTGAAAACGACGGTAACTAAGGAAAGAGGAAAAAGGGGTTAATTGAATATCAGCTTCTTAATGGCGTTTCTTAATTGTTGCATGAAGAGAAACGCGGTTGCATGATGTACGAAAAGCAAGTTATTTAGCGTCCGGGAGAGGAGGGGGGGGGGGCTGGTATTAAAACCGTTCCTTACCGCTAGGAGGAGCTACAGGCAGCAGCAACTCATTTTCCTCTACGAAGATAAAGGGTTGTTTATTGCGCTTTTGAGACTTTACTGACGTCAGGTGACTAGGTGAGCATTTCTTTTCTCCCTCTTCCTACACCTGGGAATTTTACGCATCTACGTACTTTTATTTGCTTGTGTTAAAATGAAGGAAGGGGAGGGAGGTAGGGGAGTAGCCACCATGTAGGAGCAGGGCCGGTCCGTCCATAGGTTCAAAGTGTGCAAAGAACGCGGGCGGCTGCCCTGATGGGGCGGCCAATCAATGTTAACTTGCAGACATTAAGAAAATTATGTCAAAATATTGAGGGGGGCGGGACGGCCTCAAAATAACTGCACGCTTGCGGCCGAACCCGTTGGACCGGCCCTGTGTAGGAGGATGATTCATTCATCACTGTTAGGGTCCTTGTCTCATATGGGACAGAAGACGTCCTTGAGATCTCGATCCCTATCATCTCACTCTCTCTCCCTCACCAAAAAACAACCACTCACCGAGCACGACTACAGGATCGAACCTGAGTGCCACAGCTTTAAGATTCGAGGGGACTGTCACAAAATCTGCTACTCAGACGGGCATAGGAATTGGAATGAGAGGGAGACGGGTTCTGGAGAAGGACGGGAGGGGGGGGGGCTGTAGTGTTGCCACCTTGTCGAACACCACCACTGGCCTATCCGACGATGACAAGACGTATTTGAGGTTTGGGTTTCTCTGCGTCAGAATGAAACCGTTAGGGTTGGACGGGGTCGAACCACCTACGGCGGATTCAAACGTGCTCTAAATTAGGTGTACATGTGTGTGTGTGTACATGACTGTCCAACCTCCTACTACTCATACCAACACCCCTACTTTCATATTTGAGGAGCGTTGCCAGAGGGCGTCCCATGGAAGACTACTGATCTCATCCCTACCAGGATTGAACCTGCGTTTCTAAGCAAGGGATGCGATCACGTTGCCAAATGAGCTTCAAATAAAAATGACGATCGGTCTCAAAGTTATCTCTTGGGGGAAATTTAGATGATTTTGATTGCGATCTTGGCGACGATGAGTGAGTGAAGTGAAGCCCGGTGGGTGGGGGGGGAGAAAGAAGAAGGTAAGGGTCTCATTTTTCTCTTGGAGAGGGGGACGGGGATCCTACTCTACCCTTATTCGATACATATTAGAGGACTTGGTACTTAGTGTGAGACTAGCAATAATAATGTCTATAGGAGAATAATATGACGGTAAGATAAGTCTCTGGATACCATTCTGGAATGGAATGGCTGATGATGGAATGTACTCTAGAGTAGAGAAACAGAGGTACAGTACATACCACAAGAGGATGATGGGAGGGCTGAGTTTCAGAAATGATGACGATGACGGCGGCGAAATTAAGCTGCCAAGAAAGGGGGGGGGAGGAAGACATGAAAATAGTGATCTAAAGAAATATAAAAGAGGAGGAATCTAAGATGGATTTGTCACCCTCTCCCCCAATCCATTATTCCAATGGCCCAGGAAACAGGAAGCGGGGAATTACGGATAAAAAAATTGATGGAATGTTCTTCTCCCGAGGATTACCCTTAAGCAGTTAGGCAAGGGCCCTGTTGACGGATAATGAAAATTGCATTTGACGTCTAGTTGCACCGAACAGGCGAAATGGTAGACTATGAGTTGTGACAGGCCCACCCCATCCCAGATCCCTGGAGTCTTCTTCCATCGGTTTTGGTGCCCGACAAGAACATAAAGGGGAACGAAAGGGCGGAAAAACCTATTATGCTTTATAATACAGGACGTTTGATTATATATCCCATTCTCTCGTCCTCACCTCCACCTTTCCTTCTCCAAAAGGGTGAGGGAAATGTTTATGACGTCATCATATGGCGTTGTTCCAGTAAGCAAGAGGTTCGAGCGGTAGCGTGTTTATGTGATGACCTCATGGAGCAAGTTCCTGCTGCGATCCTGGTCGCAGCTGGAATTAGCTTCTTATTGGAAGAGCCATTTGTTTATTAGGTCCCCTCCCTCCCTCTAGAGCAGGCTCTAGAGGGCTTGGAAAGGGTAAAAGAGATTTAGGCTAAGCCGGAAGTTGACATTCTGTGTTGGATATATCACGAGAAACTATTTACACCGAGGTGTAACGTTATTCGGGAAATTCTGCCGAATTTTACTCTTCGCGTAGCAACGGTTCTTTTCCTTGCAGTGATGGCACCCTAGCAAGCGTGACCGCTAGACGACGGAAAGCGCACTTAGGGAGGTAGCTTTTTTCTTTCTCTCGTGCGGAAAAGAAGCCAGTCATTCATCTTGGCCAGGATCGAACCTGCATCCGTGAACTCAAAAGACAAGTGCACGCACATTCACCGAGACCGGCAAATTCTCGAATGTAAGAAAGACATTGCCTGTCCTCTAACGCCGTCAGTAAGCCAGCAAAAATAACTCCTAATCCTTTTCCCGCCTATGGTAGGGTTTGGTACCTATCTTGTCCCTCTGAATGGACATAAGGGCGATATAATGGACAGTGTTTTTCCACAGTCAGTTGCCGACCAAAGCTTCAACCCCTAGGCTTATTTATTGTCGGTCTACTGTTTGTTGTTTGTTTGTTGGTGTTTTAAGGCCCTTCAACTACAAGGTCATTAGAGCCCCGTCCACAGTGTAGTTCTGATGCAGGGTCTGCACAGACACTACACTAATGCGACGATTTTTGGATATTAGCAGTACCCAGTTTTCCCAAGCGGCCACCCATGCCAGTACTAACTGGGGTTGCGTTGCTTAACTTCAGTGATCATACGAGAGCTGGTATGACCAAAGCAATTTGCCGCTCCCACTGTTTGTTGGGGCGTTCCACCGACGTCAGGGGGGAGAACTCCTACACCTGGGAATTTTGCCTCATCTACACGTTGCATAGTACAGGGGGTTCTTTGACGTGCAAACGTGCAACGGGACCTCACTTTCATCCGAAAGAAAGCGCACTCGGGGCCTCTCTCTCTCTTCCGAAAGTAGCCTCGGTCCAGTATCGAACCTAGAACTATTGACGCAGTCGCTGAGCGTGCTACTGATTGCGCCACCGAGCGGTCTTAGTAATGGCCGTCAAAATTCTGACAACGCCAATATTAATCAAAAGAAAAGCCATGCCAGGCCAGACTCCTGCCAAATCCACTTACCCTTCCTATGAGTGGGGGACGGCGGTACAGGTCCGAGGGACGGACGAACGAAAGATAGAGAGAAAGAGTAAAAACGGCGGAGACTTACCCTGACAATCAGCATACGTAAGAGACGTTAATAATGGACGAAGATCTGCTTGGTATGCGGAGGGGTGAGGGAGCGGTGGACAGAAAAGAGGGGCGGAGGGAGCACCCCCAGTTGGAGATAGGTCGATAATTCCATACTTGCATGTAATTCAGTTTGCATCCGATAACGTCGCTAAGGTACCTGTTTTACATTTGATTGGGTCTGAGATGGTGACAAACATTTACTGTGGTGAGGGCAGGAGGAAGAGGGGCTACTACTGCTACTCACCAATCCCCCCTTTCTTCTTCTTCCGGTTCATATGACCCGACCTTTTAGAAGAGGGTTCGCAGTGGAAAGGTGGTGACGGGCGGAAGGTAAACTTTAGGAAGAGATTGGGAAGAAAGAGAAACTAGAAACCGGAAGTAGTATTAGGAGTAGGACTACCGACTGCAGTAAGGTAGGATGAGGAAGGGTGGTAGGGGGTAAGTGGGGATTAGTAAGTAATGTGACGTCCTCTCCCCCCCCCCTCATGCGGTTGGTTGATTATATTTGTGCGGCGTGCTTTACTTTACCCTTTCCTCTTCCCTTTAATTCCCTCTCCCAACCATTTTTTTTTCTGCTTTGCTCTCTCCCCCCTCCCCCTCCACACACAAAAAAGTCAAACAAACGTGTGCATGTATTAAAGGGTCGCTGCATCAACTTTTCACGAAATTCGTATCGAAAATCGATGTTTTCTGCTTCAATTTCGCGTTTCATTTCATTAGGGTGAGACGAGACGTGGGGCGCGCAAACAAACGGGACGGGCATCATAATGAAGCCACACACACACTCTGTCTCTCTCTCTGTTGCGTGGATACACCAATATCCATAGAGTACGCTGCCACAGTCTCTTTCATGTCCCTCCTCCTTCATCAATAGGTGGGCCGCCGACGCTTCCTACCCTCTCTCTTTCTCTTCCCCTCCCCCCCTGTTCTACCGTCCTACTTTTCTCCCGACCGTCCCGCCAGTCCCCGGGCAGCATTAATGTCCTTGTCAACTATGCAAATTTCGACAGGAAGGATGGGACGGAAGCTATTCCAAATTACGCAGAGTGTATCGATTTTGCATATCATCGTCATTAAAGGTCCTATATTCACCTGTCCTTTTACCTCTTCATCACCCACAATTGGGAGGGGACAGGGAGAAAAAGAGGTGACGGCACAGTTGCTTTATTGCATGTCAGTATGCAGTTTCGGGACAGACCATGGCCCCTAATGACCTTTGTAGTCGATGGGCCCTAAAACACAAACAACAACGGGACAGATTATGAGAACGGATCGGAACAACTAGTAACGAGCTTGGAAGATCTTTCACTAGCCCTTTTCCAGCCTATGGCAGGGTTGGGTCCCGTTGGGATATGTCAGTGACCCGTACAGTATTTGGGAGTCTGGTATTTCCTCGCACCCGACTGTCGCCAATCTAGTACTGTGCTTATTTATCGTTGGCCTGTATATATTCGTTAGAGCACTCTGTCCACCGATAGAGTGGCTGTATGGCGTTGGACACACCAGTTCTCGTCTGATCACTGAAGGTAAGAACAACGCCACCCCAGCTAGTACTGGTATGGGTGACCACTTGGGAGCACTGGGTACTGCTAATACCCAAAAATCGTCTTAACAGCGTAGTCTTTGCAGACTCTGCATTAGAACTACGCAGTGGATGGGGCTCTAATGACGAAACGAAATCCTCTGCCGGAGGAGGGGGGAGGCTGGCCTACACCTGGAAATTTGGCACCGACTTTCGTTTTAGACCAGTAGTGTGTACTATGTTACATCACTGGTCTGACATCGTACACACCACACTTGAGTTCCCATCAGTAGGTCTACTGCAGGCCTTTCTCTCGTACGAAAGAAGCCAAGCGCCTCGATCCGGGATCGAACCTGGTGTGACGGTCGCAGTAGTCCAGCAGGCTACCTCTGTGTCATCGAGGTGGCCAACAAGTAGCGAGGTTGACTATTTAAAAGGCTAATGATAGCAGGTTCGATCTCAGCCGAGGTGGGTGGTTTCTTTGCGGGGCGATCGAGAGAGAAGAGACCTCAAGGGGATGTTCCTTCCGCTCTCTAACCGGAAGGAAGTAATGTGATGGTAGTGATGTGCACATTATCAACAACTGCGCAGTAAAGGAACCCCTTTCTGCACGGCGGAGGTTGACAGGTGTTTTTCCAAGTTTAGGAACCTTTCCCTCTCCAACATCTTCTGTCTGCTGACGGTGAATGAGTTTGAAACTGTACCCAGGAGTTATGCAAACTCCTACCTGACGCTGGTCTGTCAACCCAAGACCATTCACCCCCAATGCCGTTAATCAGGGTGGGCTCTCAATTGCTGTTGTTTGCATATCTTTCCGTTTAGTAAGGGGTCCTGTTACCGCGCATTGTAAGACATGGTAACCACAAGGTTGAGACGCGGCTTTATTTTTATCCGACAGATAGTGAGTTGCAATCTTGTCGGAATAAAATAACCATTCGCTTCAGCCTGGGATCGACCCCGCGAATAATGAGTTCCAGTATCAAGCAAGGTACAAGTTGAGGTGAGGGCTGTAGGTGAGTTTGTCAGAGGCCTCAGGATCGAACCTGCATCACGACATTAATGGTTCAAACATAGTATTGATTGAGCTGTTGTCATGCGAATAAGCAGCCAGGTGGTGATATGACCATTAGTGAGACGACGGTAACAATTACTGCGTTGTCCATCCAAGCTCGTTCTTATTAAAGATGGCCATTGTCCACTGATGCCCTCGCGACAAGGTCAATGCCAAAAACACGTATCGATGGTTCGTTGTGGTTGTATGATTGGATTTTTAACAGTGCTAATTAGCGGTCGTTTGCATTCCGAGTTGGAAAGCGTGGACGGTGGTCAGTCTGCAACAAGCACGGCTCTGAGAAGCCTACAGATAACTCAATTACTGACCGTCACATTTCTGCTCAACAGATGGGATTCCATTTGCGAAAGTGTGGTTGTCCGGATGTCACAGGACTGGCTATTTAGAACTGATTCTCACTAAGGTTCGGTGACGCAAGTTCGATCTTGACTAAGAGGGGAGTGGATTTGTTTTAGTCAGCATAGCGGGGGGGGGGGG
>JAAFCE010007744.1:7736293-7803611 GCA_013389805.1 Trigoniulus corallinus
AGGTCGGCGGATCAGGGGACGGGGTGGTAGGGTAGTGTTATGAATGACGCTCCGACCCCTCACCAAAGATACTCCAAAGGAATTCACTCATTGGAGAAATCAACAACTGTGCGCATGCGCTGTCTTTTGCTTTCAGAAAGGGGATTGCGAGAGAAGGGATACTCCCTTCTCTCCCAATCCCTGTCGTAAGGGAATCATGAAGGAAGGGGGAGCGTTATGGGAGGTTTATTAGGGCTTGCGTGAGCACGAGGGATGGGAAGCGAGGGGACAGGGAGAGGAAAGATGGGGGATGTAATATAATGTAGTGGAAAAAGACGTGCTTTCATCCGGTGTTCTTCTTCCATCGGTCCAATGCTTATGTGCAAATATTTCGTCAATAAAATTCGCGCGCGCACATACAGAAAACGAATCATTTTCTTTACGGCGCTTTGTTCGATTTTCTAAACAGTTGGTTGACACGAAAAAAATAATATGGCGACGACATATTCTAAAAAAAAAAAGAAAGAAAACATCTCGAACAGCAACTAATGACCCTTTTCCCGCCTATGGCAGGGTCGAGTTCACCTCTTTGTCTCTCTGAATAGACACATGGACGATATTTTGATGAAGGCGGCTGTCGACCAAAGCTGCAACCCCTCCGCTTATTTATCGTCGGTCTACTGCTCGTTGGGGGAGGGGGCTCTTTCCGTACAATGCTGAGTTTGGTACACACGGCAGGGCATCGGTCTTCAGAGCCGTCCCGAACAAAAGCGGGGCCCGGCACACTTTCCGCCATAGAGTACCGGCCTTGGATTACAATCCTTAGATATCTGGCCACAGTGCCGGCCATAGGATTCCGGCATTAGAGTGCAGGCCATAGTGCTGGCTTTGAAGTGCCGACCATTTAGACTGCCGACCTTAGGGTGGTGGCCTTAGAGTGCAGCCCTAAGAGTACCGGCCTTAAGAGTTCCAGCAATTTTCATGCATTTGTTGACCTTGTTTTGTAATTCGTTTTCCAGTTTCCTGGGGAGCGGCAAATTGCGTTGGACACACCAGTTCTCGTCTGATTACTGAAGTTAAGCAACGCAACCCCAGGTAGTGCTGACATGGGTGGCCGCTTGGGAAAACTGGGTACCGCTAGTATCCAAAAATCGTCTGTGCAGTCTCTGCATCAGAACTAAACAGTGGACGGGGCTCTAATGACCTTATAGTTGAAGGGCCTTAAAACACCAATAATCAACTCCAGTTTCCTGAGGCCCGGCGCAGTAATTTTTTTCGGGCAATCCTTCCCTTGGATTGGTCTATATTCGGGTTATTTTGCAGTGTCATTTTGCAAAGTCAGTTAGCGGAGCAGGGCCTTGTGCGCTCGAACCCCTCTCTGGCCGATCCTGCCAGCTTTACCTCTCATCTGACAGAAGGCGCACTCGGGGACTCTCTCTCTCTCGCCCAATAAAGCCAACCAACCCAACTTGAGGGCATGCTACCCGTGCGCCACCGAAAGGGGTTAAAAACACCTCGAATATTTAAAAAAATAGGCGTTCCTCTTTACTACCGACACACAGTGAGCAAGCGCGTGAGTTTATGGCTTGGTTATTTGGTTTTTTTCAACGTTTGTGTTTACCTATAATGACCACTTATTTTAATACCTCGGAGGTTGAGGAGGCGGGATTGTCGTCGACCTTAACATCTAAATAGCCTTTGGCTAGAAAGGATGAGTTCATCACGCAGTACGTGACACACCGTACTAACGTGCCACCAGGCTTTACGCCTGTATCAGAGACGAATGGCGCTCATGGGACTTTCTTCCCTCTTCTTCCACCCAAAAGAGATCAACTTGTCTCAGCTAAGATCGACCCTGCGATCGGGAGGCACAGATACGTTACCAACGGAGTTCATGAAGCGGTGGTTGAGCAGCTGTCACGTGCGCCAGACGTCACTCACTCCTTCTCTTCAGACCCCCCCCCCCTCATTCCGAGGTCTCAGGCTATCCTCACACTGGAGCCGACTAATAGAAAGAAGTGTATCATTACCATACCTTTATTCCTCCTGTGGCAGGGTCGGGTGTGAAGGCGTTCTAGCCCTTCCACTCACGCCTATCTCCTACCAAGTCCCCGACCACCCCACACACTTCCACGTCTACTTTTTGGGAGCGGCGAGTTGCGTTGGACACACCAGTTCTCGTCTGATCCCTGAAGATAAGCAACGCAAGCCCAGTTAGTACTGACATGGGTGGTCGCTCGGGAAAGCTGGGTACTGCTAATACCCAATAATCGTCGCATTAGTGTAGTGTCTATGCAGTCAATGCATTAGAACTATGCAGTGGACGGGTCTCTAATGACCTTGTAGTTGACGGGACCTTAAACACCAACAAACAACAACAACACGTCTACTTTGGTCTTTCCCTGCCCCGGGACCCCGAGTGCATCCAACCCCGTAATGGACTTAGGAAGCTCCTCCTCATCATCACATATCCATACCACCTCAATTTTATTCTCTCATCTTTTACGCGATGAGAGTAAAAGTCCCCTCCCCGGGTAATGTACTCACTATTATCTGTTCTCAAAACCCCATTCATGTACCGCAGCATTCACATCATCACACCCTTATCCCACCTGTGGTAGGGTCGGGTCTGCGGGGTCCACTTGAACACGCTCTGACTGGGGACACCCCAGCCATGCGTCTGAAACCCGCAGGCATATTGGCTGGGTTGTCGGTGGGGTACCGCAGCATTCGCAAAAATCACAAAAGACTTTTACAAGCAAAATGCTCATGCGTTTCAGCAAGTCGGGCGAAAACTCGCCACCAGATGGGATTTAATCGCAAGTCGGAAGTGTATGCGCGTAGTCGGACGACTGCGTCACCGCCAAAGTGAGAGGATGCATAGGACGGGATCGTTCGTGCGTAGTCGGCTCTAGTGTGAGGCCAGTCTTAAGGAGTTGTGCAATAGGCATACTTTAGGCCAGTGGTGGCGAACCTTTTTTTTTTTTGAAGACGGGTCACATTAACACGAAAAAAGAGCAAAAACGTTGTCCGCGGGTCAGTTGCAATCACTATTTAATTTTATGAATAAAAAATTATTATTAATAATGAATATATTAGTTTCTTAAAGTAGCAAATAGAGAATATCATCATAATGCCCTTATCCCGCCTGTGGCATGGTCGGATTTATGGGTTCTAACCTCCAGGTCCCCGTTCAACCCACACACTATGATACGATAAACTAGGTGTGATTCACGTTCGGATGGGTCACTTAAAATTGCACGGTGGGTCACAGGTTCGCCACCACTGCTTTAGGCCCTCCCTATACGCATGTGCAAAGCTGTGGAAGGAGGGGGCATCAACATCGTCATGTTACGTTGCCCACCAGCAACAGGCGGTAGCGGCGCTTTCTTACTTTGGTGCTCGCAGATGACCACCTCCCTTTAAGCTGGGTTTACACTGCGCGAAACATACTCGCCGAAACTGTTTCCACAGGCTTGCGGCAATCTCGCCCATCTCGCCCTCCCTGTTTACATTGAGCGAAATATTGCGCGAAGCAAGAATGCAAAACGTATCTAGAGTACCAGTACACGAAGTGGGAGTGGCGAAACCCTTTGATGCGTGTCCAAAAACCGACAGTGCGGTGGCTCACCACGAGACTGCCTCGCGCAGCCAATTTCGGGGCGAGTCCCCGTTTACACTGCGCAGGTCTTTTTTAATGAAACTGTTGCGCGCAGTGTAAACCCAGCTTTAGCAGAGAGAGAGAGAAGAGAAAGAGAGAGGAGGGAGAGGAGAGAGAGGGAGAGAGAGAGGAAGAGAGAGGGAGAGAGAGAGAGAGGGGAGAGTGAGGAGAGAGAGGAGAGAGAGAGGGGAGAAGGAGAGGAGAGAGAGGAGGGGGAGAGAGGAGAGTGGAGAGAAGGGAAAGAGTGGAGAGAAGAAAGGAGAGAAGAGAGAGAGGAGATAGAAGAAGAGAGAGAAGTATGTAGACTGTAGAGAGTTCGAACTCGTGACCACAGAACACGTGAAAAAAAGCTGGCAGGCTGCGATACCGCAATCCCAAAGTGGTGCCTTGAAAAGTGGTGAAGCAGTCAAGCTGCGCCAAAAGTTTTTCTGCAGTCTTCGATCTCTCGTGCGCACGTGCGAATTCTAAAAGCTCTTCTACACGAGAGGGATCAAGTTGGTGGAGAGAAGGAGCTGCACTCGACTACACCCACAGCGAGGTAGGAGGGGGACGAGAAAGTAGGTGCAAAGAGGGATAAGGTATAAAGCGCTCCTTGGGGGATAAGACGTTACTTTATTCTCCGCGCGACGCTCTAGATTAAATGACGTAGAGGAGCGGGGAAACAACACGTGGTGTTGTTCCGACAGCGAAAGACAGAAATAGCCTTAGGGATTACGAGAATGGAGGAGATGAAGAAGGATGCGAGGGATGGGGGAGGAGACTGAAGTGAATCGATATACTTCATCTTGTGCATCATTTTGAAAGATCAACAACCAGAACTTCTCCGCTCTTGAAAAAAAAAGAGGAGTGGGGGAGAAGGTAGATCGGGAAGGGAACCAAGTCACTTTCAAGTCTTCCTTCAATTCTCTTCTGAAATAGAGTACAGGGAGGATGGGATCTCCTCCCGATCAGAGTTCTTTCCATCCATGCCCCCCCCCCCTCTCTCTCTCTCTCTCCCCCCTTCCTTAAAAATTCCATGCGTTTATATTTATATATGGTCGATTACTTCAGAAAATGATTTTCGTCGAAAGGGAAGAAGGAGGAGAGATGGGTAGGGTGCATGTAAGGTCCAGTGGGAGATCGATCCCCGTCCCCTCTCACTACAGCTGCGTTTTTGTTTAAACCTATCTTTCTGCCTTCCTTCATCTCAAGAGGTAGTAGCAACAGTCTTGCTATTCCGCCCCCATTGTTGCATCGACATCAGGGCCACCATGTGTGCCGCTTTCCACTCTAGGCTTTTTTGTTGTTTGTGTTTTAGGGCCCTTCAACTAAAAGGTCATTAGAGCCCCGTCCACTGTGTAGTTCTGATGCAGAGGCTGCACAGACACTACACTAATGCCACGATTTTTGGATACTAGCGGTACCCAGTTTTGTCAACCAGCCACCCATTTCCGTATTAACTGGGGTTGCGTTGCTTAACTTCAGTGATCAAACGAGAACTGGTGTGTCCAACGCAATTCGCCGCTCCTCCACTCTGGGCCCTCATGTGACTGGTCACAGAGCGTAAACAATGACACGTGAGCTCAGGCTGCTGATCCCAATAACTCGTATGTTTCATTTACATAAAGTCGACATCTGACTAATCTCAAAGCCTGCCTGGTGGAAGGGAAGAGGGGTCACTGGTAGGCGTGCGCCTTCCGTCCCATATAGGAATGCCCCAGTCGATGTGCCCCACACGTGTCAACGATGTCATCTGCACGTAAAAGAACCCTTTCCACACGGAATATATGCCCAAGATCGGCGGCAAAATTCCATCGAGTGTAGGATGAACTCGCTTCCCTGCCCCCCCCCCCCCCTACTACCACTATTAACACCACCAGATGGCCTATCATGTCTCAATGTACTCTGCCTGGGAAAACCAATGAACGCGTCTAGCTTCCTCCTATAACACTGGTTGGATTTGTTGTTGTTGTTTGTTGGTGTTTTAGGGCTCTTCAACTACAAAGGTCATTAGAGCCCCGTCCACAGCATAGCTCTGATGCAAAGACTGCACAGACACTACACTAATGCAACGATTTTTGGGTATTAGCAGTACCCAGTTTTCCCAAGCGGCCACCCATGTCAGCACTAGCTGGGGTTGCGTTGCTTAACTTCAGTGATCAGAAAAGAAACTGGTGTGTCCAACGCAATTCGCCGCTCCACTGGTTGGAGAGGCACCACTCATGAACTTTACTAAGCAGGAGGAGGGACGACTCGAACCCGCCACAGTCATAAACTTAAGACGCGCCACTGTCGAGTCACTGACAGCTGACATGTAACTACTCTCGGGGTGGTGGAGCAACGAACTCCTTGAACCGCAATGCGTCGTTCGGGATGATTCTTGAAAGCGCGGTGACATCTAGGGGAGGGGGAGAGAAGGGAAGTGGGATCTAGTAGGGGAGGGGGTAGAGTAGGTAAAGGGGATTTAGTGTGTGTGTGGGGGGGGGGGGGTAGAGTAGAGATAGAGTGGGGACGGTGCTTGACAGTAGAGAAATGTATCTACAAACGAAAGGAGAGTGGCGTGTGTGGTAGAAGGGATCGCCAGAGGAGTATACCCGTCCATCTTGCTCGTGGAAGAGAAAAGGGCTAAAGTTGGGCGTGAAGGGTAAAACGGCGGGCGGATGTCGGTGCTGCCCCCAATCGTCACTTTATTTCACTTAATTAAAAATTATTTTCTTTTCAAAGAGAGGAGAGCGAAAGAAAGAGAGGCTGCAATGGAAACAGACATAAATTAAACAAATGATGTAAATAATTAAAATAGAGCTCGGTGGTAGGTCTGTCTGAATTCTGAAAAGGGGTAGGGGGGGGCAATGAAAGGGAAGAAAAGTGGCAACCAAAGGGATAAAAGAAAGGGTTGAGAGAGTAGGTAGAGGGGGAGGAGGTGAAGTGAAGGAGGTAGGGTAGGACGGAGGCTTCCGTCCCGACACAGTCCACATTTCGCTTTCAATCATCTTCCACTCCTACCTGATGACGTCATCCGGGAATACGCCATGGAAACGCGAGTAGTCGCAATGTACATTTCTGCGCATGCGCTAGAGCCTAGTATACCCCCGCCTCAATGGAGCAATAGGTAGCGTGCTCCACTTACTGCCCCAGAGGTTCCAGGTTCGATAGGGAGCGGCGAATTGCGTTGGACACACCAGTTCTCGTCTGATCACTGAAGTTAAGCAGCGCAACCCCAGCTAGTACTGACATGGGTGGCCGCTCGGGAAAACAGGTTACTGCTAATACCCAAAAATCGTCGCATTAGTGTAGTGTCTGTGCAGTCTCTGCATAAGAACTATGCTGTGGACGGGGCTCTAATGACCTTTGTAGTTCAAAGGGCCTAAAACACCAACAAACAACAACAACTCCAGGTTCGATACTGGATCGAGGTGGGCGGATTTCTTTCGGGCGAGAGAGAGAGAGAGAAAAGCTCCGAATGCGCCTTACTTCGGATGAGAAATCAAACCTAGGTCCCGGGCGTGGCGTTCGATGGCGTTTGCACGTCAAAGAACCCTCTCTACTAGACAACGGGTAGAGGCGGCAAAAATTTCCAGGTGTAGGAACTCACCACCTGGCGTCAGTGGAGTGCCTCAACGAACAGTAGACCGACGATCAGTAAGCATGCGGGTTGCAGCTTTGGTCGGCAACCGGCTGCGGAAAAATACCGTCCAATAGATCACCCTTGTGTCCATTCAGCGGGACAAGATGGATACCTGACCGTGCCATAAGCAGGAAAAGGGGTTAGTAGTTGCTTTTTCCTTACGCCAGAGCCTAATATCTAAAGCGTAAAGAAATTCATTATCACTTATCGTTGGACACACCAGTTCCCGTGAGATCACTGAAGTTAAGCAGCGCAAGCCCACGTCAATACCAACATGGGTGGTTGGTAAAGAACGTTGGGTGCTGCAAATTAGCTCTCTCCTTCGTCCTTTCACCTACCTCCTCATCTCCCGCGAGCAGCCTCCTAAGGGTTCGTCCTGTTATGGCTGCCTGGCTTACTCCCCAACCCTTGAAACGAATCCAGTAAACTATCAAAACAAGGTTCGATTCCACCACAGCTCAAGTGACGGGGTTCGGAAAGAGAGATTGAGAGGGAGAGAAGGAGAGCAGACATCTTTCTCTCAGTGTTGTATCATCACCAGCCCCCCTTTTGTTGTCTTTAAAAGACCCAATTTTTGTCTCTTTGCAGTACCGGACATAGGCGAGGTCTCGCAGTGGCGTTGGTGACAGAGGACTCTGCCTCCCGAAATTCCATCTCATCAAACAACGTGACCTCTGTCCATCCACATCGCCTGGGCTCTGAGAGCCCACGGATCCGTCCCAACGCCCACCGCTGGCATGGGCGAACACGACTCGGACCAAAGGATCCGCCTGGTGGTGATGGGAGGTGGCAGTGCCGGAAAGACGGCCATTGTCAAACGTTTCCTTTTCAACACTTTCGACGAGAAGTATCGGTCCACCGTGGAGGACCTCTATTACCGCGAATACGATGTTGGTACCTCCACCATCAAAGTGGACATCCTCGACACGGCAGGCGACCTGCAGTTTCCGGCCATGAGGCGGCTGTCCATCGCCACGGCCAACGCCTTCCTGCTGGTGTACGCCGTAGACAGTCACGACTCGTTCGCCGCCGTCAAGCAGTGCTTCGAAGAGATCCGTGAACATCGGTCCGACTTCCAGGAAATCCCCACCGTAGTGGTGGGCAATAAGACAGACTTGATTCAACACAGTGTCGGAGGTGGAACTCGACACCAGGTGGTGCGCAAAGAAGACGTGGCTGAATGGGCATATTGCGAAATTCCTCGCATGAGGGTCAAAGTGATGGAGTGTTCCGCCAAGACTAGCGCCAATGTCATGGACGTTTTCCGCGGATTCTTGCAGCTTGCCCGCTTTCCGCCCCGCCCCGACGGCAGTGGTGGCCTCAAGAGGCGCTCTAGCGAATACGGAGGTAGCGGAGGCAGACCTGAAAGACGGCCCAGTCCTAGTCCTTTGAGAGACGGAAGTCGAGAGCACCAAGGAGGTGGCGGCGGCGGTAGCGCTGTCGTCAAGGCCCCAGAAGGAGTGGGGACCATGTTGGAAGCACCGTCGCCACAACGCCTCAAACCGCGCAGTCGCAGTCTCATTCGACGCAGCAGCAAAAAGACATCCAAACTTGGGAACCACGGCAACGTCACTCCCGGTGATGACTGTTCCCCATCGTGATCTATCATTAATTAGCATAGACATTGTCTTTATCCCCCCTCCCCTTCCTTTACTTTCCAGATCCTCTTTTCTTGCCCTCTCCCATTCCGGTCAACCCTCCCCAGAGCAGCGGCCGCGAGACTCTTGTCGGGGATGGGTGGGGGGTGGGGGGTGGAAGTCCACGTTTCTGGGGACGAAGAAAACTGACCATGGCCATGGCCGAGGCACTCAGCAATCGAGGTTCCATGTCTGAATACGTCGCCTTTTGTGTGCGGGTCGTGAACCTATAAAGGTCAAGTCGACTATGTTCTATATAGACAACTTCCGACTTCCTGCAACAGCAGCGCCACTGTGGCAGGATTTAATACTCGATTAATACAGGGTGAACAAAGCGACAATAGCAATAGGCCTTTTTTCCCCCCTAAAGAGTAGATGATTTTTAAAGTGCACTCCTCTCTTCCCCTTTTCCCTCCCTTGCCATGGGCCTGTTTGTGTTTAGACAAGGTTTGGTATACGATGAGGAGAGGGGTGTGGGTGTGCGTTTGAAGGAATTTAGAAAACGCAGGCACCAGGTTACATACGTTTACCCCGGTTATCAAGAGGATTGATGATGCGTCAGACATGGGGCCGCAGTGCAGAGGTCCTAAGTGCAACCTTGAAGAACAGAGAGGGGGTAGGGAAGTTTGGAGGAAGAGAGGGTGGATAGTTGAGCAAAGAGGGAGAGCGCGAGAGAGAGAGAGATACAAATTGAAAATTTTAATAATATTGACGTCAGCAACGTGTACCTGCAGCAGATATCTTATTCCAGCATCGTCTCCTGCAGAAATAGGCGTTCACTTACGCGGTGATTTGGATTTCATTCAATTATTCTTGGTTTTCCGTCGAAGCCACTGCCGCCAACAAAATACAATCGCAGGCACAATTTCTCCAAGATGTTATGGTACTTCTCAAGGAGAGAGAGAGAGAGAGAGAGAGAGAGCTGCAAGAAGGTGGAGGGGAGAAGGGGTAAAGGAGGAAGAGGAAAGAGTTAATAAGAGGATGACGACGATGATGATAATGGTGCACTGTATCAACAAGCAAGAAGTCAGATTTCTTGAATTTATGAATCGTGCACCTCTCTCTCTCTCTCTCATCTCGATCTTGGCCCATCAACTTATTGATCTGGAACAACGAGGTCGATAAGGAAAACCTGTCAACACCCCACTCCGTTCGCGCGTTCTCTCTCTCTCTCTCCCTGTCCCTCGACATGATTGTATTCTCACATTGTTTCCACTGTGTCTTGAATATACGACACGTAGGAAAAAAAAAGAAGGGTAAAGTGGTAATAGACCTTAGGGAAAGAGCGATAGGATGATGTCTTGTCCCCCTCCCTCATCTCTAAGCCCCACAACATTGCATATAGAACACAACTTATATACCCTGAGCAAGCTGCAAGCTTTCCTCTTTCCCCAAATCGGACAATAGCGTTACACGCACGGCAGCGAGATCTAGAACTTTCTCCAGCTGTTTACAAGTCATTCATCCGCCCCTGGGTTTGTCTGTCAGTGGGTTCTCTACTCCAAAATGGCAGCTGGTCCAAATGATTAACTTGGATATTCCACCTGCCATATCCGAAAGAAGTCTGTTGTCGACAAGCCAACGGCGGACGGAGGATGGAGAGGAGGGGTAACACGGGGTAAATTACTGTGCAAAAAAAAAAAGGCGGGGGAGGGGTTCTTCGGGGAGCAGCACTATACAGGGTAGGCAGACCACCGTACTGGGGGCTACTTCTTCGCCGCCAGGACTTGACGGCTTCCGTCAACGACGGGACAAAGACACTCTCTGTCAAAACAAATCCAACCCACATCAGCCAAGATCGAACCTTCAGACACCTTGAGCTCAACAACAGTCAATCACAATACAAATAGGGCTTACTGACGGTAGGACCCTCTCACCCCCCCCTCCAACAAAAAACGTAACGAAAATTCCCCCCCCCCCCCCCAAAATGATGATGGACACTTGAAAATCAAGTGTTCCTATTATCAATCAACAGACACCCCAGAACATATTGCCATGTGACGTCAGCTACTAATGGCGACTACGGTGGCGGTGAATGAACGCCTTCTGTCAGTTGCTAGGCAGCACATCGTCATCTCTGACGTCACTGCACCAACCCTACCATATCAAGTGATACCCTGACAAAATTCATCCTAATTTAAGCTAAACGGCAAAGACGTTTTGTTAGAAGCTTATATCGCGGGCGAATGGACAGTTGAATTCTTACGAGGACGTAGATGCTTGCTCCGATACAAAATAGGAGAGGAAAGGGGTTTTTTTTTCAAGAGACCTTTAAGTTTTAACTTCTGCTTGCGTCACTGTGTAGGTGCTTCCTTTCCGTTCCCTTAGCTTCATCTTATTATTCGAGGCAAGCATTTCGAAGCAATTAAATAGTAGCAGAGACAGCAGTAAAACAGTTTTAATCCTAGGCTATTAACTGGAGCCTCGTCTGATTCCAGGCAAAGATGCAAAGACCCCAAACCACCTCCCTCCCCCTCTTAATGTATTACTTAAGGGCGGCGTCTCAAGTTGAGCTGCACCTAATCCTCACCAAGTCTGTGTGAGGAAATTAAATGACACCTATCTCTCTGGCAACACAGAGAGAAATCTCAAGAAAGTTGGGGGGGGGGGGGGGGGGGGAGGGAAGGAAAAGAAAGATGAGCTGGGGGGGGGGGGGGGGGGGAAACGACGAGAGCGAGTAACCTTCCCCTCTCAGGTTCAAACGTCCCAAAAGAAGGACATTATAACCATCAACTACAGATGACGATAATAAGCATCCTGAACTTAGCAACGTAAGGGGTGTCGTCATCCTCTTCCCTCAAACACCTAATCAGCAGCACCCTCTTTTTTCTGTCCCATTTCCCTTCTCAACAAATCCAATCTGTGCCCCTTTCCTCATATATTCCGACCCCAACCGACCAACCATTACGAGGAAGGGGAAAAACCGTCGCACTTCTTTATGTGTCTCAACCAATCCTGATGATGACGATGACAACGTCGTCCGGGAAAATAAAACTACAACAATACAACACGAAAACTCTCTCTCTCTCTCTCTCCTTCCTCAAAAATATTCATCATCTCACCTCTCACTCACCCCACTTACCCCCTATCCGACTTCAGAGTATGGTCTAGTTATTCAACTCGCCAAAACATGCATGGACGGACATACACTCTCGATAAAGATTAAAAGCCGGAAAAAAAATGCAGAGAAAAGGGAATGTGGCTGGAGTGAGTAAAGGGTGAAATTAGGACACACACAAAACCTTAAATCCATTTGTCACCCTGCATCCACAGCCCCTCTCTACCTTAAAGCCATATCATATTAAGAAAAGATCCTCTCCTAACAAGGACCTTTTCAAAGCATCATTAGCAAGAATTTCAACCCAAAAGACCCCCCCTCTCTATCTTTCTATGGGTCAGCGTCTCATTGGCCAGCTTCGCATAACGTCGACTTGTCACCTTCCTGTAAGATCTTATTACTCCTACTTATACAGGGTGAAAGGGCACAACGAGGGTCATTGTTCCTTATATTTTGCTCCTCTCTCTCTCTCTCCACTTCTTGTTCTCTTTGAACATCCTTTTATATTTTTAAACAACATCCCTGACACTTCTAAGTAGAGGAGGAGGCTAGGACAACAGGCCCACGACCACACCGCCGACACCCAGTAACCCAGGTAGGAATATGTGTGCCATAGAAAACTGCATGCCCTAAGTCGCTTGCTCCAGATCGGAAATGGAGGGGAGAGAAAGATAGGTCGGCAGGCAGGCTTCTCATAACCGGACATCCCAGGAATGGGAAGGGTTCTCAACAACATCATATCACATGAAAGTGGGAGGTGACAGATCTCAAAAGAGAGGAAAGGGCAGTTTTGGGTAGAAGAAGAGAATTTACAAAAGCACAAATCCCAAAACAGAAGGGAGGAGGGGATTGGAAAATAGTTGGGGAGGGGACATCCCCTCTTTTAGTCATACCACTCCTCTCTTCCTCCACAAAGCCCACGTCTGCGCCCTTGATCTCACACTTGATTATCACCACGCTGATACCTAGATGTCAGATTGCCCGATGGCAAGTGAGTTCTGTGAGCCTTTAAAGAACTGTCCCACTCCTTGAACATTAGACCATGTGTTATGACTTACAGTTGTGGATGAGCCCCCTTCGTCTCCCGACAACCAATACTGTACCTTTGGACCAGTGGCGTCGCTAGGGTTAGCGTCACCCGGTGCGGTGACACCATGGTGTCACCCCCTCTTCCGAAAAAAAAGCCGCTTCTTCAGCTTTGGTGTTACCCCATTTGTCATGGTACGAGTGGTGTCACCCGGTGCGGCCCGTACCCCCCTAGTGACGCCACTACTTTGGACTGAAAATAACAGAGACTGAAAGCTGTCACAAAGTCGGGCCGAGGATGGGAATTGAGATGACGGGCTGAGGAGGGGGGGGGCAGAAAAAGCCCACGACACATCGAAAGAAAACGAAATGCGTAATTGCATCATCATAATCATCACCTTTAGGAGAGTTAGCAAATGCCAAAATGATGTGTGGGTGTGGTGTGAGGAGGAAGATGAGGTGAGAGAGAGGGGGGGGAGAAGGGTCCGCGAGTTTAATAACCTTACAGATACAAAGAAGTCGTGTCCCTTAACCGCGAAAGAGCAGTGAATATCATCATCATCACCAATCTATTAAGTGTGATAATAGCACTCACCGTTTACTGGTTGAGGATTTCATCAAAAATTGCTTCTTAAATCTCGCTCTCAAAAGCCGGCCTTGGGTTTTCAAGAATCAAGCATCCAACACAGCGTGATCACGAAGCAGGTCGATGCACATGTGCCTTAACACGTTAGGAGGTTAGGCCGTTTTTCATCTCAAAAAACAGCTCTACTACACTAGCTTGGCTAACAGGAAGTTGTCTTACACGATTATAGATTTAAATTGACTTCAATTTTTCCTTCTTTATCACATCTTAACATCTGAAGAATATTCTTCTTCTTCTTCAAATCTTGACGTTATTGCCACTAAAATATCTGTAAACGACAAGAAAAAATAAATAAATAAATTATCAAAACTTCCTTTTGCCTCCATTCAACGTGTGTAATGAACAGAGAGAGAGAAGAGCCTGTATAACTTCACAAGATTAAAAAGATGAAGACCTTCTTCTTCTTCTTCTTCTTCTTCTTATAAATCATCCACCAATTTCTTTCTCAATACCCAAGTACTTCATTTTAACAAGCAGCGACAACAACATCAATTTCGGATAGTTATCATTCAGATGCTCATAAAGACGTCGTTTTGACGCTTCTGTTGAAAAATAAGTCATCCATGAATCTCAGACGCGTGTTCACGCAGTCACGGATGCATAGACCTTGAAAACCACCTGGCTTTAGAGCTTTTCGAGCGAAATTAACCGATCAGCAAACAGGAAGATGGACAGGCAAGGCAGTCGTCGTCCTCCCCTCTCCCATTTCAAATCTCTTATTTGCCTGTCCAATCTATAACTTATTAGTTGATAAAACACTGCTGGTAACCATAGAAGTAGTAATGGACACACGACAAGTGGCGCAAGTCATCCTTGAGCAAGATATGATGATGTATTCGCATCATTGCTTACCCCCCCCTCCTTTTTATCCGTTCACTGAGTGCCTTCTAGGAGAGGAACCCATGTTTCGCCCCCTGCCACCTCAACGTACACGTCAATAGCCCCCCCTCTCTCTCGCCTCTTATCACTCCCTCAAGTGAATGACATTTCGTTCAGCTTGCTTTGTATTTATTTTATGCATGACATGACTACTGCTGCTGGCTCTCTCAAAAAATAATTTCCCTTTACAGTCCCAAAATGTCACATTTGGCCACGTTGAAAGAACTTCCTTAGCTCTTTTTGATAGAAATCTTTCTCTCTCTCTTCCTCCTCTGCAGGACAGGAACTTCTACGCTCTATCTCTTTATACTTTAAGTATGTTACAGGTGACATGCACTCATTCTCTAATCCTCGGTATACCTAATCCTCTCCCCATTCCCAATCTCAAAATCCATCCTCTTTTGTTGCACCTCTACCTGACGTACGGGATACTATTTTGAAGGTTCAAAAACTTTGGGCCAAATTGTACATGAGACTCTCCCCTCCCTCCCTCCCCATCATTATAATAAGGAAGTTTTATGAAATTTTCGAATCCTAGGATATCTAGGTCCTAAAAGCGGTTACAAAGACCAGAGTCCACGGGCCTTCCTCACTTATATTTCGAGATGCCGGTGTAACATGAATGAGGAAGGAAGACAGTAGAGTCTTCCTTTCTCCCCTGAAATTTGATATAATGTCGTTTAACAATTTTCGTCACATTCCAGCAATGGCTATAAATATATATACACGAGTTTAAAAAATAATGCTTTGTTTTTCTTGAATAAGAGAGACTCCCCTCCCTCTATTTTTTGGCGAGAGGTGTCTCAACTCTGGGACGTAGTGATATAGTATTAGGAATAGTAGCAGATAAAGATCTTTTTTTTTTTCGTGAAGTCTTTAGAAGTAGTAGTAAGTGAAATGATGATGATATCTCCACAAGATATTTTAGTACATCAAAAACTGTAAATCTTCTTCTCCTTCTTCCTTTAATATTTTAAACCCAACTACCAACCTCTTCCTATAAATAAAATACATACCTTGAAACTTCTGATACCCATTCCTATATTTTATTCCTCTTAAATATAGGCTGGTATTTTGACTAATTACGAATTATTATGATAATTATTATTATTATTATTCTTGTTATCAACCATCACTATAAAACGATAATCCAATTTTATATGTATCTACTGTAGACCACATATCCAAGATGAAAAGAAGTGATATATATACACATACATCTTTCAAACATGATGACAAAGAAAATAAAAAATTACAATGAAATCCTTGTTGTGTAGTTAAGGTTTATGTCTGTCAAGCGCGCTATTATTTGGATGATAATGACAATGAAAGCACAGGGAAGAAATTGACCGAATTTCAAGAAGCCTCACGAAGGAGCGGAGTAGTAGGACGAGGACGAATTAAGGAGAGAAATAAAGAAGCTTATTGATTGATGAAAGCGAAATTAATTTGGGAAAAGTGGGCGGATATTAAGAAATATGACAAATAAACCACAAGGTATACATAATACAAGAATAGGGGAGAAGAAGAGAGAAAATGATAAACCACTAAAATAAGGGGTTAAAGTCCAAGATGAATTTCATACATTGTATTAGTTGGAAAAGGGGTAGAATGGATGAACCAGTGAAAATTTGGGATGGTAAATAATGGCCATCCCCCTCCATGCTGGACAGCCCTGAAAGATGAAAGGATAGTGGCGGAAAAGGGGGGGTGCCGAGGGAATGTGTCATTAATGAACAAAGAAGAGGATGAAACTTATAAATCAATAATTGAGTTAGAATATTATGTCAGGTAATGTTGGTACTTACCACACATCTCTTATTGTGGACATGAATAAGTTTTGTCCGCCAAGGGAAATGGTCGAAAGAGTGATAGTAGTAGGAGACTTTGGCTTGGTTTATTTAACGTCATTCTCGGAAATAATTTACCATCACTAGAGGGTAAGTTCCTAACCTGGGAATTTTTGCCGATGTGGTTGTTTTTCTCTGTAGAAACGGTTATTTACGCGCATATGCACCACACGGTGCAGTAGGGAGTGGTGCGATAAACTTCAATAGAAAGAATACTAGTCATACAAAAGGATTTATTAGTTGAGAGAGAGAACTGGATATGTTTTAAATAGCAGAACTTCACCATTGCTATCATTAATTACGAAATGTTTTCCACCTTAGGAAAGTAACAAATAAATTATGAGGCTTACCACGGTACAATAATGGGAAATAAACGAGGTGCTTTTCTCTCTTCTGTATGTGTCTCTGAAGACATTTTCTATCCACTTCTTTTTTTAAAATCGTTTCAAGCCTTGGCCGTCTTACAAACAGGGTGGCAGATTTCCACACGAAAAAACAATTTTCTCACTAAAGACGTAAACTAAT
Organism: Trigoniulus corallinus; assembly: GCA_013389805.1. NCBI lineage: Eukaryota > Metazoa > Arthropoda > Diplopoda > Spirobolida > Trigoniulidae > Trigoniulus > Trigoniulus corallinus. The sequence goes on from JAAFCE010007744.1 coordinate 7,753,159, forward strand.
AAATGCTACTAAAATATATTAATAACAATCTTTTCGAGCGTAACACATAATAAATTTTGAAAGAATCTTCAACACACCAAGTGAACATAACATACGCTCGACTTCCGCTGAAATACTCTCGTAAAACCCAAAGTATGCTTCATCCGTAACCTTGTTTAAACTCTTTCTAGTGTCATTTCATGATTTAAATGAAACACAGCATTCATTATACGATTTTGAGATGATAATCACTTATTAAAATTAACAAAATTACTTCACGTGAAAATGGCGGAATAGAATCACGTTAAAAGAACGCGCCGAACATTCGATTTCCCATCTTACCCACAATACACCTGGTCATCTTTAAATACACACCTGTTACCGATATATGTATCTATGTATATCTATATTTATTATTCATAAACGTACCATTATCAAGATTACAAACCACATTTCATTCATATTTGTGGACTCGATGGTGAATGGCATCATATACAAGTGGAGAAACTTCAAATTAAAAGCAACAGAAACGTAATATTGACTGTCGGGGCAGCACGCGATGACGTCACAATGCACAAAAAGGAAGACCAAAAAAAAAAAAAAGAACTAAAGTACACCGCCGCCATTTACAGGCAATACCTTTTTTTTTTACCCTGCTGAAATATTCCATTGCAAACTAACACCTCATTTCCGTATTAAAGTTCCGGACAATTGAGAAAGAGATTGGCAGTAAGCCCTACAAAATGGCAAACACTATCAACGTGACAAAACAGAAAATGGATACATGTAAGTGAAGGGAAATCGACCGGCATGGATGAGTTATTTCAAGTGGTGGCATACAAGGTATCTATAGTAGCTTTATCCAGAAATATTTTCTGTTATTAGAGGGCAGAAGCTTTATTCGATATCGTAACCATCTTAATGTAACATCGTTCTCCACTCTCTACAATTTAATCTTTACTGCCGAAATGCAGGTATTTTTATTCTTGCAGAAATTGCTAAAAATGGCATATTGACAACACTCGTCTCGTGTGCATACATCCATCCATCCATCCCAACCCCCAACCAGCAACACCAAGATGAGTGATCCAGTCGACAAAAACTACTATTCAATCACTATTCTACTCGACATATACTACTCTGTCTTCTCAAATAAATACACGCGTCATGATCATCATCACACTTGAAACCAAATTACAAAATAATCGATTCTATCATTGCACTTGAACCCAAGGAAAAAATAGGTCATGGAACTCTGAAACTTAATTAGAAATGTAAAAACAAAACAGAAGTGGAGACACCTTCCTCACATAGTGCTAAAAGATGACAAAGAAGTACCATTTTTGTCTTGTGGTCTCCTAATTTTATATAAAACCTAGTATATTTAATTTAAAAATACCTATAGGTCACATTTAATTTACATCAAGTCAAAAAAATAAATCACTTCTTGGTAATTAAAAACTACTAAATATCTCGCAGTAAAGGCACTGTATTTGAACTGTAGAGTGAGTTAGCTTCCTCTTGAGGCAGCTGACAGTCACCATAACCCTTCCCAAAAGAAATCCCGAACAATAAGTGGCAACAATTAACATCATGATCTCAGAAATATTGCAAAGGGCAAAAAGAACAATATACCATCCAATAAATATACAAGACATCTATGAACCCTTCATAGTAGTGAGAGAAAAACATCATCTCTGTAAAACCATTTTTTTAAAAAAGAAGACGTGTCCAATAATGACTTCGAGGGATAAAAGAGGCGTTAACAATCTCAAGTCTCCATTAAAAGCAAATAAAAGATATTTGCTATTTATCAGTCAAGAGCTTGAAAGGAAAGTGTAAAAACAGGAACAGTTTCTTTCTCCCTTTCAAAGCATTAGAAATCAGCCTCTCACCTGAGTGACGAATTTACCTAGAAATTCAAATATTCGTCAGACAGGAGAACAGAGGGAGAGAGCGAGCGCAAAAAGAGTTGAAAGACATGCGATTGTTACAAAAATGAGCGTTTAGAGTAAAATACTCACTGCCTCATCATTCTTTGAGACAAAGTGCACTGCACCACGATTTTGGCAAAAGTGGAAAACACAATACTGTTTTCAACCTTGACCCACGTAGGTCAATAGAGTTAATGGACACAGAAAGAGAGAGCATATGTGGGACGAAATTGGACTAACAAGGAAGAGAATTATTTGATTGCCAATAAAACAGCCACCTGACAGACGGCAGCAAAGCACACCATAGTCTTGCATAGTTTTGAACTTTAGTAAGACCCATTCAAGGTCAGAGTGTATATAAGAGTGTCCTCCCTCTATAAAACAAGAACGAATAACGAAAAATAAAAGAAGAAATAAACCAACAACAACTATAGCTCTTCCATCACTAGAGATTGTCCTCTTCAACACAGGAATTATTATACGATATGTGGTCCCAAACACGTGTTCAAGCACCAATCTCACAACGAGATTCAATAATAGACACATTCAAAGAGATGTAAAAGATAATCTTTGCAAACTCTTGCAAAAGAAAACAAAACAACAACAATGCTTATGTGTCGTTCGTGAGTTTGACGCATGAAGGTGAATTGGCACCAATGGTTTCAATACACCTCTTCAACGCGGCCCACCTCCCTTCTCTCCTGTCCCGCCTCTAACTGAACATATACACAATCTGCTCATCAGGTTTAGGAAGAAATAGTCGATGAACGACAATTTCACAGCAGCATAACTCACGAAAACAGATATGGTGGAAGAAAGGAAGTTAGAAGGCAACAAGGAAGAAGGGCAAGTGGCCTCTTGGTCGTTAGTAGCGAACCTGAATCCAAGCACCGCTCTCGTCCTTTCGATAAAAATGTGGCCGGTTGTCTGGAAAGATGGTCACAGCTGGAAATGGATGTTCCTGTATGTGCTTCAGAGTTGCACGCACTTGCATCACAAAGTGTGGAGGTTCCACTTCAGGTGAAGTAGACAGGTGCTGGGGAAGAAAAAAAAAACAACATAAAAAAATAATGTTTGATGTGGGAGGAGGCAACTTCCTGACATTACTACCTTTCTTTTGCAGAAAAAAAATAACCTGAAGGACATGTTCTACAAAAACTCCACATCATCACCCTTAAACAGATATTTTTACCTGTAGTATGAAATCATCTTCTTGCTGTAGCCAAAGATCCACGCCACGAAGAGGTTCGTAATTGAAAGGACCAATCCGTAAAAGTCCAAGATTGCAGTCGTAAATATCCAAGACCTGAGAATGACAGGGGGGAAAAGGAGGCAGAACAAATAAAATACAGTAAGTAGGCGCGCCATCGTAACTACGCACACCATTACTCTTTTTCAACTCTGAAACTTTTACTAAATGACTGATCAAACCCCCTTCTCTACAATAACTTTCAAATTTTGACATAACCGCTTTGGTTCCTTTGTACAACACACTACTTCGACCTCTGACATTTCGTTTTAGGCATGAAGAGTCAGTCATCCATCCATTTCTAAAATTGCATGGTCGTCATCGTCATCATCATCATTGCAACTCTTAAGCCACCACTTGGCCCAACATCCACTGTCTTTCATCGTCGATATTCATGCACTCAACTGTCCATCAACTGTCCTATCGATCTAGAGAGCGAAGGGAGAGGGCATACGTTCAATTCCCCTCCTTTCCCCTCCTGAGATGCTTCCTTCTCCTTAGATTCTTACACACGCTATCAAAATTACTGTCCATTTCAGCTACTTGCGGAAGTACTAAGGATATGAAGGGTGGCTGCAGAGAATTACCTCTCCTCTCAAACTCTAGGGCAGCGATGGCCATATTTACTTGAAAGCCCCCAACCCCCGATATTTTGTTTTTTTCTTTCGGATAGTGTTAGTAGCAGTAGAAAACAACAAGACAATAGATTGGCAGTGAATGGGATAGGACACAACGTGCCCATAGACAAAGTGAGGAAAAGGCAGACGAGATATGATTATTATATGGCCACTTCCTGTTCGCCTAACGACAATAACATCCTACTTAACTATTTTTGTTTGTTAGTGACGTCAAATGAACTTCCTCATACTTCATCTGACCCTGTGTTCTACCTTCCGTCCCCCTCCATTCCCTGTTTTCTTACTTCATCTCTATTTCTCATTACCAGTGCGCATCTCTTCAAGATGTTCACCATCATCATCGTCTCTCTCTTAAGGAGTAAAAAAAAAAAAGCTTCTGTCAACACCATCTCCCCGAGTTCTGTCAAAACAAATTTCCTGAGAGACATAAGAGTGAGAAGATGTTCTCCTTCCTCCATTCTTTCGTTTTCGCGTGCAATTCGTCTCCACGGTGACATTTTAAAAGCGTTTAACAGGCGACAACAACTCATTTCCTTAATTTTGATGTATCTTCCTATCTTTTATTTTTTTTTTACTCCTTAAAACAAGCCATCTTTGCAAACAAACTGTTGTTCCTCCTCTTCTTTCCACTTAACAGAAAAAAATTTACAGCGCTCAATAACAAGTTTCTCCTCTTCACTCCCTCCCCCCCTTGCTAACCTCTCCAGGACGAAATCTCTCTCTCTTCTTGGACCTTAATACAGTATGTCTCACCCGCCGCGGTGGCGTAGTGGTTAGCACTCTCGGCAACTGCGTGGGTGGCCACTTGGGGAAAATTGGATACCGCCCATACCCAAAAGTCGTCGCCGTGGTGTAGTGTCTGTGCAGTCTCTGCATGGACAAGGCTCTAATGACCTTGTAGTTGAAGGGCCCTAAAACACCAACCCAACCAACAGCAACAACAAAGCGGCATGAGTGCTGCTAATACCCAAAAATCGTCGCATTAGAACTATGCAGTGGACGGGGCTCTAATGACCTTGTAGTTGCCCTAAAACACCACCGAAACAAAACCATCAAGAAAGTGAGACACACGAAAAAGGAGAGAGAGAGAGAGTACCTCATAGTCAATTTTTAAGGCAGCGCATTTCTTCATTTACCCTTCCGCAATCACTTTCTTTTGCTCATTTCACATATTTGTCAAATTCTTTCAGTGTCTAGTCCTCACCCCCAAAGCTCTCAACTCCCCTACAGTTTTCTACGACAAACTCTGCCATTACTACTACTATAACTGAAAAATTATTCAGGAATTCTGCTGCTAGGAATTACTGAAGGAACAGCAGGGAGATGACGATTACTGTTAGTACAGCAGAAGCAGCTGCTATTTCTGCTGCCTTTTCAGAATTCAAGAGCTCCGGACAAGAGTCAGACATTCAAGAAAGACTTCTTAAATAAAATTGAAAGGATAAGAAGATTGACAGATGGATGATAAGTAAGTAATAGCTACGAGAAGAATGTGGAAGGAGGTGCTGGTACTGTCCATCATCATTTTGTCCTTTTTTTTTCTTTCCCCTCCAAACTAGAAAATCGATAACATGAGAGAGAGAGAAACAACTTGGAAGAGGAAGAAGAAGAAGAAAACTAAAGGACTATGAAATTGCTACTCCACAAAAAGAAAAGCCCTTCGTAGATTTCAGAGCTAACAGTCAGTAGTCTTTTACCTCCTCTTCCACGAATAGCCCTTTCTCTTTCTCTCTCCACTCCCTCAAGTCCATCGTTCCATCTTCATCACACGCACAGTGAAAATAAAAATTGCATACATGACGACATGTCGTTGTGTACTGTACCCATCTTTCTCCCCTCCATTTTTGCCATACACAATATCTCAAATTTCCCCTTCTCACTCTCCTGTTACAATCGAAATCTAATGGAATCTGTAGATTGCTCAAATCCCTCTATTATTTTTATTGCTGAACACATCGACCACCGTCAGAGAACTGGTACAAGTACGCTATTGCTTGTTGCTACATCAGACATAATTATAAAGGCCACACAACAACTACTACCACCACCCTTCCACAATCCCTAACATTCCCCATCACCATCTTCTAGAATCGGAATTCCGATAAGAAAGTTCGAGGGCAGTCAGCTGAGAGAGCGAAAGATTATGAACACCTAAGGGAGAGACAGACTCCTCCTTACCAATCCTTTTTCTTTCTCAAAAAAGAGATTAACGACAGTCCTTTAAGAAGTTTCCGGAGACAACCAAGTCGCAAAGTGACAACATCGCCAACAGCAACCATTGAAAACATTCTGGATGGTGGTAAAGAAGTGGCAGGGAGAAAGAGGACTATCTCTAAGACTGAAATCGTCCTATGTTTGGCCTAAAGGCCAGAAGACAATAACATGGTGGTGGTGGTGGTGGTGATGGTGACCTGAAGACAAAGCAAAGCATCTCGCCTGGTAAGTATTGCTGCGCATAACACATTTCCCCATTTCTCTTGACATCAATTTTTTTTCCCCTTCTTTTGCCTGCTTGCTTGTCTGTCTCATTTTTAAAAATAGAAACAATTGATATGACAGATCGATGGCAGCAAATATCCACTAAAAATAATTCAAATCCACTACACTACCAGGATAGCCTCGAAACTTGGGAGAACTAACGAAGAATAACAAGATACTCAGCCGCTCCTTCAACTGTTCAAGTACACGCGACCATTGTTAAAATGATCGAGGGAAGGACAGTTCCCCCTTTCAATACTCAATTCAAGAGACCACCAAAAGTTTAATGAGGCATAAATTATTTCCCCCGATGAACAAAGCCATTAATTTCTAATACGTCGTTAGGGAATCTAATCGGTTGTCGTCGTCATGGATGATGATAGTGATAACAGCAATGGCACCAAGTCAACCTAAGAGCCCTTGCACATCAAAGGAGGAGGTGCAAGTGCAGTAGGTGTTTTGTTTCTAAAAATTAAGATGCAAAGAGTGGAGAAGAAAAGGTCACTCAACAAAGATGTTTCCTCAACCTCCAGTTGTCAAAAAAAGAAAATCACAAAGAAAACTGCCACCAAATGCATTTAGGTGCCGTACTGCATTCCCTGGCGACTGCTGTTCTACCACGGCAATGGAAGCAACGACGTTGAAAGTGCACTGATGATATCACGGTACCCTCGCAGTCCCATGTTTTAGCTAACATACACCATCATCATGAATTAGGAATGAGCATATCAGAGGTAGCTTGGGGGTGGTGGACATCGCCGAAAAAATGAGGGAGAATAGGCTGAGGTGGTATGGACACGTCAGAAGAGGGTTTTGTTGTTGTTGTTTGTGTTTTAGGGCCCTTCAACTACAAGGTCATTAGAGCCCCGTCCACTGTGTAGCTCTGATGCAGAGGCTGCACAGACACTACACTAATGCGACGATATTTGGACACTAGCAGTACCCAGTTTTCCCAAGCAGCCACCCATGTCAGTACTAACTAGGGTTGCGTTGCTTAACTTCAGTGATCAGACAAGAACTGGTGTGTCCAACGCAATTTGCCGTTCCCAGGAGAAGAGGGGCTCATTAGGTCCATCGCAGGAATGCAGGTGGTCGGTAGCACCCGGGGCAGGGGGAGCCCGAAGCAGACGTGGGAGCAGGTTGTCCGTAAGGATATGGTAGTGTTGGGGTGGACGGGGACCTGGTGGACGATAGACGGGAGCGGCGGGCTAGAACCCGCAGAACCGACTCTACCACAGGCGGGATAAGGGTATTATGATGATGATGACGACATAAGGTTCTGTTAAGCGCAGTGGTGGACATCCTTCTCACCATGTCCACACGGTAAGACATTGGTTCTACTCTCTTCTTCCAGAAAGAGGGCGGGAACTTCAATTCCAAGGTCTGTTCACAAAACATCCAGAACAAATTACCCAGGCTGGCAGAGCATTAAAAGAATCTGCTCAAGAATCAAGCACGCTACCCTAAGGTCGATATCATTAGAGAAGGAGAGACTAACACAACACAATTATATCAAAATCGCCCCTGAGCACCCAACGACAACAACGAGCTCGACGAAAGGCAAGCAGACAACAAATTTCGGTTCACCAACTCGTTAAATATCTAAGCATCGTTAAAAATATGTCGAAGCTGTCGTTAATCATTATGCAACGATGCATGCAAGCCGAGTGATCTATCATCGTCTACTACTACCACTACTTCTTTTGAACTGCTTTATTCCATCGCCCTGGTTACCATACCGCGAAAGGGTGGTTGGGGATCGAAGTTTTCCAATAAAAATAATGACTACAGTGGTCTAAGTGCTTGCTCAGACGCACCTCTTCATAGAATTCAATAACTTACCTGATGTGTTCCAGTGAAATGCCTGGCAGTTCGAAGAGGAATCTCTGGTCCTTTATCTGGAAAGGTAGCAGGGAAGATTTCTCCCGTCTTCACATTGACACCTGCAAGTAAAAAAAAAAATTCCCCAAGGTTAAAAAAAAAAGATTATAAATTTTTCCAATTTTTTTCTTATTATTAAGCTTAAAAGTTACGATCCTAATTAGTGATTTTCAAACTTCCATTTCCTGGTAAAGACAAAACAAAAACAAATTTCTCTTACACAGGTCTCGTGGTGATAAATTTGGTTGCCAGAACACCAACAACACCACAAGTACATCAAAAATGGTCGCTAAACACCAAACAATCGAAAGAGGGGAGGGTAAAAATACAAGACTACAACATACACAAGCCCTCATTGCAACTACTACTACTACTACTACTACAACCACCAGAAAAATCAAAAGAAGCTTAACGAGACCATTGCAAATTAAGATCTCTGAAATAAGTAAGTACACGACGAAATAGTTCCTATCGATTTTAACTCAACCCCTCCAACATCTTGACTGATGCAGTCTCTGTAGTGACAATAACCACAAGGCCAACAACACTAACTATTTAGAGAGACACGAACATGCAACTCTTCCTAAAACCAAAATTCCACTAATTAAGACCACCATCCAACAATGCCACCATCTAACAAACAACATGGCCTGCAGAAAAAAGAAAAACTTTAAAAGAGTATAAAATAATGAGATGGGCGGCTCCGAAAGCATCTTTTTGTTTGCAGGTACACACCACAGACACCTGCCCTAAGAGAACTTTCATTGTCCTCAGGTTATATAAGTACAAGTATTCCCAAACATTGGCTTCTTAAAAACTTGCAATTTTCAACGGGAATGTCCTGTGATGCTGCGAATCCTCCTACATCAGAGAAACCTTAAAATCAATTCTTAAATTCAGTGTTTGTTTCTTTTCTAGGAAGAGGGAACATATTCAAACATCTAGTCCTCACAGATCCCTAGGACTTTGTGAGCCACAGATTAAGAGTTACTGTGGTAAAGTATTAGGTCGACAGCCACCATTAATGAACAACTACACTTCAATGATATGCCCAGGAGTTCCCGATGTCTTCTCCCTGCCAATTTTTCTTCTTCTTCCATATTTCTATCCTGCCCAGTCTCACTTCCATTCTAGTGTTTTTGCCTTGTAATCTCTCCCTCTTTAGGGACCCGATGGACAACCTAACTCTGTCACAGATGGGGAAAAGGGTTAGGAGCAAAGAAGAAGAAGATTATGCAAATGTTGCCAGGCAAAGAAGACAGTAGTGATGACGACTCCAAACTTAGAGAAACTCCACACAAAGACAACTGTATGAGAAAAAGACAGAAAGCGAGAGATATTGGAAAAAAAAATCTTTGCTACAAATATCCTAACAACCAATCAGGATCCGATGACAAAAGATAAGAGCACAGCATTCATTAAAGAGGTTCCATCTCCCGCTCCCAATGAAAGAATAAAAGATCAAGAAAGAAAGAGAGATAAACCACTCAAAGTGGATTTTCTTCGTTTTTTCAACAAATGCGCGACAAACGCAACTCTGTCCTCCTCTCTCCGTCTTCTGTGACCAATATAAACTGATTTCAAGACTAGATTATTTCCTATCACCTCAAACTAAGGGCGACATTGAAAACGACAAGAAAATTCAAATAACCCATATAAGTACTTAAAAATAAAAGAACCAACCCTTCTATTGTTATCTTTCAACAAATTATTAAAAATCCTAGCAACCAAACGTGGTTAAGGCGCCCAAACAAAAAAAACATACAACAAAGGATAGAACCCACTGTCCCACAACAAAAAAAAACACGAAAATGACGACGACGACGACGACATCAACCTATAAACTGCAAGACAAAACCAAGAAGTATTCAAGAAGCAGCTGAAAAGTCCAAAAATTATAATAAATGTGCTATGACCTGCAAAAAAAGACAATGAAAGACATTAAAAACCAACAACGTCTGCCATTTTCTTTCACAATTTTCTTGAAAAGAGGCGTTCCACAGACATTATCATCTGTTCTTCAAAAAGTCCTAGACAGGCGTCGCCAGGGTAACCTGCACGCCCGGGGGCCAAAAAAAAAGGTGACTCCACCATTTCTAGACATTTCTTTTAATTATAAACTCAAATTACTTACCAAATACGTAAAAAAAAAACACAATAACAGATAAATAGCATCACCATATTAGTCATGAAGTAGACAACTTAACATGAAATTTTTTTGTGAATCATTCCTGAAATTGGGATAAAAAAACAAAAAATCAATATGAACGAATTCTTCAATTATTTTTCATCCATACTCTCCTATTCACATTATGTTGGCAGAGGATTTAGCTTTTCCTAGGATGCTAAATAAAACTCCATCAAATTATTTACATATTCGGCCCCACATCACATTTTCTCCCCGCCTTCCCAAAGACAAGAACTTACCTATTCCATAAATCACAGGCCAATGAATACTGCCTCGACTGGTACTGTTCAATTCTGACAAAACCAAAATGACAAACAAAAAATTAAAAACGACGAATTAAAATTTATTATTACATAATTTGTCGTGACTCACCACTAATGCAAGCAGTTACAAGATCGATCTCCACCGGCTGCTTATGAAAGGCATCTGAAAGAAACAAAACAACCGATAAATATCAGTCCTGACCAAAAAGAAACAATTATAAAAATAAACATTTAAAGTTAAATTTACGAACTACAACTTCAGTTTTCTATGAACAAAGGCTACTAACCAAAACTGAATTCCGAATACTGAAGACTACAACTAAAAGCACTGGCCTTGGTGGCACAGAAGTAGGGAGCTCGACCACCGCGTCAGTGGTCCCAGGTTCGATGCAGGATCGAAAAGGAGTGTTGGCTTCTCTTAGGTGATAGACGGTCCTCTAGTACGCCTTCCGTCTGATGGAAAGTAAAGACTGTGGCCCCGGGTGGTGTGTACGTTGTCACCCCAACACGGAGGAGAACCCTTTTCTACATGCAATGTGTAGCTCGGTACAAAATTCCCAGATGTTGAAGCTAACCCCTTGGAGTCGGTGGAAACGATAAAAGTGCCCCAATGAAGGGAAAAAAAGGCGGACAATAAATATAAAGGTTGCAGCATTAGGTCAGCGATGGCCGGCAGCGTAATATCCCATGTGTCCCAATGGGTCTCAGAAAAAGGGATGAATGATAAAGTTCATAACTGTGATGGGCGCGAAACCTGCAAGGCCGGTCAAGGTCAAAGAAAAACGATCAGCACTTACTTAGGGTGGTCAACGACAACGATTCAGAAAAGCCACGTTGGTCCTGAAATCCTCCAATTAAATGCATTTCCAGTCTGAAAAAAGAAAAAAACAAAAAATTCTCAAGAAAAGCTAGGTTTGGTCATTTCATGGCCATTTCACGGTGGGCTGGCTGCCTGTGATGCCATTCAAGGACGTTTCTACACCTGGAAATTTCCTCAAACTACATGTATAACGTTATCCGGGTAGAAAGAGAACACACACCCTACACGGGATTACATCTTTACTGTATTCCTATCCGGGATAGAAGGAAAGCGCACTTCCAGTTTCTCCTGCTTTTCTCTAATAAGTTAACCACCTTCATCAGTCAGAATCGAACTTGTGGGCCATGGCCACATGAATCAAGCATTCCGGCCACTACCGAATCAAAATGGGAAAGGATAACGCAAGGAAAACGGGGAAATAGCCACCAAGCAAGTCGAAAATGTGAGACCTGTCTATTAAGAAATAGGAAACACGAGCTCCCACGTGGACCCGTGGTTTACGTGCAGTGGTGATATCGTACACACACGGTGCCACGGCTTTACTTCCCATCCCACAGAAATTTGCTGGAGGCCTCTGTTTATTCGGTAAAAAGTAAATCCACCACAATCCAGTATCGAATCTGGAACCACTGACGTAGTAGTCGTTTTTTGTTTGTTGTTGTTTAAGGTCCCGTCAACTACAAGGTCATTAGAGACCCGTCCACTGCATAGTTGTAATGCATAGACTGCACAAACACTACACTAATGCGACGATTATTGGGTATTAGCAGTACCCAGCTTTCCCGAGCGACCACCCATGTCAGTACTAACTGGGCTTGCGTTGCTTAACTTCAGTGATCAGACGAGAACTGGTGTGTCCAACGCAACTCGCCGCTCCCCACGACGTAGTAGTCGAACGCGCCACCGAGGTGAGTCCTATTGAGTATTATGAAAGGTTATGAAAAAATAATGTCTTTGATAATGTGATATGAGCAAGGTAAGCCGTCTGACAGGTCAACTACGCCTATTCTTTGAGTGAGAATGCAGAGCTCGTTACTGCAAGACTGTCCGTTGAGGATGGCCATAAAGACTGACTTTGAAAGCGCCTCCATACACAGCTTACCTTCCTTCAGGATATGCCAAAGACAACTCTTGAACCTTTCTAGTCATGTTCATGGCAGCTTCTTCCAGGCCACAGCCATCGAAATGAGACAGACAAACTGCCCCAGAACCTGAAAAAAACAGCATCGACAACAGCCTATTTAACAAAAGGTCCAATCAAAACTACTATTTCGTTATTTAATTACCCGAATGCCGTAGGACAACAATATGACAAGTAGTGGCGTCGTCAGTTCCAAGGATTGTGACATTTTCTACAAAGAAACGAGAAAACAGGATTCATTTTTAAACATGATAAATACTTCTCAGGGAAGTGACTACCTCCTGCAGGGGGAAGGGGGCACAATTAGAGAGTGCGCAACTGTACCCTGTACGTACTGTCGTGAGGCACAGTTACTGCATATTCCCTCTGCTGGACGTAGAGCAGGCCAACTGGACCAACCACTTTGGTTGGTTGGGCGCAAAGCGCTGAAGATGATTCCTAAAACGAAACAGAAAAACAAAATTAAAAACTAACTCTTCATCAAAAAAAAAAATTCTTCAACACATTTCAACTACCTTAAAATGGGGATAAGTCTGAAAGAGACTTCTGACTGTTGGTGGAACATCTTCAAGAACGACGCCATTGAGTGTCAAAGGCATCCTTTAACAACAGAGAAAAAAATGGCAAAAGCAGAAATTAAGTGAATGGCATATAGTCTGGAAGATAGAGTAAAAAAAAAAAAACTGAAGAGCTGAGGAGGGAGAGCAAGCATACGACAACACTTAACCGGATTTCTAAACTTTATTGACGTTAAAAGTTTTAAATATCTTAATAAAACAACCAGACAACCGCATGAAATCACGCCTGGCTTTCAATTCTCACCCCCTCCCTCCATTTCCACTTTTCCCAAATGGTCAGCCCCTAAAAACCGAAACAGGAATTTGAAATGCAAGCAATGAGCTACATTATAAATAGCTAATGTAAAAAAGACTGAAAAGAAATCCCAGGTTGGACATTGACCCATTGCAAATCATCTCTGTTAGAAGATGAAGACTGATCAAGTCCACCATACCATCGCAAAAAGTTAAAAAAAATTTTTTTTATGCTTAAAAACGAATTACATTGGCTCTGAATCTTCCAAACTTCAGGAGTTTACCGTGGGACTGCCCTGCCTGTCAGTCGACGCCGATAAGGGGCAGGGAAGAGGGAAAGAGTGAGGAGAGGAGGAAAAGGGATTTTTCCTCCGTAGTCATATCAGTAATTATACATAGCAGTACTGCATAAGAAAAGACCAGTTTTAATGGAAATGAAACAATCATCTATCTAACCCTTTGACAGTATAAACCCTGGTTGCTATCTTCAGAGAGATGATGATGGTTAGGAGGAAGGCAAAGAGGGGAGAACTTAAATGAGCGAGTGGCAGTGAAGAATGGAGTAATATTATTACTTCACTTTTTTTTTTTTTTGATAAGTCGCCCAACTTTTTTTTCTTAAAAAAAAAAAGCTAATAATTTTGCTATTTAAAAATTCGAGATGAAGGAACCTGATTTTTAAGCTCATCTAGAAAACTTTAGCCTCCCGGCAAGCGTTAGCACAAAGGCAACTAACTTTCGAAGAGGCATAACAACAAAAACCAGTACGACACGCCAATGGAGAAACAACCTCAATTTTGGACTCAACACAAATTTTCCCATGCCTCCAACATCTCTCTATCTTGCTCCTCGCTCAACCTCCTCACATATTTTTCAGAGAAGGTAAACTCAAACATCAAAAAAAAAACCAGAGCGAATTTGTAAGAAAACAGTACAATCTTGAAGAAAATACTATTTTCAAAACAAGATTTGGGTTAGTATAAAGTCGTTCGTTGTCTTCTTCGTCTCCCTTAATTTTAACACCACCACTCTCCTCCTTTTCCTCCCAACTTTGCCCTATATAAAAATCAGGACATGATCCAGGTATCTAAAGCTAGTTTCAGACAAAAAAATCGTGATTAATTTCTGAAGAATCAAATCAACCATATTAATCATAAAATTACTTGTTTTCTTTTTCCTCCACCTACGGCCTTCTCCGGTTCCCAAAACCCCAGAGATACTCAAAGTAGTCACTCAACTCCTGCTTCACCTTTCAATCAAACTCGCGTGAAGGTATATTCAACTTATATTTAGGCAACATCACACCAAAAAAAAAAAAACCCAGAAACAGTTCTGGATTTTATTATAAGGCCACTCTCAACAAACCACCTGATGAGATGAAAAACCACACGTCCTGATCGTGTATTAAATGCAAATTTTTGGGAAGAAAAGGGGGAAGGAGTGAGGAGGGACGCCGGAAAGGGGGCAAAATTAATTGCTGTTGGGGATATTCAACAACTGAGCGTATCAAGCAGAGACTCGAGGGACAATTTCAACCTCTCAATTTACATCTTTAGAATCGCAAAGGGAGGTACAAAGCCGAAAGCAGCCAAGAAAAAAAAAACCTGTGGAGAAGAGAAGCAAGAGGGAAAGAAGGAGTATGTTGCTAACTTTAAAATATATACACCATATAAAAAAAAACCTTATCCAAGAAGATTGTATATGATAAATTGATGTTATTGTAGTGTGTAATTTGTTTTGATTACACAATGAAAGACGGCCAAAAGAATCGTTGTCTACGAACCTACAATTTAGTCATCGAGTGGTGGTGAAGTAGGACGACTAGCACATCTCACCCACCATCACTATCTACCCTCTTAGAAATAGTATTAACGTTCCTTGACCTTCCTCCAGCGAATACTTAAATACCAACACAACATCATATTGTAATTTCAGAAGCAAATCAACACTATGGCTTTCTCTAGTACTTCCATCACCAATCCTGCATTATCTTCCCTTGCCCTCCCTCCTCCACACGCACATACAACAACAACAACAAAAAAACAAGACCAAGAATGACAATCTATGAATAATCACTAAATGCCAGGATCGATGCCCTGTTGCTAATCTACCTAAATAATTGCAATCACCTAATGTCCCCACGTACGAGACAATAGCAGTAGAGTTCTTCCTATCAGACATGAACTATTATAAAACTACGTCTTACATTCCAATGACTAAGGAAAATTCAAAGATTGTACACAACCACTATATAGATACGACAGTAAAAACGAGGAAGAGGTTTGAAGACGGAAATTTAAAAAAAAAAAAGGTCCTCCTCAAGTGATAAGAAGTTAGACGCCACGACACATGCAGCGCGATACAAGTGCTGCACATAACCTGTACCTTGCAAAGTTTAGAAAACCTATATGCATCTCAACAACCCTTTAATGTGCGAGTCTCAGACATAAAGGGGTATAAAAAAAATCAAGGAAATAAAGCATATCAAGTAATTCAATTGTTTAGCTTGGTTACAAGAGACCTAATTGGACAGAGGAGGGAAGGAGGTAAATAAACATATGCATACAGAAAGAGAGGAAAAACGGGTGTGTATTTTACCTGTCGAGTACACATTCACAGCCCAAAATCCAAACGGAAGAGTCAAACAAAGATGGCCTTCAGTTAAACTACATGGATGAATGTGCAAAGGTCTTTAAAATAACTCCAACAGCACGCGGTATCTTGCAACTTGGTAACTAAACAAAAAAAAAGAGAGAGAGTGGATTAAATAATAACTTCACAGTGTCAATGAATGCAAAGAAATGAATAAAAAAAACTTTCTCATATTAACAAATTCGACATTTGTCTAGCAACAATAAAACACAACTAAAATTTTAACGTTTAAAAAATGATTGAAAAGCATAACCAAAACTTTAAGGACATGTGCAAGGAAAAAAAAACTTTGTTTACGAAACAATCATCATTTTAACATTGGCAACATGCATACAAGTTATTTTTATCCTATTAAGAAAATGACAAGACAATTTGTAACTTAAAGTTCCGCCGTTGATTTCATTCTTGACAGGCGCCAGTATTTCTTTTAAACCCAAACCAAACGAACCTCCCCCAGAGTCACAACCATCATTTGTTGAACATTTTCCAAATCAGCTTTTTTTTTTGTGACTGCATATATGTGATGAAACGTAAGAGGGAGAAGCAGCACGCAGTTTGTTAATAAGCTTCATAAGACCAATTGCTGTGGGAACGAGGCTCAATTTCAACAAGGATCATATATCGGAGACAACATGGCTGAAGAGAAGGAAGGGATTTGGTGGCCAGAGGGTTGTTTACATACATCCACTTACATAGACAACACCCGCCTTTCTCCTTTCACCGTATTCAAAATACATAGGTAGAAGAGACAAGGCATCATTACAAAAACAATATATCCCTGGCTTGCCTCTTTAAAAGTCAGATACCAACTGAAACCAGACGAGAGTAAATGTTAGATATTTATGAGACAGCAGCACTAAAAAAATGTTCACAGACAGGCAGACCAGTAAGGAGGTAACACACGGATCCCAATCCCATGTCAAGCAAATACCTCCTTCTCAACTTCCTTCTCATCTTTCTCATGCTATCATAAATGTCCACGGGTTGGACAGACCACTTTCGAAATTACTAAAAGTGAACTCCAGAGAAGTTCAGACATCTAACCGCCTGCACTTAAGATTTTTAACAGGTGGTTATGGGAAAATGTTAGTACTATTTTTGCATCAATTTAATTGCTAAAAGAGGGCAAGATAGTGCCCCATGAATACTTAGTGCATTCCACACCTATAACGTGGCTATTTTAGGTTACACACTTGCCTTAGAAATTTCTCAAGACCTCTGTAAACTTTTATGAGAAACATAAGTTGGCCTGACAACTTTTTTTTCCGATCAATGAAGGCTGAAACTTCAACTTGCAAACTGCGAGTAGCCGCTAATGAGATATTTTCGCTAACTTAGGAACCGCGCAAGAAGTGATGAAATTAATTCAAATGATATATGATCGCCTAATTCAAAATTATTTTCCACAAGTGTCTCAAAGTACAGTATGCGGGACCCTACTTGAATATCCTTATGGGGCTTTTCCAGATTTATCATAACTTCTAGCGGTTGACAATTTACTACAAATAAACTTGAGAATACTTCTTCTTTAATTCTATAAAATGATAATAAAATTAGAAATAAACGATTGAAAACTGATTTGGTTGATGTAACGTATGTTTTGAGAAAAGGTCCCTTTACGAGGATGTTAGATGATGACCTTCTATCAAATTATACACTGAAATAAAACTAGTCATTTCTTACTAAATGTTAATCTACATATATACTATTCGTTTAAAGAGATGAAGGTATTATTTCTCTTCTCTGCTAAACACGAAAAACTTAACCTCAATACATAGTCAGGCAATTCACAAACTTCAATTTGTACTTGTCCAGTGAACATTATAGAACAAAATCGGAACTCAATGAAAAAGTCATAATTCCCACGTCAGCTAAACAACATGCTACAACTTAAAATCAAACCATATTAATTTATCCCACTTATTATATAAAGTACTAACTATTACGTCAAGAAAATCAGCAACGAAAGCCCAAATGTTCTCGGCTGTTCATCGCATTTTCTAACATCCCCCACCATAACTCAACCATGGAAAAAAGTTCCAATTTCATAAGTTTATTTTCGATAACACTCACGGGCAAAATACTCACAAAAATCTTACAAACCTCCACACTTCAACAAAACGTTATACCAAAATAAATAATGACATATGCATAACAAAACAATAACAATTTAGCGGAAAGGTAGAGAGGAGAAAATATATACGAAAATGTTACCTTTGACTCGTAGCAGTTCAATCATAACCAACTTAAAAATTCACGAAATAACCCAAAGACGAGGGCGTTCCATTTAGTTTAATCTGATTCTCAAAGAGGGCGCTAGATAGCAGTGACGTCATCAAAATTGAATATCAAAATTCGACCAACAAAATGGATATACTGAACTTGTCTAAATAAATAGGCTTCGTATGGTCAGAAGACTAACAATCTTGCTGAGAAACATCATCAAAATGCGATCAAATTAATATTATGCATTGTGTAGTGAACATGAGCTTTTTCTGGAGTAAAGCACCAAGTTGCTTTAAGAATACAACTGCAGGTTACTAACCAGTCGGCGGAGGCCATTATGATGTTGTCACTGCCCTCTAGTGGGGGCTTTCAAACTTAAGGGCTTGTACATATTTTTCGTCCGATGTCCTTTTGCTGACTTGTGTTTCGCGTAAGTACAGCCGGTTTGTTTTTTTTTTTCTATAAAACACCTTAAGAAAGAAAAAAATCTTATCCAGCTTCAATAACATGTACCTTCTTATCTCTTTCATATGCTTTTATTTAAATAAAAATCTGCCCATTAATAATTTTGACACATTTACAGTATCTTGGTTTTCTGTCTTGAGGCTGCCATATTGATTTCCCCATTGGATATATCACCACAAAGATAAAAATGAGCGCAGAAATTAACATAAAATACTTTTATTGTAAACAACTAGGTTGCTATCGTTGCTCATAAAGCTAACGCCACGATGTCAGGAGGGCTGGACACTTTAGCACTCAAAGAAGATGATGTTACTAAATTTTTGGCCTGTAGTACACATATTGGAACCTCCAATGTCAACTTTCAGATGGAGCAGTATGTTTACAAACGCAAAGCTGACGGTAATTGTTACAGTTTGACTTTGAAAAAATATTCGATAAATAAATATTCAGTTTTTTTTAGGAATTGCTATTATTAATTTGCGGAAGTCTTGGGAAAAACTTCTGCTAGCGGCTAGAGCAATTGTGGCCATAGAACATCCTGCTGACATCTGTGTCATATCTGCACGTCCATATGGTCAACGAGCTGTCCTCAAATTTGCAGCTTTCACTGGCGCAACGCCAGTTGCTGGTCGTTTTACTCCAGGTACTTTTACTAATCAGATACAGGCAAGTGTAATAATTTCTAAAATCATTTACAGAGCACATGCAGAGTAAAGAAATAATCGTCATTAGCTTATTGACATTGTCTTTAGGCTGCTTTTCGAGAGCCAAGGTTGTTAGTTGTCACAGATCCTCGAGTTGATCATCAGCCAGTTATCGAAGCATCGTATGTTAATATCCCTGTCATTGCTTTCTGCAATACAGATTCACCTTTGCGTTTTGTGGATATTGCCATTCCATGTAACAACAAGGTAATGTGTTGTTATAAAAACATTGAAAATAAATAACTAGTCATTTGTTTCAAAGTAGGCGGTTATATTTTAGGGTCCACAGTCAATTGGTTTAATGTGGTGGTTACTGTGTCGTGAAGTCCTTCACCTTCGCGGTACTACCAGTCGGGAAACAAAGTGGGACGTAATGGTCGATTTGTTTTTCTACCGAGATCCTGAAGAGGTAAGACAACTAGAACATACGTCAATACTGGTCTTTTGTTAACACAAATCAACATTATGTTTTTAATTATATTAATCGCAGGCTGAGAAGGAGGAACAAGTTACTAAGATGAAGACTTTAAAAGAACCTATAGATTTTGGCGCACCTCAACCTCGGTGGGATCCGGATACTGTAATCGAAAATTCTTCTCCAGATGTAAAAATTGAATTTCTACTCATAAATGAATTGTCTTTTGCAAATCTGATACTCAAATAAGTTGTCTGTATTATACAGCAGTGGGTAGCAGATCATAATACCACCCACGTTTCGGTGTCAGCTCCATCACCACCTTCAAATGGTCCTGCATCCTCCTCTAAGCCATATGGTCAACCCAACGATTGGGCTACACAGGTACGTGAAAGTGAATGGTCACCTGCTAGTGCTACAGGAGACTGGGGTGGAACGAAATCAGATAATTGGAATTAAATGCCAAAATAATGAAGTCGAAAAACAACCGTGACTATCAATGAATTAAAAAGATTTTAAAACACTTCTGTAGTTAATCTGTTGCTCCTTGGCAAAGCGACTTTAGTAGAGTGCATGCTTAACATGTTGAACGTATAATAGGCAGGATCGTTCCAGGCCAAGATAGTTCACTTCTCCTTTGATGAGAAAGAGTGCACTTCCCTTCAAGAAATAGAAGCTGCAACAACGGGTACATGGAAAGCAATGTTTGGGCAAGGTGAAGTTTAGTGCTCAGGATATTTGGATTGTAATGCATTAGGATTTACGAACAGGCAAGTGTACCTCATTATGTAGTGGGTTTACTAATGAGTCACACTTGGGACCGGAGCAACAATCTGTCAAATATCTAGCATCTAAACCAAGGCTTAAGACAAAGTTTCAGAGTGTTTTATCGGGATCACTGTCCCGGTAAAACCCAAAATCATTTTTAATATCATTTAAATGGTCTGCGCTAGCTTTAAAAATAAATGCAGCACATCTATTCCAGCAACTGACACAGTCTCACGCCATTACTCCATCACTTCCATATTTTATGGAAAACTGATCTAAAGCGGGGGTTACACGCTCAGTCTGGCATCAGTTCAGTCCATGATCTTGATCAAGAATAGGCTGATGCCAAGCTGATGGATTGATGGATGACATTACACCATCAGTCTCCTCAAAAACCCTGATTGCGCAAAAGAAACGATGGATTGCAATAAGGAAAAAACTTGTATTGCAATTCGAATAGGTTTAGCAACAAGTGGTAAAAGGCAACGTTGGACCAGGGGCGGATCCATATGGGGAGCAATGCAGCAATTACTCCACCCTCAATGCCCCAACTGGGGTGAAGCCATTTTTGACAAAGCAAAATACATGCATGAAGAAGATACCTTGCTAGTGAGATTTTTGTGCTAGACCCATAAGCCTAGATCACCAGCACCCAGGCAACACCTTTGCCTTTTTCACCCATTCCAGCCGCTCCACCCCAACACCCACCATCCCTGAACCTCTTCCAATGTGGTGGTTTCACAACCCTCCCCTGCAGTGATCCAGCGCTGGACATGCCAGTATCACATGCCTGACGTCCTCCACTTGATCCCCACAGCCCTCCTCTCCACCTGTGATCTTTGCCATCCTCTGTTTTTCTCCGGTGACCCAGCTTTTGCCCAAAACAGAAGGAGCCCTCCCACATATTGTTTCACATGTATTGTACTCATATAAGTCTTTCTCTGGTTCCAACGGTTGTACAGGCAGTGCTGGATTTAGATATAGAGAGGCCCTAGACTATTTCAATTTTCAGGCCTTTTTCAAGCCCGTTTCTTAAGTTTTGAAGCCCGCTAAGTGTTGAGACCATAGGCTTCAGCCTACTGACCGTAGTGGTAAATCCAGCACTTAGTCCCAGAGACTGGGGAGGGGTTAAAACGCATGTATCTCCATTGCTGTCCAAGCAGTGACTGACACCAGACTGGTGAAAGACGCTCACACGATCAATCTGACGTCAGTCACGCACAGACTGACGAAAATTATCAAAAAATTTAAAAATCCGTCAATCCATTCCATCAGTCTGTCAGTCATCATGTTATACAATCAGTCTGGTGTCATTCTGACCACAGTCATGGACTGAACTGATGCCAGACTGAGCGTGTAACCCCCGCTTATCATGAAAAATCTCACTAGCAAGGTATCCGTCACAAAGGATTACATATTCATTCATATAACAGGCTTGTCAGAAAACTTGGCCTCCCTCCCTCTCTCTTCCCTTATGCCTTCAAGCCCATCGTAACATTTATTATAATACAAGAAGATGAATGAAAAAGTCAGTTCCTTTTTTAGAAATAAAAATTATAAAATTACATAGCGATAATAACCTCTGCTGCTGCTGCTGCATGTGATGGTGAATTCCATGAGCGCGCCTTACAACCTATTTGCAGAAAATGCCGTTAGAGGGCTCACGTGTAGTTAGTAGACGAGTGGCAGTACGGCGGTGAGCTGCTGGATTTGTAAAGTTTTCGACATATTGGTTTATGTGAAGTTTGAAATCGATTCGTTTTTCAATCAGGTATCGTATCCGCAAGTTGCGTACATTATTATTTACGGTATTTCTATTATTAGCTGAAGTACTTCATGCTATAGAAAATAGTGCTGTGTTTCCTTTAAAACTTTCGCGGATATTCAGATGTGTACACGTGGTGTCGGCATCCATTGAATTCGCCATTACGTTCTTCCCGGAGAACGTTTTACTCGCCCTTGTTTTCACACGCATCTTTAATTTTCGTTTTTTTAGCATCGAGATGTCGTCCGGAATAGATACGCTTACTCTCCAAGAGGATGATGTGGCGAAACTTTTGGCATGTGGTACACACTTGGGTGCCAGTAATATTAATTTCCAAATGGCTCAATACGTTTATAAGCGAAAGAGCGACGGTAAGGCCTTCTTTCGACGCTAGAGTCGCCACAAGCGTTCTACAAAATGGTGGGAAGGTCGAAACGAATTCTATACTATGTTCTCTTCTTCTCTTTTCATAAATTTTAGGAATTGCCATCATTAATATTCGCAAGCTATGGGAAAAGCTGCTATTAGCAGCTCGTGCTATTGTAGCCATTGAAAACCCGGCAGATGTTTGCGTTATTTCGGCTCGACCCTACAGCCAAAGAGCTATCTTGAAGTTTGCCACCCATACTGGAGCAACGCCAATTGCTGGCCGTTTCACGCCAGGAACCTTCACCAATCAAATTCAGGTGAAATTAAAAGAAAAAAATATGTTTTCAGCTATAAATTTGGACGAATAACAAATTATCCATTATAGGCAGCATTTAGAGAACCGCGACTACTTGTAGTCACCGACCCAAGAGTGGATCATCAACCTGTGGTAGAAGCATCTTTTGTTAACATCCCAGTGGTCGCATTTTGTAATACGGACTCGCCCTTACGCTTCGTTGACATTGCAATTCCTTGCAATAACAAGGTACCTCACAACAGCATAGTGAAACATATCCGCAAAAGAAATATGCTAATTGAGATCTTGCCCAATTTTAGGGTTCCCATTCCATTGGCTTAATGTGGTGGCTTCTGTGCCGTGAAGTGTTGTATTTGAGAGGAACTTGCAGTCGTGAATCCAAATGGGATGTGATGGTGGATCTGTTTTTCTATCGAGATCCTGAAGACGTAAGTATCCTCATCATTACGTATGGAAACCGGGGGTTGTATAGGAGTTAGATCAGGGGCGGGGAATGGGCTAGTACAGTAACCAAACGGCCACAGGTTGCCCACCCCTGAGTTAGACATTAGTCCAACCTTGTTCCTGCTTTTGTTTAAGGTGGAAAAAGAAGAACAAGCTTCTCAAGAAGTGGTTGAGGCTCCAGTTAAAGAAATACAAGATTTTGGCGCACCACAGACAACATGGGACACCGACAATGATACTCCTGCTCTACCAGGAGCAACCGTAACCCAAGATGTTAGTTGACATTTTTCCTTCCTCCTGTTTCTCACTAGCGTGAAAAGAGCATTTCGGACTAATAACATTTTGTTTCTTTAAGTGGCCGACTGAGACAGCCGAAGCAGAGCCAGTTGCCCAACCAGCTTTTCGGGCGGATTGGACTGCTGAAGTTGAAACTACCAACCCACCACAACCAGATGCTAGTTGGGGAGGAGGAGGTGAAGACCAAGATCAATGGACAGTATAAATTGCAACTTCTTTAAAGTTGGAGCAATAAAAGGTGTTAACAGTGCCTAAAATTGAATCAATTATTATTGAAAGGAGGTTTTCTTCTCCTAAACCTGAAATTCTTACATGAACCAAGATAGACATCATGCTTTTCAATGAGCTGTTTCTCCATAGTGCTGTTAACTTCAGAAAGGGCACACTTCCACAGCTGTGTCGATATCCCCAAAATTAAACGGTTAAACATGACACCAACTACACCTACACAGTTGAAGAATCCAGCCTTAATTTTTAATTTCAACTGCAGTAGCAGTTTGCTTGTTTTTGGTTTGTAAACACAACACTAACATGGCATCTACTACTTGGCATGATTAAGTTCACTGTGGTGTTTTGTATTCAGCTTCAGTGGCTTACGAATGTGGCTCGGAAAATAATGAGAGTTTACCTTTTGTTTTTTTTTCTCAAGTGAATAGCTGATATCGACCCAGAAGAAAAAAAAGAGCAAAAAGACAGGATTTTCTAGAATAAGGACGGACGGTTAGAAACATTGAATGAGGTTTGGTGAGAAATGGATCTGAAATATTAATAATAATATAATACTAATAAGTCTAAAAACTGAAGCAAAAAAAAAACCAGGTGAGGGAAGAGAAGGAGAAAGACAACGACCAAGAATAAAAAACTAAATGGAGGGCGATCTTGGGTTTGAGTTATGAGAAGAAAATTTTCCCGTTAAAACAAGAAAACCAAAATTGAACAAATAAGTGAAGAAAAATGTCTTGGGTGAATACCACACAAGTAGCCAACCATTATAAAGTTACCAAACAGAAATAAATAAGAAAACAAAATATATAATTGAACATAGAGAGAGAGGAGGACGCAAGTCCACTGTGTTGCACAAAGAAAGCGGGTTTTTTCTCTGCACTCAAAAAGATTTCAAAAGAAATCACCATCTGCAAGTAAAAAAACACCCTGCTGGACTCACAAAAAAAGGAAGGGAAGAACTAAGGACAAAACCGGTTAACTGCTAAAGTATCCTTTACACACAGGAAAAAAAAATCAAATAATACTAAAACACGAGGTTCTGAAGTAGACGAAATAAGAAGTGTAGATAGTATTATAATAATAATAATGATTAAAAAAAATCTCATTATGGGTACACGTAAGAAATAAAACCTGCATGTGTGTGAGGGTAGGGCAGGGCACAATTCCAGAGACAACATAAAATGTCTACACCACGATCAAGGAAGGAAAGTGGAGGGACCAGGACGATGATTGGAGGGGGGGACTTATTCGTACCCGGAATAAAAACTTGGAGGGTAGGGGGGATACGTATCTAATTCTGTCTTCTCCCACGTGTCAGAAACACGTCCACGCGGTCATCACATAACCAGAGCCCTCTTTTTAACTATCACAAAGACTAAACCATAGAGCAGTGGTCTTCAAACATTGCCGACTCACGGAACCCTTTGAACTATAAGATGTATTGGGGGAACCCCAACCCACCTTTAGAAAAGTACATCTTGCCGCAGCTAACGAATTTTCCTTTTGAAGACCGCTGCCATAGAGGAAAGGTGGATGAACATACCTGTGACCTGTGTTTGCAGTACTAAATTGGAAGTGTGATGTTCAATTAAGGACGACGACGACAACAACAATAACCCTGAATGGACCCAAAAACAAAATGACCCTTGTGCTGCCTTATGCTGCATGTGCAGACCTAAGATCCGCAGGAAGAAAATGGGCAGAAAAGGGTTGGAGGGAAAAAAAAAAAGATCAAAACAATTCCGAGGACAAGTTGAAATCGAAGAGAAAAAGAACCAAACGCACTCAAAATGTTGCAAGTTGTGTGTGTGTGCGCGTGTGTACAAGGTTCGCATCCCCGTCCCAACTATTTCCAGGGAAGAAAACGATAAAAACAAGCCTTGCCTCAGAGCGAGCTTTTCGAGACGACGAACATACAAATCGTGACTAATTAGTATAAGACACACCACTTCTCCCCCAACTCCATCGTCGACCATCACAAAGGCTGTGGAAGGACAGTGTCTCACAGGACTTCTTCCCATTAGGCCTACCAAAATCCTAAAAGAATGGCAAAGGAAATGAGGAATTGAAGAGAAGCATGCACATTTAAAATTTCTGTCTTTCGTCCTGGTTTGGTTTTGTAAACTCGTGGGTAACCGCCATCCCGAATTTCATTTTTTTTCTTTCGGGATATCATGAGAATGTTGAGGGGAAAAGGCAGTAAAAAGTAGAGAAATGAAAGGAGGAAAACGTCATTTTTTTGTAATTCATCATTTTCCGTTTCCCCCCACTTGATGAGAGACGTGGGGGATCGTGAATATTAAAGTGGGGTAGGGGGGGCGACAAAAAATAAAGAGGTGGGGGGGAGGTAAAAACGGGGAGAGATGGATGGTGTGCACTAATCCGCTGTCTTCAATTTCTTTGCAGCTGGTACTGCTTCGTCTTCTTCGGCGGTGTCGTCGTCAGCATTTCCCTGATCTTTCGTCGGACCACATTTGTCTACTTTCAGATCTTCTTGGCCAGAAGTAGGGCCATCCTGTTGGTCCCCAGAGTCTTCGCTACCTTCCGACTGCACTGGCGGCGTTTCCAAACCATCTGCTCTCGACGACTCCATTACTTCTTTGCCCTGTCCATTATCCCTCTTTTCACAAGAGTTCTCTTCTGCAACATTATTTTCATGTTGGTCCTCAGCACTGATCACGTCATCCTATTGTTGAAGAGAAACAACAACCAAAAAAAGAAAAAACCATACACGTACATGATATGATGATAAAAATACCGCCGTTGCCATAACAATGCCATGTCTGACAGGAAAAAACAGGGAGGGCACGAACCTGAGCAGAGTTCGATTTGCCATTCTGCGAGTTGGAGAGGCTCTCTGCCTCATTTTGGTCCTCGTTCGCTGTTGGCATGCTTGAAAATACAGAAGGGTCGAACTCATTAACGACACAGTACGTCCACAGAGCTTTCTCCACTTTATGAGGTGTCCACGACTTATTTTTGTCTATCACAAATATGAAAACTTTCAGTTATACGACTAATTGCTGCTGTTTTTATATACTACCGAAATCGGAAAATGACATCAGAAAACCGATCTTACCTAATGCGTTAAGACGTTCGACCGTCAAAAGGATTTGTTCAGTAAAAATGAGGTATTCTTGGACAGTGTAGTCAATTGACTGGCATTCAGGAATGGCCATAAGGCATTCGTCTGCCATATATGGAGCCAATTCTGGCGCGCCAGCCGCTAAAACTGCTGAAATATTCAATAAAATTTCATTCAATAAGATTAAAGAAGTTTTGAATTTAACAGAATTCCATTTGACTACAGCAATTTGTCAAATATATTTGAATAACGGATCTCAAATGGGAGATGAGAGACTTAAAATAGTCATTTTCAGAAATGTGAGGAATATTTAGGGGGTTGGTGCTCTTATAAGATCGCTGATCTTTGAAAAAAAAAAAAAGTGAGGACATGGAAGAGTTACACAAGGATAAATTTCAAGGACTCGTTATTCATGTACGGAGAAGGCAGCAGCAGCAGCTACAGTTCCTTCTACAAGGCACGGACTCTAGTACAACTGGGAATATTGATTTTCCAGCAGTGGAAAGAAAGTCCTCAGCAACTCTAGTGATGTGTGTACATGCCACCAGAAACTCGTCGCCGTTGCCAGTTTACTGCAAATTACTACTCGAATACAAATCACTTCTCGACGGCAACGCTCGAGTGACGTCGATCGGTAACAAATACATCTCAACGCTGTTAACGGTGTGATTGATTCTTTTTCCATGTTTATAATAGTTTGAGCTTACCAGATGCAGTCGCTGGTCCAATTCCTTTCAAACTGGACAGGGTTTGAACAGCGGATGCTAAATTAGGCAGCTTACGGAATGCCTTCTTCGAAACCAGCATCACAGCTGCAGGGGTGTTGATCCGGACAAGATCGGTTAGTTTGGGACGATATTTTCCTCGCTGAAAGACAAAACATATTGGCCAAACTCAAAAAAAGAAAAAAAAATGAATGAGTAGACTCTTTAACCTCCTTCTTATATTAGTATTCTGAATAAAATGTCCACAAGACTAAAAGTGTATATCTAATGTTGCTACTAGAAGACAATTGATATGCTCCAAGGTAATCGACCTGATAAATTATCTCTGCCGACGGGAGGTTTAGGAAGAATTGCACATAGGGTGGTGGAAATGAAATTCATTAATTGGCAGCTGGTATTGCAAGGGTGCCAGGAATCCCTTTGGCATATGGCCAACTGGGTAATCCCCCGTCTCCTCAATATTTAGCATTATTCACAAACATTGATGAGGTCATTTTGACGTCGCCAGAAATCTCGGTCGGAGGAAAACAAACAGGCAAATTGAAACTTTAACATACAAAAATCCTTTCAAATCAGAAGACGATAGAGCAAGAAAAAAAATAATATACAGTATGTGTGAAACAGTGAGAAAAAGCAGAGGAAAGAGAGTGAGAGCGGGTGGGGGAAAGTGAAATATGTTACTTGCCCTCGTTCACAGCAAATACGGAAAATGTTTTTCGTGGCTAACGACTTACACTTTTCAAAGAAGTCTACTTGGTATGGCACTAGAGACAAAATAAGCAGTTGCTAGGCACTAGCTCTAGAGAGACGATGGATGACAAGAGGGAGCGAAAACGAAAAAAGCTAAGGCTGTGGATTCCAGCATAGATGAGAGTGCGCAAGCAACAGAACGAGAGAAATCCCCAATCGTAATAAAATCAATAGGCAGGCACAAGAAAGAGTCAAGTCGCGAATTGTGAGAAAGAGAGAGAGAAAACACTAGAGTAGCGATGTGAAAAGTTAAAACATTGAAACAATGACATATGAGAATCGAAAAGCAGGGTAACACCCGAAAAAAGATACTCTAGGTAATAAGAGGTCCATGGACGAGTTACAAAAGCAGGCCATCCAAGGCTGTCAACAATTCAACATAATCTAGGGTCCAGTTTTCAACTTTGAGTCTCACGAGACATGAAAAGTGACCCTCTCGATAACATTTTTGAGAATATTATATGGCAAGGCCAATCGTGACGGACTAGTTCCTGTTCATGAAACCTACAATAGTTCTAAGTCAAGTGTTGAGTCTTTTTCTCTCTCTCGTTATTTCCAAAACGTGGTGATTAGATGCTGGAAAGCATACCACAAGAAAGGAAAACAGTTGTTGGGGAGGAAAAAAATAAAGAAAAACAGAAGGGCTTTGCCACGACACACATGATAAACTTACAGACAGCTTCCATTTCATCGTCTGAACTAATTCATTATGAGTCACATGTTTTTCTTTCCTAGAGCTGATCAACTGGGGTAATTCCTCTTGATACCTACGAGGATAAAAATAGAATACAAAACTTAAAACTTTTAATCTGTAAAAAAACATATCATTGAAGATCAAATGTGATTTCATTTATTGAACGATGATTAACACCCAACTGATTAGATCCTTGCTGCAACCTCTCAAATGACATGTCGGCAATGTAAAAAAAACATATACACACACATCAAATCAAAATGAACGCTGTTTCGAGAACGTTGTGGCAAACGGACTATTTCACTCTTAATGTTTAACAACATATCGCATAATTTACTCCAAGTTAATGGGAAATTTATAACTTTCTGTAGAAAATGTCATAAAAGCGTTCTTTTACCTTTCAAGAACGTCATTGGACCTTTTATGTCTTTTTTTTCACTTTTTTTTTTGTTGCTCAACATTTGTATTTCTTTTGTGGTCCCAATTTAACAAATAAATCAACATTACCTATATATATAATTGGATGATTTCAGTGACGTAAATAAAACTTGATTAAATTGGCTCTAATTTCATTTTGCAACTTCTAGTCGACTTTAGGGTTAAGAAAACAAGAATTAGAACTTTCTAGCGCGCCACGAAGTTAGAACTTGGACTGCGGCGCTCCAGGAGAACATCATAGGGCAAAAAAGAACAGAACGTTCTTTTTACGGCAAAATTTTAAAATCGATATAACCACATGAAAGAAAACAAGGATTGTGGAAAAATTATAAACTCTGATAATAACGAGAAAAAGTCTAATTCATATATGAAATATTTAACAAATAATAACAACAACAGAAAAAAACAAGAAGCCACCTGCCAAAATAGAAAACAAAAAAGAACTCCAAGTGATAAACTGCCCCACAAAGCGCTCAATGTTCTCCTCGATTCAAAAACACGTAACACACAACAACAAAAAAAAAATAACCACCACTCCCTGTAGTCTCACACTATTTATATACCAATATACCTCTTATTTGACATCGGTCACGTCTTGTACAAGACGTACCTGAACCTAAAACGAAAATACCCATCAAAACTACTGCTTAAGAAATTCAAATATTTTGCCGGGAAGGAAATTCATAGTAAAAGCAAAGCGTTCTTTTTCGCCTTTGTCTCCATATTGGATTCCTTGTTGTTCAGTCGGCAGTCACAACTACATATTTAAGTAAGAAATATAATGAAGAAAAAGAGATATTAAAAAAAAGAAACTTCTTCATTCAATAAAACACTTAATTACCCTTGACCTAGAGCAAGCGCCCGCCCAACCCACTGTCTTTTAAGACGTCGATTTAACTTTCAAAAAAAAAGAAAAGAGGAGATGCAGAGAGGAAAAATTGGCTTTTCCCAAAGCATTGATAATGTAGGAGAGAAGCATACAGACACATACTGTACAAAAAAGCCACAGCAGTAGCAGCGGTAATAGTAGTAGTAGGACGAGCGAGTGAAGGTAAGGCCAACGAGGCAAAAGCTTAAACGATTGCCGAACCCGAAAAAGCGGCTATCGGCACATTTCCCATTGTAGCAAATCAGACTTTTTCTCCCCTCCCTTCTTCCAAACTAAATCTGCCGCTTGTGTCGACAGTTGATATTGATTGCCACGTGACACTCGGTTCAATTAATAAACCGCGCCAAACCTTTTATTTTTTTAATGATTGCTGCTTAAGGGTTCGGACGAATGCTTTAAATAAGGGGGTTCAATGGCCCTATCGCTCACTCACGGCTTTGCCCAAGCGCTCGGCCGAATCGAGCCAACGGAAGCAGGCAACTGCGCCGCGAACAACACACACTCTACACACTCACTCACTCACTCTCTCTCTCATACACCAAGCAAACCTTACCTACACACACAAACAAAATAATAACACACTTACCAACAATCTAATTTCAGTAGTTCTTCGGGTTTCTTCTTTTGACGAGCTTTCAATCTTAAAGCATCTTTATAATTTGACAACACATATTCCCATTCGGCCGGTGTTCCTTTCGTAAAGAAAGTTCGCGTATCCCTTAAGCCACCAGCCATATCTCAGTTGTTTCTGCCACAGTAGTCGTAGACAAGCAAGTCCATTAGGTCGTTAAAAGAGGGCGCCACGATGCGAACAATGAAATCTACCATTTGGGGAGGAGTTTACGTTGCGGATGTGTCACTCAAACTGTAGGGTTGTTAAACAAGTTCTTCACATCACTACTACTCATCTCGAAATTCTTCCAAGCATTCATACGGCGGCTAAACCACATATAAGTCTTAAATCAGTTAAATTAAATAAAATATTATACGGACCTTAGTTTGCGATTTTCATTCAATTGACAAAGTTGTATAGTTTCTTACTAAAACTTTTCAGCAGGTCCTCGTGCAACAGGTGTGTCTCTGGGTTGAACGGGTGTCTCGCTGCCAGTAGCAATGAAGGGTCACCCATATTTCAGACTAACTCTATATTTAAATACAATGCCTTTCACGGGAGATGTTTTCAGCTTTCCAATTCATATCTTTTTCTTACTTTATTTTTCTTATTCACGTCAGAAATTTTCTCTACTAGAAACGGCTTCTGCATATCAAAGGGATTATACTTTTGCTCGCTACGAAACACTCTTCAGATATTCATGAAGATGTGGATAAACCCGATTCAAAAGTATATACATAATGTAAAAGTTGGATTTAAATGCTATTAGAATATGTACTTTTAATATTAAATAATTAAACAGAAGAAAAATCACACACAAGTATCTTGAACAGACGATGGAATGAAGCAAAGTCAACCAACCAGAATCGAGTACTCATACTCTAACTAGACTGCAGTGCAAAGTTATATTATACGTCAGCCTAGATTTGAACTCATTTTCTTGTGCCACATCTATAGTATTATTATTTTTTTGTTATCAAAGTGTAAAAAATTGACTTTATAATTAACCATGCGGAATGAAGAAATAATCGATTAAATTCAGTTTTAGACGATCACGTTGAAATTAAATTATTTTAAATTTGACTACTTTCCACTGTTGCATTGGAAGAATGCAACATGGCTGACCAAAGCAGCGGTAAATATATCCAAATTTGTCCATAATTACATATTTTCTTTATAATGTTATCCTTTTTGCAAGAATTAGTACAATAGAATTAAAGTTCAGGCTTGAATTATACGTAGTTTTTATGCTTTCGTCAATTAATAGCTTTAATTGCGCAAGATGAAACTTAATATCAGCTGCGTCATTCAATACAGGACGTCTGCCATTGCTAGACTAAGGCCAGTTGTAAAAACGAGACGTTGGTTTTAAATTGCTTATAAATGTTTCGGCTGAATTACACAGGTTATTGATTGCCTGTTTCATTGACGGTGATGTACCACGCGCTGAGAAATCATTTTTTAGAGGAGAGCATTAGCTACACTACAAACCTGTTGAAACAACTTTAAAAATATATTGTACAGAAAACTCTTTAAGTTGGGTTCTAGCAAACATTTGGCATTACTACCTTGTGCGAGACAAGGCCATTATACTAAAAATATTGCCCTATTGTCCCCTATTCTGACGCAGATACTGACATTATGTATGAGTGACCTATAACCTTCAGAATCGGTTTTGTGTTTCCAGATGCATTACCCGAAGCGAAAAGGCCACCAGAAGACGAAGCTGTAGCAACATCATCTGTACAAAAGGACGTTTGTGAAGTGGCCAGTTCTCAGCAGCCTAATGAAGGTATTTAGATATTGGTGGTTGAAGCATTATTGAATCCTCTAAATATTAGTTAAAAAGAAGCAGACAAAGACTATTATTATTATTATTCTTGTAGAAATGGCAACGTCAACATCGTGCGAAACACTCAATCACAATTCGACAACGTTGAAAGAAATGGTAGATTTTAAAGTTATCTATAACAAACAGAAATTTGACATATCTTTTCCGTTGGATGACACAGTGGCAACTTTAAAACAGCATATACAAGTTCTTACAGGTAAAAATAAATATTAGATAATTGGCAATTTTTATCAGCTGGTAAGATGATTTATTCGGCTCCTACCTGCAGTGCAGGTGATACCGTTCGACGCCCAGCTACGGTAACATGTAATATAATGCCAAATTTCACAACTGTGAATATTTTTATCATTTCATAATGAAATTTGAAATTTTACGATTAAAGGAGTCCCACCTGCAATGCAGAAAGTAATGTTTAAAGGGTTGGCAAAAGAAGATAGGACTCTTCGAGAAATTGGAGTTATTAAAGGAACCAAAGTCATGGTTGTGGGCTCCACTTTAAACGACGTTTTATCAGTTAATACACCTACAACACAAGAAGAGAAAGAGGATAAAGGATTAACAGGTAACCATTGATGTGTTTTTAGGCTTTTTAAACTAATTTCGAGTGGAAAAAGTTTGATTTTTGTAATATTTTTTAGCGGCAGTGAAGGAGCCTTTATGTAAACAAAAGGTAAGTTAATATTACTTCTGATTACAAGTGTGTGTATGGGTCATATTTTTTCCTCTTACAAATTTTTATTATTAATAGTTGCATAGGAAAATTTTAGATAAAGGAATCCCAGATGATGTCATGCCAGGTATTAAAAATGAAAAGGTATAAACTTTATAACATGAAAGACGATGCTAGTCTGAAATTTAATTCATCTAATTAATTTTATTCTAATATGGGTGTGTGTGTGTA
The DNA here is from genome assembly GCA_013389805.1 of Trigoniulus corallinus. NCBI lineage: Eukaryota > Metazoa > Arthropoda > Diplopoda > Spirobolida > Trigoniulidae > Trigoniulus > Trigoniulus corallinus. The sequence continues at coordinate 7,787,135 of JAAFCE010007744.1, forward strand.
TAGGACAGTTTACCATCAACACCTCTGTCCGGAATGCTCAATAAAGTTGGTGGAAAAGTTAGACTTACATTTAAATTAGAACTTGATCAGTTATGGATTGGTACAAAAGGCACGTAAAACACTTAAATATAAAGTAAGAAATTAAATAATTCTCTTTTATTTTACGACATTTACTCCTTTCAGAAAGGACAGACAAGATACCCATGAATTCGATCAAGAACGTAGTGAGCGAGCCAATTGAAGGTCATGAAGAATATCATATAATGGTAACACATTCTTCCTAGTTTGAAATTCACTTGCTCGATGGTTCTTAGTCTCTTTTATGTCATGGACCCCCCCCCCCTTTTTTTCGTCACCCCAGTCAATACAACCCGTATTGGCGGTCCAACAAAGTATACAAGTCTCATTCACTCTTCACTATCCAATTTCCCAAATATGGCAGAGTATTGTACCCATTTTTCTCCCATTGGGACACATGAGCGATCTGTTGAACAGCATGCTGACGCAGCCGGCTGCCAACCAAATGTTGCAGTCCTTATGCTTATTTATCATCGGCCTATTTTGATCACTCCACCGACGCCAGGTGAGCGAACGAGCTCCAACATCTGGAAATTTTGTCCCTGACTTGCACGTATATTTTATTCGCCATGTAGTAAAGGTTCTTTACCGTGTAGTGGTGACACATCCTACATGCCATACCGGGACCTCTCGCACCCGAAAAAAGCCAAACCACCTTAGTCCTGAATCCACTGAAACAGTAGTCCAGCGTGTCGGGAGTAAAATGGAGAAATTCCAGGCTATCTCGTAGACAGTGGACTTCTTTTGTCTGTCTGTCGTTAGTTTAGTGGCGTATTTCATTCTCTTTTTATCAAATTCCTGGGGGTGGTCCTCTGAAATCTACACATGGGCCGTTCAGGATAAGAACTATAGGGAACTATGAAAGCAGTAATAAACGTCATTATCATCCCTTTACCCCGCCTGTGGCAGGGTCGGGTCTGCGGGTTCTAGCCACCAGGTCTCCGTCCACCCCACACACTACCATATCCATACGGACAACCTGCTCACACGTCTGCCTCGGTCTTCCCCTGCCCCGGGCGCTTCCAACCACCTGCATTCCTGAAATGGATCTAACGAGCTCGTCCTCCCCTCTTCTCATTACGTGTCCATACCACCTCAACCTACTCTCCCTCATTTTTTCTGCGATGTTCCGCAACTCCAGGCTACCTCTAATATACTCATTCCTAACTCAGCTGTCGAGATACCGCAGCATTCACATCTCGGCTACTTGCATTCTATTAACGTGGCTCTCCCTCCCTGCCCAACACTGATCCATATAGTACAGCGGGCCTAACCGCTGCCCTGTAAAACTTCCCCTTCAACTTTATTGGAACCCCTTGAAAAGCAGTAATAAACCACATTGCTTTTTTTTTTTGGTAGGGAATACAACTTGGTCCTACAGAAGCATCAAGGTATTGGATTTATTGGGTTCCAGCTCAGTTTGTGGATGCAATTACAGACGCAATTCTAGGAAAATGGCAGTTTTTCTAGTGTTTGTGGTGAATATTTGACAGCTAAACAATGACAAAAGAAAACCATTGCCGTCGTGATGACTACAGACAATTTTTTTTTAAATTGACAATGTTAAAAAAAAGGAAAATGATATTTATAGTTTTTTATTTAAAAACGCCTATACTATGGAACTATTTCATGACTTATTTTGACTCCAGTTATGCTGCCCTAAATACGAAGTGAAATTGGAAGTGAAAACACCTCTGGCATTTGTTTTGGTCTTTTTTTTGCAGTCTAAGTGGTTGAAACATTTTCCACCACTTTACAAATATTGTGTTTTGCGCTGCTTCTGCGGTAGTCCAGTCTTTTTTTTGTTTGTTTCCCCATTTTCCAGTTGTTGGAAATGACTACCAAATAAAGATTTCATAGTTAATTTTGTATTTGTCATCCTAATGTTTTAGCTATGCATTAAAAAAATAAACTTTATAAACATAAGATTTCTAATGATCTTGATAATTAACAAATATTTTATAGACTACATACAAATATACAATTATTTCTTTTTTTTTGTGTTTTTTTTTTGGTTCTGCTTCCTCAGCCTGCATCACATAATGCAATGTGCTGAACCACAGTGTCAGGAACAAAAACAGAATTAAATATACCTGAACAGCATGAATTTTCTTTGTACGTATAAAAAACTAAATACACGGTAAAGAGGGGGCATAATTAGTTCATTATAAAGAATATTATTTCAAGAATTTTAAGTCATGATAGATGCATTCATATTGAGCAAAAAATATATATATATAAAAATCGGTCAGTAGACACATATTTGACTAGGAAGAACCGTCTTTCAGATATAAATATTATTTTCCACCTGGCAAGAAATCAGGAAGAAGAAGAAGAAGAAATTGTAGGACAGGAATGATTTACTTTGGCACTGAATTAATTAATAAATTTCTGAGTTTTCAACTATAATGTATACATATTGCACAGGAAGTATGTTTTGTAGTTGTGACCCGAGGCCAAGGAGGTTGTCAGTATAATATTATCAAGTAAAGAAGACCTTGGCAAGAAAAAGTTGACAGTCCTTTCAATCATATTCAGATCCAATAGTAATACTAATTTCTCCAGGCTCTATGGACGTGTCATGATACCATTGATTCGTATCTATCAGAACTGTAATATCAGTTAACAGAAGTTATATAAGTGAGCAGCAGCAGCACTTCTTTGAAAAGGGAGAATAGCAATCATGCACATTTTTTTTTCACTATTTTATCGATTACCGTGACAATTCACACCTACCAATATCCCCCTTTTCAACCACGATTGTAAAACTTCTACACACATCTTCACATTCAGGGGTCGGAAACAGTCGCCAGGTTTTTCGACCTGAAATTTGAGCCTGCCACGACGGACGTTGCACGTAATCGAGCTGGAAGCCATAAGGTGAGAGCAAAATTCAAACGAAAGCAAAAAAAAAAAAAGGCACTTCAGTATATATAAGTGTACATATCATTATTCCAAGGATTAAATATAGTTATAACCTGACATATGAGCGACGATAACATCAGTTAACTTACGTGTATACTAGCACCTCGTCCAGGCCAACCCATGAAAATCCAGTCAATGGCACTGGATTCCGAGTCAGTGGGAAGAAAATGAGGTCGACTATAATGCTTTCTCAACACCTCCATCACCTGAGGATTACAGTTACTCCTGTCAAATAAGATATTATACCATCAACAACAACCAAACAAGGTGTGAATAATGCAATAAATGTATCAGCACTGACTAAAGAGATTCTGACCGTATCAGTTACACTGCACTATAGCTCGGTTATGGACCTTTACAATACATTTTAACCTTCATACTTCCTCTTTTTCCTCCTTCATCAACCCTTTCATTTTGTTACAACTGGTAAATATTTATTAATTCCTTACCAAACCGACTTAGTGACTATACAAGTTAATAATCTCATCACGTTCACGTCAACTAACACTGCCTGAAGCCACTGTAGTATGACTATACATTGACAATTGCCACAAATTTCCTACTATTCAATTTGTGTAACGGAGAAAACATGTTTTTTTTGTTTTTTTGCTGCTGCGTGTCATCTTCTCCCTGTAGTAGGCATGTCTAATCTTGTTTATATGTTCATTTGTTTTGTTAAAGGGGAAAATACATGTGCATTACTGGAACAATCAATAGCAAAGTTAAAAAGCAACCAGTCGTCTAATTCAATGTGCGCATCACTGAACTGAATCCATCAACATTTTTTCTTATTACTTTCTGTACGCTATACTGTATTTATATGATGAATTGAATGGTGATGGATTTAATAGCTGCGGAATACTCATGTATCAAATTTTTGTCCGTGTCTAAGCTGATATGAATAAAACTGGCGTAAAATGATAACTGAGTCGTTATCAAAAGTTACAATCACACGTATATAAATATACAGTTGATCTTCTCTTATCTACATCATCAGTAATAAAGAATTATTTCCTGTTAGTTTCTTTTCATTAATCAACTCCATATTTTGTTCACATTTACCTTGATTTAATTAAGAAAAACAAAATAATATTCTTACCATCCAATGTACCAAGGTTTGTTTGGTTCCAATCCTCGAGCTCTGGCAGGTGACATAGCAAAAACTTCTCTCAAAGTGACGAAATCGGTGCGAAATGGAAAAAATTGACATTCGTCTTCAACACTTTCAAGTGCTCCTTCAGTATCAGTATAAAGATGTTTGAAAAATTCAAAATTAAAAGTTTTGGTAGCATTCCATGACTTGGTGGCTCCTTTGACCAATAACGGTCTACTTAAATAAGCATATTGAGCAAATACATCTTTGGTGACATTCTCCAGTATGAGCACACTATCAACTCTTTGGCAAATATTACAGTCAGTTACGGGTCTGGATATCTCCATAATAATGAAATTATTTTGTAATAAACATCTGGAACTTAAAAATGCCCTGGATATCTCACCGAAATTCCAACCCACATTCCATAAGCCACTTAATAATATCGCTATAGTAAGACAGCATAGAACGCTCCTCCAACTTATTTTTAACTTTCTATTAACACATAAATTATCTTCCGACTGTAACAATATATTCCTTAACACAGATTGTTGAACATTTAATCTTAAAGCTTCTTCTCTTATCGCTGAATATCTTTCGCATAATTTTAGATAAATATTATCGGAAGGAGTAAACCTGTTATTGTTATTTTCAGCCATATCCAAATAGAACGCCCTGTCGCGTGCTCACATTCCGCTAACACTGAGTCCTTCTACTCACGGCGCAGACGCGCCATTCCACAGTAAACCAAGGTCACGTCTGTCACTGATGTCAAGCAGCGCACCCTCGCTGTAGGTTCGATTCCCATCTAGTAGTACTTTAGCAACCATTTGTTGATTTCTGTTGTCCGTCTTTAAAAGTCATCAAATAAACGTCTGAAGATGCGGAATATGAAGATGCAATCCATTGTGACGGATACCTTGCTAGTGAGATTTTTCATGCTAATACCCCCATACACCTAATCTTCATCAGCACCCTAGCAACATCTTTGCCTTTCGCACCCATTCCAGCCGCTCAACCCCAAAATCCACCACCCTCAGAACCTCTTCCAATGTGGGGGTTCCCCAACCCCTCCTGCAGTGATCCAGCGCTGGACATGCCTGACATCCTCCACTTGATCCCCACATAATCCACAGCCCTCCTCTCTACCTGTGATCTTTGCCAATTACACCGACCTACAGACGGCTTGTCATGTAGAACAGCAGTCTACACGTGCAGGGAGCTATCACACGGCAAAGTACTTGCTTCACTTCTTACCGTGACAGGCTCCCTCCCTTCCCGTTTCAAAGAAACCGCCTGCAGACTACAGTATCTTACTCAACTGATCTGAGAACCAAACCCAGCCTCCATGTCGCAGGAGGTAGCGTGCTTGATACTGCGCCAGTGGTTCTAGGTTCGATACTAGATCGAAGTAGGCTTGCTTTTTCAGGCGAAAGGTCTCGACGCGTGTGGTGTGCGATTGCATTTGCACGTCAACGAACCCTCTCCACTATGTAACAGGTAAAATGAGGCAAAATTCCCAGGTGGAGTGCCCCAACGAGCTGTAGGCCGACGATAAATAAGCATAATGATTGAAACTTTGATCGGCAAACAGGTACGTAAAAATGCCGCCCAATAATAAATCAGGGAGGTTTCCACTCCGAGGAATAAAGATGGGTACCCGACCCTGCCATAGACGGGGTTAGCAGTTGCTTTCGCTTTTTTTATGTGAGAAGTAAACAACAATGCTTTCATGAGATGTTTGCCTACTGATTATCCTGAATAAAGGGTGAAGTGCATGTGGTATGACAATTGCTGTTCGAAGACCCTCTTTTTTGGGGGGAATTCTCAAATGTTTTACAGCGAGAGTGAATTATCAAAGGGTCTGAGTTGAATCATTTTCATTTATGGAATCTAGGAAAGTCATATTTACGTCCCCCACATTACCAATATTCTGAAAGTCCTCCAGAACTGCTTTGGCCGAAAGAGATCAGCCACTTATTGAATAATACAATACTGTAATAATAAAACTTGAATCTTTTATAGAACCAATTAAAAAACCTTTCTACAGTAAAACCTCTCTATGGTACATCACTCATATCGGTACAAATTCTTCAGGCACCGAGTTTTCGTCCACAGGCTATTACTACCCCTCTTATGGGTACACTTTGGCTGGGTCCGACAGACGTACCAATTAGAGAGGTTTCACTGTAAAAGCAATTTAAAAAATAATGCCGCATTTTAACTGAGCAATAGGCCAATAATTCGTTTTATCACCAAGTCCTAAGCCCGATAAAATTTCAAATTAGTAAGTTACATTGTTACTGTTTGTTGGTGCTTTAGGGCCCTTCAACTACAAGGTCATTAGAGCCCGGTCCACAGCATAGTTCTTATGCAGAGACTGCACAGACACTACAGTAATGCAACGATGGTTGGATACTAGCGGTTCCCAGTTTTCCCAAGCAGCCACCCATGTCAGTACTAGCTGGGGTTGCGTTGCTTAACTTCAGTGATCAGACGAGAACTGGTGCGTCCAACACAATTTGCCGCTCCCCATTAAGTTACAAGGAGTTAAAGAAACCACGTTGACTTACTACTGGTGGGCAGTATCACTACCCAAAAGTAGGACTACGAATTTTAGGTGACCATTACAGTACTAACAACCACAAACCAATTCATACACAATGTTTTATTGAACACTGTAATCAAGTACACTGTGTGAAGATATTCGTCAAACTTAAACCTTATAACCACAGCTCTTCCTTCGTCCACGTGCTCGTTCAAACTTCCGACCCTTGGAACACACATATGGTCTGTAAAGAAGAAGAAAGTCATCAAAAATTAAGATCTCAAGATGAACAGCACGATGCCAACTATAAAGAAATATGGGAATCAATCACTAATACTAACTTAGTATGGCTGCCTGGAACGCCTGGGGCCAAACCAAAATGTCTACATGCTTCACGGGCTGATCTGCTTCCTGCAAAATATCATAATAACATTAATTCACATCGCACTTTCAGAAATACTATGTCGAAATAATAATTAAAATGTACCCTGTAATAATATCGTGTTGCTGCCTCGTGGACTCTTCAAGGCTAATTGGTCAAAAGTCAGTATCTTGCCACCGGCTTTCAAAATCCTTGCACGAGCACGTTCCGTAATATGCAAAGCACAGATCTAGAAACACGAATAATAGTCATAGAGGTCCCATTAATAAGCACATTACCCTTCTTTTCCAAATAGTGAAGAGTAAAATGGTAGGTTACCGTCAATTTGGGTATACTATACATTCGTATGTCATCTGTAATAGTACCAACGACTACGGCAATCTTTCTATTGTTTCCCGGTTTTTTCATGAAACGAGACTGCACATACAAATTAACAGTCATATATTAATGAATAATGTTCATAATCTAATCATAGCATTAACTGAAGAGCAAGCAGAAGAAAAAAACAACTTACAAGTTTTCCAACTGATAAAGGAGGTCTATGCATTTTGCTCATAAATAACCTTTTCAAAATAATCTTGTTGAACTTGGCTTGAGTACGACGTGCCAGAAATCTATAGAGCTTCACAAATAAAAATTCAACAGGTTATATATACGGTCCTAATAAACTAATGCTAAAAACATTGACAGAAAGCTGCGTATGTGTCCCCACTTTTCATTCCTTCAGCCTGGAACATCCCAATCGTCAGGAAGGCTAGGAAAATGTGCATTCTGTGATTACAAAAAAGAATCATAGAGGTACCAAACATTGCTGTAAAGAAGCATCTGTGGTGAACATTTAAAGTTCTATTGTCCAGATTGCTTTGGAAATGAAGAATCATGAAGTTAACAGCTCACTTGTCCTCACCCTTGTTCATGTTTTTGTTAACATTTGTATAGACTAAATTGCAATTAAACTTTATTTCATTGAAAAATTGCATCCTCTTTCAACATTTTAAAATGGGATATTGTTGTCTGCAATCATTCAAACTATATTTGTGAAAATGTAATTAATTTTGGGTAAGAAAGAAACCAAAAAGAGGTGTCGTACATGACACCTACTTGTTTAATATGTCCTAACACAGACTTGTCGTTTGAGGGTTAAGCTACTGAATTGTAGATAAATCTAGAAAGAAAATCAATGAGGCAATAATTGAATATTCTGTGAGTAGTGTCAGCATGACCACCACCACAGCAGTTAAGGGTTAAACTGGCCAACTGAAAAGGTAAACTTTATTTTATGACATCAGCCTTTTGCATTCATTTTTGCAATCGACCCTTTTAAGGCACCCCCTTTTAACTTTGCTTCCAAGATTGAATGCCAAAAATTGATTTTAAATGTCAATTACAAACCACATTTAATCTCGGTTAAGGTAGCAACATGAAATTAGACGTTCAAGACTTCGTTAACTTTTACAAGAGGGGGGGTGGCTTCCATAACGCAATCGTGGAACCCACATTAATTACACTTAGCACATGGTTGTTGTTTCTCAAAAACCACAGCTTTCGGCATGCCCAGCTTTCTCTCACTAGCTACGTTCCGCATAATATTATTAATAAGATTAATATTCACCTTCACTAACAGGCGAAGATAAATATCTTGACTTTTTGGTTCACGCCGCACAACCTTACGGGAATGCTTATGATTAAGGTCAATCCCCTGAAATATCACAAATAAGATGTAGAAAATGAAGTCTAGAATGATTTACATTCGATTAAAACCCAAGATTTACGAAGATGAATTGAATAATATAAGATATACAAAAATACATAACACGAATACATACCATTTTCTTCCTCTACAAAATGGCCGGAAATTCGCGAAACCTTCTACCGGAAGAGGATGTTACGTTTACAGAACGGTGTTAGCTGTCACTCTATTGTGATTGGTCAACATAAGCTCCTCCCTCTTTGTAGCACGTGGTCTTATCGATGCCATCGTCTTGGTAGACGTAGGGATGGAGTCATCGACGAAGGTCAGTCATCAAGTGCTCAATAATTAGTAGTTTAGTGTATTGGGGGACGACGGCAATTTTCGACCATGCATAATCTGGAAGCTCAACAACCAACAATGAACGAGCAAGATGACAGACTAGAACAAGTGATCCTACAAGATATAATGGCAGCATTTGGTCAAACAAGATCATACCACATCATTCTTCTGTCTGAATCAGGGTTTCTTTATCGAAAGTTGAAAGCTGGTCTCGGTGCAACTGAACTGAACAGCCTGCGAATCGAAGAGGGTTCGAAAGTTCGTCTCAAAGACTACTGTTACTACGAGCAATTGGCATTTAAAGATATAGTCGGTTGTCAATGTATGAAAGATATGGTAGACAACAACTCAGCCGATGTCAACTCCACCCAGGAGCCTGCAGATGTACCGCGGCATTCCAGTACTGTATCATCGCCTACAAAAGCATATTTTTGCATTTATGCATACGTCTTACGAAAAAAGAGAAATCCTTTAAGTCAAAAAAGTTTCAGGCGCCAACGAGTCTCTTTGATAATTACAGTTAATCGTTTCAACAATTTCGCAGATAATTTAACAACTGCTGAAAAGTGGAGAGACACCATTCGAATGATGTTGCACGGTAAGTTATTAAAAACATGGGGGGATGGGGGAGAAATGACGAAAGTAAATTGAAATTCCATTATAATTTTATGTACAAGGAGCTAAATTGAATGAAGATACAGGTATATTGACCAGTCCCGTAATACCAAGTAAGAAACTACTGATCTTCGTCAGCCCAAAGAGTGGATCAGGTAAAGGATTGGCCACCTTTAAGCAAAGAGTTGCTCCTGTTCTTGCTGAAGCAGCTGTCTCCTACGACCTCATTATTACTGGTATGTGCCAATGGCCAGCAAAATAATTGCATTTCGTTTCGGTTTGAGAGAAAAAAACAAATTAAAAAATCAGTACAGCATTGAGTTTACTACACTGACACTTTTGTAGATCGACGCAACGGTGCCAGAGATTTCGTACGAGAGAACAATTTGGATGCTTGGCAAGGCATTGTCATTGTGGCTGGCGATGGAGTAATCTTTGAAGTAGAGTATTGCTAAATAAATTTAATATAAAAAATTTGAAGTCAAACAAAAAACTGAGGGGGGGAAAAAAAACCCACATGCCGTAAATTAAACGACTTACTCTTTACCTAGGTATTAAATGGTCTTGCTGAACGTCAAGATTGGACAACTGCTATTAAGAAGCCAATAGGTGTAATACCTAGTGGTTCTGGAAATGGTCTTGCAAATTCCATAGTCCATGCTTTGGGGTAAGAGTTTCTTCCGTCGAAAAACCAGCCTCTATGTCCTGTTCTAATCAATTTCCTTATAGTGAACCGCGGGACACCAACCCTATCCTGTTGTCAGCATTTAATATAGCGAAGATCAGGATAATTTCCATGGATCTGGTTCGTGTTCAGACAAAAACACAATCAGCGTACTCGTTCCTTTCAACAGGATGGGGCCTCATGGCCGATATCGACATTGAAAGTGAGCCCTTCAGAATGTTAGGGGATGCCAGGTTCACAATATGGGCTCTTGGCCGAGTTGCTAGTGAGTTCACATGAGCCATTCTCGATTACCTATATATATAAAATGAATGCGAGTGGATATTAATCAAATTTTATCATTTTTTTAGATTTGAGAACTTACAGAGGACGACTGTCGTATTTGCCAGCAAGCCAGGAGAATGAAGGGGTGAAGAGCTCGTCTTTAGAGCAGCAAAAGAATTCCCTAACACTTGTAAATGATCAGCAATGTGGTAGTACAGATCATACGAACAAACGAATGGGCAGCGATAATTACTATGGTGATGGCGTTGAAATTTCAGATGATGGAATGAAACAACAATCTTCACGTCATTCTGATGGTGGGCGTCCTGAACGGGATACGTTGTTAGTTCCTCTAGATCAGCCAGTGCCTTCCAACTGGGTGCAAAGTGAAGATGATTATGTTGTTATCTACTTTATTTACCAAACTCACCTCGGGGAAGAAATGTACTGTGCGCCAAATGCAAAATTAAATGATGGACTAATTCATTTAATGGTGATTCGAAAAGGTGTCACAAGATCACAGTTGGTCAGTTTCTTGTTGTCTCTTAAAAATGGAGCTCACGAGAAACTACCCTTTGTTGAAATGCGCACAATACGGGCTTTTAGGCTTGAACCAATCTCACCTGGGAGTCACATTGTGGTGGATGGAGAACTTTTTGATTACGGTCCCATTCAGGGTGAGGTTGTTCCTTCTATGGCTCGTATAATTGTCCACTGATAATCACTGAATGGACAGTCTATAAAAACTGTAAAGCAATCATGGCCGGCTATTCACATGAAATATTTTTGGTGCCACCGAAAACTCTGCTTGTGACTTCAACGTGTACTCGGTTCAAACGTCCTCACAACATATTTTGAGCAGCTTAATTTTTATGTATTCTTTGTCACAGTGGCATCAATAACTTAAATTTTATAAATAATAAAATATTTTATGAGTTATTTCAAAATGTATCAAAAACATTTCATACCAAAATAATCATATTTAACATTACACTTCGTACAAAATTACTGTAAAAATATAACTCACGAGTAGCTCATTATTATGTACACCACCGAAATTTGATCAAGTCATCTTCGTAACAAAAAAATTCTCCTGGGAAGGCGCTCGTAGTGTTTTTAAAAACACGCTTTCACGTTGCAGATATTCCATATCCTTTTCAGCAGCTACCTTCAGAGCGAGTAAGTGTGGACTCAAGTGAACGGGATTTGGCGAATCTACAACACTCGTAGATCTGGAATTTTGCAAAATTGGAAATTGACACTGAACACAAAGCAATTGTGATTTTAACTTCTCCAACTGTTTTTTATCTTTGGCCAAGTTTAGTCTTTCTTCAGCTAAATTTCTCTCCCTAATTTCTACATTCTCCATTAAATTCTTTACTTGCTCTTGTTGTTTACGAATTTCTGACTTCTGTTTTTCAGATTCCTGAAGAGCCGCAAACCCTTCTTCTCTTGTCTGCACTGCTGCCTAATAATAAATATTAACTAGTATACTAAAAATTTTAAATACTAATGTTCTAAAGAAATAATTATTATACCATTCCCATTTCTTCAAGTTCTTCAGAACGCTGCTTTACTTGGAGAGCTAAGTCCCGTACTTCAGTCCTCGTTTTTTCCAGATCTATTTCCTCTCTTTCTAATGCTCTTCGCTCCGCTTCTAACCTGTTTGCTTCCAATTTCAAATGTTCGTCGTGGGCTTTTAACCGATGTTTCTCTTCACTGATGGCTTTAAGAGCAGCATCATATTCAGCCTGCGTCTATCAATTTATAGCTATTAATTTGAAAGAAAATTACTTTTGATAAACGAAGGGGGATCGAAAAAGGACACCTTCATATCTCTCAATGTCCATGGCAGCCGTTGAGTATCACCAAATTCTACAATTGAGGACAACATTCTGCTTTTCTCTGCCTGAATTTTTTCCAACATCACTTTCTGTTCTTCTGAGAACTCCTCCTTTAAGTGTAGAGTATTTTGTCATAATACTTTTAATTACATTTCAGAAATGTATAGATGATAAGCATACAAACCTTGGCAGCCTTAAGGCGATGACGTTCACTATCTAATTTTTCTCTAGACATCCTGAGTGACTCTTCATAGGCCTTACGATCAATATTTAGATGATTTTGCTCTTGTTTTAACTTCCATTGCGCCTAAGATGAAAATCAGCCTTTTTTAGCTGTTTTGGTAAGAAAACTAATGAGGTGTTTACAGAGGAATTACGACAACATGCCCCGTGAACAACTTGCAAGAGCAACACACAAGGTTGTTAGTCTAGCTGGTAACCATTACCAGCCAAATCTCACAAAAGATCAGGCAGAAGAGCAAAACCAATTCTTGCTACGTCACTTGGGAAAGATGATTATTAAAATGGTCATTATTAGATACCAACCTCTTCCACTTCAATTTTCTGTTGATGCAACTGGTTCTCAAGGCGAAGAATGTGTTCCTTTAATGTGGTTCGTTCGTGATCATTCTCCTCTCGTTGTTTCTGCAACTGCTCCTGAACCATCTTTAATTGCTTATCTTTAGACTCCAACAACATCCCCATCTCCTCTTTGCTTGTCAGGTGACCAGAGTCAACTTTTGTTTGCAGTCGTCCCAATTCTGCAGTGTTTGCAACCAACTGATCAATAACGCTTCGCAATGATCTAGGATACAAAATCCCAGAACATTATTACATTACTTTATCACGTTAACATTGAAACTATAAAGTTGAAGGCTTCTAAAACATACGTAGCATGAGATTGCGCCTCCGTCATTGCATCCATTTCGACCTGCTTTATATCACGTAGTTGAATAATAGCAAGATCATGATCTCGTTTCATATTTGAAATTGTTTGTCTGTGTAATTCCTTAATTCTTTCTAAATCATTCACTCGATCTTGAATGGCTTCGTCTACTCTACATTTCCAAGCTGCAACTAGATCGGTTCGTTCTCGCTCCCACATGGCTTGTTTGGAACTATGTGAAACCAAAACTGCTTCAAGTTCTTCTTGTAAACTAACGTATATAATATTAAGATGAAAGAAATAGTCAGTTTAACTGTGATTGCATTACAGCAATAAAACTGAAGTTCGACCTTTTTTCACGACGTTGATAAGAATCTTCAATAAGTTGAGTTCGCTTCCTGTTATAAAATAAAAAAAATTATCACTAATAACATTTTAAAATCGTAACACACTGAAAGGGTAAATGCATGCTTTCAATTTACTTAAATGATGATTCTAACGTTGCCAGTTCTTCTTTATGACGATTTTCAAGTCCATCTAAAACTGTGGTAAGTTGCTGTTTTTCAAACTCTAAACGGCGTACCTGCAAAAACCATTTAGTGAGAAGTCAAAGGATCTACAACCGTCATATACAAAATTGGGAACGTACCTTGGTCTTCAAATCCAGAACTTCAGTAGCACTATTCAAAGAGTCTTCGCTAAATTTTGCATGTAATTCGGCCATTTGACTCCTCATACTTGACAATTTTGATTCATAGTCCAATATGACCTCTGACAAATCTCTATAACTATTTGCTTGCTCTCTAACGGGTGGCACAAAATTGGCCAATTCTACCTAATATGAATAACGTGGCCGTCAGCTTGTTCATTTTAGAACATTTAAGATACGATTTTTCATTACCTTTAAATTACTTGAACTCTGCGGATTCGTAGCAACATTAGAGATTTTTTCACTATATTTCAAGAAGTAAATGATAATTGGAGCACTATATATCAATTTCAAATTGTAAATTTTAAATGGTTTAACCTGGATGTAACTGGTTTTTTATTTCCCTCTTTGGCCTTATTACTAAACCAATCCAAAAAGTTAAGATTCCCTTTAGATTGATCTTGTTGATTGTTTTCTGCTTTGTCGACTTCAGTAAACACTAATCTGTCATCACTATGCCCTGACGGTGCAGCTACGTTTCCCTCATTAGGCTTTGACACTTCTGCCAATGAACTGTCCACAGCTCTTCTAGACTTACGTTGAGCAATTTCGCCTTGGTCAACTAACGTCAACGATTGCGGTGGTGTTATCGATGCTGGCTGTTGATCATCTTTTAATTCCAACCAATCTCTAGTCTTCGGAGATTGATTTGTAATAGATGTGTGCGGTCGTGCCATCTTATCGACTGTGCATAAAGTGTGCATCATTGAAGAGGTCAAAACAATGCTGCAACAGTACATATCGTCACCTTTCTTTAAAAGCCTCGTAAGTCCCATTTTCCTTGGTTTTCATATTAATTAAGGAATCTTAGTGAAACAATCTGAAGAATATGAATTCACAGACCTTGTAAGTCTGTCAGCAACCTCTGCCCCTCTGCTGGGTAATTATTGATAGCAGTGTTAGTTCTGTGCAGTTTTTCTTCTCTCCTGTAAAATTTGCTTTTTTTGGACTTACGAGGTTTCTAAAGAAAGGTGACGATATAGTATATTCATCCTTAAGAGGTAACCTTCTTGTGTTGATGGCGCATCAACTGTAGGGGATATTCCTCTTCTGACTCGTCTCACTTTTGAAGTATCCACTTTACTCCCACCAAACGTGGAAGGCAATCCAAGCCTTTCTGTATCATTTGATCCTATGGCAGTAGCTGGTCTTCTAGACTCCGACTGTCCTTTATCTAACTTTAGGGCATAGTTACTCGACTGATCTCTTTCTTTTTGGTTCTTATCAAATGAAAATAAATCGTCGTCTTCCCCTGGAATATGGTAATAGTTACCAATAAAATGAAATCACTTGTGATATTCAGTTAACTTGCAACGAATATGTCAGTTTTACTACCTTTGGATTTAAAAGAACGATATTGGTCTCCTAAAACAAAATTTTGATTGCCTTGTCTTCCGGAGCTTTCCGATGGCTTCACAGCATCACTTTTTGCTAGAAGGTTGTCTAATATATTAGGCCTCCGGTTCGTGGTCGGAGGAGACTCTGGTAAAATTGATCCCACATCTTTCGAACCACTATTTTTAACTGTACTCCCCATCCGACCTAAATTTATTCCAATAATTGGCATGTTGTTGCGTTTAAACATAATTTCAAAGAATTCAAAACCAAATGTACCGTCGCCTTTGCTGGCAACTGGTTCGTCTGTATCATCATGATCCGACAACAACCCAGCTAACGGATCGTCTTCATCAAAATCTAATGAAAGGAAATTGAAAAGTGCACGTGGAATTAAATGTGGACAAAGGTGTGTAGCTATACGATTTGTGTCAGTCTTTGCAGATCGTGCAAGACTAATAGCAAAACGTTACTAGTATACCAGGCTTTAGACGTACCATTTACAAGTGTCTTTTTCTTAATCTTGTCTTCGGATTTTCCAACTGACTTTTCGGACTTCAAATTACTTTTAGCGGTGAGCAAGGTACCAAACAGTTCGTCATCTAATGCATCCATTTTAAAAACTAGTTTTACCTCATTTAGAAGCTTTCTAATGAGTAGATTAAGTCAATCAACAGGTCTTCATATCTACAAAACGTGACTAACAACAGCAATACAAGTTATGAAACAACATTTCTGGCAAAAACTTAAACGTCAAATTTAACAGACGCAATCAAAATTCCAATTTAAAATCAAATATACATGAAAGCGCTCTGGCTTCAGAGCGTCTACAAGGTAAACCAGCGCTAATATCCAGTAGGGAGACAATTCAATGGGAGCATTTGCGCCCTAAAGTGCAATTGTACTCTTTAGCTGTCTGAAAGGCCTAGAATTCCCTAAGCTCTTATGCTTCCTATTATCATCATCATACCATTATCTGGCCTGTGGCCTGGTCGTATCTGCGGGTTCTGGCTCTCCACCGCCCACCAGGTCCCCCTTTCAACCACCCCCACACAACTACATCGCTTTGTAGGGAATCTAC
>JAAFCE010007744.1:7810723-7821813 GCA_013389805.1 Trigoniulus corallinus
TTGTTGGTCATTATCTTCACATTGGTGGTCATCAGCATCACTGTTACCTGTCGAGTCTGTTAAATTGCAGATCTCACGATCAAGAAAATAGTCATGCTCTGTAGGACATGTGTTAACTTGATGATGCCCTTCCGCAACGGTATCTCCATTGTCACTTGGCGGTTCTGACAGTAACTGGCCTTGCAAGACGATTTCCTGTGTCAGCGTTTCTTCCATCAACGGTTCTGCTGACCACTCTTTTAGGACTGTGGTATGTCGTATCACTAAGTCGTCTGATGAAGTGGCTTCCATGCAAGACGCTGTCGCCTCTAAGGGCAACAAACTCAACTGATTCTCAACAGGTACATGTTCGCGCCATCGAAGGCGGCAAGGCGGACTAGATTCGTTGACATTTATTACTTTGTCATCTGTTGCTTGTATCTTATCATCTGTTATCAGATCCGAATCTGGTCGCTCATCCTCTGTATGTATTGTTCCCTTGGCAACCTCTGGTACTGCTGTCGGTGGTAGGTTCTCCTTTATCATCTTGTGATCGTCGCCGTTGTCGTCATCATCATTTTGAATCCGTGGAGCTATTTGTTCCAGCCGTCTTACAGAATCCATATCTGATTTCTGATCATCAGCATCTCTGGCTGCAGCCACCAAATGATCCCCCATTTGACTTTTTGGTGTTTTGCTATCCAATGTCTGAACTATGGGCTGTCGATCGTGCAAATTCTGCATTCGAATGGCGCCTAACTGTGACACATACTGTTGTTCTTCAGAGGAGGAAGCTCTTCTAAAAGGAATAGGAACAACTTTAGGATGAACACGCATTTGTTTGGCAGTCAGAGCAGATTTCGTCACTGCAACTTCTCTTCCACTTCCGCCTCCCCAAGGAGGCTGTCTAGAGTGAACCGAACGGGCCTTATTTGCCGCTGCTGCTTTTTTGCGACCTATAAATTCCTCAACGATGGCGTTTCTTTTGTCTCTGATGTGCCCTTGACGTGATGGTGGTGAGGCACAATTCTTAATATGAATGGATGTCACTGGAGATCTATGATGTAGCTGTACTCCTGCACTCTTTGGTCGATTTCTTGATTCAACTGGAGTATTTGGTGGCGAAGCGGAAGAGGTAGATGGAGTCTGATATCCAGTGTTTGGTGGAGATGAAGAAGTAGATGGAGTGCGCACCATTTTTGGCTGCCACGGAGCCCTGCCAAGAAATGGCTCTGGAGTTTTATCCTTGGTGGATGCTACAGGAGGTGTTCTACAGGAACTTTTTGCTGACCGTGGAGAACTGACAAGAGAGATTCCGTACTTAGCTGCCGGACTAGTGATTCGAGGACCACCGCTTACAACATACCGTCCTTTATCGACGAGCCTGACTGGACGAGACAAAACTGAAGGCACTGCTGGCTGGTTTGGGACTCGAACAGCTGTAGGCAAAGGAAGACGAGCAGGATGAATTTCCCTGAAGTCTTCACTATGAAGAGTAGCATGACTGAACTCGTCCTCGAACTGCGATTGAGTCAAAAGTTTCTTGGCCCTCTTGAGCAAAAAAGGTTTCTTAAGAATGACATTTACAGATGGACGATCCTTTGGATTGCGTTTCAACAACTGTGCCACCAAAGCTCTCAATTCATAACTATATCTTGGTGGTATTGGTGGATAGGATCCACGAACGATTTTCAAGACCAAATTTTTAACACTTCCGGCCTCGAATGGATGTTTTAGAGTAGTCATTTCGTACAAGATACATCCCAAGGACCAGACGTCACTCTTGCGCCCATACGGCTTATTCTCGCATATTTCGGGTGATAAGTAGTAAGGTGTACCAATGCATGTCCGAGCCAATTCCAGAGTAGTATCCAACACTTTTGAGATTCCGAAATCGCCTAACTTGACAGTTCCTCTCGATGTCAAGAAGACATTTTGAGACTTGATATCTCGATGAAGGATCTTCCGATCGTGAACGTGTTTCAATGCCAGACACAGTTGGACGAACCAGTCGAGGATCCCATCTTCTGAAAAGTGCACTCCTTTTTGAGCATTGATCATACCGTAAAGATCTCCTCCATCGCAGAAGTCCATCACGATACAGAGCACACCTTGGTTATTAAACGACTCATGGTAGGCTACAATGTTGGGATGTCTCATGCGAGACAATACCTCGGCTTCTTGTAGTGCCTCCATCCTCTCTTTGGCCGACAGTCGGCAAAGGTCAATCTCTTTGAGCACATAATGGACATTAGATGACTTACATTTGGCTAAGAATGCAGTGCCAAAACTTCCAGATCCTATATTCCGTACTTTCTCGTATTTTCCCAATGGGTCACCACCAACATTTAAGGCCACGGCCATCATCCATCCAAAAAATAAAATTGAAGATGACGACAATGAGCAAAGAAACAACTGAAAGAGGACATACGTATGGTCGTTGTCGTCGTGGTGAAGATAACCTCTTAAGGAAGATATTCAACAGTTAGATGTCTGGCTACATGTTGCTTTTTAGAAACTTGATTCAAGGCGCCAAAAATCTGTCCCTAAATCAAATAAAAATAAGAGGCATGAATCCTGACAGGCAGCTATAAATAAATAAAAAAAGGTCGATCGGTGCTACATGTACAGTATATACAGAGAAAGAGAGAGAGAGAGAATGTGTTTCTTTTATTCCACCAAGTGTCAACTATACTACTCCCACGAAAATATAAACTTGCGATAATGAGTTTATCGGATGTAACTTTGAAAATAATAATAAAAAGAGGCCATGGAGAGTTTAGAAATACAAATATAGCGTGATCATTGTTAAGTGGGCTAAGAAGGAGGGGGTAAAGGTTAGTGTGGAATGCTCACTATAGTAACTTACCTACTTCGAGCCCCCCACTTTTCGTTGGAGCTGTAACGAAATAGAAAAATAATAAAACTCTGACCGCTCATACCAAACCTGATTCTTGTCAGTGACTAAGCGGTAGCAGACACAATGAACGACAACAAAAAAACGAAGGGGCACAACTTACAATCAACAATGGCGTCCAGGTCAGTTGCCATGACGACAACCGTACTTGCCAGCAGGAGGCGTAAGAGTCGACTTTTATCCGGCCGTATGTGTGTGTATATGCAATTCGAAACATCAGGATAGAGAGTTGTTGCCGCCGATTTCTTCGAAAAAAACAAATCAGAGATAGGCACAACAACAAGACAGCGGATACAGTACTGAATCAAGACAATGCAAAAACCGGGTAAGTACACTAATCACACTAAATGACTTTCAGTAGTATGAACTGTAATACTAGTTAATAAGCCCGTCTGCAAATCAATTGATGATGGTAAAAAAAAATACACAACACTCGGACAGTTAATTTGTATGCGGACGAGAAGGGGGTACCTCAGTTGTGAGTGTGTAACGGTCGAATCTGAACGCCAAGCACAGCGATTGAGTCTTATCAAAACAAACACCTTAATAACGTTACCGATGCGGATGTTTCGACCGATGTTTCTATAACAACAACGATAACAGCTTTAAAATGGTAACAAGGGAATGATATTCAAATTTTTTTGATAAACTTATCTTTTCTTTTTACAATATTTTGAGTCGTAAGAAGGTCAGTGGAGGAGAAAAAAATGAGAAGGAAGAGAGGGAGAGAAAAGAAAAAGAACACTTAATAGAACACACGGCGGCGGCGGGTGCAGAAGCGTGCGCGCGTGCACTCCATGACGTCATTCCATATTCCTTCCCGTGCTGACGCCATTTTAATAATCGTTCCATTTCTTCCCCCCTCCCCATTTAACCCGCCGAGTTACCATGACAACGGCATTGACGCTGTTTTTGCCTTTTTCCTTCAAGAAGAGGGATTCAAAATTTACGATTATGAACCAAGATTAGTTGAAGCGAGCGGACGTGTATACTAACACACGCGCATTTTAATGATTCGTCGTTCAATATCAGTTATTGTTTATACGCACTGGTCTATCAATTTGTCTGTATCAAATTTGCCTGCACTCCCCTCTCCGTTGGGCATTGACAATAAAAGTGTAGGTGGCAGGTAGGGAGTGCAGGGAGGACGATGAAGGTGTATAATGCGTGTGGGCACAGAGCGTAAATAATCTATACCTGCTTATTCATGGTGTTATGTCTCGTGTCAGCAGCAGCAGCATGTAGATAGCTCGTGTCCATTCTTGTCGGTGTGTCTAGATTTTGATGGCTATTTGGAAGAAGACAGCCACATTGACCTTTTGACCTCGGCAGTACCTACATCGGTCCTACAACAACACACTTCTTTGTCTATATTTGTATTACGGGACCTACTACCCTATTATCTGGACCGGAACAATCCTCTTGATATGTTCTAGTGTCCATGCCCTTAGCAGGTGGTTATACATTTCTGTCTGCCTCTTCATTGAGTAGCCCACATCCTCCGTTGGTACGGAGCGGCTGTATTGTATTGGACACACCAGTTTTCCCCTGATCACTGAAGTTAAGCAACGCAACCCCTGCTAGTACTGACATGAGTGGCCGCTTGGGATAACTGGGTACCACTAATACCCAAAAATCGTCGCGTTAGTGTAGTGTGTGTCTGTGCAGTCTCTGCATTAGAACTATGCAGTGGACGGGGCTCTAATGACCTTGTAGTTGAAGGGCCCCTACTGTGGGTTGAAGCCCTATTGTAGTTGAAGGACACTACTGTATGTAGCGTTGTGGATCCACGTCCAATTCCGGTGGGAAGAGAAGTGCACCTGATACTGCTATAACATTGGACTGAAAGCATTCATGTCCTTGGAGTGATAGTGCGGAGGTGTAATCCTGGTCAGGGCTTGTGGAGGGAGGGGGGGGCAAGACGTCCGGTTGGGAAGGAAATCCTTGAGTGTGCCTCTCGTTCCGTCTGAGAAGAAAAGCCACAACCCATGGTGTGGTTCGACATCCATAAGATGGGGCTTACAGCCATCGCCCTATCATCATCTCTAAAACAACACAAAGGAAGCAACCCTTTCTAAGCAGAAAAGAAACTTCCAGATCACTGAAATTCCCAAGACGTAGGTGTTCGGGTTCCCTCCCCGGATTTAGTAAACTAGCCTTTCAAAAGCGAGAGGGCTGACCTTAAATATTAAATACAATAACCGCCTCATTGCTTTCTTGGTGGACGCCGTCCGTGTTTTTATCGGAGGGACTCCAGGTTAATGAAGGGACCATAAAGGGGTGTCTCCTTAGAATCCTAATATCTCTGTGTAGAGCAAAAAGAAAAACAGCAACTCCTAACCCTTTTCCTGCTTATGGCAGGGTCGAGTACCCATCTTGTCTATCTGAATGGACACAAGGACGATATATTGGTCACAGTTTTTCCGCAGCCGATTGCCGACCAAAGCTGCAACCCCTATGCTTATTTATCGTCTGTCTGCTGTTCATTTTTGGGGAATTCCACCGACGCCAGGGGACGAGCTCCTACACCTGGAAATTTTGCCTCATCTATCCGTTGCGTAGTAGAGAGGGTTCTTTTACTTGCGAGTGACATCATACACCAACACGGGACCTCGGTTTTACTTCTCATCCGAAAGAAGGCACACTCGCGGCCTCTCTCGCTCTCGCCCGAAAGAAGCCAACCCACCTCGGTCCAGTATCGAACCTGGAACTACTGACGCAGTTGTCGAACGTGCTAACCACTACGCCACCGAGGCGCGTTTTTATATCTCTGTGGAGAGCATTTAAAAAATATTACAACAGCTAATCTGAAATTAAAACATGTTTATTGTGACGCAAGTTTTTTTATTGCTGTCATCAAATCACAGCTGTATTTCTCACTGTTCACGTCGACAAAGGACACCTTTTTCTTTTTTTTAAAAAAAAAAAATTGCCTTGCAAATAATTGTCAAGGTTATACAGTATGTCGTACTGTTTCTTTAAAGTTTTCTTCTCTGCCTCGTAAATTTTTTGTGGTCATCAGTGAGGGAACCACTTGTATACATTAAACAACCCACAAATAAGATGGGTTAGTCCTGAAAGTGATGGATGGTCCGTTTATTTGAATGGTGATTGAAAGAGCCTCCCTTTAACAATTGACTGTTAATATCCGACATCACGCCTACATCTCACTTTAATTACACAGCCTTGTTGAATGCAGGCCTCTACTCGGTCGACACCCGGCGATAGTTAGGAGGGAGAAGCCACAGGGTGGACAAGGACGCCGGTATGGAGAAACCCTCTTCTACACCTAGACATTTGACAGATATAGTTACTGTATGCTGGGGGAAGGTGTCCTTTGGCATTACCAGCAAAAATGAAAACATATCCGTCAAGTATTTCAGTGTCGAACTCGCAACATGTGAGACTCTTGAAAAGGGCATCATCTTACCTTAAATGCGATCAGTGACCTTTTATTTAGATCTAGAGGAGAGTTGTAAAGCCATAGGAGGGTCTTGTGTGTGGTTGAATCACCCTTTTCTGCTTTTTGTGTAGATGATGTCTATAAAAATGAGAGAAAGTGAGTTTTAAAACGCTTTCTGTTCTCGGGGATACATTTTTTCTGGATTAATTTTTATTATATACTTTTTATTTAATTCAAGGGAAATAGAAACCTCTTAGTGCTGTCACCCAGAATTTCCCTTCAATCAGTAACTTGTCTAATTAAAGTCGGGCAGTATCATTTGACAGTGACTTCCTCGAAATCTCACTAACGTGTTACACTTTAAATATCATACCGGCACTTCCTTTCGGGCTTTTGATTTGGCAGCGATTTCCAGATTTAGTTTTCTATGCTGAGACGCAAACGCTGATTTTTCTCTTGAGATCCTTTCAGGAAATGAAAGCTTTTTTTTCCCTTTCCTAATCGACATTAAAGATAGTGTTTGTGTGAGTCATCATAGATGTTGTTGGCATACTAACTAGTTTACTTACTCGCCTGGTTTTTTTTTTTGTGTTCTCTCTACCCCTTTACATAGCCAGTGGTTCCTAGACTGGATTTCTTGAGGTGGTGATTACAATTTGCTTGGAGGATATAACCACCATATCACTAACACTACACTTCAGTCCCCTAAATGGCTGCTACAAAATAAACAAAGAAAATCATTTTAAGTGACCCTATTGAGAATACTTCCCCTACACACAAACACACGACTCAGTTTTCTTTCTCGCTCCCTATCTCTAGATAGTGTGTAGAAAAGAGATTGATTTATGAATTTTTCATATTTCTTCCTCCTCCCTTTTACCCTAAATATGCTAGCATCATTATTTTTGTTACTATTACGTCAACTAGTGGTGAAAGAGGAGGCCCAGAGAAAGAAAGAAAGAAGTATAATGTAGTTGCTTCACCATTCTGCACTTAATAGACTTTGTTGTCATTTAAAAAACAATGCCTATTCATTGAATGAGAGACCCTTGACTTCCTGAGGGTGTACAACAAGTCAACATGTAGAGACGGCGTTAAGTTTCAATCAAAACTTCAGAGAATTTATATGCTGTGTACGCTATAGATCTGTTCAAAAATAAAGAAAATCAGTATTTTAAATCAAACCAATGCGGAGAAGGAGCTACACCCTTCTCTGTCAAAGAAATGAGGAAATGATAAGAGGAGGAGGAAGAAAAATATACGAGTACGATATTTACCGAGGTGAATAAAAAGCTTTCCTTATGCAACGCGAAATGTTGGCAGTTTCTATAAACCATCATTATTACAAATACCTACCAAGCCACAATTCATAGTGCTATTCAGATAAATAGCAAATGTAACCACGAATTATTTTTAGTATTTCAAGCCTGAAAATAAAGTGCATATTTTATTAGACAGTTATTATAAGCAATTGAAATAACCAAGATTCAGTCAGACCTTTGTAATAATCTTTTTTTTTTCCTGTATTGTTTTCATATGTCTTTTCGTGACTTACGTAAAATGGCGGGGATCGTTCTCTTCATAACCTATTTACAAACACATGTAAATATAGCGGTAAGTTATTTTTATCCTTGCTCTTGAATTCAATTCACTTTATCATAGGGATGCCCCAACATTTGTAGTGTCGCCCCAGATTATCGTTATTATCATCTTAATAAATCAAAATTCAGGGGTGTGTAGGTGTGAATAAGAAAACTAGTTTTTTGAAAGTGAACGACAGTTAAAAAGATTAGAATAAGATAACTAATTGTATGTTGTGGATATTGACCTGGTCAACCTGTTTGTTGCTGAAACCAACCTTCTTTTTTCTTCTCCCCCTCACCTTTTAACACGTTTTCTGAGTGACCATGACCTTCGAAAATAGTAGAAAGAAAAATAGGACCTAGTCTACAACCGTTTTTTGCATCATTTTCATCCATTAAAATGTTCGAAGTGTTGCCAATGGAGCAAAAAAAAAAAAATCAACGTTCGGAAAAGCTAGCGGTAACCTCACTAGATGGCGTTGTTACATCTTGATTGCTTATCGTGTCCACGTACTTATGCGAGTCGTGGTTGGGCGTTCCTCATCTCTCTGAACCAATAGTAAAACAGAGGTTTGAATTAGGAGGCGTGTTTACACTGAAGGTTAAAATGAATGAGGAGGCTCCAAGAACAAAACTATCCAATAGAAAAGCAGCTTAGATATTGATTGATGGATGAATTGTATCGCCTTTGTGCGACTGCGCGCGTGCCAGTCCTGCTCTCCTCTCCTACAATCGTGGTTCCAACCTTTTGCGTTGTTAGTACTTGGTATCCCACAGGCTGCGGCGGGCTCAATAGGGGTTCTTAGGGCTTTTTTTTGGTGACATTTGAGGGTTCCCAGTACAGCAACGAAGGGACTTCAAGACGACGGCCGACAGACGTAAATGTAGCGTAAGCAGAGTGAGAAAGATGATAAATTGATTTCCCCCCCCCCCCCTTTTCCCTGACGTGTCTGTGACGGAGGAAGGAGGACGTGGGGGAATGAAGAAAGGGGTGCAAAACATGTCGATTCAGTGTTGGTGCCAGATACCCTCGTCTGCTTCACTCAAGTGACTGTAACTGCCACCGTGAGAGACAACTTGGTCTCAACAAGATAAAAGGTGTTGCTGCAGTGCCACAATTCAAGAGATTTCTAATTCGGCAACTCGCCGATAGGAGCGCCACTGTTCTCCCCGGAGAGTGTGCATCTTGAAAGCAGCGTTAAATAGTTGATTGGGATCGTCGCCTGGAAGGTGCAAGGAGAGAGTTATTTGTCGTGTCCTTAGGTGGTGTGTGTGCGCGCGCGTGTGGTGGACAGTGTGTGCGTGTGAGGAAGGAGGGAAGGTGAGAAAAAAAAGAGAGAGAAAGGATCCAGGATATTTCGGGAATGAATGGAGTGAGCGAAGGAAGTTCCAGCGGCGGGATAACAGGAGGATTGGCGGCGACCACCACCACTTCTACCGAAAATGGTGGAAGTAGTCGCACATCACCTTCAATGTCTGTTGAACGAGAAAGAAGACTTAAGGCACGAATGGCCGAATTGGCAGACAAGAGCCGAGCTGTGGCATCTGAAGATAGTGCTGCCTGTGGTTTAGGAGGAGGAGGAGGCTCCAGTACTACCACAGCCAGTCAAGTTCCAGCTCCAGCTCCCAGATCGTTAACAACAGGACTAGGAGTAGGAGGAATGACCACTACGGGTGGGTTGCCACGGTATTCAACTTCTGGATTAGACAAAGGATCTTATTCATCTTACCGTTATACTGGGTTCACGTCCAGACTTCGATCCTCCTACGATCAACCCGGGGTCACGACTACCACGTCCACCAGTGGTGCTACTACTGCTTTAGATTCATCTTCCATCAACGCGTCCTCCTTGTCCACTGCTTCCAGTATCAACGCTACTACTGCCACAAGCCCTGCTTCCGCTGTAAGTTTTCTGACATTATACTCGTCTAAGAGTGAGACAGGATGGCCTGGAAAGAGAATAGAACATAGCTGACCACCGTTTTAGAGTGTTGTCCATGCCATGAGGTCACTAAACCTGCAGTCTGGTGGACAGCGCATTTTTTGCCCCTCTGTTTTTCCACCGTGCATAACCTCGTAAGGAATAGGCAAGATAGAAGAAGGTAGGGGGGCAAGAGCCTAAAGGGGAGAACAAACTGCCGCGCCAAGGTTCCCCCTTATGGTGCCAGTCTCGTAAGATTTGGGGGGAGAGGGGTGCGAGAAGGAGTTGGTCGGTTGTGAATCGTCGGACGAGCCCATATTCATCATCCGTGAGCGTGTTTCTCTGTTGGGATGGGGAAAAGCGGAGAAGGGAATTCTGACCTTTAGGATACAAGAGGAAAACATTATACATATGGTAAGGGAGGGGGGATCTATCTCTCCCTAAAAAAAAGTCTCCCCTCCATTCTCTCTAGTAAAGGAAATGACACAGTGACGCCATAACGTCGACGATTAGTGAAGTCTGCGAAGTTTACGACTCACCCTCGCATTCTTTTCCAATATCGTCTTAGAACAGGTCACCAAACGTCCCGTATCGGAATCGACCTCCCTGGAGTGACGCCAACATTTTCTTTTCGGATTATTGGCTTAGCCACATTATCAGGATTTGCAAAATAAAAATATCAACAATTGTTGATAATTTATATGTCGTGCGTACACCGAGAACCTTTGTACAACCTGGATGGCACAAAAACAAAGCCGAGGGGGGGAGGGCGAGAGCTGATGGGTCGCTTAACCACTTGAAATTTGAGATACATACACACCTTTATCATTTGGTCTATTTCTTGTTGTTGGGTGGTAACGAAATGAAATTATCGCAATCAAGGCAAAAATATAAGACTTCGCCCAGAAACTAATTTTTACAATTGGGTTTTTTTCCGAGCTGGAGAGGGGAGGGGGGGCAGTGAAGAAATAGAGAAAATTGGGAAACATTTCATCATGTCAAGGTTCATAGTATCAACATGATCACAAATACAGTGAGAGAGAGAGACAAAAATAAGGTTCATTTCTTTTTCACAATACCAGTTACACCCCACTGGTTTTTAAGATAATTTATTTCGTTAAAAAATGGGTGCCACTAGCTTCCCTCTAATATCAACAATGGGCCGAGCCCATCCTGAATTACAACAGATGATGATGTACATGAAGCCCGAGGTGACGTGGAGAAGAGAGGTGGGGGTGGAAACGTAGGCAATGGTCAGCTGACATGTTTATTTTCAAGAAACAGAG
>JAAFCE010007744.1:7824836-7874947 GCA_013389805.1 Trigoniulus corallinus
AAAAAAAAAAAGACATTTTTACTTTTCTTCTTGCCATCACAAGACTCAAACCTCTGGATCTGGAATTTATGAAGAAGTTGCAAGACAAAGTCAACATCATTCCCGTCATTGCTAAAGCTGACACATTGACTCCCGAAGAATGTGCGCTGTTCAAGAAAACGGTAATCGAAAGAAATTAGTGTTCGGCATTTAAAACTTTCTTGACATTTGATGTACTTACTTTTTTATATATATATATATCATGTTGCACGGGTGGATGGCAGATCATGAACGAAATTGCTAAAAACAAATTAAAAATTTATGAATTTCCCGATTGTGACGATGAGGAGGAGAATAAAGTCCAGAAACCTCTCAAGGTACGATGGCGGCGGATTCATGTGACATCCATTAATTTTCTTCACATCTGAAATGAAACTTTTTTTCCTTCTGAAAACAAAAAAAAAATATTGTTTTTATTTTGTTGATAGGATCGAGTACCATTTGCAGTGGTTGGTAGCAACGTGTTAATAGACAATAATGGCAAGAAAGTGCGAGGAAGAAGATATCCTTGGGGAATAGCTGAAGGTAAACTCATTACAAGAAACCTACATTTCTTTACAAATTTCATTTTCACTCATCGACCTTGTGTTTATTTTTCTATTTCCCCTTACCTCTTTGTCAAACAATAATCCTCTTTATTGTAGTGGAAAATCTGGATCACTGTGACTTTATTGCACTCAGAAACATGGTTATCAGGTAGAAAAACTAAATATCTTAATAAGAAAATACTACAATATATATATTCCAATTTGAAGAACCTGTTATTAAACCATTGTGTCTTTTTTTGTTCTCGTCCTTCCTCTTTATTCCCGACCTCACAGGACGCATATGCAGGACCTGAAAGATATCACAAACAACGTTCACTATGAAAATTATAGATGCCGACGGTTGGCCGGAGTAGGAAATGATGGCAAACCATTGCGGGTATCAAACAAGTGAGTACATTCTGTGCTGTCATGGTCATGTGGCCACTTCTGAATTCCTCCTCCTTTTGTCCATCGCTTATTTTTATTTACCTTCCGAGTTTCAAAACACACTCGTGATGGTTCACGTCATTTTCTTTCTTTTTTCTTTTTTTGTGCATGAAAGTGAAAAATAGACGCCACACTTTTTTTTTCCTTTCTGTTTTCTTGCGACATTTGGTTGAGAGCTGTTTTCACTTAGAAACAAAGGAGAGAAACTTTTAAGCAGGCCCGGCTCGTCAGTTTCAGGCGCCCTAGGCAAGTGGGTCCATCGCCCGCCGCCCCCCATTAAATTTAGTGCAGTTCTACATTGTCCGAGCATCCCTCACGCCCTTGGCATTTGTCCCATTGTCATTGCATTGCTATGACCTCAACAAGTCGCCTCGAGAGAGCCAACATTTAGAAAAGGTCCCACCAATCTGAGAAGTTTGGGAACCCTAGGACTATGAATTTTTTAAATGACCCGATAGACTGCATGGCAAGAGAGTCCCTCCGAAATTAGCGTCCCCTTTGAAATGTGTCGCCCTAGGCAGCCGCCAAGGTTTGCCTGCCCCAGGAGCCGCCTGTGCTTTTGTTTCCCAAGTTTTCTGTTTGAAAGGAAGTACCTCCGAAATTAGCCGCCTAGGTTTGCCTGCCCCATGAGCCGCCTGTGCTTTTAAGTGTCTCCCAAGTTTTCTGTTTGAAAAATCCTCTTTATGTCGTCTATTAGTTTCCTGTCCCTCTTTTTCACACATCCTCATCCTCTAAAAAAAATATATCTATATAACAACAAAACTAATATCAAACACATAAAAACAATCAATTACTGTGGCTTTGAATTATATGCAAGGGTAGGTTGTAATCGATACATAACCTCTCAGTTTTTGCCCCCAAAGGATAATGAACACCTTTCTTGTCTTTTGGTAAGTCCGTCTTTCCGTTTTTTTCTTCGTTTCTGTTTTTGTGTGCATGTTGTGCAAAAAAAAAGCCAGCATATCCAGATTTGAACCCTCTTACTTTGAGTCTTTGTTTTAGTTGCATGGTCTATTTGTTTGTTGGCTTGATGTATTTTATAACTTGTGGCTGTGTTAAAAAATCCTTAATTTTTCGTGAACCTAACAACAGTTGTCAGTTTAAAATTTCATCTTATTGAAAGTCACAGTGTAATGATGATGATGGCACGTTGTGATTATTATTTTCCAACGATCAAATTCATTTTGTCTTTTTTTGCGGCACTTCCGAACCATCTTGAAAGACAACGTTCAAATATGGATCACGAAAAATATGAATGTTGAAAAAAACTTCATGTTAGTTGTGTCGTAGAGTACAGATTACAAAGATTTCGCGTCGTGTGACCTTTATACTTTTTTTTGTTCTGGTAACTTCTTCCCACGCCTCTTGTATTTGGCGTCAGTATTTCGTTAAGAAAATCTCGACTCTCGTTAACCATTGATGGTATTTCTTTTCTCTTCTCTTCTTCTTTTATCCTTTTCTCCATCCCGGACAACAGGAATCCATTGGCACAAATGGAAGAGGAAAAGAGAGATCATGAAGCTAAGATGAAAAAGATGGAGCAAGATATGGAACAAGTGTTTGAGATGAAAGTAAAAGAAAAGAAACAGAAGTTGAAGGATTCAGAAGCGGAAGTGAGTAATCGACAAGTTCATTGCCTTTTCTGTTTTGTACATTTCTGTGAAGAAAGCGCTTCATGCAGGGTACCAAGAGGCCCTTTAAATTCTTAAATTATGACAATTCTAACTCAATACCAAGCAAATAGATAAAGAAATGTTTTTGTCAGATTATCGTTCATGTGACATTTTCTGCTTTTAGCTTCAAAGGAGACATGAACAGATGAAGAAAACTTTGGAACAACAGTTGAATGAACTGCAAGAAAAGCGGAAAGCCTTTGAGAAAGAGAAACTCATGTGGGAAGATGCCAATAAAGTAACGTTAGATGAACTGAGGAGACGATCCCTTGAATCTAATTCCAAAGAGTAAGTAATTATTTATTTTCGTATTAAACTTTTCCTCTACTAAATAAGTAGTGTCTTTAAGGAGTTGGGAATGAGGGAGTGGGACTGACTATCCTCCTGAGTGGAAAAGAGGTTCTTGCCTACTGTGTCCTATAATTTTTTTAATTTCCTTTTATTTGCTTTTTGTGTATGGGGGTTGTGGGGGTAAGGGAATGTTGACAGGGGAGGGGAAGCGGGAGTTGGGAAGAGATGATATTTTGCCTTGCAGACCGTGCTCTATGCCCTAATTCCCTCCCTCCTCACCAATCAACAGCAGTGCCGCCAGCAGCACTACGTCTTCCACCTCGTCCATCGAAGTGGTCCGAAAACCTTCCATCGTGGGCAAGCTTAAAAGGTCAGATACCATCCCACGAAGACCTACGCATCCTCCGCCAGCACCAGACGCCATATCGACGACGTCTTCCACCCACCAAGATCCCCGCTTACATTCTCAAAACTGTCGTCAGATGTGATTGGAGCGCACCTGACTTTCTGCCACCCGCCTCTTAACTGACCTTATAATCCCTGGCACTTCTTACACCTCTTAACTTGTTTGCTGTTTCTGAAGCTTTGCTGCATCTTTGTCCTTTTGCTCGTCCATTACTCTTCAAACATTAGTCCCAGTTATATGTGCATATATATATATTCTCTTTTTTTTAACTTTTGCTGGTATACAAAACCCACTTATTGATGCATTCCATCCAGAACCTCTCATTCTTCATCCTCCGTAATGGAAGTCGGTTGCACTTTGATTACACGTTTGATTGTTGGGGAGGTCTTGCAAAGCAAATGGGCGTTGTTTTTTTCCATTCCTAATGACAATGCTGCATGATATGTATTATGTATCACATGCTGCTTATTTTCGTGTTATTCCCCCCACCTCGTTCCCAACCATCACACACCCCTTCCCTCTTGCCTTACCACTGATAACTCTTGTCTCAGATTGGCACCGTGTTGGATTTCTTGACCATACTAACCCATCTATGTCCTCCTGTGGTGTCTTGCAGGCAAGTGGAAGGTAAAGAAAAGAAGAAGGAGAAGAAGAAAGGGCTGTTCTAGCTACTTCTTATAGGGCTACTACGATCATTATTAACCAATAAGATCCTCGATAACTACCCGTCATCAACCAGTCCTCCGACTCATCTTTCATCGTTTCTCTTTTGGATTTCCTTTCCTATTCTTCATTCCAAACTTTTGTCCTGTTCTCTCTTTCCTTCGTTTTGATTGGTGAATGGCTGCGATCCGTTTACTGGTCACTTGTCTTTCACAGTATCTGGTTCTCTTTGTGCACGATTCTTGGTTTTTGATGTCCTCTTTTAATTAAGTTCCCCACTATCCTCTGATCAGTTTCGATGAAAATTTTCATCTTGCTCAGGGCATAGATCTTGATGCTATTTTTTTTCCATTCCCTATCTTGACTAATTTCGAGTCGAAAATATCCTCGTTGTTTTTTTACTTTCGAAACAAAAATGAGAGCCCAACAGAGCCCTCGGACAAGAAGCCTGCTGTTGTCGTTTAAAGGATTTGAGATGAAAAAACTGTTTCATCGTCGCCCACCGGTTTGCAACATGCAATTTTTTTTTCCATGGCATTGTGTTTTTCTTTTTTTATTTTTGATTTCATTACCATTAACTGCTTGAATTATTGAATTGTTTCACTTGGGAGCCTTTTTTAAATTCTGTGGTTCGTCTGATGATTCGTGTTTCATGTTGTAATCCGCTAAATACGAGAAGTCTGCAGCAGTTATTGAAGAAAAAATATCGAACCTCCTCCAAGGACATCAAAGACGGTCATGAACACATGGGCGGCGTGCGTGTGTGTGGGTGCATAATTTGAAATGTCGCACATCTGTGACTATCACAAAGGCCAATTGGAGCCCCCATTGACAAAGACTGTATGTCGGAGTGTTTGTTAAATTTGCGGAGTGTCGTTCACAAACGCCTCATTTTTTTACGCTAACATCATTGAAGAAAATGTTGGCCATTCATTCCGCACTTCAGTTAAGGCATCGGACCTCTAGGCTTCATTTTTTCTTAGTATCGCGTGGTCGTACATTTGGTCTTTTGGAGTACACTTCGTGTTAATCAAGCGCGTCTTCTCCAGTGCCGTTCTGCCCGGTACAAATTGAATAAAAATTAAAGAGCTGTTTGTGTGGGATATACTACTATTGTGTGATGTAATCGCTGCCCGCAAATGCTGTTGTCCTCCTTGTACTTCTCCAATTGTTCCTCGAGTCATTGTCACTTTTCCTTTCAGGAAAATCCATTTTGCAATTTGTAACATTTTACATTGTTTTTCTTTATGATGCCTCTTTATGATTGATTACGAATCGATTATTTTGTACAAAAATAAAACAACAGACAAGATACATTATAAATGGGATAAATAGATAATGTGCATTTGTGTCAACGAAACGCAGGGGATGAAAGTAAGCGGACCTTGACACGCATTAATGAGGTGAATGAAAATCAACA
This sequence comes from Trigoniulus corallinus, assembly GCA_013389805.1. Lineage (NCBI taxonomy): Eukaryota > Metazoa > Arthropoda > Diplopoda > Spirobolida > Trigoniulidae > Trigoniulus > Trigoniulus corallinus. The sequence goes on from JAAFCE010007744.1 coordinate 7,830,303, forward strand.
CCGTTATTGTTAACAGGTTGTTGAAATTCGCACATTAATTTAGGGTTGTAGTTGCTGACAGTTGAAATACAATCTATAAACATTCTGCGATTAGAGATTAACCTAGTATGTCGCACTGGCAGTTAAAAATTGATCTAAATCCGTTAAGTTGAATACCTACCTCTTTTTGACAGTATTTTTTTAAATTGAAGAAAGCTATTTAAGGTGTAATTATGAATGCAACTGCCTATACAGACAGATGTCAGTGGTAAATGACATCTTCATTATACAGTGATACCTCGACTTAAGAGTTTTTCGAGATACGAGCTGTCACCTGGTCAATTTGTTGATTTGAGGTGCGAGCCAAAATTCGAGTTACGAGTGAGCTTCACACGCCACCAAAAATTAACATTCTCTAAGAAAATGATCTACTCTTGCAAGCCCTTCTCATCCTGGACAATGCATCTGCTCACCCATCAAACCTCGACGATACCTCCTATCCTGCAGCCTATGAACCAGCAGATGAATTCTCATTTCAAGAAATTGTTCACCAAGCACATGTTCTGCCACTGCTGTGATGTGACAGAGCCTCAGAATTATAGATACGGCCTGGCAAGGTGTTACAAGAAGGACTTTGACTTCTGCATGTATGAATCTGTGTTCTGAGGCTGTGTCTCAATGGGATATCAAAGGATTGGAACAAAAGTGGTGGTGGAGCGTGTGTCCTTTGCAAAGTGCATGGGCTTGGAGGTTGCTGAAGAAGATGTGACCTTACTCATCACCTAGCACTCTGCAGGAATTATAGCACGGGGAAACAGGGTGTTTTTAGGGGCTGGAACGTATCAAAGGCATTTCAATTAATTTGACATACGAGCAATTTGAGTTACGAGCTCAGTCACAAAACGAATTAAGCTCGTAAGTCGAGGCATCACTGTACAGTATAAATTTTACCACACGGTACTGGAAATGAAATGTATTCTGGAACTTACCAATGGCTGGGGATCTCGTGGAAGAGAACACATTCAATAACTATCTATCACCATAACTATCAATCACCATTAAAGGAGTATTCAATAACTATCTATCACCATTAAAGGAGTATAAAGAAATTTCGTCACATTATCAATTTCAAGTTGAATTTTCGGCTACGCTTTACCTTTTACCCGGTTGTTCTGTTTTGCACTTTCCATTGGACTCGTTGGTGTTTTAGGGCAAAATTATTGACGAAAACAAACATTTTTATGACTAAACATTATTTTCAGGGCAGAAAGACATTCTTCAGAGATTTTTCTGTGCCTAGAAAAGCGAGATTCGTACAAACGGGATATTCCTGGCTACACGAGATCATTCACAGAATCGATATGTATCTTGTTCGTGGGGCCGGAGGACCGAAAGTAGAGATCATTGTAAAGGTACTTTGGTTACCGGTACTTTACCAAAGATAATTCATTACATATATCTTTCACCTCAATGGCCAGGTAAAATTAGTAAATGGGTAAAATGGAAAGTGTAAACTAGAACAATCGGGTAAAAAGGTAAAGCCTATTCGAATCTTCATTAGAATTTCCCTCTTCGACGACGGACAACATTCCGGAGCGCCGCAAAGTTTTTCGAGTTCTAATCGTAGATGTACCCGCCACCTGGTGGCCAGAGCGGCCTACCTTCGCCGCAACCGCCGTCTCCTAGCAACCACGGAGTCGACAGGGAGAGAAAGGATACATTGAGGGGTTTGCAACTGAATGATGCGATGACTCACTGGGGCGACGACGAGAGGCTGCTGCACAAGTCACGAAAAAAGAGCGAAAATCAACCTCTTTCTCATGCAGTTCGTCCATCGGTTTCTCGTTTCTCTCGCTTGTGCTCTCTGATTCACTGCATTCATTTTTGAAGAGTACAAGAGAGAGAGAGAGAGCGAGTATGTGTGTGTTTGAGAGAAGCCGGACCCTTGCAGCAACGAGGTAAGGTTTCCCTGGAAATAAAATGAAGAGAAAATGTTTTTCAACGTTAATTTCCTGGAAACTACAAAAGGTTTCTTTGCCCTCTTTCTCTTTCTCCGTGCTTCATTGAATGAAACTATCGGCGCAGCTTGGTTATACAAAGAGGTGTACACTACACACTACTCTACAATACAAAAATATTAAATAACAACAAAAATGTATGCCCCTTTCTCAGAAACTTCTCTCCCGTTTCCCCTACTCTATCGTTATACACCCTTTATTAAAAAATCAATGACGAAAACAAAATTTCGACCTAGAAAAAAAAAACCATGTCAGGATTGAAAGTGTAAACAGGCTGTTATTTAATCAATCATTAAATAAAGGTTCAGAAATTTCGCCATCGTATTTTATATGAAAGAAGGATGGGCCTGGGTGAGGAGAAAGAAAGGGGTAAAATAAGAGAATGAGGGGAACGGGACGTTGTAGAGAAGTCCTAAAATATATATATTTAAACTTACCTCTTACACACATCTCTTATTATGAACTAACACCCATCCACTTCCGGCAGGAGATATAACATAAATCAACACATGCACAGAAGCGAGACCTTGGTAAGTAACAGCAACAACCTCATAGTTCTTCAAGGTACTCAGGGTTGCGAAGGCTAATTGTTAACATTCCAGGCGCTTTCATTACTGCAAAGGGGGCTCGAAGTAGGGAGTAGATGAGGTGTGGTTCCAGACAACAACAACAACAACAGCCACAACTGCATCAAGGAACTGAAATTAAAAAAAAAGAAACGTCAGGACAACATTATTCATATTCATCTAACAATACTCATAATAATTATAGCCTTGGTAGCTTACTTGGTAGTAAGCACATTTCCACTTCAGTCACACTACGCAGGTTCGACCCCACTTATGGTTACTTCTCTTTTTCTGACATGGCCACAAAGGGGTGTGTGAGGGTTGTTGGTACCTACTGTGTGATGTATTGCATGTCCTCCACCGCACTTAAAGAAATCTAAACCACCCCGACTTGGGTTGGGTCAAGATCTGGAAAAGAAATTTTGAATTAATGAAGGATAATGATGATAGTGTAGCAGGGTGGGTGTTCTGAATCGTGAATGTCCACACCGTGAGTGTCCACATCAAGCCAACTCCTATGTGGCCTTCAGCAAAGTTAGGTTTATTAAAAACACTGACCTGATAAGAAGTTGGTCGACGCCAAAGGGTCGAGTTCTCTCCCACATATCTATAAAATTTTCTTGGTCTGCAAATCACTACTAACTAGAAAAACACAAAAAAGGCTAAAACGAGGGAGGGGGAGTGGGGAATGTTCAGATGGGACAGCAATGACAATTTCATGAGCCCTGAGAAAGAAAGTGCCTCTTGTGCATCATCATACCCTTATCCCGCATGTGACAGAGTCGGGTCTGCGGGTTCTAGCTCTCTACTCTCGCCTATCTTCCACCGGGGCCTCGTACACCCCACAGATCACCATATCCTTACGGGCAACCTGCTCCCACGTCTGTTTTGGTCTCCCCCTGCCCCGGGTGGTTCCAACCACCTGCATTCCTGAAATGGACCTAACGAGCTCTTCCTCCCCTCGTCTCATTACGTGTCAATACAACCTCAGCCTACTCTACCTCATTTTTTCGGCCATGCCCACTACCCCCAGGCTACCTGTAATGTACTCATTCCTAAATCTATCAGCTCTCGACACCCCACTCATGTACCGCAGCTTCCCATCACACAGGACTCCGCTTGCCTGTCTCCACTTCAACCATCCCCCCATTGATTCTCTGGGTCACATCCTCGTCTATCTTCCCATTGCTTTGGAACGTTGATCCCAAGTACTTTACCTTTTGCATCTTCGTCACCAGTTCGCCCCTAGAGAGAACGTCACCACCATTTTCCTGTCCTTCCCAAATTGAAAGCTAAATGCTCTGTCTTCTTCATGTTTATCTTTAGCCCTCCTTTTTCTATCGCCCCTCTAATATCGTTTAGACCAGTGGTGGCGAACCTGTGACCCGCGGGTCACAAAGCGACCCACCATGCAATTATAAGTGACCCGAGCGTCATCATATCTACTGTAGTTTGTCGTTATGGGGGACACTGTGGAAAAATGAGGGAGAGTAGGTTGAGGTGGTATGGACATGTAATGAGAAGAGGGGAGGAGGAGCTCTTTAGGTGTACCCAGGGCACGGGGAAACCGAAGCAGACGTGGGAGCAGGTTGTCTGGAAGGATATGGTAGTGTGTGGGGTGGACGGGGACCTGGTGGGAGGTAGTGCATAAAATTAAATACCGGTAGTGCACCTGACCCGCGGACTTTTTTGTAGTTTTTCGTGTTATTGTGACCGGTCTTCAATAAAGGTTCGCCATCACTGGTTTAGGCTCTTCTCGTTCTCTGGAGTCACTAAGTTTTCCAATATTGTCGGCCACAAATGCATCGCAGCGTGTGTTAAATGTAGGAGGGGAGAGCTCTACTCTCACCTCTTGACTGGGGATGACACGTTTTTCCCCCTCAGAAACTGCAATAGCAAGTTGATATTTAATTAGTTAATAAACCAAACAAACCCCTCAATGTCTTTTTTGACAAAAAGAAAAGAGGTTAGTTAATCAATCCAAAAATTTACAGGGCTAAAAAAAATTTCAGCCTGCGGCTGTTATCGCCAACGTTAATATAAATCACAGAATAATTAACAACTTGCGACATTTCTAGACACTCGAGCCCACGTCTTGTCCAAAAGGGTTGTCCTGAACTTTACTTTGCATCATATAACAAGGAAGAAGAAAAGGAGGAAGACGATGTATCATCTGACGGAAGATGCAGAGAGAGACATCATTGCGTCGTGGACGTATGACATTTCCGAAGCAACGTCAATCTGCATGCAAACTGCTCTTAGTTGGCCGTTAAGGGGCCACCGCCATTACCCAAGAGGTGCACCACCCATTGTCTGAAACGTATACAACTGGTCTTCACACATCAAATTTTCTCCTCCCTCTCCCCGCTCAGTCTGTTATTATCATTTCTGCAATTCCCCCACTGGTCCAAACCTGTTTCACCCTTACTTTCGTGCGGAAGGGGGGGGGAAAGGATATATACTGTATATATGGCTGTGAATAAGGGGGAAGGGGGAGAAAGAAAGGAAGAAGAAAAAGGACGGGCACAAGATTTAAGGTCCCATCCCCAACCTCTTCCATGTTGCATTTCTCTACCCTCTTCATTCAGACTATACCTACATCTCACATTCATGTGCGTGTGACCCTACGACAAATACAAAATGCATGAAAATTATGAGGAAAGGGATGGGGTGGGGGGGGGATAAAACGAAAAAGGAGGCAAATGAGAGAGAGAGAGAAGAGAGACCTGAAGTGCACAGGGCACCAATTTTGACAAAGAGGAAGCAGAGATGAAGGAAGGGAGGGGGGTAACCAAAAAAAATGGATGACGCAAAGTTACAACTTCCCCATCCGATTTGTCGTCCTATATGTATCTTTCTTTTTAATCTACTGCTCCCCCGCCACCTCCTCCCTTACACATTTCCCTGATGCCCTTTCCTCACGTCACAGTATAGTGACGCTGTCGTCGACATTTAGCCCCGCCTATTCCCCTTTCCATCTGAAAGTGGTTGCAGTGGAGGAGGAGGAGGCGAGGAAGGTCAAACAGTTATGCACTATATCCACCTCCTAATACTACTCATAATATGTTGTCGTTCTCCTCCTCACCTCACTCTCACACATTCCCAATTCGAGCAGGCCTGTTTGCACCCTCTCCACCATTTTTCACCCATCTCTCTCCCTCTGCAACCCTCTTCACCTCTTCTCTTGGGCTCATACAATATCGTATAGCAGCCAACGCTGCCACGCCGCGCCATAATCGCTCCACCACCACTCGCTTACTCGCTCACTCTTCGCTAGCGCGCCTCTAGTTCCCATTGCCCCTGAAACAACCTCCGAGCGACCCAATGACGGGACTGGGAAGCGAATCTGGGTCGGCATGACGTCGAATTGACGTCAGTGTGACGTCAAAGGTGAACTGGCGTCCTAATTGAATCGCTCTGGGGTGACCGAAGGAGAGCAACGAGCTGCAGGAAAAAGCACTTAGACACACACAGACACATCGAGGCGCCGCCGTTCGATGCGCACCACCGTTTGGAAGCTACGAGTCACGAGCTGCCGTGGTTGGTTGGTTAGTTGATGGTCGGACGGGTGCAAGACGAAGAAGAAGAATACGCCAGAGGACGATAGGCGCGTGCTGTGCAAAACGAGACGAACGAACACACACAAACACACAATACGCACGAACACGCAATACTCGCAAACACAAATACACACACACACACACACACACACACACACACACACACACACACAGAGGAAAGCAGCAGGAGGAGGACGGGGAGTAAGGCGTCTCTGTAGAAGGCTTGCGAATTGTGACGGTGTGACACACAAACAGAGAGAGTGCATCTCCAAGCCGTGGGGGTGGATGAATGTGACAGGAACACAAAAAGAGAGACAGATTGAGAGAGCAAGAGAGCGAGAAAATCAAGAGTCAGTGATCCAAGAAGCACAACAGTTCACAGGCTGATAGGAAGGTAGCTTTAAACAGGGTGAAAGCGCGCGGTATTTGTGTGCGTGTGCAGCAGAGGGGAAGGAGAGAGAGAGAGAAAAAAAGGAGACAAAACCTCCACCCATCACCATTACTACCATCGATACGCTGCCACCAGCGACATCTTGATTTTGCACCGCCTTCTAACATCCGAGAGAGACATCTGTGAGAAACAGTGAGAGAGCAGACAGAGAGTGCGAGAGCGCAAGACGAAGAAGAAGAAGATGCGGGAGAAAACAAACGCATTTTAACGATGAGAAAATTAGAGACCAGAGTCAGAGGAATCGTCGTTGCCATCGTCACCCCTGACACAACAACGTCAGCAACAGCAGCAGCAGTAGTAGTAGTAGTTGTAGAAGTATCAACATCATCGTCGTCATCATCATCATCATCACCACTACCACCACCAACAACAACAATCCCAGGAGCAGCAACAGCTAGAGAACTATAGTCACTCACTCACTCGCCATCGTCACACACTAGATACTCTGTTTTTTTGTTTTTTGAGATGCCACTTTAAATCTTCGGTGTTTACCATGGAATGGTATGGCTGACTCCGATTCTATCGGCAGCCGCGGTGCGAGGAGGCCTTGTCCACTCCTGTCCACATTTATTAAGCCACCGTCCACACCGGATAATAGTACATTCTTCATCATACAGTCGCCGCCAATCATTTTGCGGTCTAATATATCTTCTATCTGCCTTTTGTCGTGGTCGTTATCGCCGTCGTACTCTATTATTACAAAGTGTACCACAGTCAACACAAGTCAGAAAATAATTAGTTTCATTGCATTACCAGACTCGTTTCGTGGACTTGCTGTTGTTTTTGTTCTTCCTGCTGCTGCTGTTGTTATTGTTGTTGTTGTTGTTTTGAACTTGCTACTGGTGGTGGTGACACCAGTAAACTCACCATCATCATTCCTAGTGCTTACATTAGTATTAAGCACAACGACTGTTGTTGCTGTTATTATTGTTGATCTTGCCGTCATCATTATCACCCTCCTCCTCGTCCTTCTTGCTGCTGTTGCTGTCTGGACAGGTGCAGTCATCTCCAACATCTCTTGGATCGACATATTTCAGAAAAAGACGACAACGACGACGACATCTCCGTTTTTAGATTTCTGCACGGTAAGTCACAAATATTTCGATTTCAATCATATATCGGTTATGATAGGTGTAGTAAAAGATCTGTTAGCGAAACAACGACACAGAGGCACACGAAAAAAAGTAGGGAAAGGATTGTAGTTTCTCAGTGATGATTTCAATAGCTGTCTTGACTCATGCAAGAACGTCTTGAAATACACGTGTTATCCCAATCATGTACATCTCACACAGGATATCGAGGCTAAAAGCGTAGGTTTGGAGAAGAGGAGGAGGGCGGGAAGGAGGAGAGAGAGAGAGATACAGGGAGCCTCTGAGTGAAGTAAACATATTCAACAAACAAATACCTATTTATCAACACATCTTCACTTGACGTATCCTCTCCTATTTATCCCTCAAATATTGAGATTTTAGGGTGGGAAGAGATACTCTGCCCAATTTCGGGCGTTGCGCAACGAAATTTGTGTCCATTTGAGAAATTACAGCTAGAAAATATCTTCAAAGGTAACAGTCCTAAATGCAAATAAATGAAATTGGCGATCATTATATGAAGGTTATGCATACTAGCTCACCAGTCAAGGTGCGAAGCAGGACGAGGTCGGTGAGGTAGAGATGACAAAATGACGGCAAGAGATCGGTGATTGTTTTTTTGTTTTCTTAACCGAGAAGAGACCTCAAGTGTGCTTTTGGCTAAGGGGTATCATATAACCTGTACATGAAAACAGAAACCCGATCAACTTAATCTGGCATGATCAAGATCTTGCATGAATTCATGTGATCAGGTTCGATCCCGCGACGATAGGCGAGGGGAAGAGAGAAATAAGCTTTAAATTGCATGACCTACCGTCCCTGAAAGAAACAAGGGTCATGAAACCTTAATTCTATGTGAGTAACAGCAGTAGGAATATCACTCTCAGACTTTCTCTTCTTATAGAAGTATCAAAGATCAGCAAAATATACAGGCATGAAAGTTCATCATCCTGTTAGACTGTCTCTTCCATACAACGCTGTAGAGCCGTTTAATGAATTATACATAACTGACTACCTTTAGTTAATATGAACTCAGATGAAGGACGGATAGAGAATTTCCATAAAACGACAATAGTTTCGTTACGGGACCCGAATTTTCCGACAGGATTCCTAAGTGAAATAAATGAGAAATGAATGATTATTATTGCATTAACAAATTAACAGTGCTAAACAGTGGCATACCATCTAAAAAAGAAGGAGTATAGAAATGACTTTGAGGAGGACGTGTGCTAGCAAAGTTAAGATGTATAAAATGCACGACAAATTGAAGGAAGATGGAGAAAAAAGGGAGGGAGACGAAATAGGAAGTAGTTATGACAACTGAGAGATGCATCTAAAAAAGAAGACAAAAATATCTGTTAGGGAGAGAATAAAGATGAAGCAGTGCGCGAGAGAATGTGCTTGTGAATTGCACTTCATCGACTCTACAAAGAACCAGGGATGAAAATGAGGGAGCATCGACATAGAATGAGAGAGTGAGGACACATACACGAGGAAAAGGTTTTAAAGGAGTGGGGAGTAGGACTTTTAAAAATAAAAAAAAGAAGAGGAGGAGTAGGATAAAAAAAAAGTTTCAAAAAAAATATTTTCAGAATACGACAAATGATATAGAGTTAAGGATGAAGTCTGAGGTGCTACATACTGTTGTAAATGAGAGCCAAAGAATTTGTTGTCTCGTTTCCAGATTAGGATGAATGCCATGCAGTTAAAACCTTGAGATGCCTCTTAAATTTCAATAGTCTTTTTTTCTTCTCCTGTTCTCTTTTGCTACGGTTTATTTTCTTGGGGGAAAAACGAAATAGTATGCCCAACAAGGGATACAAATTGGAAGAAGAAGAAAATGGGAAGTAGTTGTTCTTCTGGATCGAAAAAAGACAAATGCTCTAAGAAAAAAAAGTAAGTATCATTTCAAAACTCTACTTTTATCAATCTAATCACTGCACAAAACTAGAAATGAAACAGGTTTCGTCAATAAGATATTGCCAACCTCAAAATAAATCTAATAATTTTGGGAGAAAATATTATGGTAAAGAGATAGTTACGAAAAGGAAGAAGAGAGGCCTGTCAAAAATCCATTCAACTGCCATGATTTGGTGACTTGCCAATCCTTTGACGTCATATTCAACAAGCACGTTATGATATGCACCAAATTTAAATTTTTACGACAGCATAGCGCTTCAATTTCTGTCTGGTCACTACAAAATGCCATTGAATTATTGTTCACATTTTAAAACGGTTTTCCTCTGATGTCATAATACAGTATACCAACTATTTACACACACGAAACATCAATACTAATAATAAGGTCCCAAAGTTGTGTAATGTTAAAAAATGAGTGCTCGCGTGATTTAAACATAATTAAAGTTGTTTGAGAGCCAATTTGAATTGACGCGTATCATAATAATGTATTATAAAATACGCAATGGCTCTTCAACTTGCCCTAATTCAAATTGATTTCAGTACGTTTTATAAAACGGTTGCAAAGCATTTTAAATTATGTTTGGTGATAGCCTTATATTAATTCCGCATCCTTCTCTTAAAAAAAGTCCACATGAATACAAAGCAAAAATATAGAATATTTCATAATATAATACAAAACCTACCGAAAAACAAGCGTGGCAGCAGTAAAGCGTTTACAAATATGGCGGAATTTTAGAGTTTCGTTCTAAAAACACCAGTGATGTATTGCGTTCTAATAGGGAAATGATGACATCACTGGAAATCACATTCTTTTGAAAAACAGAACAAAACAATTTTTAACGCCGTTAAAAACATCAATTTCAGATCAGAAACAAATGGAGGGAATCATTCTCATCGTGGATCGAATGCGTCCAATTCCAGCGTGTATGTTTATCAAAAAGCATCGGAAGCAGAAGCCAGAGAAGGAGGTGGTGCATCTCCGAAGCCATTCGCTCTGCCACAGGCCACGTCTGTAGCGTCTACTATTACGCCGTCGACAACAGCTAACGGTGGCGACACTCCACTGCCGACACCGGCTAAACCTCGGGTGGAAAGAACCGATTCTCACTCGGCAGTTTCTGTATCGTCTCCGATGTCCCCTACTCAGGTACATAGAAGCACTGGAATGCGGGGGGGGGGGGAATGAGCAAGAGAGAGAGAGGGAGAGGGATTGCTTGGTTTGTTGGCGTTTTAGGGCCCTTCAACTACAAGGTCATTAGAGCCCCGTCCACTGCATAGTTCTATTGCAGAGACTGCACAGGCACTACACCAATGCGACGATTTTTGGGCAGTACCCAGTTTTCCCAAGCAGCCACCCATGTTAGTACTAACTGGAGTTACGTTGCTTAACTTTAGTGATCAGACGAGAACTGGTGTGTCCAACGCAATAAGCCGCTCGAGAGAGAGGGGGAGAGGGAGCGGAAGGGAGGGAGAGGGAGAGAAAGGGAGGGAGAGAGGGAGAAAGAGAGGGAAAGGGAGAGGAAATGCCCTCCGAAATCAAACTTTCACGAAACTCACAGTTTTATTATTATTATTGATTTTATTAGCTGTTGAGGCAGACGTCTAAAGATGCTGATCAAGAGATTGGCATGGGAAGGATAGATTTGCAAACAATTCCGGAACATGTCCGCAATCTGGTCGTTGGTCACATACAAGATGTGCATCTTCCATGTTCTCCAAGAGCTCTTCGTATCGTCGTGAGTCGTTATGGGATGGCTTCAGGGGAACAACAACAACAGGATGCGGAGCAACAGCACCACCAAGGTGAGCGACACATTTAAATAAAGGGGGTGATGGGTAGAGAAGTACGTAGTGAGTGAATTGCTCACCGTGAAGGGAGGGGAGAAATTGGACCAAAGAAGAAAAAAAAAAGATAGGGAAATGACGACAGAATGAGAGGTGGGAAAACTGAGTCGGTGAATCCTCGATCAATGACATCTTCGTCAGGTGACGTCAATGGTGCCCTAGTATTATTTCCCCTCTTCTTCAATCCTCCCATCCTTTTCTTCGACCCTCTGAATCAAGTTCAATCCCCTCTAAATCGTCATCCAGTGGGGCAGTGACGTCATCTGTATTTCAAATATGACAACCCGGGAATTTCGATAAAGAACTGGGTTGCTATGGAGATGACTCCAACGTTCTCATCTTTCAGATTCTACCTTGACGTTTATCCATCCTTCCTACGGAATAGCTCACCGACCAAAAATTTCTTTTGCCTCATTCCATTACTTTTGCTTTGCTGACGATGAAAAAAAAACCCCTCTAAGCTTGCTCATCCCTTAATTTTCTCTTCTCTTTCATTTAGAGATCATTGCTCTACTAATTTCATTTTTGTTATGGTAGAAACTAGCGCCTAATTGTAGTAGTCGCTCGGTGGGCCATAGTTCACATACTGTCCTCTCCTTCTCCAAAATTGCTCGCCACATGCCTACCTTCTCTCCCTCTATGAATGTCTCATTTAAACGCCTCCAAACTCTCGCACGTTTCGAACGAGATTAGAGAACCCAAACGAGATATAGGAAGGCATTGAAATTTACAACAAAATAAAACACCTAGTTGTTTGTTGGCGTTTTAGGGCCCTTCAACTACAAAGGTCACTAGAGCCCCGTCCACAGCATAGTTCTTATGCAGAGACTGCACAGACACTACACTAATGCGACGATTTTTGGGTATTAGCAGTACCTAGTTTTCCCAAGCGGCCACCCATGTCAGTACTAGCTGGGGTTGCGCTGCTTAACTTCAGTGATCAGACGAGAACTGGTGTGTCCAACGCAATTCGCCGCTCCCTAAAACACCTAGACGGCTTTGCAAATGTAACCCATGTGACCCATAGAATCAGTGGGGTGGGGATGGTTAAACTAGAGACAGACAAGCGCAGTCCTGTGTGATAGGAGGGTCCCAATCAAGTTGGTTAGGCCCGCTGCGTTATATGGATCAGAGTGCTGGGCAGTGAGGAAGAGCCACGTCAATAGAATGCAAGTAGCCGAGATGCGAATGCTGCGGTACATGAGTGGGGTGTCGAGAGCTGATAGAATTAGGAATGAGTACATTAGAGCAGTAGGTAGCCTAGGGGTGATGGTTTTTTGATTGGTTGTTGGTGTTTTAGGGCCCTTCAACTACAAGGTCATTAGAGCCCCGTCCACAGCATAGTTCTTACGTAGATACTGTGCAGACACTACACTAATGCCGCGATTTTTGGGTATTAGCAGTACCCAGTTTTCCCAAGCGGCCACCCATGTCAGTACTAGCTGGGGTTGCGCTGCTTAACTTCAGTGATCAGACAAGAACTGGTGTGTCCAACTCAATTCATCGCTCTAGGGGTGATGGTGGACATCGTCGAAGAGATGAGGGACAATAGGTTGAGGTGGTATGGACACGTAATGAAAAGAGGAAAGGAGAAGGAGCTCGTCAGGTCCATTTCAGGAATGCAGGTGGTCGGAAGCACCCGGGACAGGGGGAGACCGAAGCAGACGTGGGAGCAGGTTGTCCGCAGGGATATGGCAGTGTGTGGGGTGGACGGGGACCTGGTGGGAGACAGACGGACAGGATTCGACGTTTGGAAGAAAGGATTGCCCCTAAATAATAAATAAGTCAACTTTCTTCATATGTCTTTTAAAGATTCCGAGAGAGAATCTCTAGAAGGAAACGTGTTCGATACGCTAAGGTCCCACTGTGCTGAGAGAGGATATGAACTGGAAACACTTTATCTGGATGAAGATTCTCCGCAAGATGACTGGCAATGGGTGTTGGACCAACAGACGGAATCCATGGCCATATTCTTGTTCTTCATATCTGAAAGTGCACCACTGTCTTTAGCTACTATCCTTCCGGCTCACTTACCACCCTTACCTTCTGGTTCTGATACTGAGGAAGACCGTATCTTGCTGGACAAGTACTACGTGAGAGACGATAATGCTTTGGACGATTCCAAGAGATATATACTCAAGAAAGATACGGTCGTCGCAGGCGACGACGGAAGGCGATTTCAGGAGATTTTTCCAACTGAAATCAAATCAGGTAAGTTCATTCATACCTTCTTCCTCAAGGTGTTCAGCAAACAAAAGCCATCTTCCAACATGTCGTTCGTTGCATAATCGCTGCAGGCTGGGAATGGTTGGCAGAGAGAGTCTGTTCTGAAATGCCGCTATGCCGCAGGACGGTATGCGTATGGAAGAGGCTGTTACAGTCTCCATATCCCATAACGGCTCTCCAACAACGGCTCTTGGAAGTTGTCGATGAAACGAGACTGATCAAATGTAACTTGAAGTGGCAGACGGAGGAAGAGGGACAGGCTTCCGGCATTGAGACCGAGGCTCACCAGTGCTACGTCGAAGACCTCTGTGCTCAGCTCTATCCCACCTTCACTTCTCTGATTGAATCTCTTCTGGATGAGAAAGAAGTCGATGGTCCCACTCTGTTTAGGGTTCCATCCTTTATGGGTAAGTGGTCGTACCCTTGGTCCTCATCACGTGTATCTTGTTTGTGTTGTTTATTTTTCTTATCATCACAAAAAAAAAAAAAAAAAAACAGGCGTAAGTCGGCAGTTGCATTCCGAGTTGCTGGAACAAACTAGGATCCTTGGCGAGCATCTCCGAATGCCATCATTGGATACTGACGACGTTCTGGTCAAGTCCATCATGGAATATTTGCAGAGTGACGCTCCCTGGCCTCTGGTAGTTCACGGAGAGTCTGGAAGTGGTAAATCTAAAGTCTTGGCCACCGCAACGCACATGTGCTCTCTCTGGCTGCCCAATGCTCACCTAGTCTTTCGTTTTGCTCATCGGACGCGGGAATCTCGAAGCGTTGAACGCCTCTTGACCAATGTCATCGAGCAATTCTGCCTTTTGTTAGGAGAACCTCGGCCATCAGGAGTGCAGGTAATAGTTTGTGGAGTTCTGTTGGACTTCTTATTATTCTCTGTTCCATTTCTGCATATTTCTTTTCAAATTAAATTCCAGGCCGCCGATTTGCCGAGTCTCTTACAACGGTTGGCACCCGTTCGTCCATTAGTCGTGCTGCTGGACGGCTTAGATTACATCGTTCCATCTTCATCAACATCATTTCAGTGGCTTCCTTCCATCCTACCGGAAAACGTCCGGCTGGTCCTGACGGTCACTCAGCCGTCACCTCTCTATGATTATCTTCGTTCCACTTTAACTCAGGAGGCAGGCACCGAAGCTGGCTTCGTGGCCATTCCTCCGCTGAATCCCCAATCAGCCTCCAATCTTTTTAGATCACTTCTTGTTGCTAGACGAAGGACATTGACACCAGGGCAATTCCAAACTTCTGGTAATTAGATAATTCTGGAATGTCGGTGTGTGAGTTGTCGTCTAAGGCACCCCGATGGTTAAAGAATTCTTTTTTTTTTATTTTCCTTGCAGAAGAGTTCATCAAAAACATTCAAAATCCATTACATGTCTGTCTGGTAGCTTATTGTGCCCATGGTGTCACTTCATCTACTCCAGAAAACTCTCTGCAATTCAAAAATGACGCCGGCAGTCAAGCAGAAGTTCTCTTGCAAAGTCTGAAATTAGAGTTAGATATTTCTTTACTGATGTCAACTTTCTATTACCTCGTCATGTCCAAACATGGGCTGTCAGTGGCAGAACTCTCCAGTCTTCTCCTGAGATCCGTGTCGTCGTCGTCCAAAGTCAGTGGTCAGCCATATCACCATCGAGAAATCGTCCAATTTATCCATCATCTCAGATGTCGTTTAGCACCTCATTGCTTGCAAACGGTTGTCTCAGGCGATCGCACTCTACTTCGGCTCCAACATCCCACATTTGCATCAGCAGTTAGTCATTTCATTCTTGGAGATGGTGGCAGTGGCGGAGATGCAACAGTAGAAGCAGGAGAATCACCGACCTTGCTGGAAGTTCATCGTGGATACCTAACTGATTACTGGGAAATGGCCGAAAGTCGTTTTGGACAATGGATCAATCACCGCAAGTTGGAGGAACTCCCTCACCTCTGTGGCGTACCGCTGGATAGGTTCGTCTTCAACTGGGACTGGGTGTTTTTGAAAATATGCGGATGTCCAACGGAGGAATTCCTTGAAGATATCGCAGAAGCCAATGTTCCTTCAGAGCAGAGATGTGAAATTGAGGTCTTGGTCGACTTTCTTCATTCGGCTTCGTTGGCCTTGTCCTACGACGGGCGTCAGTTCTACTCCCAAGCACACGCAAGGATGACAGTGTCACCTGATGATAACATGCCACACCTGAATGCACTTATGGAATCTTGTCAGCAGTGTTTACCATCGACGAGTCTGCTGTGCCCTGGTGGTGCAGGATGCTTACTGTCGTGTGCTACACCCGCCACTGAGCAACTACCAGAAATGTCTAGAAAGGGGGCTCTGACAAGTCTACATCGTGTCAAAGGTAATCCGTCTTTCGTGGTATCGCTCTGTACGTCGCAGGACGAGGTTGTGGTATGGAATGTGTACGAACAGCAGGTGGAACGCCGACTTCAGGGTGTGACTCAGCCTCGAGATATCAAGTTTATTGACGAGCACACGGCAGTCATCCTGTGCAACCGCGAGCTCTGCATCTACGACTTGAACGAAGGTAAATTCTTGGTGAAGCTCAAAGGGGTGATGAATCAAAAGATGCCATATTACGATCTTCACGATGGCGACCACGTAGTGTCTCTGTCCAGAAACAGAATGTACGTCAACATGACCAATTTGACCAGTGGCGATTGCGTGGCAACCTTCAAAGTGGGGGAAGATCGATTCCTCAATAGTTTGCTGGTCAGTGCCAATGGTCGAATCTGCGTGTGTGGTGACGAGACGCAGAAACCGTTTCCTCTTCTCGTTTGGGACTTGTCCAGTCGGAAGTTACTCTATGACCTCAGGATTCCTCATCATGACTTTGTCACTAATCTGTCTGCCATTACCAACGATGGACATTATGTGGTTTGTGTCTGCCAGGTAAGTGTGTGTGGGTGGAGGATTGGAGTAGCCATGACGCTACACTCAGGCCCACCCTAAATTATTATTTCTTTGTCACCCATGGACAAACAGGAAGTCGGCGATCCAATTCCTAACTTCATCATCGTGTACGATTTGCAAAATGGCACTTTGTTCAAGAAATGGAAGCCGGACGTGAGCACTTGCAGCGTCGCAATCTCTTCCGAAGGCGGTTGCGTCGTCACTGGTCTTGCAGACACTTCCGTTTTAGTCTGGGATCTCACTACTGGGGCATGCAGGTAACACAGGCTTAGTTGATCAGCCTCCCCTTTCCTCTTCCTCCAAATGTTTTTAAGAGTTCGCATCTTGGACGACAAGTGTAGAGAAGTTCAATTGAAATTTTTTGAACAGGAACACTCTGATTGGTCACACAGCACCAGTTACTCTTATTCGAATGGATGACAACGGACATAGGTGCTTAACAGCAGATCTTCCAAAGGGACGAGATCCTGCAATTCGATTATGGGATATCGGAAAAGGTAATTGATACAATGTAATTCGGCATGAGTCCGTAGATGCAAGTTCGATCCCGGTTGAGGTGAATAGTTTCTTTTCCGGGCTAGGGAAGGAAAGCCACGGTCTCATGTGAGGGCATGTAAAAGGGTTCCCAAATGTAAGAACTCGCTCCATCTCTCCCTGGAATCAGTAAATTATCGTTAGCAAACCTGCTGAAATAATGGTCTGAATTTAAAAATTGCCCCTGTTTTATTCGGTTCCCGTTTTATTCACTGGACACAATGGTAACGTTGGCGCCTTTCAGAACTGTTAAGCAACTGTGACGGTACACTTCCGTTCACTACCCCTGTCCCTCCAACTATCCTTTGACGGCTGTAATCCACACACCTACACCTGGAAATTTTTGCCTCATCTACCCGTTCTGCCGGTTTTTGACAATTTGTTCAGGACAGTTGTGTAAGAGGTTTTCTTTTTTTTAAAAAAAGACATGTAATCAATCCAAAATGCATATCATATGCCTTGTGCAGTCATGACTGACCTCACCACGCCTAACTTGAGCATATTCTCTACATGTACACAACCACAAACATAGGTGTACAACAGAGCCGTAACGGGGGTATGAGGCGCCTGTGGCAAGTGTCTAACTTTCGCTTGACCATAACCCAATAATGACAAAAAACTTAAACATTTTGCGCCCCAAACCCAGTTGCGCCCGTGGCGGCTGCCTTCTTCGCCACGCCCTAGTTACGGCCCTGGTGTACAACATACCTTACCAATACCCCGCCGACGTAATCCTGGAACCCCTATGCTTATTGATCGTTGACTTAATTTGATTCGTTGGGGCACTTTCCTTCCAACGTTCTTTACCGTGTATTAGTGACATTGTAGACGCCCCAAACAAGGCCACGGTTTTCTCATCCGACGGAAGGCGCACATGGGGCCTATCTTCCTCTCGTCCGAAAGAAGCCAGTGACCAGCTGAGTTTCGTTTGTTTCTTGGGGTTTTATGGCCCTTCAACTACAAGGTCATTAGAGCCCCGTCCACAGTGTATTTTTTGTTGTTTGTTGGAGTTTAAGGTCCCGTCAACTACAAGGTCATTAGAGACCCGTCCACTGTATAGTTCTAATGCATATACTGCACAGACACTACACTAATGTGACGATTATTGGGTATTAGCAGTACCCAGCTTTCCCGAGAGACCACCCATGTCAGTACTAACTGGACTTGCGTTGCTTAACTTCAGTGATCAGACGAGAACTGGTGTGTCCAACGCAACTCGCCGCTCCCGTCCACAGTGTAGTTCGTATGCAGAGACTGAACAGATACAACACAAATGCGACGAGTTTTGGGTATTAGCAGTACCCATTTTTCCCAAGCGGCCGGCCACCCATGTCAATACTAGTTGGGGTTGTGTTGCTTAACTTCAGTGATCAGACAAGAACTGGTGTGTCCAACACAATTCACCGCTCCCTTGTTTCTCGGCGTTTTAGGGCTCTTCAATTCAAGGTCATTAGAGCTCCGCTCCGTCCACTGCGTAGATCCAGTGCAGAAATTGCACAGACACTAATGCGACGATTTTTGGGGCATCAGCAGTACCCAGTTTTCCCAAGCACCCACCCATGTTAGTACTAGCTGGGGTTGTGTTGCTTAACTTCAGTGATAAGACTAGAACTGGTGTGCTAAAAAGCAATAAGCCGATCCCCGACCAGCTGAGTAGCTCAGCACGCCACCTCTGCACCACCGACACAGGTTGCCCCCTCCGTCATAATTCAATCTTTGTTTCTATTAAAATTACAGGGATTTGTTTGGCCTCATTCGTCGGCGACTCTCCAATTACATGTTGCGAGTTGACATCTAATGGTAACGCCGTAATCTTAGGACTTTTGGACACGCAAACCATCCTGACTTTGGTGCTGGTGGAAGAAGGTTCCTCGTTACAAGACACCCTACCACTACCTAGTCACTATGGCAATGCGGAATATAGAGGCAAAAGGATTCATTTTGGAGAAAAAGGAGATTAGTGACCTCGTCCCTGATGATGATGACAACTTTAGGACGACAACACCACGTTTCAGACATTCACCTCTTCAAGATCACTGCCCTTATGTTTACAGGCTTCTCTTTAAAATGTTACAGGGAAAGGGGGGAGAGGGAGGAAAGAAAGCGGACAGAAAAAAAAAAATTGAGTTAAATGTTCACGAAGAGGTCTTTTTTTTTTGTATTAATTCCTCCTCGATCCAATAGCAGTGCAGTATCATTATCCTGATATCGGACACATGAGAAAGAAATACGTTTGCTGGATGGGGGAGGGATTAAGAAGAAGGGTTTTAAAAAAAAAAAAGACCACTACCGTGTACATATCAGAGGGGGGAAGGGGGTATAGGGATGGGTATGATTAGTATTTCAGAGATTGTTATTATCCCTTACTTTTTACCTGTTGCCACTTTACAGGCATTTTATTGCTGCTGCTGCTGCTACTACTGCATTTTGTTGCTCAAACTCTTCTTATTCATCTTCTGATCTGTGACCAAAGTCGTTTTTTTTTATTTTCTTCCTTTCTGAAAAGAAAAAAACAAAAGAAATCTCATCTCTTGACCTTTGTGAACAACTACTCCTGTCTTATGTTAAAATAATGAGGAGATAAAAGAGGTAAGAGTTCAACTTTGCCTCTCATCATATCTTCACAATAATACTCTTTTTTTTTTTTTTTATTTGACCCAACCCAGGTCAGTGGTAACTCATATTTTTCTTTTGTTGTTGTTGATGCTTGTTTTTTCATTTTTGCTCGCGCGCAAATATACATCTTTCTCTTCTTTTGAGTGTAAAAATATTTTATTTGATGGAGAACCATGACAAGTAGGAGGAGAAGTATGTTGTTGGTTAGTTGTTTTTTTTTTCCGGTTCCCAAAATCTTTTTTTTTTGGTTACCGATCTATAAAAAGAATGACATCATAAACACGACTTAATTGTATTTCTTATTATTGTTTTTAATCAACAAACCGTTAATGATCTTCTGCTTCACAATAATTTTCAAGAAGGCAAATTTTTACTTGACACACACGAGGTGGTAGTGACAACACTTGTAGAAATTTCGTGCCACACTCACAGCACATATTTCCGGTGACGATGAACGAGAAAAAAGGGTTAAAAAGCAGGGGAGGGGGGGTGGTCGGCAACCAACACACCGCCTCAAACGGAATTATAATAGTTTAATAGATGAATGTGGTCCCCACCATCGTTTCACAAACTTCCCTCCGTGTGCCCTTCCTGAAAAAAAATGTTGCTGACCCCCCCCCCCCATGAGTTTAAAAAAGTATGAAATGGTGACATCATCGAACATCGGACACATTGAATTTTCGCTGTTCCCTGAAGGTCGTCATCATCATTCATCAACCTGTGTTGTGGAGAGAGGTTCATTGAGTCTATGTATAGCAACGAACTCAAAAAAAAGAGGCAAAAACATATCGATTTTCGATGAAAGGGTAAAGCCAAATAAAATCACGAATGCGGGCCGCCAGCGGACAAGCAAGAAAAGTAGGTGTTTTGATAACAGCAGCAGGAGTAGCAACAATGACAAGAGCAAACATGTCAATGGGTTTCATCTCGGCCCGAGCATCTCATGATGACACCAGAAACTCGAATATCAACAAGGAGGAGGAAAACAAAAAAAAAAAGAGTTCAGTAAAATTTGCAAACAGGTCCTTAAAAATATCAAACAGATTCTAGAAAATGATATCACAGCTGTTATATCGTCATCATGACAACATAAAAATTATTTTTTTTTAAAAAAAAAGAAGAAAAAGGAAAAAAAATCTCACTTCGCTGTATAATCAGCGTTTGCATTTGAAGCAATGACTAGACAAGAGGAAGAAGAGGCACTCTGAAGTCCAGCATCGTTCACGGACATGTTCACTTGACCTTCAGCCCATGGAAAAACTGCACCTGCGGTTCCAATAACGGAAGGCAGCGACACAAAAAGGGGAGGTGTTTGAGCCACTGACGAAAGAGGAGGAGGTGGAGGAAGAGGAGCAAATGTTCCCGCTGTCGTCATCAGGGCAGTAGCACAGGCTGCTTGACGTACATCCCGATCTATGTCACGACGTAATCGTTCAATGGTCCGAATGATGAATGACCTTACATAATTGGGGTCCTCTTTCTCATCGTCCACATCTGTAAAACAAAATTTGAAGCGTGGCCATAAACAAATTTGAAAGAGAGGAAAAAAAAACCCCAGTCGACTCGACTCACCATCGACAAGGGAACTTGCACCACCACCATCGTCGTCGTCATCATCACCACCGTCTTCTGGCTTCAGTAATCTGTGATCCTTAAAGTCACTATCCGATACCGCAACAGGCACAAACGGCGGCAGAGGAACGTCGTTGAGCGCCTTGGCAACTGCTAGTCGCACGTTGGCAACGGGATCAATTGACAGTCCCAACAAATCCGGCAGAAGATGAGCTAAGAAGACCGGCGTTGGAAATGTGTAGGTCAGGCGACGACACACGTTGGCGTACGTCTGCCTCTGGTGCCATTTAGAATGCCTGGCAAAGCAAGACACCAAATCTTTGGCGAGTGGCACAAGAAGATCCCTCCCTCCGATTCCTTCACTGGTGCGATGAGGCGGTGGCACTGTGGTCACCACCATTCCTCTGTCATAGGATGACGGCGAATGAGCTAACATCAAGGCAGTGTTGTTGCTGTTGATGGAAAGACGTTGGGCCAAATGGGCAAGCGTGTCCGCTGCCGCAGTTCGCACTTCAGCCACTCGATCTTGCAACAGTCGGATGCAGACAGGCAATAAGTGAGCAGCCACTTCTCGTCCACCAAACAAGGGAGAGAGAAGAGATAGCTGCTCAGCCAATTCCATGCGAAACCTCCAATTTCGTTCATTCTCTGGGACCAAAAAGTCTTGTATCTTCGGTAAAAAGGATATGCGTTCCGACGTCGGAAGGAACTGTGCAAGAAAATAGGAATTACCAAAAATGGAGCACAGTTTTTTTTTTTTTTGGGTAAAGAAGTCATCATGATACTCACAGACAGAAAACGAGCAAGGTGTCTTAAAATTCCGATTCTCACTTCGTCAAGATCTCTGACGAAACTGTTGAAAATGGGCACCAGATCCGAAGCAGCCAACTGCTGTCCTAAAATGGCAGCCAGTTCATGAATCGAGAAGGCTAACGTCCGGCGTACTTTCCACTTCAGAGAACAAAGCCAATTAAGTTTTGCATACGCACGCCTTCATACAAGTAAGGAAATCCAAAAGCAATATTTAGCCTCTGTCGAATTTTCGCTTTCATTTTACCTGCAAGTCTGATGCTAACTTCTCGTAGAGATGTCTCAAGAGTGGCCAATACCGCCTTCCCAAGGTGAGAGCTACTGCAGGTAAGCTGTGAGCGCAGAATCGTACCACTTCATTATCCATCGTTTGCAGGTGAGCAGGATCGATCATTCGAACGTAATGATTCAACAGATCGGGAGGAATGATGGCCTGCGACGAAAGCATCTGTTGAGACACTTCTTGTCGAATTGGTGACGTAGGAATATACTGAGCAACAGGACGTCCGAGAGAAGCCGTCACTTCTTTAGCAGGTCCAACGATACGAAGCACCACCCTCTCGCCACCATCGTCGCCGTCTCGCCTTTGTACCAAAGTTACTTTCTCGAGGGCAGCCTCGAGTTCGCCTGGGTGGCTGTCACTGACCACCACATCCAACTCGGACGAAAATGTCTTTCTTCTCTGTTCATCATATACCTGACTTCGAACGTGGATCTCAGCAGCACGCCCTTCCACGAGGTCGATGTCCAGTTTGATGTCAGGAATTGGATCTCTCCAATACGCGAAACTGTTGAAACAGTCGTGATGATCCACGTGTAAATGCTGTACATTCGATAACGACGGTGATGTTGACTGCGACTGTTCAGACACCGCTGCTCTTTCTTCATCCCGAGTCACTCCAGTAGTCCATTCCTCATCCACTGATACCTCAGATTGAGCTTCTTCGGATGGCGAACCAGCATTACTAGTTTCTCGGCTGCTGAAACCACTGTCACCATCTAACAATTCAGCCACTGTGCCATCATGTTCTGGAGAAACATCTTTGGATTCTACGTGAGATTGGTGCCCCTCAGAGTTTGGTGCTTCATCGCCAAGACGCTCATTGAAACAAAGATCATCTGTCGTATCTTCTTCTCTAAGAAACAAAATCGAAATGGAGGAAAAAAAAATAAAATTTAAGAATCTGAAAACACGTTAATGGCACCAAAAGGGAAATTATTATCGTGATGGCACATACGGATCAACAGCCACATAAACATTGCCATCCTGATCGTAACAGCAAAGACGTTGAGTATTGGGGTCTGCAAATGTGGAAATAAAAGGTCCTAAAGCCTGATAGGCAGCCACGCGAACCCATCTTGTCTGATCAGAAAGGAGAGGAACAAAAACATCTGCCAAATGCTGTCTTCTGGTGGTTAAGGAACACATACAGGCCACAGACACAAAGACGTCAGCACAGGCTTTGCGAACACCCCACATGCCATCGCTACATAGAGCCGTGAAATGTGGCAACTGACGAATAAAAAAAAGGTCTTTCTTATTAAAACTACTAAAAAAAAAAAAACCTGAAATAATGATCACAGAAAAGACTCTCACCAAGACATTCTCAGTTATTTCGGTTTCCATCACCGAGCACAGATCACCAAAATGGATGGCACAGACCTACAGCAATAATGTCAGATAGAATAGATATTCGTTTAATTAAGGAAGGTGGTGGCAACACCGTCTTCAACAAAAATTAATTTTTTTTTGTTTTTGTGCAACTCTCGAAATGTCATAATTTTTCAAGACACTTACTTTTCTCACTTGAAATGAGCCATCAGAACACAGGATGGCGAACCGATCGAGGAACATGTTCTGCGTTAAATCTTTGCCCAACAGCGTTGCCATGCGACTCATCAACTGAAATCAAGTCAGTAAACAAAATAACAATCGAGATGAAGAAACAAATGACCACACCACAGTCCATCAACAATGGACCAGACTCTAAAGGGGGAAAGACGGAAAAGGGTTTAAAAGAATTCTAAAAATAGATATAGAGAGAAAGAAAACGACAATATAACATCTGAAACATTATTTGACATCAAAGAAACATTCCAATTAAAATTATGTTTGTTAAGTGTTTGTGACGTTGAGTAAAAAACAAAAAAGACAGTTAACAGTGTTAGAAAATCAGAAGAATGTTCAATGTCACAGTATTTCGGCGGGTTCAAAGGTCGCAATGGCGCTCATCAAAGCTGGCTGTGATATGAATTTCAAGCATCAGACAACATATCCAAACCACTTTGATGACCGACAGCCGACCCCAGCTCCTTAAAAAAACAGACAACAAAGAATGTGACAACATGCTGCTCTGTGACATCTTAAAATAGGGTAACACAAACGATAACATCAACAACAACAAAATCAAAAAGAAAGACGGGGAACAGGTGATGGAGATCGTTAACAAGAAATGACAAAAACCATGGACAAAAGAAGAGTTTACCCAACAATAGAGGAAGGGTCGTCCCTTCAAAGGCCAAGTCACAAATCTGAGGTAGGTAAGAAAAAACCCCAAAGAAGTGGAAAGGTTAGCCATCCAGTTGTGGTCCAGGTAGAAACGTCTCAAATAAATGCTTCAACGAGGATTGCAATCACCTTCCAACTCATCAAAGCTGGCTGTGATATGAAAAAACAGCATCAGCCAACATATTACAGCCACTTTGCGAGACAGACCATGACTACCAAAACCGATTTAAACTAAGAGGTCAAACAATAAGCACGACACTGGTCAATCACAAAG
Organism: Trigoniulus corallinus; assembly: GCA_013389805.1. NCBI lineage: Eukaryota > Metazoa > Arthropoda > Diplopoda > Spirobolida > Trigoniulidae > Trigoniulus > Trigoniulus corallinus. The sequence continues at coordinate 7,855,191 of JAAFCE010007744.1, forward strand.
CACGACGACGTAAGAAAACGTCCCAGCTCGTCAAGATGGCTGTGATATGACATACGGTATTACAAACCACCGCCACCTGGACGATAGGGCCGACTTCTAACCTTCAGACATGAATTTACCAGACGATGACGGACGGACATTGCTGAAGTTCACGTGTGAAACTTCTGAAGATTAAATCGTAAATCTGGCTCATCAAAAAGGCTGTGATATGAGGCTTTCAACATGTCTATCTACATGTCACAACCGCTTTGACGACCAGACTTTACGCAAAGGTAAACAACAAGATCACATACAGTAGTAGCAACGATGTCTTCTGACGAAACAGTGATTCGAAGTGCAGGTGTCGGTCGGGATCGACGTCCAAGAGACGTCTCTCGCAAGGTTTTGCTCATCAAAGCTGGCTGTGATAGACAGTCAGCTTGGGATCTATGCTATGACAAACCAGGTTTGATGCCAAAAACTTGCACAACTCCAACAGTTGCTGTCCTGGCAACAGAGGCGTGCTATGCTCCTCCGTCGCACGAAAGTCACGCAGAATCAGCGATGACCAATTCCTCACTTCACATGAAAGACAAGATAGTGAGATGGCTTTCCACTCTGCCACATCTCACTACCCATGTCTTTCACACGAAAATGAAGCTGTTGCTTTCTGGTTGGGACAGTGTGAGGGATCGGTAAGAGAGGGTCAAGGTCACCTTCACCATCTCATTCCAAAGAGGAATGGAAATTTCAAAGGTAAGACATATCAGGGAAAATGATCGTCATAGTCGATATCACCGTGGATCGGACACCAAGATGAGAGCTGCACCACAATACTCACCATCACAGCCTCTGTACGGTAATGATCCAAATTCTCTAAGTCGGCCATCTGAAGGACGACGGGGCACACCTGGTCCTGGACTTCCCCTGCGCCGAAATAGAACTGCTAGTGAAAATCTCGCAAAATACAATTACGACTACAGCGAAGATATAGCTCTCCGTTATAAATCAATCCCTCTCCCCAACCAACTCAATCTGAATCCTGATCGATCGGTCACCTTGTTTCAAGAGTTTCTGCTCCAGAAGGGACAACAGCGCCGCCTGACTCGTCTTTCGCACCTGGTTGTTAGGATCAGCCAAATATTTCATCACAAGTGGCAGAAGGTACCGCGGCAGAACGTCATCTAGTCCCTTGGCAGAATGCTCTTGACAAAAGGCTGCAATGTGAGGCACCTGTTCCACCAATTCGGCACGGACACTAGGTTCTATAAGGAAAAAAAAATAAAATGTAACACGGACCGAAGGACAAACCACATATTTTTTAATGCATATCCACCCCTTTTACGTTGTATTTCATTTACCTATGTCCTCAGACAGACGAAGAAGGACCGAAAGAACGGTAGCCACGTCATCTTCCACATCAACTACGGATCGTAACGTGTCCAATAAACTTCTTGCTACCATTTGCCTTTTAAAAACAAGAAAAAAAATAATGTTAAGATTTGGATCAACATGTCCAAGAAATTATGTATGACCTCTAACTTTTATCGACGACACAAACTTTGATTCTGCACTTCATCAGTTCGATAAACGTTAGCAACATATAGTTGAGGTCGGTGAGGGTGGGAGACAGAGAGAGAGAGATAAAAGGAGACGAGGATGAATATTAGGCAATGACCTACGACCTCTGAAATAGTTCTCGGCTTCAGCAATGTGTAGAAGAGAAGCGGGAAACAAAAAAAAAAGTCTAATTACAAGCTTATCCTCTCTCAGTCACACACTCATTCTCGTTCTCATCGTGATCACTACTGAGGAAGTTTCTAGCCAAAACATCCTTTGACGTAAATGAGAGACCTAAAAACAGTCTTACGAATGAAAGTGATGAAAAAAAAAATATCTTAAAAACCCTGCTGCAATGGGAACAAGAAATTATAAGAAAATTAAGGGGAAATCAGAAAAATAAAATGACCAAGAGAATTGCTAATAATGATATTCGAAAACCGCCATCATTCGAACTAAAGTAGCCATTATGGCCGCTGAACTACGTCACACATTCTCTCCCAAAAAAGGGACATAGGGGCTTTTCATATAGGCCAAGAATAGAGCGAGTCATAAAATTCCCAGAAGTTTTACAATCCCATCTGCTAGAAATACACATTAGATAAATGATAACATGGTTCAATTCCACTTTCTCCTCCTCCTCTCCCACGAGTTTCGATAAAGTAGATAAAAATGAGAGTAATAACCTGACATGATGGTAAAACGTGAGTGCATCATTCACAACTTACGTACTGTATATAACATATAGATGGACGAACTTATCGAAACCGCCTCTGCCTACTCGCCCTAATCAAGTGTATCATGAGGAAAAAACCATCGCAAAGGCCTTGATTTCATTCATTGACATTTTCATCTTATCAGTTAAAAAATTTTTCTTTTTTTAACAATCTTACAACTTTGGCCTTTTCTCGGTAGCAGCTCATTCGCGATAAGTGCAGAGAGAGGAGGGAGGGAGGGGGAAAGGGAAATGTGGAAAGAGAGGAAACCTGGACACTAAGGGGTACAAGGCAAAAAAAAAAAACCAGTATGAATGTATTTATAAAAGTGCAGAGAATATAAGGGAAAAGGGGATGCGAGAAATCCCGAAAAAAAGCAATGCACCTGTAACAAGGTGTTGTTCTCACAATGGAGATTTCAACAACAACACTACCTCCTCAACAAACCCATTAACCTAATAACTACTACAAGCATTCAAAAAGTGACCTCTCTTTTGAATCAATGAAGCGCCAGTTTCTTCAAACGGGACGGTTTTCTTCGAGGGGATTACCTTATAGACCCCCTCCTTCCTTTTTTTTTTTAAAAAAGTTGTTTTCACAACTGGGTCCTCACCACCTTCTCCTTTTTCCAGTTAGGGAGTGTTTTTTTTTCAACATTTACTCCAAACACATACACATTTTACTTATGTGAAGTGAACGACATTCCCAGATAGCCCCTGAAGGGAGGTTACATTCCACACCAAAAAAGACCACCCTTACAGTTTCAGGGATGAAGTGAGATGGGACGAATAGCTTTTTGTCCCTCCCTCAGTCGACCATTCATTTCAGCAGTGAGTTGATGATACAGTTGTTCCCTCCCTCCACTTCTCTCTTTTCTTCGTCTTTTTGTTTTTGGCCCCCCCCCCTCCTCTTTCTCTATCCCTCTTCTGTCCTGCCTTTACCTTCAACGTTCACTCTATGGTCAGTATCACCTCTCAATCCTTCCTCCTACCCCCTTAACAAGAAAAATGAAGATGATAGTGGTACCTCACCCTCATGTACAACTCCACACCCCATGCTCCACCCTAACCCCGACCTAATTCCACATTATCCCATTCATTCATCCCTGAATATACCATCTGTTTTCGCGTGGGGCACGTACGAATCCAACTCACAATGGAAGATGGTTCGAGAGGGAGAGCAAGAGGGAGCGGGGCTTGTAAAGGAATGAGTATACAGCACCCCTCTCTCTTCTACCTCTCTGTCCCCGTCCCTTCATCTTCAACTTCCTCTAAAATAACCTCTACTTTTTTACACTGTCCTATGTACACCATAAAGAACATCTTGCATCATTTCCAGTGTCATGTAGGCTGCAAGCAACAAGGAAGGAGTGTAAAGGCGTATTGGCCCATATGAGAATATTGTCACCACTAATTTAGCCCCGGTCCCCTCCTCCTCTATCATAGTAAAATGCAGAAAAAAAAGACCTACTAGGGGTCGATGTCTCATTACTCGCACATGCACGCACGCCTGCCGTCTTAGTAGTTACTTACTAATGGGATATGTGCCAATATGAGGGCCCGTTTCCACCTTCCACGTACCCCTTATCTCTCTACAAGGCTGATGGCCTGCAGCACGACCCTTCCTTAAACCACTTACAAAAGACAAGTAACTAAAATCAAATCTACCAAGGATCCTTAAATTAACCAGTCTCTGCAGTTCAAAAGCTTGCCTTTTGGGAGTTTATGGTACCTAGGTTCAATCCTGATGCAGGCTGGTGACGGTATTTCAGCCTCTCTTTTAATGAAAAGCGGCGCGGGTCCTGACTATACCCCGCATACACGGCTTAGGAGCCACAGTCCCTCCTGATTTCATCAAAAAACGCACTTCAGAGCTGAGAGGTCGCGACACTAAATAAATAAAAAAAAAAAAAAAGAAATATTCAAAACTTTCGGCAGTTATAACACATGGAAGGTAAAGGCCCATATTGGACGGCCATGAGCCACCCTCTGGTGAGTATCAGCATCACTAGCACCTTTTTTTTTCGTCAACAGTGTCGCTAAGGCGTCTACAGGTGTCGTTCTCTTTATCCCTTCATGTTGTGGACACCTCATGGTGCAGCAACACAGGTAAAAGGAGGTGTTAGGACCCACCTCGATGACTCGTTCATACAAACACCAGATGGCAGTAGTCGAGAGAGAAATTCCATTAAAAAAATTACGCCACACAAATTATTTTGCAGCAGCAGCTAAGCATATATTTCCGCCCAAAAACAAACAATGGCATCGGCCTCTAACAAAACAGTAACACCAACAACAGCGCCACCAAGTCGGTGGGAGAGGACGGCGTGGGGGTCATCTAAAAAAAAAAAAAGATTGCCGCTGCACTGCATTAATGCCCTACCAGGCAGCCATCGAGTCCAAAGGTTGATGTCGACTGTTGGCCATTTTCCAAGATGATGACAAAAACAATACTGACGTTACTGGGGCGGCTGCTACCACCGCCAGTAAACAGTGCAAATATGACGAAAAAAAATTTCGGCCCCCCCCCCCCTTCCACTATTTCGGCAAAGCAGTGTGGAGGAGGGGGGGCGCGGAAGAAACGGAAGAAGATAAAGCAAGATCATCATATCAGTATCCTACCCAAATTTGCTCATACAACTACCCTCCCCCACGCAATGGACTTCACATCCTGTGTGTTAGTAGGAGGGGGGGGTGTTGTTACATCATACCATTAGATTTCTAGCCACTTCTCACAACACCCCATTTACGACTCCCTCTTTCTCATACAGTTTAAAAAAAAACACCAAGCATCCAAACCTGCCCTTCATCATTGGGTACTAATTTTAATTAGCCCTTTGACCCCTTTGCAATAGCCTCTCCTACTCTCTCACCCTACTATACTACACACTCCTGTCAAGTTCAGCACAGCAGCATCCGACCATCTACCTTCTTCCCCTCCAGTGCAATAATGGGTACCTCCCACTATTCAGCTCGCGAGTAGTCGACCGAGAGCGGCGGCGAAAAGAGAAGAACTCGGCGGCTTGGGGACCGGAGGAGGCAGGGAGGAGGAGTGGGGGAATAACTCACGAGAAGAGGGAGATGATGATGATGGGTGGGGGAGGAGGGATCAGGTTGATAAATAGACACTAGTGAGTGGGTGGAATGAATACGAGGGAGGGGATTGCGAAGGAAGGAAAAAAAAAGAATGACACGAAAGTCAGAAACTACTATAGATGGCGCTGCACATCCCAACCCACTAACGAGCCAGTATTTCATCAAGGACCCGAATCCCACCTACAAACCTCTCTCAAACTCCACCCACACTGAATGAAAATTAGGCGCCTCTTCCTCAACAACCAATGAGCGGCAAGCAACTCGCACATGATTGACGCTCCTCGTCTGCCAATCAACAATCCTCCTCCTCTAGCAACACGCGCTTTAACTCCTCCCTCTCTTTCTTTCTCCTCTCCGTTATTCGAATAGCGCTCTGGAGCGAACGACAGTGAGCGATTTGAGACCTTCTTCCATCACCCCTCCCCCTTGCACCGCTTGTACACGTGTAATCATCCCAAATGATGAGAGCTCCAAGTGGACCAAGGAATCTCGTGAACCAGGGGAGGGGTGAGGGTGGGGTCACTAACTCCTTTTAATCCCAAATGTCTCCCAACTTACAAAACACCCAATAAAAAAAATTTTTTTTTATGAAATGACATTCATTTAACATCAAGTCGAACACGTGCTTCTCACGTAGGGGTTGGTTGGCAGCAGTAGAGGTGTCAATGGTTAACAAAAATATAAACAACAGGACAGGAGACGACACACGACCAGGGTAGGGGTCAGTGCCCAAGGAATCCTCCCTTTCTACGTTGACATCATCAAAATTCAAATCATATTGAGCCCCTACCCTAACGACACATCAGGGTCAGTATGAACCATTTTCGTTCCTTTAAAAAGCAATGCGGACTTAGGTCCAATAATAAGAGGGTTGCTCATTAATTTCAGTACGATATCAGGGCGGTTGTTGTTGTTTGTTGGAGTTTAAGGTCCCGTCAACTACAAGGTCATTAGAGACCCGTCCACTGCATAGTTCTAATGCATAGACACTACACTAATGCGACGATTATTGGGTATTAGCAGTACCCAGCTTTCCCGAGCGACCACCCATGTCAGTACTAACTGGGCTTGCATTGCTTAACTTCAGTGATCAGACGAGAACTGGTGTGTCCAACGCAACTCGCCGCTCCCATATATCAGGGCGGTCACCATGGAGGGGAGAGAGAGAGAGAGAACATATGCGCTGTATAAATGACTGCACCAACTTGCATCAAAATCAAAAATAACACCTGGCGGTCAGCGCGAACCATAAGAAATTTCGCTCATTAAAAACCAATGCGTACTTGGGTCCAATGCGAGGGCCGTTCACCAATTACATACAATACGTTAATATGGTGGCCGATGTAACAAACACCGTCATTCACTAACTTTGAATTTAAACAAAGGTATTTCCTACGAGATGTACGTAAAGTAATCGGAGAGGAGCGAAATGGAGGCAGGGGCGGTAGATTGATCCTAGTAGAAAGCAATGGCCACACTGTAATTGGGGGCAACTCGATCGCTATAACAACGACTAATCCAATCGTTGGAACATGCTCCACCACACCGTCCAAAAAACCATATGTCAGAAAGGAGAGGGGAGGGCGATGACTTCTTCCGTTTAGGAAGGGGACGACATCAGTCTTCAAAACCTCCTGTCGAGTCAGTGACAGCAACCAGATGTGTGCGTGTGCGCACAGCGAACCTTTCTTCCTTCCCTCCTGTACCAGCACCTTCGGGCGTTGTTCAGGGAGGAGGGTGCAACAGAATATAGGAGAGAAAAGATCCTCGGAATTTCTAGACACGCTTCGTCTGCCTGCCAAGTGGATACCTGCGTGTTAGGAGGGTCCCAATAAAGTTAAAAGGGAAGTGTTGCAAGGGCAGTAGTTAGACCAGCTATGCTATATGGAGCAGAGTGTAGGGGCCACGTAAATATAATGCAAGTAGCCCAGATGAGAATACTGCGGTACAAGAGTGGGGTGTCGTGAGCTAATAAAATTAGGAATGAATATATTAGAGGTAGCTTGGCGGGGGGGGGGGGACATCGCGGAAAAAAAGGAGAGTAGACAGCGGTGGTATGGACATGTAATGAGAAGAGGGGAGGAGGAGCTCATTAGGCCCATCACAGCAATGCAGGCGGCTGGATGCACCCGGGGTAGGAGAAGACCAAAGTAGACGTGGGATTGTGCGTAAGTATATGTCAATGTATGGTACCCCGGTGGAAGATAGGCGGGAGTGGAGGGCTAGAACCCGCAGACCCGACCCTTGCCACAGGCGGGGTATGGGTATGAAGACGTAACGCCTACTTGCAACAGTGATATGGCACCTAGATACGGCGGCGTGTGCGGAGGCAAAAATAAGAAAAAGTTCTTTAGCAAGCCAGTTGTATTCCAGGCTTGTGTACACACCAGTTCCCGTTAGATCACTGAAGTTAAGCAACGCACACCCACGTCAATACCAACTTGTGTGGTTGGTAAAGAACGTTGGGTGCTGCAAATTAACCCTCTTCCTCGACCTTTCACCTACCTCCTCATCTCCCGCGGGCAGCCTCCTAAGGGGTTGACCTGTTATGGCTGCCTGACTTACACCCCAACCCACAAACTAATCAAACAGTGGCAAGGCATCAAACCCTTCCTTCCCCTTTCGTAACGGAAATGTGTTTCAGCGTGTCGCCTTCTGGTGTCGGGTAGATTACTTTCAGAGTGGATAAACTAAAACTTGAGACATTCCACTGTAACTTTTCATCCAAACATGAAATGACCAGGTTGGGGAGGGGGGAATCGAACCTGCATCATCCTCACTCAACGTGTTTACGAACATATAAACTAGTCAAGAATTTACCTACCAAAGTTGCTGATCAACAGAAATTCATGCACCTGGGAACGAGCATATCAATTGGTCCCGAATCCCACACTTTCCAGAGGTCACTCACTATCTTATCTGCCATACTTCACGCCACCAATGACTTCCACACCACCATTTCAAGACAGGGCAGGGTCTACTAATCTTGGATTCGACACCCATCTCAACAAGCCGGAAGACATTACGTGGGCAATAAGCGTAGTCAGAATGACCCCGAACACCTTCTTGCATTCCAAAAGACAGAAAGAGTTAAAAGAAAAAAAATAGGGCTCTACTACTGCCTCTCCCACCAGACGAGGAACAGTCACCAAGCGGGAGAGGAGGAGGGCGCTGGTTTTAGTTGCTCACCTATTAAATATATTGTCACTCTCTGCAAACCGTTCCAAGTTGCAGGCCAAAGGCAAGGTATGATCAGATGACGAAGGGGGTTCGCATGTCGATGACGCAATCATGTTCATGTTGTTGTCACCAACGCCGTCATCCACGTCATCCTCCTCGTCACTAATGTCGTAACTTTCCTCCTTTGCACTGCTGTCGTCGTCCACGTTTTGGTCACCGCCGTCTACATCAAAAACAGAAAAAAACACCACCAAATTAATGCTACAATCCCACGTGCAGGATAGCAACACTCCATGCCAAATCACAAATCATCTTGTCCATCAACAACATCCTGGGGTTGAACCACAGCCCCAACTTCATGATGAAACAACTCCCTGATTGCTACTAACCCTTTTCCCGCCTATGGCAGGGTCGGGTACCCATTTGTCTCTCTGAATGGACACAGGGTGATATATTGGTCATAGTTTTTTTCTGCAGCCGGTTGCCGGCCAAAGCTGCACCCCTACGCTTATTTATCGTCGGTCTAAGTGTTCGTTGGGGAATTCTACCGACGCCAGGGGGGGCGAGCTCCTACACCTGGAAATTTTGCCTCATCTACCCGTTGCGTAGTAGAGAGGGTTCTTTTAAGTGCAAGTGCCATCGTACACCCACACGGGACTTCGGTTTTACTTCTCATCCGAAAGAAGGCACACTCGCAGCTTCTCTCTCGCCCGAAAGAAGCCGATCCACCACAGTCCAGTATCGAACCTAGAACTACTGGCGTAGTTGCCGAGCGTGCTAACCGCTATGCCACCGTGGCGGGTCCCTGATTGCTACTACCATTACCACCAAAAAGTAATTACTAACCCTTTTACCGCCTATGGCAGGGTCAGATACCCATCTTTGTCCCTCTGGAAGGACACATTGACGATCTGTTGGACGGTATTTTTACGCAGGACTTCTGTTTGTTGTGGCACCCCAGCAAAGCTGGAGGGGGAAGGGATTTTGTCTCATCCACCCGTTACACAGTAGAGAGAGAGGAGGGTTCCTTTACGTGCAAATGACATCGTACACCATACGAGGCCACGTTTTTACTTCCCATCCGACCGAAGGTGTACTCGGGGCCTCTCTCCTCTCTCTTGCTCGAAAGGAGCCAACCCATCTCGATCCAGTATCGAATCTGGAATCAGTGACGCAGGAGTTGAGCATGCTACACTCTGCGCCACCGAAGCGGGTCCTAACTACCTTTTACCACCATCCGATCAAATAAAAAACCCCTTTTATAGTTCACAGGTCAGAAAAATGTCTTGACCAGTTGTCGTCAAAGAGTACGCAACCACCACAGTCCTGAATATACCATTGGGATAGATGCCCAAGTACAACTAACAGCCCGTCTCGGTAATGCAGAGGTAACATACTCGAAAATTGCTACAGTGGTTCCAGGTTCGATCCTGAACCAAGACGGTCGGCTGCTTTCGGATGAGAGGTTCCCAGAATGCTTTTCGCTGGGTGGGTGGTGTACGATGTCACCACTGCATTAAACAGGACCACTCCCCTACAAGGGACGTGCAGTCCGGAAACAAAATTTTCAGAGGTAGGAGTTGGCTCTCCCTATGGCATTGGTGGAAGAAAAAGGGTCAGTGATGAGGGTAATGACATACGACGATGAATGAGACAAAAGTGGGGGCGGGGGCGGTGCTTTACAGGATGAACAGTTCGTTAAATCTGATCATCACTGAGTTAAAGAAGTGGCAAAACCACATTACCGAAATTCAGAGAATTTTCCCTTCCCATCTAAAGGGTGCCCGAATTGCCTCTCTCTCCTAAAAAATAAGCTGTCGGAGTTGAACCCACACTAAAGACCTCTACTCTATTCAACCACTGAACTATGCAGTCAAAGAAACGAACCATTACCGGAAACAAACTTAATTTAAGTTCAAATTTGGGAAAGTAACCTACTTAACGTCGGGTCTCCCAGTAGACCTTGGTCTACCAACATCTGGGATGAGACGGCAAGGGGGGGGGTGGTAGAGGAGAGAACTTCTCCTAGAAAGAACACGGCCCTTTGGTGTGCACTGCTGTCATCGTATGATAGACAAATTAGCTTTAACTAAAGATGGTAGAAGGTTATCCACATTATTCCTAAATCCTTTTTCTGCCTATGCTTGGGGAAAAGGAAAGAGACCCCAAAGCCCCCAGTGAAGTCAAGACGGGGGTGAGGGGTTGAAGGTGAGGTCCTTCACTATAGAATTTCGCCGTCCTACACTCCAAGTAAAAATTGTGATTACATTGTACACCCTCAACACATGGTAGACAGTTATCCCGAAGAATGGAAGGGGCGTGACGTCAGGCCTTCCTCTCCCCTCTCACTCTCTCTCTCTCTTGTCCGAAAACAGAAACTCGCCTAGGCCAAGATTCAACCTGCAGTCTAGGTGTTGCTTATCTCAGAAACTCAATAAAGGTACCGCTCTTATTGAACTCGGATCGAACCTGTGCATCAAAGGGCTACTACTACAACAAGAAATGTACACCAATTTTCACTACAACGGCCGACCCACGACAGTGAGAGGCCCAAGTAGGGAATACTCCCAGAGGCAGTGATGTAAGAAATAGTTTAAAAATGTCGCAACAATTCCACTCAAAATGCAATAACAATGTGACGTTAGTAATTAATTGATATCAAGAAGGTGGAGAAGAGAGGAGGAAAGGCAGAAGGGAGGTGTTCATCAGCACCCCTGTGAGGTACTCGCTCCGCTCCACTTTTTGAAAGCGTTTTAAATTTCCCCGACTTCATATAATACAGTAAAAGAAATTCACAATGTTGAGGGAGGAAGGGAGGTAGAAGGAAAATGATGGACCTAAAGAGGAGAGAAAGACGGGCGAATAGAAAGCGAGAAGAGAATGATGATATTACTAGTCCCAGGCCGGCCATGACCTTTCACCTCTCCATTTATCTTAACGCACAGAAATCAATTTTGCTATGACGCCAACCACATCTTCGCAATCTCTGAACCTAATTAGTGACTACTACTCTTCATCGTCATCTTGGGGAGATGAGTGGGGGGGGAGGGGGAAATGGGTGAGGAAAGCACGGAGAGGAGATCGCGGTGGCCCTAAGACGGCACCTTTCAACAATGAAGGCTCATGCAATTATTACCTTAAATACTGTCCCGTAGAATATGTGATTCTCTGCTAAATTAAATGCCATCCCAACACGGGACACGACGTTTACTGCTTGTCCTATCACTGACCGGCATGCAACCCCCTAAGTGGAGGGGGAGACGCTTGCGTAACTAAATAGACTGTAAAAGAGCTATGTGCCATAGGTCGAGAATGAAGCCTGTCAAATTAAGCCACCTCTCTGCTTAGTGCAAGCGATTCTTAACTTTTTTTTCCCGTCACGGTAGACTTTTAATAATTTTAAAATTTGGCGGCACACTAACAAAGACACATTTGGGAGCTAGCCCTATGCAAAAACCCGCCTCGGTGGAGAAGTGGGTAGCACGCTCGGTAACTGCGTCAGTAGTTCCATACTGGACCGAGGCGGGTTAGTTTCTTTCTTCCTTATTTCGGATGAGAATTAAAACCGAGGTTCCGTGTGATGTACGAACCCCTCTCTACTATGCAACAGGCAGATGAGGCCAAATTTCCAGGTATAGGAGCTCGCCTCCTGGCGTCGGTGGGATACCCCAACCAACAGTAGAACGATGATAAATAAACATAGGGGCTGCAGCTTTGGTCACCAACCAACCGGCTGTGGAAAAATATTGTCCAATACATCGACCTTGTGTCCATTCAGAGGGACAAGATGGGAACCTGACCCTGCCATGGGCGGGAAAAGGGTTAGGAGTTGCTTTGTAACCTAAAACTATGCAGGGAGGGAGAGCATTTTTGAGAGTTCGCTACACACAGGTACCAGCTACACTAACAGGATTCAACGCGAATGACAAACAATATTTACAAACCTAAAATTATTCTTGAACGTTCGTTAGGTAGAGAAGTCGCGCCGCGGTGGCGTAGTGTTTACCACGCTCGGCAACTGCGTCAGTAGTTCTAGGTTCGATACTGGACGGAGGTGGGTCGGTTTCTCTCGAGAGAAAGAGAGGCCGCGTGTGCCTTCTTTCGGATGAGAAGTAAAACCGAGTCCCGTGTGGGTGTACGATGGCACTTGCACGTCAAAGAACCCTCTCTACTACGCAACGGGTAGATGAGGCAAAATTTCCAAAAATTCGCCCCCCTGGCGTCGGTAGCATTCCCCAACGAACACTAGACCGGCGATAAATAAGCGTAGGGGTGCAGCTTTGGCCGGCAACCGGCTGCAGAAAAAAAACTATAACCAATATATCGCCCTGTGTCCATTCAGAGGGACAAGATGGGTACTCGACCCTGCCATAGGCGGGAAAAGGGTTAGGAATTGCTTTTTTTTTCGTTAGGTAGAGAACGTTTGTGGATGACACTCTGGCGTAACGTCCGGTTTACACGACACGAACACTCGGCCGATTGTTGTTTGTTTGTTGGTGTTTAAGGTCCCGTCAACTACGAGGTCATTAGAGGCCCGTCGACTGCATAGTTCCAATGCATATACTGCTCAGACACTACACTAATGCGACGATTATTGGGTATTAGCAGCACCCAGGTTTCCCGAGCGACCACCCATGTCAGTACTAACTGCGCTTGCGTTGCTTAACTTCAGTGATCAGACGAGAACTGGTCGTTTGTTTGTTGGAGTTTAAGGTCCCGTCAACTACGAGGTTATTAGAGACCCGTCCACTGTATATACTGCACAGACGCTACACTACTGCGACGATTGTTGGATATTAGCAGTACCCAGCTTTCCCGAGCGACCACCCATGTCAGTACTAACTGGGCTTGCGTTGCTTAACTTCAGTGATTAGACGAGAACTGGTGTGTCCAACGCAACTCGCCGCTCCCGACGAGAACTGGTGTGTCCAACGCAATTCGCCTTAACTGGACCTAAGGGTAGTGTCTTCGCAACACGACACACAAAAATTCGAATTCGAGTCGTTTGTTACACATATCGCAAAAGCAATTCCATGCATGATTTGATCAAGGTGTTTGTTCCATCATCATACCTGTCTGCAATAACGCAACTACTAATCCTTCTCCTGCCAATGGCAGGGTCGGGTACCCGTCTTTGCCCCTTTGGATGCCACTTGGGCGATTTGCTGGATGGTATTTCACACAACCGGCTGCTGACCTAAGATGCAACCCCCGCGCATATTTAATGTCACCCTACTGTTCGCAGGGACACTCCACCGACGCCAAGGGGGGGGGGGGGTGAGCTCTACACCTGGACATTTTGCGTGACCCAATCGTTGCATAGTAGAGAGGGTCATTATTTTACCTCCCATCCGATGGAAGGCGCAAAGCGGCTGTATTGCGTTGGACACACCAGTTCTCGTCTTATCACTGAAGTTAGGCAACGCAACCCCAGATAGTATTGGCATAGGTGACCACTTGGGAACACTGGGTACTGCTAACACCCAAATCGTCGTAACAGCGTTGTGCCTGTACAGACTCTGCATTAGAATGACGCAGTGGATGGGGCTCTAATGACCACTGTAGCTGAAGGGCCCTAAAACACAGAACAAACGGAAGGCGCACTCGGGGCCTCGATACAACATCGAGCCTGAAACCATGGAAGCAGTAGTCGAGCAGGGTACCTCTTCGCTTTGTTTGTTTGTTGGTGTTTTAGGGCCCTTCAACTACAAGGTCATTAGAGCCCCGTCCACTGTAGTTTGATGCAGGGACTGCACAGACACTACATTAATGCGACGATTTTTGGGTATCAGCGGTACCCAGTTTTCCCAAGCGGCCACTCATGTCAGTACTAACTGGGGTTGCGTTGCTTAACCTCAGTGATCAGACGAGAACTGGTGTGTCCAACGCAACTCGCCGCTCCCCTGGTACCTCTTCGCCACCGAGGCGGGTCTATCGCCAATGTGCTATATTATTCACACAGGAACAACCTAATGGTCACTCTTCGACCACCTTCAACGCTTGAAACGTGACCTCTCATAAATGAGCAGGCAGGGGGAGAGAAAGGAGGGGGCTGATCACTGCATTATTTTCATACATTTCCATCATACCTCACAGTTCCCAGTCAAGGTGCTAATCACAACAATATCTGTCGATAACAAACAATTGAGGTGACAGGGTAATCAGTTATGGTATCTAAATAGAGAAAGTAAATCCACGATCTTTCCCATGAGGAGCCTCACAAAATGGTTAAAGTTCTTGAGGGGGGATTTTTTTTAATATTGTCAGTGTTTAGAGGAGTGGGCATGGAAGGGGGAAAAAAGAGAGAGAGGGGGTGGGTCAAAAGGATAAATTAACGGGGAGAGGGGTAGAGAAACCCACGTGGTTTTCACTAACATGTTTACTCGAGAAGAAGGGAGTCCTTTAGTTTCAAATTTGAAAACTGAAGGTTTTTTTCCCCCAAAGACTTCACAAACACCCTACACTCTAAGTTCACTCAACTTTTAACTAAATTCCAATCTCCGTTTTTTTTTTTTAAAAATCGACGACCACAACAACATCAACAAGCAACAAAAAATATTTTATAGTGATTAATTAATGATAATAATTACCGTTTTATATCATAATAATAAAAATACCCTACATTAGTATTCTTTCCAACGAAATGGAATAACACGACGCCATTATTACCCGCCGTAAGAATGGAACAATGCATTTTTTCTTTTTACGGAAACCCACAAGAGTATTTAAGATCAGCTGTTGTCGTCATCGTCAGAGAGTCAAACAAAAGTTATGAAGAAAGCGGGACACGTTCTCATTCCTGAATGGATCTCCCGAAAATGTTACCCCTTTCCGAGTCGGGGGAGCCTCCCCCTTCAGCAATACCTAAAACATTTCCGCGAAACAGCATTTGACAAAGGAAAAACAGTTTGATGAAAATGACAGCGGAAGTGAGGAGCAAGAGTAGGGTGTGTGCGAGGCAAATACGAAATATTATCGTAAAGGCCACGTGACGTCAGTACATTTCGGTGGTCAAAATACCACCCGACGATTTCGATGACGACACCACCTTCTCTCGTAAGTCGGGTATTTCCCCCACCCCTCTCTCTCTTTGCCCACTTCTCAGAAATCTTATTCGCCATTCATCGCAAAAAAATGAGGGACGGGAGGCAGGGGGTTCGCAGCGGCGTCAGCAGGAAAGATTAACAACACTAATTCCCTAATAAGGCCACATGACCAACGGCCAAATAGATGCTTGCTCATTATCTTTATTATTCCTATGCCATTCACAAATCGCCTTTACCATGATGCCGCCAAAACAGTAAACGACGTGATGGAATTAAAAAATAAATTGACCATTAACCATTGGGTCAGTTGCCGCCATTAACAGGCTTGAGTCAGCAAAGACGAGGGTGGGGACACAATTTTATCTCTGCCAGGGCCAAGGCCGCTGCTACTTCCTTTAACCCAATACACCAGAAACCTGCATCAGAGCTTCGGCAGTCTGAATGGTAATTTAAGAGACGCCTGGAGTGGATGGGGGGGGGGACCGAACTCCAACTTCTGATAATTTCGTCCACATACAAAGGGCCATATGGGAAGGGTCATAGAAGGGTCATATGGGACCTACTGCACACCATTTACTAGTCATTCGTCAAAGAAAACTGGTTCATCGCATAACAAATCAACATCAGCCAGGGATCGAACCTGCAATCATGAACGCAAGAGACCTCCACCCTCTTAAAAACACGGCCTATCCGATGATGAAGCCAAAGTTCCAGGTGTAGAAGCTCCATCCTGGCGTAGGTGGAATGCCCCAACGAACAGTAGACCGACGATTAAGTACCGATGACGCCGTGCACCACACGGGACCTCGACTTTACTTCTCACCCGAAAGAAGACGCACTCGGCGCCTCATTCAAGCACGAAGGAAGCCAAACCATCTCGATCTGGTATCGAACCTGGAACCACTGACATAGTAATCGAGTATGCTATCTCATGCGTCCCTGAGACGGATCCTATAAGTTATTTAGACAGATGTCAAAAAAGTCCTGGCACACCATATAGTCTAAAGTTGGAAGGCGGGAAAACTAAAATTATTTGAGAAACTTCGGTGAGAATCGAACCAAGATCTTACACATTCGGGTCACGATCTTTGACGTCACACTGTTCATACTCTAAACTGCATGGGTTTTTCTACAGATAAAATAAATTATTATAACAGAGATTTATTAAAAATGCACTTTGACAGCGACGATGATACTTTGAAAACGGGGAGGGGCACTAATAGGGAGTTCGTGGACACAAGGTGAAGCTAAGGGAGGGGAAAGCAAGTGAGAAGCAGGGGTGGAAGAAACCTCTCTTCCAACTAACGAATCGATTACAAGAGGTCGAATGTCGGTGATATCGAGCTAAAAACACCACCGCCACCACTGCTAACGACCTTCTCACCAGAGGGCGTGTTTGGGCATCATCGTCTCCCACTCCCCGCCTCATCCATCCATCTCCCTTAACCGAAGACGCCTACACTACAGATCATGCGCAACTGTGGCGCCAATATAGCACGCAGTTATACAGACAGACCACTAGCCTACGTGTAGCGGTTACCATATTGACAATCACATTAAGCCTTGGTCCACCAACACAAAAGCTTCCCCGACATTTTGATCACCCCGGGGAAGAGAGGGGTGGGAGAGAGAGATAGGGACTGTAGCGTCATCCCAGAGTCCTGTTCTTCAACAATGTATTTATGTCTTAGCGAGTCAAACAAAAAAAAGCAAGCAAACAAAATTAAACGAACGACCAATTTCAGATGGAATCGAACCTACATGTACGCAGAAGCCTACAGAAACAGGGCAAGTAAATCGCAACAGCAGAAGTTGGGATGAAAGTAACCACCCAAGTAGAATGATAAAGGGGTGAGTGCGTGGGTGGAGTGGGAATTATTGTGAATCTCACAGCAACGAAAAGAGGATAGGCAGGTGAGAGCAGGAGAGCGAGAGGACAGCAGGGGGAGTGTGGGAAGAGCAGGAGAGTGAGAGGACAGCAGGGGGGGGTGTGCGTGAGAAGAGCAGGAGAGTGAGAGGACAGCAGGGGGGGTGTGTGAGAAGAGTAGGAGAGTGAGAGGACAGCAGGGGTGTGTGAGGAGAGCAGGACAGAGAGAGCAGGGGGTGAGGAGAGGAGGGTGAGAGCAGTGGGTGGAAAGAGAGCAGGGGGTGGAAAGACAGCAGGGGGCGGAAAGCGAGCAGAAGGGTGGGAAGAGCCGAGGGGTGGAGGAGGCGACGATTATTAAAAACCGCTTATAAAAACATGTTCCACATACCAAGTAATGGGTGGTCTAAGATTCCTATCACATGACTGACGTCATCATCATTCGCCGCATTCTCATCACAACGTCGCACTCACGCGCGGCAAAAAGGAACTAAAGGTGGGGTGGATGGAGGGGAGGGAGGGAGAAAGGATGCAACCTTTCTCGAACGACCTTCGGCACTGCTAAGCGCGCGCCAAACTTCTACAGAGACATCAAGCAAAACACTTCATTCATAGTTCGGCGTCTTACGAGCTAGCTATTCATTCATTGGTGTCTTGGCGCGTGACGTCATAGCCCGCCAACTTGCTAGGAGGACATAAGGAAATGACGACGACGGACGCACACATGCAAGAAGAAGGACATCCCAAAAATGAGTTCAACACACGGAAGTCGACGATGAGAAGGAGGACGAAAGGGTGATGGGTCGGGTAAACTGTAAATGGACAGTTTGCGATGTCGAGTTGCACATCTGAATAACAAAACAACAACATGCTGCCATCTTAACAAGGATTTAAAATTCAGAAAAAAAAGAACAAGCAGTAGCAGGATAGGGCAATTCGAAAAAAATCACAAAAATTCCTTCCCAATGAGACTTGAATGAGTGCAGCAAGTGCAGTCAAAATTAATGGGTGTGAGTTATTCAGATACCACGATATGGTAGGTCAAATTAAAAAAAAAATCTGCAGCTGTCAAACCTCTCCGAACAATGGACGAACGAATGCCACGTGGAAATCTAATAACCCCAACTGACAACGCGATTTCACCAAGTGAAGCCACTGCATTTGAAAGTGAAATTCTGGGCCACGGGAGAAAGAAGCCTTATTTTCCTGCCGAAAATTAGTTGGAGTGTGTGCGTATGCGAGAGAGAGCATGAGTCTCCTAAAGAGACCGATAATCTACATGATCAAACTGAAAATAGAGAAAGAAAGACGTTGGAAGAAACCCCCCCCCCTCCGTCGTATTTGCGGCACCCACAAATGGCCCTCAAAATTCCGTCATTCTCCTTCTCCTCCTTATGACCCTCCTATAAACGCCACCGCAATATTAACCCTACAAATTAGCATAAATAACAACAACACTTCTCACAAGTGTATCGTATCACTTAATCATCATCTCACCCTTCTCCCGCATGAGGCAGGGTCGGGTCTGCGGGTTCTAATCCTATCGTATCACTTCATATACGCCGGAAAAAAAACCTTCCCTCCACCCTCTCTTCCCAATCACAATAACACCATTATCAAGTAAGAATTAACCGGAAACGTCTCCATCACAAAAGGAAAGAAAAATTTCCACTAGCTCTCTACCAAAAAAAAATACACACTATAATCACTACTCCGAACGCGGTACGAACTCAGGACCTCCTATTTATCTGTCATCCATCCAATAAGAAAAAAGCCTTTCTCAATCACTGATCCAGCTTGACACACCGCATACAAAAACTACTATTACTATTACTACAACTACTATCACCACTACACTACTACTACTACAATGGCACTATTAAGCTCGTGACGTCACCAACCGAGAAACGATTCCCCCCTCCCCTCACGCAAAACACACCACAAAAAAAAAAAAAAAAAAAAAAAAAAAAAAAAAAAACACCTTCATCACAACCATCTGGGATTGAAAGACGACGGCGTAGTCGTCGTCATTTTAAAACTAACTATAAACGAAAACTCAAACAACAAAAAATATACCCGACGACGACAATAACAACACACAAAACGAGTGCATCGAGCGACTCCAAATCGGAACAAGGCTAACACAAACATAAAAACATCCGTCCGAATGTTTGCGAACACCCGCGCGCGCACATACACAAGAAAAACGTGGCAGGGTTAACACACCATGGAATCTGCAGAATGGGATATGGCAATGACGAGACGAACATATCCCTTACGAAAGATGATAAGGGTAAATATGTCTAGTCCTCTACCC
>JAAFCE010007744.1:7874957-7898332 GCA_013389805.1 Trigoniulus corallinus
GCACCTAAGTAGATTTCAATCTGGGGTATAGTATCTTTTCCAATCCCCGAGACCGTAACTCACACGGATGGGACGTCAAATAATCAACTATAGAATTCTTGCTTGTTTGTTTCGTTGGTACTGTAGGGCCCTTCAACTACAATAGTCATTAGAGCCCCGTCCACTGCGTAGTTCTAATGCAGATTCTGCACAGACACTACGCTGTTTCGACAATTTTTGGGTATTAGCAGTACACACTGTTGTTCCCAAGCTAGTACTAGCTGGGGTTGCGTTGCTTAACTTCAGTGATCAGATGAGAACTGGTATGTCCAACGCAATACAGCGGCTCCCTAGAATTCTCGTCTTGCCAGGACAGTGGTCAGGGTTTGATCCCGATCTAGCCCGGGTAATTTTTTCGGAAAGACGCAAGGGACATTGAACATCCCCGAAAACCGATTGGCGCCTCATTCCACTCCCGGGACATTCAGCACCAGACTTTTGGCTAAATATATAACAACAACAACAAAAAAAGATAAGGGGGCGATAAATTTCACGTGTTGCAAGATCGAATTGCACCCATGGAAGTGAATCATGCGTCCAGAAGAAGCAGTTGGCTAACAGTTGGAAGAAAAACAACAAACAACATTCCTTAGGAAATACAGAAGCAAGCATTACTCAACAAAGCATAGGAGAACACCTTAAGACAAACGTGAAGAAATCGGTAAAAATTAGGGGGGGGGACGGGGGAACCACACATTGTTTATCCGTTCCGCTTATCGACAGGGTGCTGCCGACAATTCTGCTTTCGACATCACTAACATCATCACCACCACCATCACAAACCACGTGATCAGAACACGGGTGCAATTCGAACAAAAACACAAGTGGGTGCCGCCATATTCCCGTCATACAGGCGCCTCATTCCAAAACTCCACGTGATCACGTGGGAGTACCTAAGATACAAGGGGGGCGCACCACTATGAGAGCGCAAAACCGCTTCCGTAAGAGAGTATCATCCTACACGTAACAGCTCACATATCGCTCTTCAATCCTTAACTAGTTAATAGAATCACTTAACAGGGTTCTTGTTTAGGACTGCTTCCGATTCATCACCATCATCCGACCCTTATCTCGCCTGTGGCAGGGTCGGGGTCCGCGGGTCAACTGAATATGCTCTGACTTGGGGAACCCCAGCCAGGCGTCTGAAACCTGCAGGAATATTAGCTGGGTTGTCTGTGGAGGGGGGATGCCGGCCTACTGCCGATTAAAAAGTGAAAATTTAGAATTGAGTACCAGGTCATAGGTCGCGGTGTGAGAGGGGGGGGACAGAGCGTGAGGGGTAAAAATAAAGCAGCACACTGTCTCTCATATAGTACTAATGTTTTGTGCGGTGGCGGCAAATACACGTCGTAAAATTTACTGCCAACTAAAATGCATAACGCGGTAACTAAGCAACATAAATATTAGTTATAGGCGCCATAAAACGTCACGGATCATCTCTTGACACACACACATACACCGACGACGACAATTAGGGCAGAGCACCGGAGGACAGGTGTGGAAATCATGGATGGGATGATGCGCAGAGGGAGAGGAGAAATGAGAGTACGGGTGTGGATTCAAGAAAGTAAAACGAAAAACTACAACCGGTGGTTAAGACGGAAAAGGTGAGGGGGTGGGTGGGGGAGGAGTCACAAGTAACAAATAGTTAAATCAGATCAACAACCACGGGCAAGGAGGTCAGGAGGAGCACTTCCGCCAACAAGTGTCCCATACTGAGTCCTCTAGTCCCAGTTCCCAGCAACATGACTACCCAAAATCTCCACATTTCTTTTAGCAATCTAAAGAGGGCGTGCAAAATTCGTCTCTTGGGACACGTGTTTTGGCGAAGATTCTTACACGGGACGGAGAGAAAAAAAAAGGATTCATGTGAACCAAAAGGGAACCATCACCATGACCACAGAATTCTTTAAGGACTTTTGAATCTTTATGCAGCCTAATGATCAAGAAAAGTCAGCTCCTCACAACATCACTACTGTCTAAAATATGTCCCAGGGCAGAAAGTTCCTAAAACTAGACGCAACTCCTCATTCCTTCACGCCGGATCCTAACTACATCTGACCCTAACCCGTCCAACAAATTTGAAAGAGAGCACGAAACCTCATCCAACAGTATTGACTTGCTAGTTGCAGGTTCAAACCTAGCTGAGACGAGTTGGTTCCTTTGAATGGAAGTGAACTCCTAAATGTGCCCTCCCCATATCGGACGGGAAGCAAAGCCGTGGTCTTTCTTATTTGAGGGAAATACGAACGACGTCGCCACACTACACGAAAAAGAACCCTTCCTATAAAATATAAATCGCCAAATTTTCATGTGTTGAAGGGAGTTCGCCCCCACCCCCGCGTCAGGTAAAAGGAATTGTCCTCAGAAAGAAGTTAGGTAGCCGTTAAATGAGGAGTGGGTTGTGACATTAAGTTGGTAGCCGGCTGCATTAAAATTATCGTCCTACAATTCATCCGTGGGCACCCAACTGGTCAAATGGGCGTACTCAGATGCTGCTCGCCGACACATTTTGATCGATGATTGTTCGTGCTCGTTCGCTAGTTCCAATTTTCGGACATATACTTTGCATCCCTTCAAATGTCCAACTTTTTGATTTATTCCCAAATTTCCGTATTACCTACTTGACCAGGGGAAAAAATATATTGCCCTCCCCCGTTTCCGAATCCAATGTGTCCAAGAACTTTTTTAATTCCCTGTTACGATCATCCTGGGGTACTACAAAACTAAAATTTAGCCCCTTCCCCCATTTCGAATCCCCGAAGAGCCCACACAAAGATAACCACATCTGAAGTGGCTATCAAATGACCTACATCTAAAAAAAACGAAGCACACTCCAGGACAGTATAAATTCATTCAAGAAATTCGGACATCACGAAATAGGAGGTTCCTGAAGGTAGTAGAAGCTAGAAACGGGGGAGGGAGGAGGAAGGGAGAGAGGCCAGGAACACTACTGCATTGTCGCCGGACAGTCACCGCCCCCAAACTGGCCCCGTCAACTACAGAATAAGAGCAGGGGAAGAAGACCAAGGGGTCCACCAAGGACTTCTGGTCAAACAATTGTATGAATTTTCTAGAAAAATGAGAAAACACCCGTTTTTCTCCCCCTCTCTATTATTATAATTATTGTAGTGGTAGTAAGTAAGCATTTGGCCCCCCCTTCCTCCCCACCGCTTTTTGTCCTTTCTTAACTATTTCCTGAATTCTCAGGCGGAAACAATGCCAGGTAAGGCGCCGCGGCGGTCAGTTCATCCTTCTTCCCCACACATTTCTTATTACTTCTTAAAAGAGGTATAAGAATGAGGTGTGGAGGAGAGGTGAGAAAGAAATGCAGGTGAGGGGGTGGATTGGAAACCTTGACCACAACGAGAGAGGGTCAACGCGTGCAACCAACACAATATTCAGGGGTGCCCTAAACAGGATGACGCATGCTGGGTCTAAAATTACAGCAAGAGGATAGACGGCGACGGAGATGATGGCAAGTGAGAGAGAGAGAGAGAGAGAGAGAGGGACGGGTCAAAAATTTGGAAGGAGAAGATGACCCACCCATATCCAGTAATGGAGAATGAATGGACAGAGTCAGGGGGAGGGCAGCAGCCAAAGAAGTAGAAACTTTGAAGGCACAGTCATTTATATGGGATCAGATGGAGTCCCGCGAAAGGAAAGGGGAGGACCCACATATCGGGTATTTGGCGGCAAAAGCGTCAGGGGTACAAGTGGAAATTTTTAACCCCCAAAGGCCACTGGAGGTAAAAAAAAAAAAAAAAGTGGGAACCTTTTAGAAAGAAAGGAGTTCTTAGTGGCCCTTTAGCACCCATCTTTCCAAGAAATAGATGCCTGCCTCTGCCCCTTCTCTCGTATCCCACCACCGGACACACACCACTGGTCCTTCACCTGCAATTCCTTGCCCGCCCTTCGTTTTCTTTACCCATCAACTGGTTTTACCCAGGCCTACAGCTATCGCATTCCTTACATACCTCAAGAAATACACACAAAAAAACTTTCTTTTTTATCCGATTTCCTATTTATAAATATAATAAATAAACCGACATCATTACTACTATCGCCACTCCATTCTGCACCCCTAACCCATCCCACACCCGAATTTAAGCCGGCGGTGCCGCCATAGGCACTACATCGGGCGCAAAGGAGTGAGAGAAGGACAAAACGACTCCCTATATGCTAATGACGATACTACTACATCATACGAATACGACGGGCGACTCATAAAAATGTCCTCAGGTGAGCAAGAGCGGAAGGGGAGGGGTTAAGTGCGTGATGGCGGCAAAAGTAGAGAGGTACGTGTATGGAAGGGGATAATAGGTCCAAAAAAACAGAATGCAACCTCCTCCACTTATATAAACACACATTTTTTGAACTTTTTGGCGCATGTGTAGCGCAGCCACATTCCAGTCACTGCTGCCGACGGCCCACAACATTCCCATTCAGGTAGAGGCCGAGAGCTGTCAGCAATGTGCGCGTGTCCAAACACACGCCATCTAGTGGCCAAAATGCACTCCAGATAATGACACTTCCGGCGCCTCGTCCTGACCCACTCCTCTTCCCCAATAAACATCCTACTTTCGTTCGTTGGTGTTTAAGGTCCCGTCAACTACAAGGTCATTAGAGACCCGTCCATTGCATAGTTCTAATGCATAGACGGCCCAGACACTACACCAATGCGACGATTATTGGGTCTTAGCAGTACCCAGCGACCACCCATGTCAGTACTAACTGGGCTTGCGTTGCTTAACTTCAGTGATTAGACGATAACTGGTGTGTCCAACGCAACTCTCCGCTCCCATAAACATCCTAATTCCATTCCGAATACAATAAAGTGGAAGGCGGCCCCAAGAAAAATAATACATAAAAGTGAGAGACAGCACGCCATCTATTGGTCGAAGTAGCCTAAATGACGTAATTTCCGCCCTCCCCCCCTCGACCTGGTCCTTTTCCTGCTGCAACTCCTCCACTTCCTAAGAAACACCCCAGAGTTCCATTCCGCAATAGTATAAAGCGTTATACGGTCCCAAGAAAAAAGTACAGTGTATATAAATTACGAGCAGAGAAACAGAGACTTCATAGCCATCTGGCATTATTCACGGCCCCTCCCCTTTCTATTTCGGGTGTGTCCTAAGACGACGGTGTGTGTGTGTGTTTAATGCCCTTTCACGTGTCGAGCATAGTATGCCGGAGGCGTCTCACACACTTTTTTTTAAAAAAAAAAAACTTTAAAAAACCTCAAAATAACCCTCTCCCTCCTCCTTTCTTCAACAACCAACCAGAGCAAATCAAAAGAAGTTTAGCGTTCGCGAAAACAGCACACCCTGTATCTGCCCTTTCATACGTCACTAATACATGGCTCACCAGAAATAGCACACTACATTATCATCACGGAGGAAAAGGCTGCTGAGAAAGGAGGTGGTAAGCCGAAAACGCCCCCCCCCCCCACCTTAAAATATACGTGTAATTCGAACCCCTCCCAAACATTACACCCTCCATACGATGACCCTCACAACACCATTTCCTCATACCCCCCCTTACCCCCTCCATGCGGCATATTTTATTACGACTATTTCGTGAGCATATTTTCGCGCTTTCCTTTATTTTTCGGGTACGAAGAAGAAGGCCTAAAACTAGTAACGAGTAAGGGGAGGAGGGAAAGAGGCTGAGGAAGAGAATAGGGAAAGGGGTGTTAAGACGTCTAAAGAAGTGACCAAACCGAAGACGATCACCCTTATAGCGATCACTTCTATAGGGCACCGTCCTGTGCAGTGCATGCGCTTGTCAACGTGTAAAAAAAACGCCATCCTCAATTAAGCCTATTTCCAGCAATACGAACGTCGTTTGTGAGAAACGACAACAACCGTGGTTCGAACCCGAGTACGTCTAAGAAAACGCAAGGAACCAGACAAAACTCGACTCGCGTCTTTCTCTACCCTTCTCCATCAGTTCCGGTCAAAGAGAGACGGAGACGAGACGAGGACAGTGTCTACCATGGGGAAGGGGATAGCAAACGAACAGGTAAAGATGTAGGGCGGGGTGTGGAAGGAGTAGGGCGTGAGAAAGCGAGGGCAAATATAATCCAAATCATTGCAGCCCATTTCTGCCCTTAAAATTAAGCGGCTATGGGCTTCTTTCCTCTCCGCAACACATTCATGCTCGCTGCATGCCAAGGGCAGTAGGCAAACTTAACAACTCCCACACAAAAGAAAAGGAGGGGGAAGAGGCCCTTTAGGCTTAAAAATAACCAACGCTAGGCTAGGGGGTCTCTTGTAGAGTTGTGGTGGACTAGCAGTTTGCCTTATATTGGTTACCTGCCAACATTCCAATGAAAAGATATCTCAAAATGGCGCAAGAAAACCGAATCCAAAAATAGAAAATATTTGGGATAGGAAAGAAAAGGCAAGACACGAGACGACGTCATGACGTCATCCCCGTGGTCCAGTGGTCAAAATGGTTATATACAGAAAAAAAAACTGATGGGGTGGGAAGCAGAAGTATGCAATGGAACCCGAGAGGTCCGGTTTTTTTTTTTTTTACTAGAGAATGGACAATATGTGGTAGAACCATTGAGCCCCGTATGGTGGGACAACACGATGGGTACGTTGGGCATTCGCCTAGCATGCAGATGAGTCCGAGTTCAAAACCTCGTGGAGGTATGCAGACATGGCTCCACTCTTGACCTCTGTAAGAGACTGATGTGCCCCAAGTAAAATATGAGCAAGGGAGGACCAAATAAATATATAAGAAATAGTCATTTTTTTTTCAGATTGTTAAAAGATTATATTACATCTCAACACGGTTGATTAGGGCCCTTTCCTTATTCAGCTTCGTGGTCCTTTATGGGCTTAATCTGAAATTTGACTCCAAAAACACGTCACACAAAGTTCCTTTTTTGAATAACAATACTACCGCCACATCAAAATAAATCCTTAAAAAGTTACCTCATTTTTTCAAGGGGCACGAAAGGGTGTCTACAAGGCTGAGTTTACAAAAAAAAAAATAAATATTATTTTCTTCAACCCAAAAAAAAAAAAATAATCGATAGTGCCCTTAATTTTTATTTCAATTCTGACAACACTTGCCGCAGCAAATTCGCGAAATTAAAGAGTATCGGAATGACGGGCCCGGTTAAGACCTAGGCTTCTACTATCGCTTATTAATAAATTAATGAAAAAATAAACACTCTAGAGAAAAGGGCAGATATAAAAGTTTAACATTCTATAAGGTCCCTTTCAACGACGGATACATAACTGTCTCAAATTGAATAATCTCAAAACAACGCCTAACCAAAAAATTATTCACGTGTCCGATATAAAAATGAAACAAAAAAAAAAAAAACAACAGGAAAGTGCTCTTTCTGACCAAATTATTCCCAAGCCCCTTCAGATGCAACGACGAGAAACACAAAGTGCCCTAACGTACTGGATGGAAGGTGTCCTTTTCCTCCACTATTACCGACAAGAAAAGCGTTATCATCATCATCAAAATGGCCCTTTACGCGCTTGACAATATTCGAACATCTTTCGCGAGTTATCGTGAGCAGGGAGAAGGGGCCAGTGGGGTTAGGGGCCAGTCTTGACCAACAACCTTATGGACAACAGCATCTTCTCAAAGACACCAGCAACGGCGACGTCGTCGTCGTCGGTCAGTCGGCCAAAACGAAAATAGACAAATTTTCTGCCGCAGAAACAACAACACAAACACCGCTCTCGCATAGTCTTGTGCTAATTAGACCGGTCTTAGACGATTCCTTCAGAGGCCTGCGAATTTCCTAAACAAATCAATACTCTCACCTCCAAACCTTCTTCTCCACCTTACAAATACCTCCCCCACCCCACATCCTACCCCCTCTGTCCTTCCTTCGGACAAATCATTTTCTCTAGGTTATGTCACTCAAAACATTCTAAACTTACGTTTAAAAGGGCCCTTTCTAGAAGTCTTCCTTCAAGGTGTTTCCACAATTTCAATATACCAATTAAGCAACTCCTAACCCTTTTCCCGTCTATGGCAGGGTCGGGTACCCATTTGTCCCTCTGAATGGACACAGGGTGATATATTGGACATAGTTTTTTCTGCAGCCGGTTGCCGGCCAAAGCTGCACCCCTACGCTTATTTATCGTCGGTCTAGTGTTCGTTGGGGAATGCTACCGACGCCAGGGGGCGAGCTCCTACACATGGAAATTTTGCCTCATCTACCCGTTGCGTAGTAGAGAGGGTTCTTTTCCGTGCAAGTGCCATCGTACACCCACACGGGACCTCGGTTTTACTTCTCATCCGAAAGAAGGCACACTCGCGGCTTCTCTCTCGCCCGAAAGAAGCCGACCCACCACGGTCCAGTATCGAACCTAGAACTACTGGCGTAGTTGCCGAGTGAGCTAACCACTACGCCACCGCGGCGGGTCCACAATTTCAATATACCAATTGAAAAGCAGAAAATCAACAGCTAATGGACTTCCTCCCCCTCCCGTGTCCGAGCTTTTTTTTGCATACTGACCCTCTCCCCACCCCTCTGCTCAAGCTACATGCCCGATTGACTTTCTTTATCACCAACCTCTTAGCTCCAAAGTTACTTAACTAAACCTAAGCGGAAGTAAGAGGCTAGAGATGGCATGCAAGACCAGATTTTGGCAATTCCAAACCAGAAAGTCTAAGCCAGGATCGAACCTGCACAGTATGATTTCGCCAAACAGACGACAGACTAACAAGGGGTAACTTCCCCATTAGGGTCATTTCAAGAGACCTAATCAGTCCTTTTTGCGCTACGGTCAAATGGGCCTTAATGTCATCATCATCTTTCCAAAAAGGACCTTTCGACACTCTAAAATGCCTTAACGACAGAGTACGGGACAGGGAGAAGGGTGTGTGCAGTGACAATACATGGCATATATAAGTGATAAGCCTTAACCCCCTCCTGATAACGAAAAAAGAGGGGGAGTGAATATAGGACAGTACTTGGCCCCTAACAATTTAAAAGTCAGTCAACCAGCCTATTCCCATCTCAAATCTTTAAAAAAAAAACGAGGGAAGGAAGTGAGTATGAAAACATCCTGTGCAGTCGGTGACCCACCCCACACAACCCTCATTCACCCACGCACTTCGGAAAGGACAGAAGAAGGGTGAAAAAAAAAGAAGAAACAGAGGATTCCCGTCCATCGTCTTCCCCTCTCCATCCCGTTCCCAAAATAGCACAGTGGGACAAAAACTTCACATCCAACCTCTAACCTCAAAGATCCTGAACCTTCTTCGCCATTTCTCCAAGAAAATACTGTAGGCCGTTTAAAAAAGTGACACCAGAAACCAGAGTGCCGTATCAGGTGTGTGTGGGACCGGAAGTAGTGGCGGGGCGGGTAAAGGACAGGCCCAGATAAAATTGACCATTAAATCGAGCCCTATATTGATGGAGTCGGCCATGCTGAAATTCTTACACGGAGAAAAAACAAATCTCGCATCCGTACGAGAATTCGAACGAGATCTAGACAAAATGTCAAAAACAGACAGGTAAAGAAGTAGAGAGCACTTGGCCCACATGAGGTAGTGGCTATTGATGGGGAAGGGTGGAGAGAGCCGACATCCCACATCCCTGCATATTCCAATTGGATTAACGCATCTCCCTAGGTTGCAAAAATGGCGGAGGGAGAAGGGTACGGCCTCCCCCTCACCGATATCACGTGGCATTGAGAAACAACGCGCATGACATGTTGTCGCAGGTTCGACGCTGGTCTAGATGAGTGGTTTGAACCTAACGAAATAGAAGCAACCTCCTACTGCACCTTCCGTCCCAAATGGGTTTGTTTTGTTTGTTGGTGTTTTAGGGCCCTTCAACTACAAGGTCATTTAGAGCCCCGTCCACAGTGTAGTTCTTATGCAGAGACTGCACAGACACTACACTAATGCGACGATTTTTGGGTCTTAGCAGTACCCAGTTTTCCCAAGCGGCCACCCATGTCAGTACAAGCCGAGGTAGCGTTGCTTAACTTCAGTGATCGGACGAGAACTGATGTGTCCAACGCAATTCATCGCTCCCGTCCCAAATGGGAAAGTCGTAGTAGCTACGCGTGATGCGCATAGCCACAAAATCAACAAAATTTTCAAATAAAGGAGCCCTCTCCCCCTGGCGTCGGTAAATTACCTGGAGTAATCACAAAGACAGGGGGAGGGAAGAAGCACACATGACCTCAGCTGGGATCGAACCTGCAATATGACGATCACAAAGCACGCACCTTACACTACGAATTATCATTACTAAAATTTAACCAGAGGCGACTCATGGGGCAGGCAAACCTAGGCCCGCTGCCTAGGGCGGCAAATTTCATAGGGGCGACCAAATTACAGAGGTACTTCCTTGCTATGCAGTCTATCCGTCATGTAAAATGTTCATAGTCCTGGGGTTCCCAACTGTGATTGGTGGGGCCTTTTCTAAATGTTGACTTTCTCGAGGCGCCTTGTTGCAGAGCCTTAGCAATGCATTAGCATTGGGACAAATGCCAAGGGCGTGAGGGACGCTCGGGCAATTTAGAACTGCATTAAATTTAATGGGGGCGGCAGCGATAGACCCACTTGCCTAGGGCGTCTGAAGCTCACGAGCCAAGCCTGAAACGGGGCGGGCCGGGCCTGGAAACGAGTTAGTTTAAAAGTAAAGCCCTGCAAAAGAGTGGTGGTTGTTGTTGTGTTGGTGTTTTAGGGCCCTGCAACTACAAGGTCATTAGAACCCCGTCCACTGTGTAGTTCTGAAGCAGAAACTGCGCAGACACTACACTAATGCGACGATTTTTGGATACTAGCGGTACCCAGTTTTCCCAAGCGGCCACCCATGTCAGTACTAGCTGGGGTTGCGCTGCTTAACTTCAGTGATCAGACGAGAACTGGTGTGTCCAACGCAATTCGCCGCTCCCCAAAAGAGTGGTAACTGACCTGCGATATTCAGTTAATAAATAATCAGGTGCAAGGAGAAGGTGTGGGGGGATGTGTACGAAAGGAACCAGTTACCTCTCTAGTGGACTTCACAGAAAATACCTGACATTCTTTACAGATATCCTTCACGTTCTAAAGACACCATCCTCGAAAGAGAAGCGCTGTTGCTCGCCAGACGAATGCATGAGTGTACACGTGACCAGAGGACGCATGCGCATCATCCCACAAAAAAAGGCAGTTGTGGGAAAAGAGAACCGGCACAAGAAAAGGAGGGGAAAGAGGAGCAAAAAAAAACACGGCGACAATTT
This sequence comes from Trigoniulus corallinus, assembly GCA_013389805.1. NCBI lineage: Eukaryota > Metazoa > Arthropoda > Diplopoda > Spirobolida > Trigoniulidae > Trigoniulus > Trigoniulus corallinus. Next base: position 7,886,222 of record JAAFCE010007744.1, read on the forward strand.
CAAAAGGTTCCATGGTCCCAGTCACATTCAAAGGCAGAGGGGGTAGGGGTAGAGGGTAAAGAAGGGCAAATACAAGGGTAAAGAAAAACAACCCAATTTACCCTACACACACCTCGTCGTCTATCTTGCTGAAGAAAAAACATTTCATGTCTTGAAGACACTTGTCTTCCAACAAGCAGCCTAGTGGACGGATAGCCACCTCAGGAAGTGGCCAACCAAAAAAAAATTTGGGAATTACTTCAACCCATCTTCCTAATCTCGGCCGCTGGTGTCCACTAGGACTACAAGGAAAACTCTGGTAGCTCTATGTTACTACTACTACACCACAACGGTTTTCTCCAATTCTCGGTCCTTACGTCCGTCCTTTGATTTCCCAGTGTCCCAAATATGGATAGAGTGGAACATGAGTAAAGGTCCCAAGCTATTTCGCTAGGCTATAAAGAATACACGCCAATTTCAGGTGTGTTGATAAGTCAGAGATGAAAGTCAAAGAGGACATGAGCAACGTAGGGTATGCGACAGCGAGGATGGAGGGTGGACGAAGGGGTACATAACTGACCACTCCTTTTACCATGTAGAAGTTACAGAGACCTTAAGTCCTCGGAACTAGAGTCGATTCGCAGGCTGCCCGACATCGATATTAACCGCCCTAACGACATATTATTATTATCATCATCAATGTTCTGAGGTCCGACAGTGTAATGAACACATTATCGGGGGGGGGGGGGGGCGACGACGACGAAATATCTACACCTCTCTAGAGCACGAAAAGGGCCTTATTATTCCAGAGATAGACATATAACCGTATTTCACCTTATTAACCGTTGATCATCCCAAAGCCCTAACCTCATTCAACGGTACTTTCAACCAATAGACAATTCCCTATCGAGTTCTCTTCGTGCCGTGTCCCAAAAATATTCACATTTGACGCTAATAACCAAAGGGCCTTTCTCTTCTTTTTTTAAGCTCACCCAGAAGAGGACCTCACCAACGACATGTCCTCTAAGAGATTCAGCATTTAAGCCTTTCCAAAAAATTAAGATGACTGCGCAGAATACAAAGGGATCGAAACCAACTACATAACATTTAAAACTAAGGTTCTCTCGAGTGATGTGCCTAACGTTGTTGTATAGGAATCAAAGGGCCGGTAAGTAAAGGGCAGTTTTACAAACTTGCAAATTGAGTTCAATATGGTAGAAGAGGGATGGATGCTCATGGCTTGACAAATAAACAGCTACTTTTCTATTCAAATAAACGTCAGATGGTATTCCCGGGGAATTTGAAAATCTTCCATCAAAGGGCCTATACGAACATTAGGACCTAGTCATTCAAAATATTATACTGCTGTTTTAAGAATTCTCACACTTCAGTTTAGTGTAAGGAAAAGCAACCTTCAATTGCAACACAAATTAAACGACGGGTACCCTAAAAGAATCAGAAACCATGGTTCACGTGATCAAAAAAGTGCCCTAAACTAGGGCCCCTTTCACCAAAAAACAGACAACACCGGCGACTACGACTTTAAGGCATAATATAAAGCAAACTGCAAAACCGACGCCAATCACTAACTTCAAGACAGCAATCGATCAACGGAATTGCGCACCAAAATATCTTTTTTTAAAAAAAAAAGAAGGTCCAATGCGACGCCATCTTAGGACCCGACAATTCTGTATTCAATCATCATCTATGTATGTGAGTGGAACACCAACAGTAAAATGAATTACAGGCCTTAATAAAACTGGACCATTAAAATATGACAAATGACGACAGTGCCAGTAAAAAGAGCCCATTCAAAAAACACTTCATTTTGTTGGGTTTATTCGGTTATTTCACATCGGTCTATCAGCCTTTAAGGTCATTTACCGACACCAGAGGGCGACCTCCTACACTAGACACTTTGCCGTCATCTCACTATATTTTTCTCCACATGGAAAGTTCCATTAGTGCCCGAACACAAGTTCACGGATCCGTATTTCCCCGTATGGAATGGAGAAAAGGAGCTTCCCGCCATTGGTTCCCTTCTCAAAAAAATCCACCAGATTCCGCCAGGGTCGAACCTCTGATCATGAGCTTGAAGCGTCAAGACACGCCATCAAACAAATTATCGAAGCGATGCTCAAGAACGCCACAGGATAAGACGGCCGTCACGGTTCAATTCCATAAAAGGACCATTTCAAATATGGGCGTCAAACGGGGTCGCCACGTGGCGAACATTTTGACTGCAGCCAGGGCGCCAAATTCCATTCTATCGTCCAGGTCCAGGAAAGAAAACCGGACATATCGAGTTGTCACTTCAACAACAGTAAACATATCAAAAGGATACTGAGGGGGTGCATCTTTGGCACCCAATTCCTAAAAACAGATCCATAAAGCAAAGGAGAAAAACTGGAGCCTAAACAAAAAAAGATGGACCAGTGTGTGGCCAATGACAGGAAGTTAGCTAACCAAACAACAACCAACAACATTCTTGACCACTACTACTACAGGTGACGATTCAGAGAAGCGAGATCTTTCGAAACCCGTCTAAGGGTCAACCCCCCCCTTTAATGACAATGTCTTGAGATTGGGTAAAGTTCACCCACCTTTCGTCTGAGAAGGGGTGGTGGTCAATCACGCGTCATCTTCAATGTTATCACAACATCTAGAAATCACCAAAATGGTCAAGTGGTCAAGTGTCACTTTGTGACCAATCTCATTAACCATTCATCGCGTTTTCTCTCTCATCTTTCTTCTCTAGCTCTCCTTACTCCTTCCGTACCCCTTTCTATCCCTTGCGCCCAGGTATAGCCCGCCTTGCCTTAAGAGACAACGCAGGGATTAAACAGCACACGATTCTCAGATGGGACATCCCACCATCAATGAGACTAGCAACTATGTCAACACAAAATACGGTGGAACTATCCATGGACCAATCCACACACAAATTTGACAACGAAATATCCAAAAAAAAAAATACCGACATTACTTTAAACACAGGTATGCAGGAGGCATGACTCCCAAAAATCCACATTTGGGACACTTTGATGCACTTCACACAACACTCCCACCGCACTATAAGAAATATCCGAAATCCACCATGACCAGTCAGTCACATCAGTGTCCGGAGTAGTCCAGACATCACAAAACCAGTGTGGAAGACGACACTGGTCCTATCCTGTCCCGCTCCCAAAAAATAATCCTGGGTACAGGACAAGAGTGAGAGAAAAATCCGAGTGGAAACTTACTTTTTCCCGCCAATTTTCAGTTCTTCACTCTCGGGGTCACACATACCTTCCATTCTCCCCTCTGCTGAAAAAAAAGAGACCACAACCTTTTCACCTTCCCTCCTTTGCCCTTCGTCCTGCGATTCTTGAACACATAACCACCACCCTCGTCCTCTTCCCTTCTTTTCGCCTGCTGATGAAAAAAAAGGCCCACTCCCCACACACATATACGAGGCACATCGTACCATCAGTGTCCCGTCCCGTCCCCTGGATAGGGGAGAAAAAAAAAAGAAGAAGAAAAACCCGCCAAAATAACCCTCCTCATTTCTCAAGAATTCCCACGCTCTCCTTCTATTGAATACCTAATGGTCACTTCTAGGGCCCTTTTCTACACATACACACAAGTTAAAAATGTATCTTAAATCTTTTAAGAGTGGGTTCATCTCCACACCCCTCCCTCTTCTCCCTTTTCCTTCACCCACGTCCTGCACCCTTCTTCTTCTTCTTTTAGATTCCACAGAAGAAAAACTTACAAAAAAAATATTTAGTTCATACCGATTTCATCCGAAAAAAATTTACCGTATATTTTCAAGGGCGATGAACAGGGGATGTGGGGAGGGGAGAAAGAAGGACACATCCGATTTGACCACTCACCGAAAGCGCAAAAAATATGCGTGAGGGAAGGGTGTGCATGACCGCCTGTCAAAAAAAAAAGGTCCCATTCAGAGATTACCAAATATTTTAAAAAAAATAATTCAACTACCTTCTCATCTTTTCTATCACTCCGTGTAACCCCTTTCACCCCGCCCTTATCGGACATGCTTGTCCACTATGTCCCCTCTTTTTTTTTTAAGTGGCCAACTACAGGCTTCGATTTCTTAACAGCACCTTGCAAAAACATGGTTCAAATCAAACCACGGTAAAGAGTTGATGCTAAAAACAGATAGGACGGAACGAATGGAATGCTGCAACCAATTAATCCTTCAATGCCCAAGAATCACGTGCGAGGGGGGGGTCAAGGTCTGTCTTGGTGCTCTCAACTGACCATAACACTGACCAGTTACACTCCTATCGCGGTGATAGAGCATATCCAAATCTTCAGGAGAGCACAGACAAGGTTGTTCTCAGTGGAGATAAAGAGGGGTGACGGTGGGGTGCCGAGGGCCTTCCACGAGTCACCAAAGTCCGGCTCAACCCAGAGCCACTCCTAACCAAGTCCAAAAATGCGGAAGAACGCACCCTAGATATTCATCTGAGATTATTCATCCAACAACATTCCTCCAAGATGATCCATCCATGACGAAAATCATCCCTGAGAAAATGATGACGACGACAATGTCCATTTGCTGCACTATGGCTTCCAAACACACCAATTCAAACAGAATTTGACAGCAGCACCAATGTTCCTATCATGCCCCAACTGAACATCGTCTTTAGGGCCATCCCCGCTCCCCGCCTAACGAAAATCATCCAAAAATGGGCTTCCTCTCATTACAGTTGCACAGGATCTTACACACCTCGGACAATAAAATCTCCTCTTCCCTCCCCCACTTCCAAAAAAGAGGTAGTCTGCAACAAGAAGCGAAAGGGGTACATGGGTCCAATGTAAGGACCAAGGGAATCATCGAACAAAATTACACCTCTCAAAGAGGTCCTTTTTCTCCATAGTTCCCCTCCAAAAAAACTGCTGTCATCGTGACCATAAAAGTACGATAATCGTCGACTCGTCGCCGTCCTCACCGAGGCCGCCTCCGCTGCCGTCATCGTCGCGCACTCGGTCAACAACAACAACAACAACCCCTGAAAATATGATGAGAGAGCTTCACCTTTTAACTCGTTATCGTCCCAAAAATTGTCCACTATCCTCCGAAATTCGGTCAAAAATGGGGTATGGCACGAGTACAAGCCGCCGGAAACCGACACGGCCCAATAGGCGCTGGTCCAACCAACATATCCATGCATTCCACAAGATCCAAAAACAACCTACAAATCCCACATTCAGGGAAAAAGGACATCGCTTGATAATAAATACGTCGTAGACGACTGACTATCGGTCAACGAGAGTTCAAAGGTCAAAACGCCCCAAATCAAACTCAAACCCCTCTCCCCTTAACATTCCAGAGACTCAGTTAAAAATCCTACCGAGAGCAGGATGAGTCGAGGTCCTTTATAATATTAATAGTCTATATTCCACTAGTAGATTTAAGAGAGGGAAGTTATCATCCACAATTCAAACGTCCGAAAAAAAAAACATAGGGCCCTTTCAAAAGTATCCAGAGTCATTACCGAAAAAAGTGACCATAACTAATCGAAGGAAAGCAGGATGTTTTAAAACATCCTTAAAAAGGGTTCAGACGGAATCACGAGGGGACCATATGCAGCAACGCAACATTAACTGTGTCGTCCTTCTAATACCGGTATAGAAAGAAGTCCCAGGACTCATAGCATTGGGCTCACCATAATTCGGACAATGGACCTAAGCAGATGAAGAAAGTTAGCCCTACGGTCTTCCTGTGGGGTGTGTGTAGGAGCGCCCTTACAAATGAAGGCCAGTTGAAATGGGCAGTTGAAAGTAGAAAGAGGAAAAAAAATCCTAGAAAGCGGCGGGAATATTTGTGCCTTTTCGTTAGGTCATGGGTCATTTATTACATGAGTACATTCTTCTCATTCCAATGGCATTCCTACCCCCCCCCCCTTCCTGTGCTCCAAGTCTTACCCTCTAACAAGGGAAAGAGTTACCATTCATTCAGAGATTTGGACACTTTACTGATTTGCTCAGTAAAGTGTCCAAAAACAGCCCTAACACTACCCCCATTACAGAATAAAGGAATTCCCCAGGACCCGACCCAAGAAAATGGGACAACTTCTACCAAAATGTGCCACCGTCTTCGTCCTCTGAAAAATGAAAGCGAATTTCGAAGTCAAATCAGAGAATCTTGAATTTGACTATGGTGATGCTGCTGTTTTTTCTTCACCTTCCTAAAAATCAATATTCCTAAAGAGGGCGCTCGTGAAATTGGAGCAGTTCCCATTACTGCCTTTCGGTAACCGTAAAAAAATTCGGCATCCAGGGCCAGGCAGCAGCGATCGCCGGCGCCACCCAGCACCAAAAAAGGAAAAGAATTTTCACTTACAATTGAGACATCAGATCCCCATCTCTAGCTACCAGGTACCCGTAGAGGAGCCGGTCATTCTGACAACGACATGGTGGACCATGACACCCCTCGAAAACAGAATCCCCCTGTTTGTAACCCAGTAAGGATCCAGTAACACAAAGGACCCTATTAGACCACGCAAACGGGCACAACGGAGATTAATAATTCCGGGATAAACGTCATCCACGAGTGACTTCTGACCTCCAGGAAACCTTTGACACCAACAAAGGTGCTGTGTAATGATCAGACAAGTCCTCTTGTTCTCATTTTTGGCTCCAAGTTTCGCAAGTCCGCGGTCGCTTTACCAAAATTCCCGACCTGAAGGATTAGGGGAAAAATGGTTCCACTTTCCCACCACTGAGACGGCGGCAGCAGAAGAGCAATTTTAGTGAGCTGACGGGTGCTTCAAGCACCTATGAATTCAACATGGGACGGTAAAAGCCGGTGTCGTCCAAGGAGTGTGGACACACGGTCTCCACACCTTTGACAATCATTCAAATACGGAAAGAAATGCTCAGGATGGCCAAAATTCTCACGAATTTGAGCTAACCCTCGGTTCCAGATAGAAGGCTTCCATGAAATAAGACCCCATCCCATTAGAAGAAGGGATCGAATCCGATTTCGGGACAATTTAAAACAATTCCTAATTTAAGAAATGACTTCTACTCTACAGTAAATAATTCAAATTTACAAAACACCAAAAGCCATTTACGGAGGCCAGAGGTTGGAGTTGCAACCGGAGGTCTGGCAAGCACCTCCCAAACCTGAAATTGGTCCCAATATGCTTACATTTTCCCGTGTACAAAGAGTTACATCTGATTTGGGATAGTAAGGCACACTCATAAGCGAAATTGTGCACAATGCTATCGATAACTACTCGCCCCATAAGCAGACGAGATTTAAGGCTACCCCTGCTCAAAGCCAAAGCAACTCCTATACCCCATTTTTCCCACCTATGACAGGGTCGAGTATCCATCTTGCACTTCTGAATGGACACAAGGGTGGTATATTGGACGGTGTTTTTCCCCAGTCGGCTCCAGACCAAAGCTGCAACCCCTATGCTAATTTACCGTCGGCCTACTGCTCGTTGGGGTACTCCACCGACGCCAGGGGGCTAACTGCTGCCTCACCTACCCGTCGCATGGTTGCTGTTGTTGTTTGTTGGTGTTTCAGGGCCCTTCAACTACAAAGGTCATTAGAGCCCCGTCCACAGCATAGTTCTTATGCAGAGACTGCACAGACACTACACTAATGCGACGATTTTTGGGTATTAGCAGCACCCAGTTTTCCCAAGCGGCCACCCATGTCAGTACTAGCTGGGGTTGCGCTGCTTAACTTCAGCGATCAGACGAGAACTGCTGTGTCCAACGCAATTCGCCGCTCCCCGCCGCATGGTAGAGAGGGTTCTTTCACGTGCAAATAGCATCGTACACCACACGGGACCTCGGGTTTACTTCTTATCCGAAGGAAGGCGCACTCGGGGCTTCTTTCGGGCGAGAGAGAGAGAGCGAGAGGGGCCCCGACAATCACTCTGTATTGACAGAAACTATCTTCTTCAGTCAGAATCGAACCGCCAAATCACTAACTTCATCCCAGAGTAGGATTCCTTAATTCCTTACAAGACATCGTGGGTTTCTTTTCTGGTTAATTGTAATACCTCCTGCCTAAAAACTTTTAATATTTAATTTAATCGCTCACTAAACTACTAGGCTATGATGTGGGTGATGGGACAGTTCAGAATGACGTTCTCCTTACTCGTATCCAGTGGACACACACCCGAAATTTTCGGCTTTCCTTTAACCCTTTCTTGGCAAAATCCAGGAAGATAAAAGTAATCCCTAAAAGATGCCTTCCCTGACGAAATCCAATATCCAAAAAAATAAAGACTAATAAAAAAAATTTGCCCCAAATGGACAGCACATCATTACTACTACTACTACTACCTTCTGGAAATTACGACAATGAGTCGGCCGGCAGTCAGTTCCTGGGACAATGACAAGAATGGACAAGAGCAAACAATCACCACTCAACAATGGACAGCAGGCCTTAATTCAACTCGGGATTCCAAAAAAAAAAAACCCCAAATCTATTATTCTGCAGAAAAGACGACAGTTATCACAACTCCTAAGTAGTGGTCAAGACGAGAGGAGAGGTGGGAGGGAATAAAAAGGGGTAACAGATATTTTTTAGACTTAAGATATTTATTCAAGATTTAGCCTCTGTCTCTCTCCTCTTCTAAGAAACGAAAACAGGGGCAATAGCCTACTAATAAACATTTCAAATTAATAAACAACATGGACCTCCTCCTCCTCCTCCTCTCTCAATGTCAAGGAACAAGGGCTGTACGCACCAACAGAAGGTGGCAATGTTTCACTTCTCTTTGGTCGGAGGATCTCAAAATTCAAAGTCACCATCACCAAAATATTTCACCATCCGACACCCCTCAAACAACATTAAAAATACGAAAACTGAGAGCCCCTCTGTCACCTCACAACTCTCTCTTGGGTTCAATCTACTCTTTCTTGTCAGATGTTAAGACAGTTCAGTGGATGAACACTGGATCATCACAAACCCATCCACACACACATTAACCCCTTCCTCTTCTCTTACACAGAAAAACGGACTTCCAGACATCAAAATGACCCAATGAAATTCCTGACTACATCATATATCTTAACTCTTGACACACATCTGACTTTGTGTCAATTTCAGAGTCACTAAACCATCAAGGCTCAACAACAAAAGTCAGAGGGCAGACAACGGTCCCACACACACAAACTGAAATTCCTGTAATGGGACGTTCTACTCGAGGCAGCCGAGTGACTACGAAATGCTTCCTCCGCCAAAGGCACACACTTCTTCAACGTCATCTGAAGTTAACCATCAAGGCTCAACAACGGGCGATGCAAGGAAGTAAGGGGCAGGACAACGGCCCCCCCCCCACACACACACACATACACCCAAATGCATTCCTGTACTGAAACGTTTTACTCGAGCACTTTCGGCCATTTCTGCCAAAGACCCGTACGAACTTCCAAATGGCCCACAGTTAACTAAACACCAGAAGGTTCGCAAAAGGTCCAAAGAGAGATGGAGGAGTAGAAGTGGTCCGTCCCTATAATTTAACTCGCAATCTCCATGAAAATAAACTCAGTGTGCTCGCAAACGCCATTTCATGCGAAAACCTAATATGGCAGAGAGAACATACATAATGGCGCGCTCGTGAACTTTGTTTAAACGGAATTATTACAAGCAGGCCAAAACGAAATTGGACTCGAAACCACACCCAGAAAAAAGAAAATCCCTCATCAGCAGTGCATAATCAACTAGAACAAAGGGCCCTGGAAGACTCGTCGGCAGCAGCCATCGAGGAAGAGGAGGAGGAGGCACAAAGAAATACACAAAAGAATAATACGTTTTGTATTCCGAGCATCTTTCTTTCATCATTTACTCAACTAAATGTTCACGAACAGTAGTCCACACTCCGTCAACACGGTGCAGCAACTCCTATTGTATTCAAATCAGAAACAACTCCTCAGAAATGAACTTCCACTTCTTGTCGTCTCAGGAGAAGGTTCGTTTCTAGAGACTCTCTATTAAAATCCGCCGTCACATTTTTAGGGACACACAAACACATCACAGCAATTCTTTCTTCATCAACTTAACCGATCAAGAAACAAAATTCGAGTACAGACCCAGACAAACCCTGGGAAATCGTGTTGAACACAACACCGCTTACAGAACAACAGGGCTAATTACGACCCGAGAAACGGGGGCAAGAACAGCAAGAACGCCCGGACTCGAAACTGAAATGGATTGGTTAGTAGTTCTCACAACAAGAAAAATCAAACTCAAAACTTACAACAACGACGCAGAAGACGACGAGAACAACAACGTCAAGAAATATCGATATCCGGTCACCCATTTGTCCAAAGATACCCATCATCTGGGTCTTATTATTATTATTAGATACCTCGCAGAGCCGGCTAGAGCTGGTTGCCTTGCACCAGAGTCTTTGATGTGCTGTTGAGGTGGCGGGAAAGAAAAGGAAAAGAGGGAGAGGGACGTGGGGAGCCGAGAGGAAAGACACACACACACACATGAAAAACAAACTCTAGAAGCACCCTTCCATCAGAAACAACAACTGAAAGGTAAGACCTTGATGACGAAAGTAGTGCACCACCACACAACTCTTTGCCCCAAACATCACCAACAAGGGAGAGATGAGGGAGACAACGACAGCGTCGGTGAGACAGACAGAAAGATAGTTTGGGGACACCAATCTCACACACACACACATTCGTCCCCGCGGTGCTCGTGCCCCCTCCCCCCAAAAAACAACAAATAGACAGATGCCTAAAAATAGAGTAAAACCCCTCCTCCCCACACATTTCCCTCTTCTTACCAAATTCTCTCCGTCATTCAACAGCCTCTTCCGATGGTTTGCACCGAGTTGACGACGCACGCAAAACTTAATTCGAACTTATCGTTTGGATAAGTCGATATCATTTCCCAAAATGGGATCACATCAGTTGTTCCCACTCCTTCAAATCTCATCATCCCCTTACCCCCACACCTTCCTTCATCTTCTTTCGTTGCAATACTTCTTTCTCCATTTCTCTCTTCCAGTCAGCAAGCAGCCTGCGCCCCAATGAAGAATCAAAGCTTCGTATGGGTAGACTCATCCTGACTTTACGTACATGTTAATAACACGACAGGACAGCCATTTAAGGGAATGTTTTGGCAACTGTGGGGGTTTTCACGCAATTTTTCCTCTCTTTCTCCCTAGTATAGGATGCAGAAGGACTGATATACGATACAATATATACAGTGGTAGTGGCATGATGATGGTGGTAGTGGCGGTGGTGGTGCAGAACATGCAGGCCCAAATAACCTCTCTTGTCTTTCTCACACTCACCACCCTAATAGAGGAGCAGATGACAACCAGTCTCAAGAGGTCCTAAAACCAACCCCAATTCCTACCTCACCTTTGCAATGAACCTAACACTGGTGTGTCTGCTCCTCTGGTCTCTTTCGCTCGATTCTTCCTAACAAAAAAAAGGCAAAAAAAAAAAAAGAACAGCCAATGAAATTCAGTGGGTTATTATCACCTAGTGACCAACACCATCTCGCTTCTGTGAACCAATGAAACCATCTGGCACAGCCTGGTTAAAGATGCAATAGAATTATTACCGCTGCCTAAAAACTCCTTCCGCCAAAAAAGAAGTGTTATTAACTATTACTACCACTACTACGATCTCACCATTTCCCACTCAACAGCATGTGATGCCTAAATGACGAGCATAACACGTTTCAGGCCGTAAAAGGCGCTTGCAAATCAAAAATGTGCATCTTCAGGCAGGTAGATGCGAGACGTATTTCTTCGGCGCTCGGTTGAACATTTGCCTCGTGCTTTCCTAATACTTAAAAGCCTCTGCTGACGAGCATCTTTTGATGAGCCCATCAGAGAACAAACCTTGGCGAACGAGAGAGCAGACGATTTCACACCATAACCTTCAGAACTTAGGTGATAACATACGAGTCCCATTGGTTGTCAGCGAGCTAAAAAACGTTTGTTCTTGTTCATTTGTTCAGTGAACAATGTGATCAATGGTGTGCTCGCGAAATTGTCAAAAGACATGAAAATTCATGCGAGTACCTTATTGTTGGTTGCAAATATGCTTTCGCTCGTTCAACGGACAAACCGTTCAGTGAGTGAACATCTTGGCGAACGAGAGAACGAATGCATTTTC
>JAAFCE010007744.1:7901730-7911961 GCA_013389805.1 Trigoniulus corallinus
AAAAAAATTATCAATATCATGACTATCAACAATTTGATGGCAGGACGAGTGCCAAATCCAGGATCGGACTGGCCCCCAAAAAAAGCTCACAATCCCAAAAAACAATAGAACAAAAAAAGTAAAAGGCGAATGAGGGACAATTTCTAAAATTATAAATAAAAAAAGATTAATTTTATTTTACTCGTATTATATTCAACTAATTATTTTTGCAATGACGGTCCACGGCCCACCCAGGGAAAGCAGCCCTGTACCCATCACGGACGCCCATAATCCAACGACTTTTCATTCCTTTTCTCATAATAGGTGCACTTCCGGATTAATTCAGTCCATCAATCGAAGGAAAGTCACTTAACTTTGGGAGTCCAGAGCGAACCTGCACACTGACCCCCCCCAAAGAACAAACGACTCCCTTCCTACCAGCCAAGTTGCGTTGGACACACCAGTTCTCACGAGATCACTGAAGTTAGCAGCGCAAGCCCACGTTAGTACCAATATGGATGGTTGGTAAAGAACGTTGAGTGCTGCAAATTCCCTCTTTCCTACGTCCTCTACACCTCCCTCCTCATCTCCTGCGAGCAGCCTCCTAAGGGTTCGTCCTGTTATGGCTGCTTGGCTTCCTCCCCAACCCATATCCACTTGAGCTATCAACGCCGACACTGAAACATTTTCGGGTTTAACATTTGTGGCCAAGAACATCAGCCCCATAATCAGCCCCCTACCAGTGATACAAACCACAAGGATCACAAACTCTGTAAGATGTAGGATAGTAGACCACTTATGTCCCACAGTGTGTGTGTGTGGGGGGGGAAGCGGCTATATTGAGTTGGACACACCAGTTCTCGTCTGAAGTTCAGTAACGCAATCCTAGATAGTACCGGGATGGGTGACAGCTTGGGAACACAGGGTAGTGCTAATATCCAAATCGTCGTAACAGCGTAGTGTCTGTGCAGACTCTGCATTAGAACTACGCAGTGGATAGGTATGGAGGCTAAGGGGAGCACCTCGTGTGAGTCACGACCAAAATAAAAAAAGGGCTTAATAGTACTAAGAAGTAATAGAAGACGGTTACAGAGATAGACTAACAACAAGACTTTAGTTCCGAGACCAAACATAGCAGGTTTTAAGTTTCACAGAAGAAAAACACGGTAAAAAAAAAAATATGTGACCCATACGTGATTAAGGAACTTGCTATTCCGCGTGGCCCATCCGATTTGCATCACACCTGAAGTGATGACTGTTACTTCGTAATACCAGACGCCAGAATCAGCTTGGAAAGTGCAGCGCACACTTTCGAAAGAGGCAGCATCACAACGTGCTTGAAGTCCATCAGCTGATATCTTGAGATATTCACTGACATCGTTGCCATTCAATAATGCGTTAATATGACTTCGATCCACTGTTTCATATGTCAGCTTACGCCCCTAAGATGAATAAACGAATTAGAATCCTCTGTGACAAATAAGTTTCATACATAGCAAGGGCTTACCTCTTTGATAACTTTTGAATATGCATTAAAACAAGAAAAAACATTTTAAGCACTAATTATAAAGCCAAAAAAAATGTAAAATAATATAATGAAAAAAAATCTCACAGAGATTATCTAAGCACCACTGTCCACAGAATCCGACTTGTCTGCAGATGTAGTCGTCATGCTCTAACCACTTCTCTAATAATTCTAATGGTCGATGACTTTCTTTAGCCAAACGGACATTAATTGTCCACTTATTTTCACCTGTAAATAATCAACAGGGTTGATAAACACACTCAGAAAATATGGTATGGACACGTAATGAGGAGAGGGGAGGAGGAGCTCGTTAGGTCCATTTCAGGAATTCAGGTGGTCGGAAGCACCCGGGGCAGGGGGAGACCGAAGCAGACGTGGGAGTAGGTTGTCCATAAGGACATGGTAGTGCGTGGGGTGGACGGGGACCTGGTGGGAGATAGACGGGAATGGAGGGCTAGAACCCGCAGACCCGACCCTGCCACAGGTGGGATAAGGGGATGATGATGACTTACTTGTCTGAGCAAATTTTTCCAGAGCCAGTAATGCAAACAAAATGACTGAAGGATTCAACTCCATATTCTGCAAAAAATATTTTATTCTGCCTTACAAAGTAAAATTAAAAAAGCGAATATCTTAACATACCAAATTTGCGATGAGGTACTCTAAAGTGTTTTCAGTCAAAAGTGCAATACTGTTATCACCTAATTGAGTAAAATGGAAAGTAAATAAATCGCAGAAACTGTTAACATTCAATTTTAGTACCATCCAATATTTAAAGATGGAAACAACAACGTACCTGCCAAATTTTCAGCAATAGACCCTAGAACAATACAAACATTTCTATGCCACATTGGATTATGTGCATTACTTATAACCAACTCGGCACTTAATTTGAACATGTCGACCAAAGTTGTAATGGACTCCTAAAAAAGAAATGAAAACGATAATCAACATCACACTAGTACTACAGTGGCTCTAGGTTCGATACTAGACCGAGGTGGGTTCGCTTCGTTCCAGGAAGAGATCGGTCCCGAGGGCGAATTCCTTCGGACACGCCTTCCCGTGTGATGTACGATGGCAGTCGCACACCAAAGAACCCTCTCTATTATGCAACGGGTAGATGTGGCAAAATCTCCAGGTGTAGGAGCTCGCCCCCTCCCCAGCGTCGGTGGAGTGCCCAAACAAGCAGGTTGCAGCTTTGGTCGGCAGCCGGATGCAGAAAGATACCGTCCAATAAATCACTCGTGCGTCCATTTAGAAGGATAAGAGGGGTACCCGATCCTGCCGTAGGCTGGTAAAGGGTTAGGAGTTGCTTTTAAAATAGCTACTACGATTGAGATATACAAACACAAGAATTAAAAGTTCCTGCGGACAAGGAACTGAACGAGGAACAACTTTCTTCATTGCAACGAAATGAAATGGCAAAATGTATGACGCAACTTTAAGAGTCATTAGCAAACTAACTTCCTAATTAAGGAATGCATCGTTTCTATTTTAGAAGTTATTGGGTATAATAATTTTTCTCAGCATACTAAAGGCGATATTAGTAGGTTGAGGCTTCCTAATTACAAGCTGACTTTATATTTCTCTATTACTATTATTACTAACGTTTTTTCCGTCTAGAGCAGGGTCAGTAACCCATTTTTTGTCCCTTCGGGACACATGAGCAATCTATTGGACGGTAATTTGACGCAACCGGCAGTTGCAACTCTTAGGTTCATTTATCGTCGATTTATTTATTGATACGTGCGGAAATTCAGGATGAAGCAGACGACGACAAAGAAAAAACGTTTACCTTTGTAGGAAGAGGGCAGTCATCGAGCAGTAGCGTGATGACAGAAGGACCCAATGGATCGTCCATAGGTGTGACCCTAACCATAGAATGAACAACTTCCAACCACCCTTTTTCATTATCAGCATATTTGTAAAGTCTTGTCATGGACAAAGGTGGCTCTTGTTCGCTAAAAAGTGATTGATTATAAAATTACTACAACTTAATCCACGTAGTAGTTAGGTGATAAATGAATAAACATTCTGTGGACAGCTAACATCTCGATTTGTCTATTTGCGATGACAGTTTGGTTTCCAGACTTACTTGTCCACCATTGTACGAATAACTGATAAAGCATCTAATATTAATGCATCTATGGTTGATGGCTGAATTACAGTGTCCAATGTCCTGCTATAACGATGTGATAAACTTCGATTACTCGTGACACAATTACCCCTTGAATCCGGAGCGGAATGTCGACTGTTATTTGGTCTCGGGCGTCGCCTGTTGCCTGTTCGACGACTTGAATTCACATTGTTCTCCAAATGAGTCGATGACAATTGACCATCTGCAGCATGAGCATTGCGACGTTCTTTACAGACACAAGATCCCATTCTGCGTTAAAAACTTACATATATCTCTTGTCGTTTACCAGTCTAATATTTTTAGAAACTTTTGTCTGGTGGTTGAGTCATGACGGCTATAACTATTATGCCCCAATCGTTTTCTAGTAAAAACAAAAATTACGTCAGTGTTGCGAAAACTTTTCTCTCGACAACCACAATCTAATACTCTAACAATACTAAATGATCTAGTCGTAGAGATAACAACATATAAATTAACTTCACGGGCAACCTCTGGCCAATTATGACAAAAACTTATTTTGATAAAATTTAATCTTTCCGGGTCTGAAATTCATCTCGAAATGTAGACAACTATCGTTCCAACGTCACACTAGGTGGCATCACTGTATTGTTTTCAATACGATGTAACAACTTACGTGATTTCATGACCAAGTCAATCGTTTTTTATTCGCAATTTGATTATTACTGAATAAAATCTAACAACAAATACACTATATCAAGAAATACCTACCTCGTAATTAAGGTTCGAATCCGCCGCATTCTTACATCGAGCATCATTTTGAGCGCGACGGCAAATTCTGCGACTGACACACCCAATTCCTAAGTCATTTTTGAATGATTATCAGCATACTGTTAAAGATTTTTTAACAATAATAAACAACTTCATGTCGTAAAAAAATGGTGTAAAATATAGCCAGTAAATCGTTAATGACGAAAATACAAAAATACTTAAAAAAACTGACGATGAAAAGGAAACTAAGGTTACAGTAGAAAAAATAGGCTAATCGCAGGTAATACGCTCCACCGTAAGGACATTTCACATTTTGAGCGCAACAAGCGCTACGAGTTCGTCGAATGTGAACAGTAGATGGCGTTGAGAACTAATCCCCGAAGTCTTTATTTGAATCGATTATTCGATTTTTCTATGAGTTTTGGGAGACAAAGGTTCGATCCTCCTCAAATATTAGTAGAAGCTTCATTCTGCGCCCTCATCTCATATTTTTGTTCATTTAAGCCGGCAGGTTCAACCTGTTCACCGGAACCCGGCTCCGCGCGCGGCCATTTATATTACATGTTTTTTTTTTCTACAAAAGGGCCCGCAAAAGCGCGCACAGCGAAAGCAAATTTATCATCGCCCTCCTTATCGTTTGTTAGTGTTTTGGGGCCCTTCAACTACAAGGTCATTAGAGCCCCGTCCACTGTGTAGTTCTAATGCAGAGACTGCACCGACACTACACTAATGCGACGATTTTTGGGTATTAGCAGTACCCAGTTTTCTCAAGCGGCCACCTATGTCAGTACTAGCTGGGGTTGCTGGATTGATTTCATGGGTTGGGGATTAAGCCAAGCAGCCATAACAGGATGAACCCTTAAGAGGTTGCTCGCAGGAGATGAGGAAGAAGGAGAGGGGAAATTTGCAGCACCCATCGTTCTCTACCAACCACCCAAGTTGGTACTAACGCGGGCTTGCGTTACTTAACTTCAGTGATCGAAGGAGAACTGGTGTGTCCAACGCAATTCACCGCTCCCTCTCCTTTTCGTTGAGGCGCTCCACCGACACCAATGAGGTCGAGCTCCTACACCTGGGGATTTTGTCGATTTACTCGTTGCATTGTAGAAAGGGCTTTGTTACGTGCAACACACTTCACACTACACGAGGCCACGGATTTACTGCCCATCCGACAGAAGGTACACTCGCGACCTCTCTCACAAACTCTCCTAACCCGGTTTTCTCCCACTCGTCAGAAGCCAACCCACGTCGATCTTGTATCGATCCTGGAATCATTGACGCAATAGTCGAGCACATTACCTCTCCTCAGTAGCGTAACCAATCAACATATGTAGAACCCAGGCAAAAACCAATTCAACAAAGCAACTTCTAACCCTTTTCCCGCCTATAGCAGGGTCGGCTGCCCATCTTTTCCCTCTAAATGGACGGACACAAGGGCGATCTATTGGACAGTGTTTTTCCACAGCCGGTTGGTAACCAAAGCTGCAACCCCTATGCTTATTTATAGTCGGTCTAGTGTTCGTTAGGGCATTCCATCGACGCCAGGGGGGACGAGCTCTTCCACCTGGAAATTTGGCCTCATCTACCCGTTGCATAGTAGAGAGGGTTCTTTTACGTGCATGTGCCATCGTACACCCACACGGGACTTGGGTTTTACTTCTCATCCGAAAGAAGGCTCACTCGGGGCCACCCTCAGTGTCTTAATAGGGTGCATAATTCAACTGATGCACGATTCAACTTTTTGCAACTGATGAGGCATTTTTACATTTGTTATTCCCATTTCTATATTGCCAAGTTGCGTTGGACACACCAGTTCTCGTGAGACCACTGAAGATAAGCAGCGCAAGCCCACGTTAGTACCAACATGGGTGGTTGGTAAGGAACGTTGGGTGCTGCAAATTTCCCCTCTCCTACGTCCTCAACACCTCCCTCCTCATCTCCCGTGAGTAGCCTCCTAAGGGTTCGTCCTGTTATGGCTGCTTGGCTTACTCCCCAACCCATGAAAGTAATCCAGCAATTGGTTAAACCACTGAATATAGGACAGTGTCTAAAGAGCGGTAGAGGACCTGTTGTAATTGCTCACTAGATTCACAAAAGAGATTTTGAATATTTGGGGTGCCCGTTTTTTTTTTTTTGAAGTGTTCCCCCTACCCTGCTCGCGGCCTCCTCTCTCTCTCTCGAAAGAAGCCAACCCACCTTGATCTAGTATGGAACCAACAACTTCTATTGCAGTTACCAAGCGGGCTACCCAATGCGGGTCCAGTGACCAACTCAACAAAAATCATCATTTAAGTGAAAATTGTGAACGTCAGAAGAAACAACGCAACTGATACAAAACAAGAATCCTGAATTTTGGTCCATTAACATCAGCATATACTCATGGGGTATGGCCCCTACCGATAGGTATTTTTGTTTGCTCAAACCGGGTATGGTTATGCCACTGCCTGTGCTCCACCGAGGCGGGGTACACATTAATCCCCACTGAACTAACGTAAAATTAGCTGGCCAATAGAATCGTCCTGAGGCCTGCTATTCCGCCAACAGAGGGTTATATTTAAGATGAGTCTTACCTTACTTAAGGTAACGATATCACACCATAATAGTCAAGTGGACACTTACAGTATTTGCTAGTGGTCTGTAAATATAATTCAAAATAAATTCGACATTTATTTCATTATAATGGCTATCCTCTACCTATCCTTTAATTTATATTAAATCAATCCAAGAATGAATAATTTTTAATACACAATTTTTTTTCTGAAATCATACACGTTTTACATTTAAGATTCATTCATTTTTTGTAAGTCAATGAATCTGATTTAAAACAGGAGATGGAGGAGAACAAAAAGGAGGGAAAAAAATCATCACCATGGTCATCTTAACAATCAAAGTGACAACATTATGAAAAGAAAATTTTTGCTCATAATTTTCAATTAATAACTAAATAATAATAATAATTATTATTATTAAGAATAATAGGGGGTCAGTCGATTAACACATAAATCACTGACCAGTTAATAAAAAATGTTTATTATTTGGCTGCTGTGTGGTCAAGAGGAGCAACAACAGCATCATCATCATCACACCATTTGGAATGTACAGTGGAAATAATATTTTATATATTTATATTTATCGTATATGTGCTCAGAAAGTGAAAGAGAGCGATGAAGAAGAGAAAAAAAATTTTAAATTTTAACATTCCCAATAATTTTATATAAAAAATTTACATCTCAAAGAGTTTTTCGTGTGTCCATTTCTGACAAATTCCCACGCTATCGTTTCTGAACCTACCTTGAAACTAATGATTTTCTTTCTTTTAAAAACAAACTTCACGGTCATATAAAATAAAACTTGTGACTGAACTAAGATTTTAAAACTGAATATAACAAATAATTGATACATTTTGAGGGCGTCTTATAAAAATGGACAAAGATCGACGTATGAAGAACAGAAAAATGGAACGCGTTCTTTAACGGAGTAGCCATTACCAAAAACAAAATATTTGGGCAAAGAAAACAATTTTTGGAGATTAGTTATAGGAAAAAGATGCTAAATAAATAAATGATTAACAAATCAGAAAAAGAGAAAGGCAATGAGAGTACAAGGGCTCGGCTCTCACCATAAACTTCATGAATTTGGCCCCCTCCCCCCCTCTAATCAGAAATTCTTATTCTGTTCCCAAAGTGCTTCCAACCGCTCTGGTATAAAAGCCAATCACAAGAGGGCGCCACATACAACAGCGCTTCAGAGCGACGGACGACTGTTTACCGTCGCTTAGGACAAAAGAACAAACGCCACAACGAACATTCAATTACATTATTTATATAAAAGGGGGAAGGAGGGACAGGAGGAGATGAGAATTGTGCATAATTAATTAACATGCAAAAGGCAGAAAAAAATTTAGGGGTCGATAAGGCAGGAAGGGGACCTTTATGAAAAATAAAATAGTGGGATGAGTGGTGGGATTTCAGGAAGGCAAAAATGGCAGCAAACAGGGAACAAGGGGCCAAATAGAAGAGACTAGCGAACCCTCAGTCACGTGGTGAAATGCACGTGCAAGTCACTTCCTCCCTTACCAGACCAGGTCAGTAAAGAAACGTTAAAAACAGCTCGTTCTCACTCCCGTATTGCACTTTTAAAAAACTACACATTCTCTCATCCTCAGTCTCTCAATTTTGTTTAAAAAAAAGGAAGTCCATTATTATGACAGAGAGGTGCTCGGATGGTGAATGGAGGGCGGGCCAGGACGAGAGGGTCGAAAATGAAAAAAACAGACGATTTATGAACTTCCCCCTGCAATCTTCTTATCCATAAAAAAGTAATTTCAAGATGATTTAAATGCGCGAGAGGGATGAAAGGGGTGAATATTACGAGAGTGGAGTAATAGCAGTAGTAGTGGTAGTAAAAAGACATGAGGAGATGAGATAGCACATGAGAAGAGAGGTGTGAGAAAGTGAGGTAAGGAGGAGAGGGACAGGTTATGAGAATTGGGGACGGATATGCGCCCCCTGGCGAAGGGTGTGGTGGACACGAAACTTCAGCTTTTTTTTTTATCCCTTCAAAGAACTATTACCAAGGAATGACGAAAGACTGCAGGGGATCCATCGCCTGCGTTGGATTCACTTGACAGAGGCGTAAGTGTTGGAAGTCTGGCGCGAAGCCACCCACGCTGTGAAAACGTCTCTGGAAAATAATAAAGAGAAAAAAATATATTACATCAATTAGTGACCAATGGGGTAGAAGGCATTTGTCCAAACTTCGTATTGTGTGTTTGCATAGTGATAAGGAAGGAAGGAAGAAAGAAAGAAAGGAAACTAGCGCCCTAAACCTAATTGTGGCTGCAATCTCAAGTGGGTTGAAGTAATTCATGGACACCAGGAGGTAAGCTCCTAGACCTGGGAATTTAGGCCAATATACAAAATTATGTAGAAAGGATTCTTGACTCCTGCGGTCGTGGCTGCAGGTTCAATCCTGACGAAAGAGGCCCCAAGTACGCCTTTTGTTGGGTGGGAAGTAAAGCCGGTGCTCTACCGTGTGGTGTTTATGATGTCATCTGCAGTTAAAAGAACTCTTTCTACATGGAATATACACGTGGATCGGGTAACAAAGTTTCCAGGTGTAAAGCTGGGTTTACGCTGCGCGCAACTGTTTCATGAGGCAAGACTCGCGTAGTGTAGACAGGGGCTCGCCCTGAAACTTGTTGCGCGAGGTAGCCTCGTGGTGAGCCATCTGCCATCTCTGTGCGGCCAAGTTGCGTTGGACACACCAGTTCCCGTTAGATCACTGAAGTTAAGCAACGCACACCCACGTCAATACCAACTTGGGTGGTTGGTAAAGAACGTTGGGTGCTGCAAATTAACCCTCTTCCTCGTCCTTTCACCTACCTCCTCATCTCCTGCGGGCAGCCTCCTAAGGGGTTGACCTGTTATGGCTGCCTGGCTTACACCCCAACCCACAAACTAATCAAACAGCAATCAAACAGCAAACCATGCCATCTCACTGTCCGTTTTTGGACGCGCATCAAAGGGCCTCGCCACTCCCACTTCTTGTAGTGTTACCATAGATACGTGTTGCATGCTTGCTTCGCGCAATGTTTCGCTCATTGCAAATAGGGAGGGCGAGACTGCGGAAACAACTGCGGCGAGTATGTTGCGCACAGCGTAAACCCAGCTGAAGAGTCGCCCCCTTAGCATCGGGTGAAGGAAAGTTTCCCCACGAAGGAAATAAATAGACGGCAGCCAGTTTGGTAAAAATGCAATCCAACAGTTGGCTCGTGTGCTCCCTGTTCCAACGGGACAAATGGATACTTAACTGCCGTTTGTGGGGAAAGGATTAAGAAGGATGATGAGATGTCGAAAGGG
>JAAFCE010007744.1:7912061-7925640 GCA_013389805.1 Trigoniulus corallinus
GGGTTTTTTTTTTTACTGCGGAGGGGATGCTTCCCCCCTCTCACTACGAGAGAGAAAATCCACAAATTCTAAGTCAAGCATGACATCCCTAAGCCACCGAAGAGGAACTCTAAGTGGGTGGCAAGATCCCCCATGGCGTCCGCCTAATGATCCCTTGGAAGAAGTCGATAAGTACCCGTTATTTAGTGGAAGGGCTCGCTTAAGTCATCCCATGAGTGACGAAATAATTACCTAGTTTGACCACTAAGGATAACCTTGCTACATCAGTGGGCTAAAATTAGTATTGAGGGATCATACGCTGCAACAATGGACGCGTCACCCACCTGCAGTGACTCACCACACAGTCGTTGCTACAGTATTCACTGTCCCACTCTGGGCTCTCCATCGTCGGATTAGAGCAACCATTGCGCAGGCAGGTGCCCGGCCGATCATAACTTGCTATCTGCTGCGGTTGGCCTCCCACTACTCCCTGGTTCCCATTATTTGGACTGGGCTGCTATGGATACCACGGGAAATAAATGTAAGAAGTTAGCGACCTTAGAGACATATATTGAAAAAAAAAACAACACTTTGAAAAACAAGTACAAAAATACCGGTGGGTTTGAAGGCAGTCCCATGGTCGGATACGACGTTTGAGCTTGAAGAGTTGTTCCAGGTGGTGGCGGCACCTGATGATGAAGGTGTTGCTGCTGCTGTTGCTGTTGTTGTTGTTGCTGCTGCTGCTGCATGTCAAGCGAATGTGGTATTACCTGCATCATACCCATGGTTTGATGCTGCTGCTGCTGCCCAACTTGTTGCAAATGGCCTGTTAGCATGACTGACGAAGGTCCTCCTCCAATCACCTATAGGGAAATCAATTCATCGTTAATGACAAAACATCCAAAACGTACAATCGAATTTCTGAAAACAGCTACCTGTTGGCCTGCGCCGGGATGAGGAGGTGAAATAGACATTGGATGTCCCTGTGGACTGAGGGCAGGCATTGTTGGTGATGACTGTGGATTTCCACCATTATTACTGCCGCCATTCTCCATGAGCGAAGTGAGTAACGGTGATTTCTTCTGGAGTGGTGACAATTCTCCAGGATGACTATTTCCAGGTCCATTCATATTCATGCCTACACCAGAAGAACCCATCATACCGCCACCCGTTGAGGAGCTAACTGTGGGAGAGGAGCCATACGACTGTGCCGCAGGGTAAGAAGAGGAAACGACGGATGACGATGAGGAAGAGACAACTGTAGGTGGAGACGTTGAAGGCTGTGGAGAAATTGACGAAGTGTGGGGCGAATTTCCATAGAGAGAATCAGCTTGATTGGAGGCACTCTGCTGTAATGAATGATTCACAAACCACAAGTCAGCAAACCAAGAAAACAGCACACAATCCCATTTCTAGCGAAAAAAAAACAAATTAGCCGTGCATTAGAAAAATGCTCACCTTTGACACCAAGCTAGCTCTATAGGCAGCAAGGGCTTTCAGATATTCTTTCTTGGCGGCCTCAGTTCGTTTCTTGTATACGTTCTTGTGATCCTCGTCCAAGCTATCCCACATAGACGCAACTATTTTGGACACCTCTCCGAAACTGGCGTTTGGATTCTGACCCTTAATCGCTGCCTGGGTGTCCCGGAAGAAGAGAGCATAAGCACTCACAGGTCTAAAAAAGAAAACAACAAACGTAATGACCCAAAAGAAAAGTGTACTACTGGAAACATTTAGCGATAAAAAACGTGAGTGACAAACGAGTGTCAACAGCCCCGAAATTCCTCAACTCCTAAAACAGTACAATGGCTCAACTTCTCAATAAGGACTAAAAAATGGAGAACCGTCCAGCAGCATATTATCATGAAAAAAAAAACAAGGCTTAAAAATCCCCCGGAAGCCCTAACCTCTCCACTTTCTTAAAGTAAGACATCTGGGAAAGATGTTAGGAAAGTCAGCATATCAGTATTTACACGTGACTATTAACAATAAACTTCAAGGAAAGTTCATTTTTTTTTAAAATTTGGTGGTGAGGTAGGATAACAATGGGGCACCAATAAATCCCTGGGATTAAAGAAAACAAAAGATTGTGTTGGCACCTTTTTGAAAACAGACCTTCGATTTTTATAACGATGTCCCTTTAAGTTTGAGGGCTCAACACCACTTTCAGAAAAATGGGGGTCAAGGAAACGCAATTATACAGATAAGGCAGGTTACTCATTTCAAAGTCAAACGCCTTATTCTAGCTAGATCCCTCTTTATATATTAATAAACTAAAAACTATATTAATGGCCTAGTTTTTAAATTGCTTATACAGAGACAAAAGGAGTGGTGGGCTGAGGGGAAAAAGAGAATCTACAATTGCTAAATTAACTAAATGTTCAATTTTGTGATTAACTTAACTACAGATGTTGCTAATGAGGATTTTTTTCTCCTTCTTGCCAAGGCTGCTGCAATGAAGGTTAAATTGGGCTATAAATTACTGTTGGCCTGGTACGTGGCAATGCCATACTCCTTTTGTTACTAGGAAGGAAACTGGTACCACTTTCGATTCCAGGAGAGGAAAACAACAGCGAACAGGTGGTATGGGTCATACAAGAGGCAGTTGATTTCATGGGGGGCAGGTTCTAATCCTAGAGAAATGAAGATGACTTCTTAGGATAGAGGGGAGACACACGAAAACTGCAGCAGAAAGACAGATCATCTTAACATGGGAGGACCAGTGGTGAGTCACTTCTCACCACTGCTAGTTACAAGTATTATGTTTAATATTTTTACTCCCTCGCCAAACTCCAGTTGAGAAATGTTGTTCCACTTTGTAAATCAAGCAGCAAATAGCCCTGAGGAATTAGTATAACGTTGAAGAAGCAAGTAGTAGCTCCAAGCTGAGGTTAATAATCAACGAGACAAATCACACCGCAAAGCAGGCGTCAGTGAAAGTTTATGCATGCAAAATAGATATGAAAAAAATATGTTGAGAACATTTTTTACACACACAGGCCCACAGAAAGACGACCGTCCCCTGAAAGAAAATCATTGTCTGTCTCCACTGTATAGAGAACTAGGAAACTTACAGCCTTTACCTGACTAACTCAAGAAGAAACTCTTATATAATGCGATTAGGATTTGCTTGCAACTCTCGATTGAAAACGGACCTGCCATTTCTGTAAAAATTGTGACAACTTACTTTTGTGGCTCATTTGGATCTCTTTTCTTTTTCTTCTTAGGGACTTTGGGTTTCTTCACCGTGGATCCCTTGACTACTGCACTGCTTACAGGTTCAGGAGATGGTCGCTTTGTACCAGAACCTCCTAACATCTAGATTAAAACAAATTAACCAACAGAAGAAAAGCATTAGCTGCGATTCCTTCCTAGTTCTTACAAGCTAAACCTAAAAAATGAGCAGCTGGATAGAAAAAACCACACTACCTGTCCCATGTGATGAATGTTATCATCGCTGTCTTCACTCGTTTCTTGGCCAGGTGACGTCTGATTAGATCTTGGAGACCCTGTCGACGGCTGACCCATGTTAAAATGTACTCCCAACTGAGATGTCAATTGAGATTGACTAATAGTAGTAAGCAAGCTGCCACCTTGCTGTTGGATGGTAGTTGTCGGCGGCAAGGACACAATGGAGTTTCCAGCTTGTTGATGCTGTCCTCCAATAAGCATATTTTGATGTGGATTCACATTCACCGAATAGACAGGCTGCACCCCACTGCCTCCGCCGTCAACACCTGGGTTATAATTCTGAAGGCTAGCAAACAATAAAGCATCGTTTCAATTCAAGTTCTACTTTAATCCTTACAGAAATGGTCGAATAGTCACACCTTATTGTGGCCACTTCAGGGACCATTTGTGTCAGGTACATTGCCTGTTGTTGATAATGAGGTTCTTCAATTATCTGATTGCTGGAGGTCACAAACCCAGCCGAATTCGGATGAGAAGGTATTGCAATTTCTCCCATGGAATGTGGATGTGACATGACCTTCATATATTGATAAGAAATTGATTAGACTTACAAATACGCTCTGAATCAGTTTTTTAGGGGAAAAACGGAATCGAGAGTACTATTAACCTGTAAATGATGTTGTTGTTGCTGCTGTTGCTGTTGTTGTTGCTGCTGCTGTTGTTGTTGGTGGTGGTGATGCTGTTGTTGTTGCTGTTGGTGATAGGCTAGATCGTTGTGAGTTCCATCATGAGCAATTTCAGGATGCAGCGTCAGTGGAGGAATATCAAATTCCTCATCTCCAAAGCTTGGAGTATGAAAAGTCTAGAGCAGGATATAAATTATAGTAGAATGCATTAAATTTACTAGTCCTGCAACATTTTTCATCATAACGCTAATCTGGGGATAGTAAACCTTATGAAAATTATATATGGCCATAAAAAGTTAAAAATAGTTCTTTTATTACATGTACCACCAACCTCGGTGGCGCAGTGGGTAGCACTGCGTCCGCAGTTCTAGGTTCGATACCGGACCGAGGGGTGGGTTGGATTCTTTTGGGAGGGAGCGGCGAATTGCGTTGGACACACCAGTTCTCGTCTGATCACTGAAGTTAAGCAGCGCAACCCCAGCTAGTACTGACATGGGTGGCCGCTTGGGAAAACTGGGTACTGTTAATACCCAAGAATCGTCGCATTAGTGTAGTGTCTGTGCAGTCTCTGCATAAGAACTATGCTATGGACGGGGCTCTAATGACCTTTGTAGTTGAAGGGCCCTAAAACACCAACAAACGACAACAACAGATTCTTTTGGGAGAGGCCCTGACTGCGTATCCTTTCGGATGAGAAGTAAAACCGAGGTCCCGTGTGGTGTACGATGGCATTTGTACGTCAAAGAACCCTCTCTATTATGCAACGGGTAGATGAGGTCAAATTTCCAGGCATAGGAGCTCGCCTCCTGGCGTCGGTGGGATGCCCCAACCAACAGCAGACCGACGATAAATAAGCATAGGGGTTGCAGCTTTGGTCAGCAATCTGCCGTGGAAAACCATGTCCACTCAGAGGGGCAAGTTTGGTACCCGACCCTGCCATAGGGGGGGAAAAGAGTTAGGGGCTGCTTTGCTTATATTATATGTACCGTATTTTAGCGACTATAACGCGCGGAAATTGTGCTTTTATGCAATAAAGTTCTGACACTACGCGAACTCGCTTATACCACGCATGTGTCACAATTGGATGAGCTCGCGAAAGAGGTCATAAACCAGGGAATCTCCTCAGCCCAGTGTTTGGAAACTGGGGTCCGCGGCCCCTAAGAGACCATGAAGAATCCTATAAAAAAGTTTGAGAACCACCGTCTTAGCCGCTTGCTTGTGGGTATACAAAAGGCCCTTGGTTCTATTACACCTAATCTAGGCATCATGCTCAGAATTAAACGCAAATATTACACTCCGGAGTAGGGACAAGGGAGGAAGAAACCATAACATTTCTTGTATGGACTCTTTCGTTAAAATTCACCGTTGGTTCCAATTCACGGCAGAGATTTTATATCTTCAATGCGGTTTCTTGTAAAAAAGTTTTGGTGCAGGGGGTGGGTGGTAAGAAAAAAGCGTATACCACGCGCGTTATATGCGCTAAAATACGGTACTAAAATAAGAAAAAACCTCCAGTAAACCACACCTTAAAGACATTGCTCATTCCAAAGGCAACGAATGGCCCATTTTCGTGTTCTAATTCTATGATATCAAACGAATGTATGAAACCCGACTCAAGAATTATTCCTAATGTTATATCGGAAGAGAACATTATGCACGAAGCTTAACTCTCACAGTTGTTAATACTTTCAAACCAAAATTTAATAACCACGGCGACAATCAATAGCAAAAACAATTTCAGATGAACGAAAAACATATTCTTTTCCAACCATTAAAAATAGAACTAATAGAACACCACGTTCACGTATCACCCTCTAGATGGCGTTAGTACTAAATAATGACGCTCTCCAGGTTCGTTCTATGGAACGTTAGTTAGGCTTAGGAAAAAGTAACAACGCAAATAGGAATAACCTTGAAATTGAGTGAGTCGGGTGGGTTAAAAACAAAGTAAAGATCCAGAGAGCTTTCATTAAAAAATAATGAAGATAAAAAAACTCAACCCACATACATTCACGAGCGTGCATATATACATACACACGAACATTCCAAACATAGTTTCGTGTTATTATTTCGCCTTGGATTTTCCTCCCTATTCCCATCAAACCTATCCCCCTTCTCCTTTTCGTACAAGTTTTCCTTGAAATTTATGTGACAGTTTTATGAGGAGTTTTCAATCTTTCATCCCTGGTTATTTTTTTTTACTTCAAAATTTCGAAGAATGATGATGATGATAATAATGATTATAAAATATGAAAAGAAAAAAAACGAAGGGAACAGGAGAGAGGCAAGAAAAAAAAAGAAGGTAAGCCATAGCCCTAGTGCACAACTAATAAAGTTAAACTGGTTCTTGCAATATATACTCCCTAATTAGTATGCCGTGCATGTACGACATTAACCTATCTCTCCTTACCCTAACATTTTGGCGAGGGCATTTCAATTTTTTTTTTTGGTCAATTTTCACTCACTAACCAACTTTCATTCTGTTCTACTGACTTGTTACTAATAAACTAGTGAGAGAGAAGGGGAGAAAAAAACAGATGCTTTTTTTTTATTATTATAATAAAATATATGTTACCACAGTTATGAAACTGACCGATGATTACTGAGCGGTTAACGAACGACACATGGTTAATTCTAGAAGTGTATCCATTTTGAAGTGTAATGAAATTTTTCATTTGGTTTATCATTCTGGCTAGTAGTGTAGTGTAGTGGTGGTGATGCCCTGAACATCCACGACAGGCTATTTCTCCTTCGAAAACTAGCCACCGAATAACCAGGGATATCCTTTTTAAAAGGAATGTGTCAAGATTCAATTACCTGTTCAGGATTCATATAGGTTGTCTGATGATGGTGGTGAGGATGATGATCCTGATGGGATAAAGTCAGTGATCCGTAATCCTAAAATGAATAAAAAACAATTTTTTTTAAAAAAAATAGATTTTTCTTTCACGGATAACCCCTTCTCTTTAAAATTTGCAAAATAACGTCGTCTAACGGCGAGATAACCTAAAATGTCAAATAGCCGAAAATGCCATTAAAACACTTGACAATATACCCGCCCCTAGCTACCGTACGCGCGCCACCTATCGGACTCACCATTCAGGGAAAAAAATATGCTGCGGCGGACCTACCCGATAGGTGGCGCATAACGGATACGGACGTCATTCTATTAAACACACCACGTGACCAAACCGTCGGTGAGCGTTGTTTCTCACCGCCGTTTTAATTGACGTCGACTGACCCAAGCACCGCACCCAGCGGCTTACCATTTGGCCTTATCATTGACTACATAACAATTCCCGCCTCGGTAGCGTAGTGGGTAGCACGCTGCGTCGGTAGTTCTAGGTTCAGTACTGGACCGAGGTGAGCTGGCTCCTTTCGGGCGAGAGTAAGAGAGAGAGAGAGAGAGACCCCGAGTGAGCCTTCTTTCGGATGAGAAGTAAGCCCAAGGTCCTGTGTGGTGTACGATGACATTTGCACATCAAATAACCGTCTCTACGACGCAACGGGTAGGTGAAGCAAAAATTCCAGGTGGAGGAGCTCGCCCTCCTGGCGTCGGTGGAATGGCGCAAACGAACAGTAGACCGAAGATAAATAAACTTAGGGGATTGCACCTTTGGTCGACAACCGGCTGGGGAAAAACAATGTCCAATAGATCGCCCTTGCGTCCATTCAGAGGGACAAGATGGGTACCCGACCCTACCATAGGCGGGAAAAAGGTTAATAGTTGCCTTTTTTCATTGACGACATAATTCGACAATAAACAGAACATGAACATTACGTAATACACGACCAGCCCAATCCAATACCACCCCAGTATCTTTGTTGTTGTTGTTTGTTTGTGTTTTAGGGCCCTTCAACTGCAAGGTCATTAGAGCTCCGTCCACAGCATAGTTCTTATGAAGAGACTGCACAGACACTACACTAATGCGACATTTTTTTTGGGTATTAGCAGTACCCAGTTTTCCCAAGCGGCCACCCATGTCAGTACTAGCTGGGGTTGCGCTGCTTAACTTCAGCGATCAGACGAGAACTGGTGTGTCCAACGCAATTCGCCACTCCCCAAGTATCTTTGTCTCTTGACCTTCAGAACTGCACATTATAGAGAAACTCCTTTCTAAACGGAAGATATTCAACGTGGGGCATGATGTGGGCTGCAGTTCGGCACAATTTCCATGTGTAGAAGCCGATTCTGCCACCTAGTGTAGGCAAATAGCATTATTCATACGCTCAATTTGGAGGGAGGTGGAGAAGGAGGAGGAGGAGGAGGAGTGAGGTCCGGGTTGATAGACGGGCATCGTCACATACCCCATCCACGTGAGTGTTCGCATTAGGAGGACAGGGGGGCGGAGCGGTAAGACTACTAGGGCGACTGTTAGGACAAAAAACCAACTGTTAGGACAAAAAAAAGGAGGAGGAGGAGGAGGTGTTCGACGAAGTGAATTATGGTATTACAAATGAGGAAGAAGGGGTGGGGGGTCAGAGTGAGGGTGGAGAGGAAGGTGAACCAGGAAAAAAAATAAAGACTCCATAACACAACACACACCCCGGTGACCAACCAGATATTCCCTAAATTATGTGTAATTAATAACAAAGTGTCAAATAAGTAAATGTATGCGGAAGTGAACTACTACTGCTGCCACCTACCGCCTAGTCTGTTCATAAAACACAACGGCCATTGGTCTAACCCTGCTGCTGCTAATTCAATCAGAACAACAACAACCACCCCCTCCAACAAAAAAAAATTGACTTCCCAACGCAAATTCAAAAAAGGTTGATGACTGACAGAACTCGACTCTATGAATACCTGTCAGGTGAGCTAAACATCAATGGTGTCAGTGCCCTCCCCCGAAATGTCCCTCTTGCACCCCTTTCTCTTCCACCCACACACACAAATGGAAGAGAGTGAGTGAAGGGTAGGTCTTTTCAAGTACAAATATCGAGGCGTGACGAAATGTGTACGGAGGACGGGCCAATCTCAATAAAAAAAATTTGCTCGGAGTGAGGGAAAGGGTTGGTTGGGGGAGGGGTAAAGAGAGATGGTGTGGAAACCGACCCCCCCCCCTCTCCACATTTTTTCTCCTATCCCTTCATCACCTTCTTCCCAGGCCGTTATCTTCTCATCCAGAAAAATAATTTTCTCTCAATTCCTCTGCGTCGACCTTAAACGCGCCACTCAATGTCGGTTTCTGGAACTATAAAAGCACTAGGGTAGGGTAACATGAGATCACGTCCAACACTCCAATATCGACTCTAGCAAAAGCAATTACTGACCCTTTTCCCGCCTATGGCAGGGTCGGGTACCCATCTTTATACCTCTGGATGGATACGTTGGACGGTATTTTTACACAGCCGGTTGCCGACCAAAACCACAACACCTTCGTTGGAACGCTCCACCGACGCCAGAGGAGGTCGAGCTCCTACACCTGGGAAGTTTGCCTCATCTACTCCCGTTGCGTAGTAAAGAGGGTTCTTTTACATGCAAATGACATTGTACACCTCGATCCAGCATCGAACCTGGAACCACTGACTCAGTAGTCGGGCACGCTACCTCGTGCGCCATCTACAGAATTGAAATAAGGGCTTGTACTCCAGGGTTTCATTCCTTTCTCAGCTCAGATAGCAGGGGGGAAGGAGGACCTAATGATTTTATATGTCACTGGCGTCGTTTGATGGCCATTTTTACCCTCTTACGGAATTTGTGCCCGTGTCAATCTGAAGTTTTTGGAACTGCTATATGTATATTCCTTTCCGTCTGGAAAGGGTTCTTTATCAATTAACAACAGGTAATATAGTTACCTGGTACAGATTACACACACACACACGCCAACGGCTTTATACCCGCCATCTAAGACGAGAGAAAGAGAGAGTACCCTTCTTGTCCGCCCCAGGGCCGGCCTTAGGGCAAGGCGACCGAGGCGACCGTCTTGGGCCCTGCGCTGGTGAATTAAAAAAAAACTTGGTACTGGGGCCCCGCTATCGCCTGCTGCCTTGGGCCCCGCAAACTCTAGGGCCGGCCCTGGTCCTCCCTCTCGCTCACAAAATAAAGAAACTATCCTCCCAAGCCAGGATCGAACCTGCGCACCACCCATCCACCAGCCGTTAAGTACATTACCCATATACGATGATACAGTACTTCTTTAATTTAAGAGGAAGTGAGTGGGTTCGATTCCAACCTCAAACTCCTCTCCTCCGGTTCATCATTTTTTTATTACCCTGACCTAGAAAGACAAGTTCAAGGTCCTGTATCAAAATAACGAGGTCTTTATTTAAACAAAGGGCCATCGAATTGGATACCTGGAGCGCCACCACTCGGCAGCATGCATTAATCGCCAGGGTTGTGTGCAGGTTGTGTCAATTACCGCAGCTACGAACGCTCCGTCGCGCATGCGTGTTCCTGATTATTGCGGACACGCGCGCGACTGTCAATAATTGAGTTGTAAATCCAAAGCACTGACCCGGCGTGAGTGTGTCTCACGTTTCGAATCCGTGACCGGCCACTTCAACATTGTGATAGGACACGCGTGCTCTTCACATTACAACAGATTGGTTTTCAACGATTGAAGGCTAACGGGCCGCCATTATTAAGGAAGCTCTTTTTCAAAGACTGGGTGCGGGGAAGGGGTCCCCGGTCGACTTTTCTGTCCAGTTTCCACCCCCCCTTAAAGGTAGGAGACAAAGGGCTAACGTTGTCTGAACGGATCAAAGGGTCATCATCATCATTAAGAAGGCCCATTTTAATGGCTGCGGGGAGGGTGCGTTTTGAGAGGAAAATTCAGGAGCAAGGGGATTGAATTTGGCCCACCCCAGAGTACCGACTAAGGATATTCCAAAATGTTGAGGCCTTAGGCTTCACCCTACTTAGCCTAGTGGTAAATCCGGTAGCCTAGGGGTAAATCCGGTCCTGTCCGATCCAGATGAGAAAGGTAATAGTGAAAGGGTTAAGATGATTCCGGCCCCGGGGGGGGGGGGGGGACGGAGTAGAAGAGCAAACAAGCTGCAATTGTTTCCATTCAGTGCCGCCAAGTGGCGCTTTCGCCAACAGAGTTTATATAAGGAAATGCAAGATAACTGAAGGAAGAAAAAGAGGGGGTGAAAGACACTTAAAGAAGGGTAACTATAGGGTACTTCAAGCGCACCCTTCCCTTCCCCCTTCACCTCAATTATCCTAGAGGATCTCTCTCAAATATGGAAGAAGTGAGTTATCTCATTTTCTTACTACAGCATCTCGTGCTCCTGGTCCAGAAGAAAACAACACTGTGCCTCCAAATATCGATTTTACACCGAAAGGAGTAGAGAGAGCTAGTGGCAGGACGGAGGGGAGTGCGAAGAAGGGATTGACCCCTCGTCCCTCTTCCTCTAGCTGCGGCGTTTTCCTCCACACACAACTTCTCTTCCAATTAAAATAACAATAAATATACGCGTAATTGCTGTACTAATTTATTTGATGGCATAATACCAAAAAGAAAATGTTTAATTAAAATAAGCCAAGAGATGCGAGTGTGCGAGAAAAGACATCGATTTTCGTACATTTGGAAAGGGAGCGCCGCAACCCGTCTCTCCTCCACAAAACTATCATCATTCCTAACTAACTCTTTCCCGGCGCCTCTGGCAGGCAGGCTCAGTGTACCCATTTATCCCATCCGGACGGTATCTTTAAGCAACCGGCTACCACTAACCCTAATGCTGATGATGCTGCTGAAACCCTTTACGTTGACCTATTATCCTGGGCCGGCGGAGGGGCGTGCGAATGGTACGAGCGCACAGGGCCCCACGCCGCTTACTGACTTTGCACAATGAAAATTGTTTCATTTTTTTATTGCTAAAATCCGAATATCGACCAACCCAAGGGAAGGACGGCCCGAAAAAAAAGATTACGGCACCGGGCCCCAGGAAGTTGGGGGAAAAGGTCAACAAATGCTTGAACTCCGAGACTAGCACTCTAAAACGGTACTTTAAGGCCGGCATTCTATGGCCGGCGCTCTAAGGACGTTCCCCCGCAAGCCGGCTTTGCACGGGGCCCCGCTTTTATTCGGTTCAGCCCTGCTATTACCTCCTCTGTTTGGATAAGAAAGACACGTTCATTAACCAATCCCAGGAAGAAAGGAAGGAATGAGAGGGGGGGCGAGCTCCTACATATTTTGACGCCAGTATATTTTGTTCCACGTAGAAAGGGATTGAACCTAAGAGTAACAGGCGACCATAAATCAGTAGGCCGGCATCCCCCCCCCCCAAAGCAACCTAGACAATATTCCTGCAGGTTCCAGACGCCTGGCTGGGTTGTCCCCAGTCATAGCATGTTCAGTGGACCCGAGAGACCCGACCCTGCCACAGGCTGGATAAGGGTATGATGATGTAGAAAGGGAATGAAGCTTCACCCAAGGGGCCACGGCTTTATTTCTCTTACGGGATGGAAGGAGGAGCACTCGGGACCTCTCTCTCTTTAAGTCGCTAGAGAAAGACACTCGCTTAGGAACCATTGGAGGGAGGAGCGAACCTGGAGTAAAGGGGAGTAAGGAGGGAGGAGTAAAGCCAGGTAGTAAGAGTTCTTTTCCGTGTAGCGGTGACATTGTATACACCTCACACGGTAGAGCACCCATAGAAGAAGGCGCCCAGTCCGACAGAGGGTAAACCACCTCGGTCCCGGATCAAACCCGAAATACTGACACAGGAGTCTAAGCATCATGCCACCTCTGCTCTACTGAGACAGGGGTAAACTCGTCTCTTCACAAAAAAAAAAAAGCAACTCCTAACCCTTTTCCTTATGGCAGGGTCGGGTACCCATCTTGGCCCTCTGAATGGACACAGGGTTCCTGGCCAATGTGAAACCCCGGGCCCGGAGAATCTTACCCTAAATCCTTCCCACTCACGCCATCTTTTAACCGGCACCAGATAACTTATCAAAGAGGAGAGAGTGAGCCCTTACACCTGGAAACTTTGCCCTCATCTACAGATATATTTTATTTCGAGTAGAAAGGGTTCTTTTACGGTGCAGCAGTGGTGCAATCCTTACACTTGGAAGAGAAACTATCCGCCTTGGTACCGGAATCGAACCTGTAACCAGCAGCTCACCACTCACCGACGCTAACATTGAGGCACTGAGTGCGAGGGAGGTTCCAAACGAAGGAGGGAGAACAGTGGGATAAGATTGGTGAATGGAGGAAGAAAAACGGGTAGGGGAGTAGTGTAGGGGATGGGGTGTAGGGATAATGCAGGAGGGGTAAAGGGAAAGGAAACTGCCACCCCTTCAAAAGGATCCATTTGATTATGATTTCTCATTTATAATGCACACACGCGAGTTTTAAGAATAAAACCGTTTTTCGTGCTCGGTCATCCATTTTCACGTATTTTGGCGAAGGGGGGGGGGAATGGGCGCTGGGAAAAAGGAGGCGTCTCTTCCCTGCCCCTTCTCCCCCACGCATACCCCTGCCGACCCCTCAGCGCCCTTCAATCCACCCACGCATAAAAATTGTCTACATAAAAGTGCAACATTATGGAAAAGA
>JAAFCE010007744.1:7933004-8092325 GCA_013389805.1 Trigoniulus corallinus
AAAAAAAAATTGGAGGCGGGTGAGGGGAGGGGGAAAAGGAAGGGAAGGGTACATACGGATTGACCGCTGAACTAATTCTTCAATCATAAAAGCGTCAGAGTTGCAAAACTAGTTCAAAATAATTAAGTTTACCAAATGAAATTTAATCTATCATACGGCATATAAATTAATTGGGTATCGTCAGTGTCAAATTAACAGATAATAATTATTATGACCCTGTGCGAGAAACTCCATGGCTTTTATATAAACACACACACAAACACAGTCTCTCTGTGAAGACGCGTGCTGTCAGTGTTGTGTGCTGGTGTGCAAGAGACCAAAGTTCTATTCCCAACCGGGGCACTTGCACATTCCCTTTCACATACTTCATAATTGGCAATCAACCTTTAGTCGCATATGATTCAATTATTCATACACTTAAAGCCTAGTTCCCTGGCACGCGACACCGACGAGAATAGCGCTTGAGCAGACAGTATAATTATGACGTAAACCACGGGCGCTAACAGAAATTGCGCCTGGTTTGATTCCCTGGCATGAGCGAATTGATGTAAGCAATTAATAGTTTTCAATATGAACGTTTGGTGGCGCCAAAACCGAAAAAAATAAATAAACCAATGAAAAGTAAACAGAAGACTATTTAAAAATTCAAACAGCCAATCAAATTCGAGCGACACATTCCATTGACAAATGCAGTTAACTAACTCTCAACTCCACTTCACTATTGATTTCGTGCTTACTTTGCAGAATGGTAGTGTAACTACGTCATCAGTTTATGTGAATTGTCGCCTGCTAGCGCGCTATTCTCGTCGGTGTCGCGTGCCAGAGAACCAAGCTTAAAACTCATATCCACAATTCTCAAATACTGCCCACCATTCCCATAGTTAGTGCAGCCAAACTGCATTGGACACACCAGTTCTCGTGAGATCACTGAAGTTAAACAGCGCAAGCCCACGTTAGCACCAAGTTGGGTGGTTGGTACAGCACGTTGGGTGCTCCAAATTTCCCCTCTCCTTCTTCCTCTCACCTTCCTCCTCATCGTCCGCAAGCAGACTCTTAGGCAAGGCGCAAAATGAGGCCGCAGGGTGACGCAGCGTAACGCAGCCCTGAGAAACTGCTAGCAGGCAATCACCACACATTGAATCGCAGTTTTTTCAACATACTGGTTTGCAATTTGCGGCAACTAAAATGGCTTTCAACGTAACAGTGATTGCCTGCTAGCAGAACTTCGCAGGGCTGCGTCACCCTGCGGCCTCATTTTGCGCCTTGCCTTAAGGGTTCATCCTGTTATGGCTGCTTGGCTTAATCCCCAACCCATGAAATCAATCCAGCAATCCATCACGTTCAGACACTTCTACGTACTATCAGTTTATAAATATCCACGGAGCGGCTTATTGCGTTGGACCCACCAGTTCTCGTATGATCACTGAAGTTAAGCAACGCAACCACAGCTAGTACTAACATGGGTGGCCGCTAGGGAACACTGGATACTGCTAATACCCAAAAATCGGCGCATTAAGTGTAGTGTCAGTGAAATCTTTGCATTAGGACTACGCAGTTGAAGGGCCCTAAAACACCAACAAAACAAAAAAATTTATGAAAATATCCACCATTTGTTTCAAACGAATTCTGTTCCGCAAACGTGTCCGAGCGTTCGTTAACGTACTCAAACACTGCTCGCCTTTGCAATCTGCCCATCAGACAAACATCCCAGGCTTCTTCTATCAGTTTGCGAACAATACTGCGAATATAGTCGGGGAGCTTCGAAAGCAAAAATGGGGTCTACGAACACGCGTTCTGAAAATTTAAAAAACGCTCGTTTGTGCTCGCGCATGATTTCCGAAATTCAATCGAATTCGCGAACGTTCATGACAGCGGCAAATTGCGTTGGACACACCAGTTCTCGTCTCATCACTGAAGTTAAGCAATGCAACCCCAGTTAGTACTGACATGGATGGCCGCTTGGTAAAACAAGGTACCGCTAGTATCCGAAAATCGTCACATTAATGTAGTGTCTGTGCAGTCTCTGTAGCAGAACTACACTGTGGACGGGGCTCTCATGACCTTGTAGTTGAAGGGCCCTAAAACGCCAACAAACAACTCGAACGTTCATTGGCATTCGACAGAATTTTGCCCAATCAGTGAGGAGACCATCCCCCGCCGTGGTGGCGTAGTGGTTAGCTCACTCGGCAACTACGCCAGTAGTTCTAGGTTCGATACTGGACCGAGGTGGGTCGGCTTCTTTGGGGCGAGAGAGAGGCCGCGAGTGTGCCTTCTTTCGGATGAGAAGTAAAACCGAGGTCCCGTGTGGGTGTACGATGGCGCTTGCACGTAAAAGAACCCTCTCTACTACGCAACGGGTAGATGAGGCAAAATTCCTTGGTGGAGGAGCTCGCCCTCTGGCGTCAGTAGCATTCCCCAACCAACACTAGACCGACGATAAATAAGCGTAGGGGTGCAGCTTTGGCCGGCAACCGGCTGCAGAAAAAAAACTATGTCCAATATATCACCCTGTGTCCATTCAGAGGGACAAATGGGTACCCGACCCTGCCATAGGCGGGAAAAGGTTTAGGCGTTGCTTTTGCAGTGAGGAGACCATCCGCATAGGGGGTTAGCGAGCTCGATTACTGCATCAGAGAGCGGTCCCAAGTGCGCCTTCCGTAGGATGGGAATTAAAGCCAGTGAACGATTTTCCCATGTGCAGGAGCTCGGTGGAATGCCCCAGCGACCAGTAGGCCGACAAAAAATAAAAGCATAGGGCAGTGGTGGCGAACCTTTTTTTGGAAGACGGGTCACAACAACACGAAAAATAACCAAAAAGTTGTCTGTGAGTCAGGCGCAAGCATTTTTTAATTTTATAAATAAAAAAATTATTATTATTAATGAATAAATTAGTTTATTAAAGTAACAAATAGAGAAATCATCATAAAACCCTTATCCCGCCTGTGGCAGGGTCGGGTCTGCAGGATCTAGCCCGCCAGGTCCCCGTCCACCCCACACACTATGAGACGATAAACTAGATTTGATTCTCGTTCGGGTCACATAAAATTGCACGGTGGGTCACAGGTTCGCCACCACTGGCATAGGGGTTGCAGCTTTGGTCGGCAGCCGGCTTCGTCAAAACACCATCCAACAGATCACCCTTGTGTCCATTCAAAGGGACAAAGATAGGTATCACACCCTGCCATAGGCCAATCAGTGAGAAGGCCCTCTGCTTTCACGTGACTGTTTGGAAAAATTACCTGCCATTATGTGAAACCGGCAAAAAAAAAATAGATATCGTGCCGACCAATAACTACACAGCTTTACGGACACGTGACCAACCGGCTATTCCATTAGAATATATGCGAGAGTAAATTCTAATCCAAAACGTCACTTTGAATTTTTCTTTCCATTTTCAATGGGGCATCATAACGGCCCACAGTTTCATTTCACCTCCCACCAACCTGCCCAATGTATTACTTTACAGTCAAACCACAACGCATGCGCAATACATAAATGTCTACATACTATTGGTTTGCACCGGAGTCCGGTTTGACAGCTCACGCATGACTCACTACTGCATCTGATTATGAAAAAGGACCACAACGGGGTGGGGAAGAAGGAGATGCCAAAATTGATCGATCGTCAACCCAGCATGGGCCTATAGACAAGAGGCAATCCCAGATCGACGGCAATACCAGGAGCAAGAACATGTACCAGGGATAAGGAGGGGGAGATGGTGACTAAAAGACGCTGAGCAGGAGAGGAGAGAGGAGGAAAAGAGGGGAGAGGGAAGGGGAGAGATAGACACTGGTGAGTAATAATCCAATTCGGTCAAGTTTTATCGTTATTAATGGCCATTATGCAAATTAATCTCCTAAAGCTGATGCCCGGCTATCAATAGGAGAGCCTCCTCAGTATCTCTCTCCCCAGTAGTCACCCTCGCCTCATTCTTTGTCAGTTCCTTTCATCCTCCCTCTTCCTCCATTTGGACGCCGGCTAACAGCTTCCGGTATAAAATACGCTCCTATTTGACTAGCCGGAGATCCATACTAGCCCTTGGCCTTTACCGACAATTGCGGTCCAAGAACTTAACAAAGGCCAGAGTTCGAACTCTTGCTCTTCTCTACCGACAGGTGTCGTTGGTTTGCATCCAACACTGTTTGTCATGGCCAACAACGAACCGGAAAGGACTCGACGACCAGTCTGCAAAAGCTGTTGTCCTGCACAAATCAAAAATCGGGCTGGGGATTACCAGGGTCCTAATGACAGAGGAAGCGGAAGTCGATGACACAATCAGACATTACGAGAGGAGTTGACGACGTCTGATAACACATCTTTCCGAATGGTCAACGGGCGACGTCTTGTCTAAGTCACTTCGGGAAATTATTTTGAAGTCTTCTCTCACCCAGTCCCTCGCATTGTCTCCTGTCTTCCGGTTCAAATTGACGGTCCAAAAGGAAGCGCACTTGGGACCCCCCCCCCCCCCCCCCCCCCCCAAAAAAAGAAAGAAGTCAACCCACCTCGGTCCAGTATGGATGTTGTTATTTGTTGGTGTTTAGGGCCCTTCAACTACAAAGGTCATTAGAGCCCCGTCCACAGCATAGTTCTTATACAGAGACTACACAGACACTACACTAATGCGACGATTTTTGGGTATTAGCAGTACCGAGTTTTCCCAAGCGGCCACCCATGTCAGTACTAGCTGGGGTTGCGCTGCTTAACTTCAGTGATCAGACGAGAACTGGTGTGTCCAACGCAATTCGCCGCTCTCTCCAGTATGGAACCTAGAACTACTGTCGGAGTTGAACGAGCGTGTACCCACTGCTCCACCGAGGCGGATCATGCAGCCAAACCAATCAATTGGTGAAATTTCCATTTCCTGTAACAAACCGGAAGTAAGGGTACCCTACTATTTGGCACGTTAGTACATCAAGAAATATAATTTTTTAAATTTTTGGCACGCCGGCTGAAATGGGTTCGCTACCCCTGATGTAGGAGAAGGGCAACTCCAAAATCATGGTGCGGTTTCAACGGATGTCCTTTAAAACTCGAAAGAAAGCACCAATACCACAAAATAACATTAAAAAATGAATGTAGTCGGCCGGTGTCAGAGCTGCAAAGTGCGGGTTCGAATCCCGTTCCTGGTTACCAACTTCTATTTTTGTTGTTTCATCCGCTTCATTCATCCTTCTTCCTGGTCCAATTTCCCACCACACAAACATTCCTATCCGGAATTGTATTCAGATTTGAGAGCCATGAACTCTTGCGCATTCAACAACACACCCCCCCTTTCTCTAAAGCGGAAAAAATAACCCTTGTGATTCCCCTCTTCATTAGCCCCCCCCCCTCCCCTCACCTCAATCCCACTCAACATAGTTCCTATTGAAAAACGAAAATACGATTACAACGTTCAATTTGATACGACATTTACAGTTCACAGTTGAATTATATCACTGCTGAATAACCTCCATTTTAAAAGATTTGAACAAGAAGTGGGGAAGAAGAGGACTGAGGGATGGGACGCGGGACGGCACGCCGTAGGATAAAATATCAAGATAAAAGGGGTGCATGTTGTGGGATCAATTTTCATTTTATCTAACCCCTCCCACCACCACAATTTTTTGTTGCGTCATTCTTGCACAACTTCCTAGTGCACCTAGCATCCCTCACCCTTTCTTCTCCAAGCATCTCCTATTCATTACCCTCACCCACACCTCCATCTCATCTCACCCCCACTACCGAAATTCCCAATTTCAACTAACTAACCAACACAACCCCGCCACTCGAACATAGCCCCCCACTGCGTAAACACGCGTAACTAACATGTCAAAACGCCAGGGGGTCACAACCCATTCTCTTCCTCCTCCTCATTCCATCTTATTCCTTCCACCCAAGTAACTCAACTACCCAAATGCGATTGCAATTCACCTTTATTGAAAACTTCTCTAAAAAGATGACCTCCACATTTGAAGAAGAACCCCCCTCCCCTCCCCGCCTTCCCATTTCGACCCGTACCGGAATCCTCCAACCGGACAACACGGAGAGAAAAAAAGGTTTAATTCATAACATCTTTTAATACACAATAGAGGAAGATAGCGAGCGTACACAAGGATGGGGTGAGTGCTGAGGTGTCCGAAACGGAAAAAAAGGGAGTAGGTACTAGCATGAGGAGGGGGGGGCTGGGAAGTGGGCGAAAAAAAAAAGAGAGAGGACCAATGAAGAAAGACATTCATCAAACGATGCTCTAAAAGGATTAAGGGAGAGAGAGAGAGAGAGCACTCTGAAGGAGATGCTGATGATTCGCCTCTTTCTCAAAAGTCAAAATTCACAATAACCCTTTCTCTCTTCAGGGGCCCATTCTGGAATCGACTTCAAGACTCCCCTCCCCCATTATACACTTTAAACCTACCTCCTCCCCTTCACCTTCTTAGTTTAATCGATGAAAAATATCTTAAAAGATTCCTGACTTGTGAACAACGAAACAATGATAAGTCCCCTCAAGTGAAATCCGTCACACGCACCAACAACTCTCCCCAAATCAGAAGAGGGACAGGACAAGCCCCCCCCTCACCCCTCAACTCCTCCCTCCTTTAATCAAAAACGCATACTATTGTTATAATTACCATAATCAGAAACAATCAAACGAGATAGAGATGAGGGGAGGAGAGAGAAAGACACAGCCAGGTGAACATGAGAGGGTAACCGGTAGGAATATTGGAGAGAGGAAAGGGGGGGGCGAACGCACACGCGCGTTAAACCGCCCCCCCCCCCCCCACACCTCAATATCAACACGCCCAGGACGGTAGTTCAATCGATACAAAACGTCACCCCTTTTCATCTGACAATATGTTACCTGAAAACCTTAACCAACTTAGTCATTGGCCTTCAACAATGCTGCTTAATAAACAGCACAGCACCAAGAAGTGGAGGAGACAGGTGAGGAGAAAAAGAGGGGAAGGGGGGGTTCCTGTGATTCCTGAAGGTAGCCTGGGGAGTAGAAAGGGAGGTGGTCGAACCTAGAAAGGCAACGAAATTGTGAGTATAAGTTCAGAATGATACAGACCAAGAAACGTGGGAAGATTAGGCCAAACACCACGCAGAAGGGCATAAAAGTGGTAGGTGATGGAGAGAGAGGGTACAAGTAGACAAATTTTGGCAATCTTGTGCTAATAAGTGGGGGGCTGTCAAACAAGAAATAAAATGTAAAGTTTGGATACACAATCAACACCATTACGATAATAAGGTACGAGTCAATATAAGCGCAACTATTACCTTTCTGAGAGTCGTCCCCCTTCATCGCATACACACACCCCCACTCCCTCTCTCCATCTCTAAGCACCCATCTAGACGACCGGGTAAGGGAAGAGGAGGGGGGGGCCACCTGCAGGTAGCTATCAAATGAACTGATGGGTAGGTGTGGGGAAGGAGGGAGGGGAAAGCTTGTTATAAAAAGGAGCGGACAATCAAAAAATGAAAAGACGAGTGAATAGAGTGCACCTGAAAATTCAATGTCAAGACAACACATCAATGCCTCATCCCACACAATTTCGTCCCATGGTAACCCTTAACCCCCCTCCCTCCTTTCCACTCAAGAAGCAAGTACTGCGTATGTATCAAGAAGGAAAGTTATCAAATCCGGTATAGAAAAAAAAAACATATTCCAACTTCCGGGATGCAATTCATTTGACACCCATCAATTCAAAGCGACCAACAGCATGACAATACATCACACCACAAGACATCAACAAAGTCCACACACAACAAATAGGTCGCAGATCAACCAAAGTTGAACTTGGGTGTGTGGGTGAGGGCCTCTCTCTCTTAGCACCCCTTATAATATATCCATGGTAGCGAATTCCTCCACACCACCACTCATCTTCAAACACCAAGGGAGCGGCGAATTGCGTTGGACACACCAGTTCTCGTCTGATCACTGAAGTTAAGCAGCGCAACCCCAGCTAGTACTGACATGGGTGGCCGCTTGGGAAAACTGGGTACTGCTAATACCCAAAAATCGTCGCATTAGTGTAGTGTCTGCGCAATCTCTGCATAAAAACTATGCTGTGGACGGGGCTCTAATGACCTTTGTAGTTGAAGGGCCCTAAAACACCAACAAACAACAACAACAACAATTAAACACCAATCACCAACTAATGTCCGCTTTAAAACTCACTGTGTGCAGGATTGATTCCTGTTCCAACAGTCGACCTTTCTCCCCCTCCACACTCCTGTCCAAAAAGAAGGGTTTTATTAATGTGCAAATATGAACACCACCGGACTATTCTCCGCCTGAAAAAAAAAAAAAACTACCAGCCTCGATGAGAATCGAACCTGTGCACCTTGAAGTCAACCAACACACACGTATAGTCCTGCTCTAGACAGGTTAGTGCAGTATGGTCGATAACC
Source organism: Trigoniulus corallinus (assembly GCA_013389805.1). Taxonomy (NCBI): domain Eukaryota; kingdom Metazoa; phylum Arthropoda; class Diplopoda; order Spirobolida; family Trigoniulidae; genus Trigoniulus; species Trigoniulus corallinus. The sequence goes on from JAAFCE010007744.1 coordinate 7,941,393, forward strand.
AGACGTTCTCCGTGTTGTTGGACGTGACCAAACGGCTGCGGATATCAACCGCCATTTACTCTAGGTTTTAAAGCCACAGGAATCTTGCGGCCAGTCCTAAAAACAGTGAAGTGAAGGAGGACGAAGGGCCAGAGGTAGGTGTCTATTCGTCTCTGAAGCCCACCTGGGATTTTTGCCGATCTATGCGTACGTTTTCTTTATGACGAAAACCGCTCTTCTAAGTACGGAAGCGACCACGTACACACACCACATGCAACCACCAGCGTACTTTCTCATAGGCGGAAAACGGAAGTGGGAGAGAGAGGAGTTCCTTCTCGCTACTCTCACGTCGGAGAGCAAAAAAGCAACATTTCCTTACCACGGGGGAGCGGCAAATTGTGTTGGACACACCAGTTCTCGTCTGATCACTGAAATTAAGCAACGCAATCCCAGCTAGTACTAACATGGGTGGCCGCTTGGGAAAACTGGGTACTGCTAAGACCCAAAAAAATCGTCGCACTACTGTAGTGTACGTGCAGTCTCTGTATTAGAACTACACAGTGGACGGGGCTCTAATGACCTTGTAGTTGAAGGGCCCTAAAACACCAACAAACAAGGGAGCGGCGAGTTGCGTTGGACACACCAGTTCTCGTCTGATCACTGAAGTTAAGCAACGCAAGCCCAGTTAGTACTGACATGGGTGGTCGCTCGGGAAAGCTGGGTACTGCTGATACCCAATAATCGTCGCATTTTTTAGTGTAGTGTCTGTGCAGTCTATGCATTAGAACTATGCAGTGGACGGGTCTCTAATGACCTTGTAGTTGACGGGACCTTAAACACCAACAAACAAAAAAAAACAAAAACCAACAAACAAACCCAACCACGACTGAAATGTCGTGATACCATCATCATCTTCTCACCCTTCTTCCGCCTGAGGCAGGGTCGGGTCTGCGGGTTCTAATCCTTCACTCTCGCCTATTCCCCACCAAGTCCCCCTCCACCCCTCACACCTCCATGTTCCTTTGCACCACCTGCTCCCACGTTCGTTTTGGTCTTCCACTACTTCTGGTACCCCCAATTACCTCAAGTCCCACAATGGATCTAATAAGCTCCTGCACTCCCCTCTTCATCACATGTCCATACCACCTCATCTGTTTCCCTCTCACCTTCTCCGCAATGTCTCCCTGAGAGCGGCGAATCGCGTTGGACACACCAGTTCTCGTCTGGCCACTGAAGTTAAGCAGCGCAACCCCAGCTAGTACTGACATGGGTGGCCGCTTGGGAAAACTGGGTACCGCTAGTATCCAAAAATCGTCGCATTAGTGTAGTGTCTGTGCAGTTTCTGCATCAGAACTACACAGTGGACGGGGCTCTTAATGACCTTGTAGTTGAAGGGCCCTAAAACACCAACAAACAAGCAATGTCTCCCACCCCCAAGCTACCTCTAACGTAATCGTTCGGGGAGCGGCGAATTGCGTTGGACACACCAGTTCTCGTCTGATTACTGAAGTTAAGCAGCCCAACCCCAGCTAGTACTGACATGGGTGGCCGCTTGGAAAACTGAGTACTGCTAATATCCAAAAATCGTCGCATTAGTGTAGTGTCGGTGTAGTCTCTGCATCAGAGCTATGCTGTGGACGGGGCTCTAATGACCTTTGTAGTTTAAAAGGCCCTAAAACACCAGCAAACAACAACAACAACGTGATCGTTTCTAATTCTGTCAGCTCGTGACACCCCGCGTACTGAAAATTTAACAAGTACGGTTATTGCGATATTATTTTCACAGACCCTCCTCTGAAACGTATTTCGTGAACGACCCCTGATAGCCAAAAAGGTGGATTGAGGAAAATTAAGAGCAAATGACATCCAACGACATTTTTTCCCCTCTTCCCTCCAACGTCTGTTATTCTCACAAGTGTTGTTTTTCTTTTAAATCCAACAGAGTTCAAAAACATACAAACAACACTTGTGAATAACCACCACATCATTGTTTAGTTTGATTATTTTTAGATGTTAAGTTTAAACGGAGTGTGGCGTTTATTTACAATTCATTATGAGGACATGAGGAAGGAAAGAGGAAAAACTAACCACAAGTTGCGCCATCTTGCCCTAGGAAATCCCCCCCAAAAATGGAGGAAATGTGTAACCGGAACAACAATACCGAACGAACGTAGATAGGGCCTATATACCAATATCTTTTCAAGCAAATCCGATGACATCCAATTAAACACATCGTGATATTATCTCAGATTGGCGGAATTAACACATTCCACGACGACGACAACAAAAATAAACTGAAAACAACGATCTAAACCCGCTTCGGTGGCGGAGTGGCTAGCACGCTAATAACTGCGTCAGTAGTTCTAGGTTCGATACTGGACCGAGGTGGGTTAGCTTTTCTTTCGGGCGAGAGAGTGGTCACGAGTGCGCCTTCTTTCGGATTAGAAGTAAAACCGAGGTCCCGTGTTGGTATACGAGGTCACCTGCATGTAAAAGAACCCTCTCTACTAGTAACGCAACGGGTAGATAAGGCAAAAATTTCCAGGCGTACGAGCTCGCCCCCCCCTGGCGTCGGTGGAATTCCGCTAACAATGAACAGTAGACCAACGATAAATAAGCATAGGGGTTGCAGCTTTGGTCGGCAACTGGCTGCGGAAGGGAGCGGCGAGTTGCGTTGGACACACCAGTTCTCGTCTGATCACTGAAGTTAAGCAACGCAAGCCCAGTTAGTACTGACATGGGTGGTCGCTCGGGAAAGCTGGGTACTGCTAATACCCAATAATCGTCGCATTGGTGTAGTGTCTGTGCAGTATATGCATTGGAACTATACAGTGGACGGGTCTTTAATGACCTCGTAGTTGACGGGACCTTAAACTCCAACAAACAACAACTGGCTGCGGAAAAACAGTAACCATTATGTCGCCCTTGTGTTCATTCAGAGGGACAAGATGGGTACCCGACCCCGCCATAGGCGACGGGAAAAGGGTTTCGAGTTGCTTTTCTGAAAAGAACGATCTAGAAAACAAATACATGACGTCACTAGTTAAAGCGCCAGTGGCGTAATAGCAAGAGGCATTCGAGGCGCCCTCCTCCCATCCCCTGATGCTTGTCCTGAACAGACATGGTACACGTATCTAGGCACTTTTTATTTGCCGTAAAGTCGTCGAACAGACATTGTATCACAGCAGCTGCTTTCCAGCCAGGCGGACAAGGCGCCACCAAGGTGGGGGCTTTGTCCGGCGCCCGGGGAAATCTGACCCCATTGCCCCTACAAGTTACCCCACTGTAGAGCGCTTAATACTGAGAACACCACCGCTCAGAATCGCTACACTGGAGCGCAACCAAATGATCAGCCAATCAGAGAGACAGAAATTAAGGACCGTCCACTCATCTCGACCACTATTAAGCACTGGTCAATTATACGAGTTAAACGTGTATATTTTATTCCATTTGACGAGGGAGTTTCAGTTTCACGGTACGATATCGGTCTTATTTCCCATTCGGAGCAAAAAAGTGCACTTGAGACCACTCTCCGTCATCCAGAAAATAAGTCACACCTCAGGCAGGATCGACCCAGCATCCACCAACTCAAAAGTCAAGCACGTTGCTAATGCACCTATGAGAGGAGGGCGAATGAACGACTGGTTAGGTTAGGCAAAGGAGGAAGAAGAGAAAGAGAGAGAGAGAGAATAGTGACAATTACACCTCAGCCCTCCGATGAGTAATTCTCACCAGAAGGAGGTCAATTAATCTGTCTCTGACCAACGGCCTCTCACACGTCAAAACAATAGAATACCTTCTGTCTGTTGCACTGACCAGCACAAAAAAATAACCTAATGAACTGATTATCTCTAAAAACTCCAATCTAGTTTTAACAAATTGTCTTGAATAAAAAAAAAAATGTGTCGAGAGAATTTGGGTAAAACAAGACCGCCCCAACAAAACAAAATTCAGTTTGACCCTTAAGAAGAAGAGGTCAGTGAGAAAAACATAAGGCAAGATAGGAAATTGACGAAGGATGGACAAGAGAACACGTACTCCTCACTCATCGTCCCTCCTCATGTTGCTGCCGTCCACATGCTATCACCCACACCCCTCCTCTGAACCTCCACTACCCCCCACAACCACACACAAGTAGGTCAATGCACTACTATTCTCTTCACACAGCTGGTTATTTAACTACAAGTTAAAAAATTGACATTTACGAGGGAGACTCCGAGTAGGAAAGCGATACTAGCGCCGCCGCCGCCGCCACCACCGACACTGCCATTCATCATCTAACCACCAACCATATGAGACACCAGTTCAAATCCTCCCACCACCAACAGCAACAAAAAGAGTAAATACCGGAAATATGGTTTCATGTGTTTTTTGGTGTTTTATCGACCGTTTATCTCTCACTACAAGTAGATAGAATCGTACCCTCATCTCTCTCCTTCTCACTGTCCCGTCCCCAACTCCTCCTCTTCCCTCACAACAGGGATAATCCCATCACCTCAAAACATATCATCCTATGGTGTAGGGGAGAGAAAAGAAAACAAAAAAACAACACTCCAGAATTACATGGTAAACAAACCAACACCTGACCAGCCAGGTGTGAAGTCCCTCATCTGCCCCCACCTCCTCCTCCTCCTAACGCCACCCCAATACCATATTCACTTTGCCAACTATATTATCAATGCTGAATTACCGTTAATTTACGACTAACAGTCAAATAAACACAGTAAAAGTGAGTCAAAACATGGCGGAGAAGGGGGGGGGGGAAGCTGTTTGTGGAAGGGGAGGAAGTGTTCAATTCCCTACCCCCCCCCTTTAAGCCCCACCTGTGGCAAGCAAGGACACGATTAGAAGGTGGAGGACAAAGAGGCATACAATTTTCGACTACTGTACTGGACCACGTAACATTCAGTCCGGCAATACCGGCTGCAGAAAAACCATGACCAATATATATCGCCCTTGTGTTCATTCAGAGGGACAAGATGGGTACTCGACCCTGCCATAGGCGGGAAAACGGTTATGAGTTGCTTTTGGACCAAGTAACATTCAGTGACAGAAAAAGTATAGGGCAGCAAAGAAAGATCGCCATGCCATCTTTATCAATCTTCCCTTTCCTCACTTATAGAAAGAACACCAAAACAAGCCAGCACCCTAGGTCAGGGATCGAACCAAACTCGAGTCAAGTGCACTCCCCTACTTCAGTTACAAAGGCTCTGAAGAAACCACCTAGGAAAAATAGGAGGCGGCATGCTTGTAATGGTAGGAAATCTTAAGGAAGGCATGTAGGGCATCTTAAGAAGGCTCCCCTCCCCTCTCTCTATCAAAAATACTATTCACTTCCTTTCTACGGCGGAAGTGAGCGAAACTTCCTGCTCAGGCCGTCTGTCAACTCTTGTTAATTCCTAACAACAAAAATATCCCGAAGTCAGCATCGAACCTCCTACACACAACCTGCAATACCAATAGTCGCAGTGCCACTACGAACATCCACAGAGCGCCCCCGACGGTGAAGAGGCTAAACGACATTTGTAATTAACTGATTTGGTACCGAGCATGACAGGGGTGGTTGTGTTTGCCTGATCGAAAAAAACCGCGGCAAATGGCTGCTACTGCTGCTGTTGGTGTGGGACAAGCAGGTCGTGCAGGAGCAGTCTCAGATGGAAGGGATGGCAACAAATTTCTTGAAAGCCAGCGAAGGGAGAGGGTAGGCAAAGGCAGAAGGAGCAGCGAGAGAAAGAAAGAGGGGGCAGAGAGAGAGAGAGAGAGAGAGAGAGAGAGAGAGAGAGAGAGAGAGAGAGAGAGGGCAGAGAGAGGGGAGGGGAGATAAAGGAGGCAGGGAGAAAATTTTGTCAATCTTCGTATAATTCAGTTTTCCTTTCCCCATCCCGAAAATAGGAAAGGGCAACAAGGAGAGATATGGAGGGAGGGGAGAAAAGATGGATCTTTTGCTCCCAATATTTAGGGAGGGTAAGGGACGAGAGAGAAAGATTTTATCCCCTCGGCACAGTGCCTGAATCCCATTCGTATATATATATACATACACATATTTAATTAAATTTTTATTGATCGACGTATGACTTATTGTTTAATTATCCTGTCGATTTTTACATTAAGAAGAATAAACTATTTACGAAATAAAACGCAGTGCCGAGGAGAGGCGATGAGAGAGGAGATGGGGTTGGGGAGAGGAGAGATGAAGGGGTGCAGGCAACAAAGACAGAAATGGGACAAACATTGGCGAAGGTGATGGGGCCAAGACAGGAGAAGGGTAAAACAGAAAGATATCGTCCAACATACTGAAAAAAAATATATATATACAACTATTAAATTAAAAACATCTATCTATGAGTACGCCTTTCTCAGACCGTCCTCCTCTCTTAGCCCCCCCCCCCCAGCCCCGCTTTTCTTTCTCTCCACCAACTCCTCTCAAATTCCCCTTTAAACAAACCTCTTAAGCCTTATATTTCTCTCCTCTCTTCCTCTTGTCCCGGTACCGTTCATCTTCCACCTCTGCTTTACTCTGACTTTAGGGCTAATCTTCCCTTCCCTCCCTCTCGCCTTATACTCGCGCCCTACCTTCACCCCCTCTCTCTCTCTCTCTCTCTCTCTCCCCTCTTAAAATTGCCACACTATACTGCATAATAATATTAATGTATTCTCAGACTTTCAACAGAAATGAAAAATTATTGATTTTGAATAACATCAAGGGCTCCGGGAGCGAACCAGAGAAAGAGGGTCCAACGAAAAAATGAAGGGAGAGAGAGAGAGAGGAAGGGAAAGGAGAGAAAGAGACTTAACCAAAAAGGAGAGAGAGGGGTGTAGGGGTATGAAAGAGTAGGAGAATGAGGAAGAGGAGTAGGGAGAGAGAGAGAGAGAGAAAAGAGGGCGACAATTCTCAAAAATAAGAAGAGTAGCGCGTAAGAAATTGATTTTTTTCCTCTCTCTCTTCAAAGTGCTCCATTTATCTTTCATTTTGAACGAGAAACATGAATTCCTTAGATTTTAATGATATTACCCAAAGAAGCGAGAAGAAAATAACCTCTTCTTCTCCTTTTTCGCTTTGTAGGAGAGAGAGAGCCCTTCCTCATCCATCCCATCTAAGGAAAAGGGTCTTTCACCCTTGTACTGTATATGCGGTCATAGAAGACTCCGAGCCTTGAAATGTCATCCCTAAGAGGAAAGAGCAGGCGGGAGAGAAAGAGTTGGGCGGGAAAGGTCAGGGAGAGAGCGGGATAGGTGGGGGAGAGAAAGAGCGGGTTTTTGGTTTGTTGGTGTTTTAGGGCCCTTCAACTACAAGGTCATTACAGCCCCGTCCACAGCATAGTTCTTATGCAGAGACTGCACAGACACTACACTAATGCGACGATTTTTGGGTATCAGCAGTACCCAGTTTTCCCAAGCGGCCATCCACGTCAGTACTAGCTGGGGTTGCGTTGCTTAACTTCAGTGATTGGACAAATTTGTTGTTGTTACTTGTTGGTATTTTAGGACCCTTCAACTACAAGGTCATTACAGCCCCGTCCACAGCATAGTTCTTATGCAGAGACTGCACAAACACTACACTAATGCGACGATTTTTGGGTATTAGCACTACCCAGTTTTCCCGAGCGGCCATCCATGTCAGTACTAGCTGGGGTTGCGTTGCTTAACTTCAGTAATCGGACGAGAACTGGTGTGTCCAACGCAATTCACCGCTCAGAAAGAGCGGAAGATGTGAGGGAGAGAAAGAGAGCGGGAGAGGTGAGACAAATGGGAGAAAGAAAGGCTTCAAGGAGAGAAGGGATAAAGGAGAGATGAAAGTAATAAGATTGAACAGTAGAGGGAGAGGGGTGGGAAGGTTTAGGGGGTTTAAGGGATTTTGCAAATGGGAGACAACAAAAAAAAAGTGAGAGGAGGACTAGGCAGTAGAGGGTGTGGGTGTACGAAACGAGAGATAAACTGGCGAAAAGAAATGGTTGATTATAGAGAGCGGAGAGGGACAGGTCTAAAAGTGAGGAAAGGGTTGCCATTCAGTTGTAATTAAAGGGGTAAAGGGTTGGAGAAACACTGTAGGAGGAGAAGGAGCAAGTGTGTTGAGGTGCGGGGCAGAAGGACGGGAGAAAGAGTGTGGAGAAAGCAGCGAGAGAGGTGAGAATGATAACTAAACAATCAAATGTCCGATTACGGGATACAGATGAGGATAAGGACATGAACACACACACACACAAAAACTAAGTGACTTTGATGAGCGAAGGGTAAGAAGAGAGAAGGGAGGGGTAACAAGGAGGAGAAGTATAGTAATGGGGATGATGAACCCACAAAAGGGGAGGGAGGGGAGGATGACGGTGAGGGAGTCAGAATGAACACCAAAAATTATAATATACACTTTTCTAACTCTGGAGTGGGAGAGAAGCATTCAATCAAAAAAAAAAAATATTTCTTAACCCCATCATTCCACACACCCACGCATACGTGGTCCACCAGGTACATGTTCGCCACCTCCTCGTCTTCCTTCATTTCAAACAATTAAATACCTTTTCCTTACCTCACATTTTAATTAAGATCCTACAAGAAAACAGGTTAAGGAAACCTTTCTTAATCATATCAACACCAATATACCCGCCTTTTACATTTCTGAAATAACAATAATAAAGGGTTGCGGAAGAGGGTGGGTGGAAAGGGGGAGATCGGTCAGGGCAGAGGGAGGGGGGTAGCAGGTGGTCCACATAGATTAAAAATTAAATGTGAGGGACGAATGAGTAGGAGAGGAGGGCGAGAGGAAAAAGCCAGTTGGATCAAAGAGAGGACAATGGACAAGAAAGGGATAAGGTGTACACACAGCACCACTTCAAAAGTTGGCGATATCCAGGTTCAATTCCAGATACCGAAGCCGCAAAATAATGTGCGACTATGAATTTAATTAATTCGGTCGGTCACAAGTGGAATTGTTAGCTGGCTAAACTGAACCCCCCCCCCTTTCCCAGACAACTCCCTTAATTCCAACATACAACGCGAAGAGTAGGCACCCAGCAGTGCCACTTCCAAATGGCTACGACTTTCCCTTCTCATCCCTTCTACCAAAATCATCCAATTACCTATTTCTGCCTATGGCAGGGCCGAATTGCCCGTAAGCCCGACGGCACCAAGAAAGTAACTTTTACGCACTCGACTGCCTACTTTGTTACGCAGTCACAACACCTGCTTCTCGTCGGCCCATTTTCTTTCTGGGAACAGTTTTTCGCCTACGCCAGGGGAAGAGGGGGGGTAAGCCTCCTCCGCGTAGAAAGGGGGAGTGGCTGTATTGAGTTGGACACACCAGTTCTCGTTGTTGTTGTTGTTTGTTGGTGTTTCAGGGCCCTTCAACTACAAGGTCATTAGAGCCCCCCGTCCACAGCATAGTTCTAATGCAGAGACTGCACAGACACTACACTAATGCGACGATTTTTGAATAGACTAGCGGTACCCAGTTTTCCCAAGCGGCCACCCATGTCAGTACTTGCTGGGGTTGCGCTGCTTAACTTCAGTGATCAGACGAGAACTGGTGTGCCCAACGCAATTCGCCGCTCCCCCCCAGTTCTCGTCTGATCACTGAAGTTAAGCAACGCAACCCCAGATAGTACTAGCATGGGTGACCACTTGGGAACACTGGGTACTGCTAATATCCAAAAATTGCCCTAACAACATAGTGTCTGCGCAGACTCTACATTAGAACTACGCAGTGGACGGGGCTCTAATGACCTTCGTAGTCGAAAGGCCCTAAAACACCTGTTTACAGTTCAATGGTGGCATTATACACACACCCCACAACTGCACTTCTCATCAGGTAACGAAACACATACTTGAGGGGGGGGGGGCTGCAGTCTCGTCCTAAATAAGCCAATCCGTCTCAGAGAGGTTCGAACTTGCCATCTCAGACTCCCGCGGTGACAGGCTCACCTGAGAATTTTGCACAGTAGCAAGGGTTCTTTTAGGTGTAAACGACATCGTTCACCATACGGGACCACGGATTCATTTCCCATCCGAAGGAAGGGGCACTCGGGGCCTCCAACTCTCGCCCGGATGAAATCAGCCCACCTCGATCCTGGAACCACTGAGGCAGTAGAGGACCACGCTAAATTCTCTTTCACCAATATGCAGTAGGTTAGGATCGAACCTGCGACAGGACGGACGTTAAGTGATATTTAAGGACAACGACGATATTAGGAGGGGGATTGTAGAAGCCACCAAAAGGAGGTAAAAGGGGGCAGTTTAACGGTTATTTTCGCGGACAGGTACGTGAAGGTGGTAGTGGTGATGGGGTAGGGGGGTATTAAGAGAAAGGTGGAATATAAGAAAGGGGAAGGAGAGGAACAATCAACCAAATTAATTTTCACGTGCTTCCTCCCCCACCTGCTTAATATTAATAAATTTAAAAAAAAAAAATCTTCAGCTAACCTCCGCTAAATTGCACTTTCAAACGAAAAGACAGGCCACTGGGACAAAGAAACTGGCCCAAACTGGCAGCAGACAGACATGCCCGAAAAAAAAAACGGCACAGAGAGGGGGGGGGTAAAAAAGAGGAGGGCAAAAATGGAGACAGAAAAAAAACCACACACACACCTAAGCACGAAGACTACTAAACTGGAAAATGTAAACCACCGCTTAAAAGTTAAAAAAAAAACTTAATAATAATAAACGTGTAATTAATGACAGGTGTTCTTAAGGAATTTCCCCGGTCGAAACACAAAAACTAGTACCTGAAGGAAAGGGAGGGAGGTAATAATTGGGTCTTCAAATGAACCCTCTCGCCCCTTCTTCTGTTCAACAACTGAAAAAAGTTTTTTTTCATTTTTTATAGTCCCTCAAAAATACAACAAAATTTAAAAAAAAAAAAATATATTTTTTAAGGTAGGTAGGTCAAAAAAATTAAACAATTTCAGGTCTGGTCAGTAGTGAAATGGGTGGACAACTTTTAAATACCGGTAACTGCTCGGCCCGGCATCGCTTCATTCAGGGACAATTATTCACAGTTCAAACCACGCCATATTGCCTAATTTTATCCCTTCCCGCTTTAGAAAAGTGAAGGTGTGGGGGGGGGGGGTCACAAGCTCTCAAGAAGGGTGCAAAAAAGAGCTAAAAATAGCAATCACACCTACGATTGGTCCTAAACGCACGCTAACCCACCACCCTTTAATGTTGATCAGGTTTAAAGACAGAGTCATTTCCGGCCGATCGCCGGGTAGAAAGGACGTTGGAATAGAGGACGAGAGGGAGAGGGTGACGATCTCCTTCATGTGGAAGGGGAGCGGTGAATTGCGTTGGACACACCAGTTCTCGTCAGATCACTGAAGTTAAGCAACGCAACCCCAGCTAGCACTGACATGGGTGGCCGCTTGGGAAAACTGGGTACTGCTAATACCCAATAATCGTCGCATTAGTGTAGTGTCTGTGCAGTCTCTGCATAAGAACTACACAGTGGACGGGGCTCTAATGACCTTGTAGTTGAAGGGCCCTAAAACACCAACAAACAACAACACCATTCACGTGGAAGACTTGCCCTCTACATTTTTCCACGAAGAGAGGGGGGGGGGTTCTTTAAAAAGGCAGATGAGACCAGCGGAAGGAGAATGCCAACCTTCACACACCGAAATAAAGAATCTACCTGCCGCTTCATCACAGGATCGCACCTATGACACCAAGAGTCAAGTAACCTTCCCAAGTAACCTAAAGACCTGTGCTGGTTTTTTTGGGGGAAGGGGATCTTGATACCACACGTTCTTATACCAGTGGAGCACGTCTTCGACCTATTAGAGCGCGGCGAATTGCGTTGGGTACACCAGGTCTCGTCCGATCACTGAAGGTAAGCAACCCAACCCCAGCTAGTACCAACATGGGTGGCAGCTTGGGGAGACGGGGTACTGCTAATAACCAAAAATCGTCACATTAGTGTAGTGTCTGTGCAGTCGCTGCATAAGATCTACACTGTGGACGGGGCTCTAATGACCTTGTAGTTGAAGGGCCCTAAAACACCAACAAACAAACAAACCTATTGGAGGCCCTACACACCAGCATTTACGGACGTGGCAATAAAAAAAACGGTCGGCAGACAGAGAATCGAACCGACATACCATAACTAAAGAGTCTCCAGAATAGGCGCTAGCAACATATCTAGTGAAGTAAGCAAATAACAACAGCTGGCTTTGCGCAGATGACATTGAAAGGGAGGAGACTACACCTGGAGTTGGTGGACAGGTATCAGAGAGGGGCGAAGGGAGACGAAAAGAGGAAGTGGTGGTGGGCAGATGATAGAGGTGATATAAATTCTCATCATTATCAGACATATTGGGTGTATATTTATCTTTCCTAGTCTAAACGATATCAAGAAACGTTTATCTCGGATGCTATCAGGAATAATATGACAAAATGAGGAATAAATCGATAAATTTCAGGTAACACCATGGAGCGCCGTTACCTTCCCACCTACAAAAAGCACTTTATACTTTTCAAGGTTTGGCAGAAAAAAAAATGAAACAGGAGAGAAAAAAACAGGTAAGACGAAAGGAGACCGGGAAGGAGAGGGGAGTAGGAAACTGACAGGACGATTGGGTCTAAGGGTGTAGGTGGGCTAAGGAGGACAAGGAAAAAAAAAGCAACTCCTAACTCTTTTCCCGCCTATGGCAGGGTCGGGTACCCATTTGTCGCTCTGAATGGACACAGGGTGATATATTGGTCATAGTTTTTTCTGCAGCCGGTTGCCCGCCAAAGCTGCACCCCTACGCTTATTTATCGCCGGTCTAGTGTTCGTTGGGGAATGCTACCGACGCCAGGGGGCGAGCTCCTACACTTGGAAATTTTGCCTCATCTACCCGTTGCGTAGTAGAGAGGGTTCTTTTACGTGCAAGCGCCATCGTACACCCACACGGGACCTCGGTTTTACTTCTCATCCGAAAGAAGGCACACTCGCGGCTTCTCTCCCGCCCGAAAGAAGCCGACCCACCACGGTCCAGTATCGAACTTAGAACTACTGGCGTAGTTGCCGAGCGTGCTAACCACTACGCCACCGCGGCGGGTTAAGGAGGACAAGGAAAAAAGTATAAAAAAAAATTTGGAAAGTAATAAACCATCCCCTTCCCTATCAAATTAAAAAGGAGCGGCGAGTTGCGTTGGACACACCAGTTCTCGTCTGATCACTGAAGTTAAGCAGCACAAACCCAGCTAGTACTGACATGGGTGGCCGCTTGGGAAAACTGGGTACTGCTAATACCCAAAAATCGTCTGAGCAGTCTTCGCATAAGAACTATGCTGTGGACGGGGCTCTAATGGCCTTGTAGTTGAAAGGGCCTAAAACACCAACAAACAAACAGGAGTGGACCAGGACGCTGCCTATGGCAGGATTGGGTACTCATTTTTGTTCCACTACGGGGCATGTTTGAGCGAACGTATACCGTACTCCACGTTATATGAGTGGGCCTGTTTCTTGCAGCGGTGATATTGCACAAACACACAGCACTGCGGCTCAAACAGCAGGCGCGCTGAAGGGCTCTCTCTATGTCCCACCCGAAAAAAAATGCCAAAACAAATCGGCCCAGGATCGAACCTTTAACCACTGACGCAGTTCCCCAGAAAGCTAACTGCGCGCCACCGAGAAGGTCAGAAATACAGCATACCAAGAAATACCAATAAATCCAGCATTCACATTGTCGCTATTACCTTTTGACGGGACACCACCACCCACAGCATTTAGTATTGCACCTCCCCCCCCCCCCCAAAAAAGAGGTAAAATTGAACACGGAGGAATCACCAAAAGGTATGCCTCTGCCGCACCGGGTGACACCAACCCTGAGTACGTCACTGAGCACCGCCAACACCATAATACTACGAGTGTGTTCCTCGCACCGCACTCCATCCTAACATTCTTGGAGTACTGTTTCAATCCCGATTTCGGACAGCAGTACAAATTTTGGTCTTCGAACGGGTCACTATTAAAGATGGTACCCAACTCACGCCACCAACACACGTTGACTGACATCAGTTCCAAAGGCCGTTAACGAACGTCAAAAGTGGGGGAATGAGAACAAGACGAGGACACCGAGCTCCTGGGGTGGGACATCCGCTGCATTACTTCCCATCCGAGACGGGACGAAAGGTGCACGAAGTGGCCTCTTCGTCAACATATAAGCAACTCCAAACCCTTTTCTCGCCTATGGCAGGGTCGGGTACCCATCGCAGCTACCGAGCACGCTACCCACTGAGCCACCGATGCGGGATCACCATCAGACACGGCAACTACCGGAATTGAACCTGTACAATCTCATCTAATTGAGGCCTTCCTTCTAGCACAGGCATGATCGGTATCGAACGTGCACGTGACAGCTTCCGAAAATAAGGATACTAAGCAGTGCACAATAGCCCCGTCGCAGATCGAAATCTGAACTATGATTCCGTGAATAACGAACCTACCCCTCTCCCTCCACCACCATGCTTCATTGGCGATGCTTTTAAAGTAGGGCCATCCCCACAACACCTCAACTATTTGCTTTCTATAACTCATCACAACTATTTGTAAAAAATAAACAGGTGCAAGATATTTTTGACAGTTCCTCGATGAGCCTTAACATTTTTAATGGAGAGAGGCAGGAAAGGGGTAAGGGGGGGAGGGTAGAACCATCTTAAGATAGAGACTATTTCATATTGTTGCCATGCAGGTGGGGCTCTTACGTGCAATGGGGTGAGAGCAGCGTAGACACCTCTAGCATGTCTTCCTAATCGGGAATGGGACGAGGAGGACAACTCGTCGCAATATCATTCCCGAAAAGAAACTGCTCGCCTTGAAGTAAGAATCGAACCTACATACAACCAGTTGAGCTAACGGAGGGAAAGCTTTCTTCTACATTTTTGTTTGTTGGAGTTTAAGGTCCCATCAACTACAAGGTCATTAGAGACCCGTCCACTGTATAGTTCTAATGCAGAGACTGCACAGACACTACACTAATGCGACGATTATTGGGTATTAGCAGTACCCAGCTTTCCTGAGCGACCACCCATGTCAGTACTAACTGGGCTTGCGTTGCTTAACTTCAGTGATCAGACGAGAACTGGTGTGTCCAACGCAACTCGCCGCTCCCTTTCTTCTACAGTACTACTATTAAAAGTCTGGTTAAGATCTTTGGTCCTTCAAACCTTCCCGGGACGCTTAAGCTCCGCTCGCAAAAAAACAGGACTAGGATCTAAACCGTGCACCATGTTTGTTGGTGCTTTACGGCCCTTCAACTACAAGGTCATTAGAGCCCCGTCCACAGCATAGTTCTTATGCAGAGACTGCACAGACACTACACTAATGTGACGATTTTTGGGTATTAGCAGTACCCAGTTTTCCCAAGCGGCCACCCATGTCAGTACTAACTGGGGTTGCGCTGCTTAACTTCAGTGATCAGACGAGAACTGGTGTGTCCAACGCAATTCGCCGCTCCCCGTGCACCATGAACTCAATCAAGAGTCAAGTATAAACTATCGAGTTGAACTACCAATGTCATCTTGCGTAAATCATCCAAAATCGATGATGACCCTGAACATAGCAAACATCTTAAGGACAATCATTTACCAATAAAAATAGCTCACAATACTTACCTAGTGAAGTGGAGTCTAAAAATTAGGTGAAAAAAATGAAGGTAAAAAAAAAACAGGACGTTTAAAATACTTATTAAAAAAGGCAAGAAAAGAAGGAGTGAGAGGAGAGGGGGGGCGACAAAAAATATCAGCAAAGAATGCTGTAGAGTAATTGACCTTCCGTCATCCAAAATTGGAACCAGTGCACAAAAAAGTTATGTCCGATTTAAGAAACCTTTAAAAAAAATGCAGCCCTTTAATATTTCAACATTTAGATGAGTGTCTACACCAATGTCTTGGGGTACACGTCCACCTGCCCACTCTCCTTCTCACCCTCGCGCACCCCTCACCTTCAACAGCACCGTCGATCGTCTAGATACCAAGGTTACAATTAAATTGATACAACAACCCCCCCCCTGCACATAATTTCATTCCGTGTTACCTTGAAATCAAGCCAGGGGATGGGATGCTGAAATGAACCCTTGATGACGGGCCTGTACCATACATTGGGCAGTTTACAACAGTAAAAACTCTTGTTTTCCAGTTGAAAAGGAGGCGAAAGGGTTTGGTCCTGTAGTGATTTAACAGTAACCTCTCAAATCCAAAAGTTTATTAACTCCAAGAAAAAAAAAAAAGGAGAGAAGGGGTACTTAAGTTCGTGCACCTGACTGGCCCGAGGTGGGTAAAGTTCTTTCCGAAATGGAGAGAGGGGATGATTATTTATTTCTCTAATTAACGTCGGTCTTTACTGCTGAGGGGGAAGACGCAATGTCCTACACCTGAGATGCACCTCATAGGGTCCTTTAAAGATGCAAACATACACACACACACCTTTACACGGGACCACGACATTACTTCCTATCGATAGAAGATGCACTTGATAGCTTCTATCCCGTTCTCTCGAGCGTTCGGAAGGATGATAAGGATCGAACCTGCAACCGCGAACTCTGACTGAAGCACTACTACTTGCTATTGTTGTTTTAGGGCCTTTCAACTACAAGGTCATTAGAACCCCGTCCACAGCATAGTTCTTATGCAGAGACTGCACAGACACTACACTAATGCGACGATTATTGGATATTAGCAGTACCCAGTTTTCTCAAGCGGCCACCCATGTCAGTACTAACTGGGGTTTCGCTGCTTAACTTCAGTGATCAGACGAGAACTGATGTGTCTAACACAATTCGCCGCTCCCAAACACTACTATTGAGCCACCGGTGCAAGCCTGAAGGAGAAGAACCCTCAACGTACCTCTGTTGGATGGAAAGTGCAGCCCACCAATGCTACCTACTGCATAACGTCGGTGGGTCCTTTCTGCACGAAAATGTGTAGATCGGACAAAATAATCAGGCGGGGAAGGTGTGAGTGTGACCTGTCCCCCTTTCTCCCCTGCTTGACACCAGGTAAAAAGTTCCAGAAATGAGCTATCGAGTTGGGCTTCAAGCTGCAGGAGAGAGAGTGAAAGAAAGAAGTCACACGTTGAAATCCAAGGGTCGAAAATGACCAGATCAAAGTTGAGCTGGACACTACGGGTTCTGAATTCTTGCGGAGAGAAGAAGGACGGACATTTCTTAAAGTAAGCTGCTAGTAAAATACAAATCAAGAATTAGTTTCCATTTAGAAATATACAGTAGTAATGAAGTAGGAGAATAAAAAGGTGCGATATTTAAGGTTGTAGGATGACATGACTACGTCACCATATGGTTGCTAGTAGTCTACATTTTCATTGTGGTCAACTTATTACTTTCTAAACAATCTCACATTACGCGAATCGAACTCATAATAAATCAAACAGTGAGCAGTGAGCGAGAGAGAGAAAAAAGATACCTCAGAAATATCTCTTGAAACCCAAACGAAAGAAATGATCTTTCGTGGCAGCAGTATATTTGGAATAACCCCTTACGAAGGATTTTTCAACATGAAAGACAGCGACTGACCGACCCGACCGACCACCTGCCGAAAAAAAAGTGACCATTCGCTGCTGCTTTTGTTGCACAGCAATAGACAGACAGACCATCATCAAATGAACAAATTGACACTCACTTACCTTATAGGCATAATCGGCGGTTTCATACATGCCGTTCATGTTGAGTTTCATTTACAGTTCGCACTAGACACAAATTGTCGAAATTAAATCGGATGAAAACCGCATAAAAACATCACACACACAAATCCACACGAGCAAATGAAAGAATGATGAGAAGTTAAAAAAAATATATATATATAACTTGGAGAGGGTGGGGAGAAAAGAGAGAGTGAGAGGAAAACGGCGGACGAAATATTTTTTTATCCCAGAGGATACAGTTCGATTCTGTCCCGGGGCATTTTCTTCCTTTCCTTCCTTGTCAATACTATCCACTAGTAAGTTAACCCTTCAAACCAAATGCAATCCTATTTCACTCAGTCTTCCTTCCTCCTTCAAAAATAATCACAAATAACAAAAAAAAAAAAAAGAATTTAGCGATCACGACGAAAAACAACTTGACATGGACACGGATTCAAAAAAATGACAGATGCTAACAGGGGGAAGAGGGGCCAAAAGAACAGACCGCAAATACGAATATTCTTTTCTCTTAAGAATAAATAATAGAACGCACGAGCTATGACGTCACTAGCCAGATTAGAACACCGATGCCCTATGACCGCTGATCGAACCAATGACTTCGGATGTGAAATTCAAAACTTAACCGATTCGAAGACTTTTCTACGGAGACGCACACTTGCACACACAGATACAGATGGGGGGGAAATAGAGTATTGCACTTTTTTTTCTCGGGTAGAACACTCACAGAAGGTTCGTTGGGCGGGGCAGTAACAAATGGCGAAAATTTTAAGGATTCTTAAATAGAGAAGAAAAACAAACCAGCGTAGTCTTTACCATTCAATAATGTGTCAATAATGAATATGACAAGTCGAGCGAGGAACACGGAATTATTTTACAAAAAGAAAAAGAGGAGGGGAGAGGGGAAAGGTTTACCCCCTCTCGAAAAAAAAAATAATAAACAACAACAACAATAAACACAGATAGAAAGCTGTATTTCAAGAGGAGCGTCACACACACACAACCACACGCGACGAGCGATAGCTTCACAATGAATCGACCAAAACGAGGACCTCGAAAATACAGGGGAGAACAGCTGCTTACTTGCCTTGCACCCCGCTCTCGCAACGCACACCGCACCTCTTCTTTTTCCTCTTGCTATTCTCCTCGGCGATGGCCGATCTGAGAATCCAACAACTGCGCAAGCGCCGTGTTCGGCTGCACAGCCGAACTCGGCGCGTGCACGTACACACGCACGCACCACCGGATGGAACCAAGGAAGGAAAAGAACGGGAAAAAACGAACTGGCATTTCATCAAGGGTGGGGGAAGGGGGGGCATTCATAAATGAGGTTGAATGCGACAAAAGCAGAAGGTGGTTGGCCGTCACGGACAAAAATATTACTACAACAACAACGTATTACTATTACAACAAAGCAACTCCTAACCCTTTTCCCGCCTATGGAAGGGTCGGGTACTAATCTTATCCCTCTGAACGGACACAAGGACTATATATTGGTCATAGTTTTTCCGCTGCCGGTTGCCGACCAAAGCTGCAACCCCTACGCTCATTTATCGTCGGTCTACTGTTCATTTTGGGGGAATTCCACCGACGCCAGGGGGCGTGCTCCTACACCTGGGGGAGCGGTGAATTGTGTTAGACACACCAGTTCTTGTCTGATCACTGAAGTTAAGCAACACAACCCCAGCTAGTACTGACATGGGTAGCAGCTTGGGAAAACTGGGTACTGCTAATACCCAAAAATCGTCGCATTTGTGTAGTGTCTGTGCAGTCTCTGCATAAGAACTACACTGGACAGGGCTCTAATGACCTTCATCATCATCATCATCTCATCCTTCTCCCGCCTGAGGCAGGGTCGGGTCTGCGGGTTCTAATCCTCCACTCCCGCCTATCCCCCAACAAGTCCTCCTCTACCCCACACGCCTCCATGTCCTTCTGCACCACCTGCTCCCACGTCCGTTTTGGTCTTCTTCTACCTCTGGTGTCCCCAATTACCTTCAGTCCCACAATGGACCTAGTAAGCTCCTCCTCTCCCCTCCTCATCACATGCCCATACCACCTCAGCCTATAACACCCCATACATGTAGCGTAGATTAGCATCTCAGCCACTTGCATTTGCTTTTCATGGTTCTTCCTAACTGCCCAACACTCTGAGCCATACAGCATAGCGGGCCTAAACAACGGTTCTGTATACCTTGCCCTTCAACTTTAATGGGACCCGGTGGTCGCACAGGACCCCACTTGCCTGCCTCCACTTCAGCCATCCTGTCTTAATTCTATGGGATAAATGACCTTGTAGTTGAAGGGCCCTAAAACACCAACAAGCAAGAGAGCCCTACACCTGGAAATTTTGCCTCATTTACCCGTTGCATAGCAGAGAGGGCTCTTTTAAGTGCAACTCACATCGTACACCAACACGGGACCTATGCTTTACTTCTCATCCGGAAGAAGGCGCCCTCGCGACCCTCTCTCTCACCCGAAAGATGCCAAGCCACCTCGGTCCAGTATCGAACCTAGAACTACTGACGCACTTGCCGAGCGTGCTAACCACTACGCCACCGAGGCGGGTTTAACCAACACAACTGGTGTGAAATTTAAAAAAGAAAATACATTTCAGGGCTTTTTGATCATATTAGGGCCTAGTAGCGCGCCATTGCCAATTTGCTTCTCTCTCGAGCTCAACGTTCACACGTTCGCTCCTGAGTCAGGTAGATGGTTTAGTGCAGCGGTGTCAAACTGGCGGCCGGCGAAGCCTGGAGTTTCGGCCTTCACAATCGATATCATGTAGTATACATATGCAGTCTGCTACTCAGAGACGTAACGAGAGGGGGACAGTTGCCCCCGGCATAGTTGGAATGGGGTGCCATGTGCCATAGTTTGATTAAAACTATTGTACCGGGCCTCCTGGTACTTTTAAAAACAAATTACAAAAAAAAAAAGGTCAACACTGCATGGCCACAATGGCAACGCACATCTTACCCATGTGGCCCTTGGGGTACCCCCAGTTTGACAGGCCTAGTTTAGTGCGCAAAAAGAGCAACTACTAACCTTTTTCCCGCCTATCAGGGTAGGACACATGGCGATCTGTTGGACGATATTTTGATGCAGCCGGCTGCTATTGTCGGTCTACTGTGCGTTGGGACAAGCTTCTACCACCTGAGAATTTGGGCTCATTTACCCGTTTCATAGTAGAGTGGGTTCTTGTAGGTGCAAATGACATCATGCACCACACGACGGGGCACCGGCTTTACTTCCCATCCGACGGAAGGTGCACTCGGGACCTCTCTCTATCGCCCGAAAAGAAAGTCTACCCACTTCGAGTCAGTATCGAACCTGGAACTACTGATAGAGTAATCGAGCACGCTACCTCCTGCGTCACCGAGACGTGTCCAAATAGATGGGTGCTCATTCCAGTAATAAAAAAAACCTGTGGGGGGCTCATGGGTTAGATTAATGGGTTGGGGAGGAAGCCAAGCAGCCATAACAGGACGAACCCTTAGGGGGCAACTCGCGGGAGACGAGAAGGTAGGTGAAGAGGACAAAGGAAATTTGCAGCACTCAACGTTCTTTACAAACCACCCATGTTGGTATTGACGTGGGCTTGCGTTGCTTAACTTCAGTGATCGCACGGGAACTGGTGCGTGCAACGCAACTTGGCTGCACCGATGGCATTTGCGAATTTGTGGGTGTAGAATTCAATCTGAAAATTCAAGGCCCGCTGGTGGACATAGGCCGCCTGCAGGCGTCTCATCTGAGAGGGTTAGGTCATTCTTAAATTACGGTTTTGATTTCCTCTATAGATCCCTCCAGCTTCAGATCGGATAGCCTTTTTCAAGCTCACCAGGGCGGCAAACTGTTGGATTTCCATGAACAGTCTACGAGGGACAACATGTCACCATCACAACCCTTCTGGTCGCCTCGCATGACACAGATTTTATTCTGACACCCATACGAAGGGAACATGAATACTTTTAACAATGTGTACAATAAGAAAACATCGTCTCCAGGGGGCATCCCTTACCCCTCTCCTCCGTTATCCTGGTCAATTATATAGGGTTACCAACCGCTATAATTCTTTGTGGTCCGTCCCTGGTTCGCCTCTCCCCAACCCCAGCCAAACCTCAAAACCTGGATCATCAATTGTTTCTTCCACTCTCTAGTAAACGTTCCACTCAAGTTAAAAACTAATTATTCTACCCATACCTGTAATTAACATTGTTGACCTCAACGGGACCTTTCGGAAGGGAGGGGAAGGGACAGTTTTAACCCATTTATTTCGGGATATATATAAGTATCGCCGCTATCCGCAACGAACTCACATCCTTAGAAATGAAGAGGTGGAGAGGGCGAGGGGGAAAGGTGTGTAATTTACGAAAAAACCTAGAGGCATCTATCTGAAATATGATCAGAAAGTGAGGAGGGTGGGCGCTTAAAAAAATAACAAATTTCAGCGTAGAAAGAAAAGGGGGTGGTTAGAAGGATTGAGGGGGGGTCCAAGAAAAGGACCAATGAGAGGGTAAGAAGGGTCACTGCACCAATAGTATAAGGGCATTTCATAATGAGAACTTCAACTTTTGGGAATTAGCGCGTACATATTTTGGGTAACCAAAAGTCTACCTCATGAGTCCGTGTTTCAGGGTTCAATCTTGGCCGAGGTCGAGATGCAGCGGGATGGATTGTAAAAAGTCTCTCCCCCAAGTAGTCCGGTCCCGTTTGGGAAAGATGTGTGCGTACGGATGTCACAACTGCAGGTAAAAGAACCCTCTCCTCTACATGGAGTACCAGTTTTCGTCTGATCACTGAAGTTAAGCAGCGCAACCCCAGCTAGTACTGACATGGGTGGCCGCTTGGGAAAACTGGGTACCGCTAGTATCCAAAAATCGTCGCATTAGTGTAGTGTCTGTGCAGTCCCTGCATCAGAACTACACAGTGGACGGGGCTCTAATGACCCTGAAGTTTAAGGGCCCTAAAACACAAATAAACAAACTTCGGGCGAGAGAGATGCCACGAGTGCGCCTTCCTTCGGATGACAAGTAAAACCGAGGTCCCGTGTGGTGCACGATGGCATTTGCACGGCAAAGAACCCTCTCTACTATGCAACGGGCAGATGAGGCAGCATTTCCAGGCGTAGGAGCTCGCCCCTTGGCGTCGGTGGAATTCCCCAACGAACAGTAGTAGCATAGGGGTTGCGGCTGCGGTTGCCGTTCCAATATATCACCCTTGTGTCTATTCAAAGGGGGACAAGATGGGCACCCGACCTTGCCATAGGCGGGAAAAAGGTTAGGAGTTGCTTTTGCTTGATTCTTGCTAGGGATAAAAACTAACCACGTCACGAGATCCGCGATGTGCAGAGCCTGGGACTCCAGCTTCTCTGTATTAGGGCATTGGAAGAGCCTATAACTGACCAGCCGGAAGGTCAATAAGGCTGCCTGTTCAGTGGATGGGTACCTCTAGGTCTAAGACGAAAGAATCCACCCAATAATTTAAAAATAAAGGGGACTTCCGTATGACCTTAACATCAGTTGTCTGACCCGTGTGAATTATCCACCCATTGGGGGGGGGGGGTGATTATCACCCTAGTCCCTCATCTGTATTTAAAGGGGGTCAACAACTTCCTGTTTCGCCATTTCCTCAACAAAAGTCTTTGCTAGACAGTCAAGAATAAACGAGTTAAGTGGTACTTTATGACAAAAGTTCACGGGTCCTGTTAACCCCCTCTCCCCCTTATCGAAAGTGGCATACATTTGTACCTCTCCTCCTCCTCCTCTTCCCTGAATATCCCAAAACCTTCAACGAAATTTTCGTCCTACAACTCTAGAAAGGCCATTAATACCTAGTTAAATAAATAAACTTGACCTCTCTGTCTCCACAGAGGATACAAACGAGGTTGTTCCGCACTTGCCGAAGTTGACCCCGAATCTTTCCACTCCTCCACACTCATCCCAAAATTTAACCCCCGAATATACACAAAATCCCCCCACACCCACACACACACATTCCAACACACTGCCCATAACCAATAATGTCGCAATACCAAATAGTTCTCATCAATTAATGGAAGACCCTTTTCCCAATCACTTACTGCATTAAAAACCACGTCACCGTTTTGTTAACCTTGTCTCACAAGTCACTGTTAGTGAAGCGAGTTCAAGTCCTGTTAACTCCATTCGCGAATGAGGTGAAGAAAAACAATAGGCCCTATACTGCCAGTCCGACAGTTGCAGTCCAAATTGCAGTTGGCTAAACAACTGAAGATGGGACATTGTCTAAGAGGCAATAGAGGACCTACTGTACTTGCTAACTAGAATTATACTAAGGGATATTTGGGGCGCATTTGGTTTTTGATCCACCCCTGATATAGGCCTACACAGCAAGAATACCACATCCACTACCAACGCCTGACAGATATATACTGGTGGGTAACTCCAGGCTGTTTACAAACAGTAAAAGGCGACTATGGCGTTATGATGCTGGCCGGATCATCATCACAATACCCTTTTCCCGCCTGTGGCAGGATCGGGTCTGCGGGTTCTAACCCTCCACTCTCGTTATGGTGCTGGCCGTACTGAACTATAAATCACTGTTCGAGCTACACCTGTAGAGCCGTTCAAACCATGTTCGCCGGGTGTTTGTTTACAAAGGCTATCCTATAGCCTGATTGCAGACGGGGGGGGGGGGCGGCTTATTGCGTTAGACACACCAGTTCTCGTCTGATCACTGAAGTTAAACAACGCAACCCCATGTTTGTTGTTTGTTGGTGTTTTAGGGCCCTTCAACTACAAGGTCATTAGAGCCCCGTCCACTGTGTAGTTCTGATGCAGAAACTGCACAGACACTACACTAATGCAACGATTTTTGAATAGACTAGCTGTACCCAGTTTTCCCAAGCGGCCACCCATGTCAGTCCTAGCTGGGGTTGCGCTGCTTAACTTCAGTGATCAGACGAAAACTGGTGTGTCCAACGCAATTCACCGCTCCCTAACGCAACCCCAGCCCAGCTAGTACTAACATGGGTGGCCGCTTGGGAAAACTGGGTACTGCTAATACCCAAGAATCGCCGCATTAGTGTAGTGTCTGTTCAGTCTCTGCATTAGAACTATGCGGTGGAGGGGACTCTAATGACCTTGGGCTGTAGTTGAAGGGCCCTAAAACACCAACGAAACAAAAAAAAACGCCGACCTGGAGACTTGAATACCACAGGACGCACCTGGAAATGTTCTAGGGCGCACCCTTTCAGGGGGTTGGTTGGTGTTTTAGGGCCCTTCAACTACAAAGGTCATTAGAGCCCCGTCCACAGCATAGTTCTGATGCAGAGACTGCACAGACACTACACTACTGCGACGATTTTTTGGGTATCAGCGGTACCCAGTTTTCCCAAGCGGCCACCCATGTCAGTACTAGCTGGGGTTGCGCTGCTTAACTTCAGTGATCAGACGAGAACTGGTGTGTTCAACGCAATTCGCCACTTCACAGTTTCAGAAGCACTGATGTAGAGGTTAAAGTTCAAACGTGGGGTCATAACCACATGGAAGGACAGATGAGGCTAAGAAAAGAGGGTAAGTACAGGGGGGGGGGGGGATTACGGCAGGCAAAGAGAGAGGAGGGAGGGAAGGGTTCGGCAGGTAGAGAGAAGGGGGAGGGTTGAACGGAAGAAAACATCTCATTACGGTATTAAACATCTATGATAGTTACAGGATAGAGACAGTTACGGATGACGACTAACATTTTAATGGTCGCTTTAAAAACGACTTATCACGGAACAACGATAAGAAAAATCAATAGCATGGTGAAGAAACGTAAGCAAAGAAGAGGGTGTAACAGGGGTGAAGCGGGCACCCTTCTAAGTGCTCCCCTACACCACCTTTTATCGACATTCCCACAAATTCTGTGGAACCGGAAGGACGATGACATTCTACCGCCGCAAGCCACTATAGAGTTGTCACAAACACATTTCATGAATGACCCTACACACATTACGTAAAGTGAGCCCTTGGACATCTTGAGAACACCTCAGTTTGTTTGAGTTTAAGGTCCCGTCAACTACGAGGTCATTAGAGACCCAGAACACCTCAGGACTCTTCTGTCACTTATGGCATGGTTCTGCTTTGTTTCAGGTAGTGCTGTCTTTCGATCCTGGTTAAGAAGGGGGAAAGAGGACGTTCAACAAGAGTTGGCCGACGAAATATAAAATAACTTAGGGTGACCAATCAATCCAAGCATTTACTGACCATCCGTTGCCTCCTGAGTTGCGGAGAGCAGGTTCGATTCTTGTTTGGCCTTGCTTGGGCCTCCAATTTAACGAAGAGGTATACACCCTATCGAGTCATATCCCCCCCCTCAGAAAATCCTGGCTACGCCACTGCACTGACCATTCATTAGAGACAAGGGAGGAAGAGGCCGGCCGGCTACAGTGTGATTTAGCGCAACTCTCACTTCAGCACAGGTGCAAAAGCTTCAACCAGACACATCTGTTCTCCTCCATTATATGAAGCGCCATCTGTGCAGTCTGCTGTTGTTTGATTAACAGAGGTGACCTGCATAACTGGGGAGGGGGTGACATGAGCAGGAGAGAAAGGGGCGGTGACTCAACACGAAATGCGAACAAGTCTAGGACACGACTTTGACGCACGACAATCGGAAGACTGTGTGGTGCACAGGTTCGAATCGTGCTCCACCCTGAGTTCAGTTCATCAGATGGGCATCCATAAGTCATAGTGTGTTGTTGGTGGTGGTGTTTTAGGGCCCTTCAACTACCAAGGTCATTAGAGCCCCGTCCACAGCATAGTTCTTATGCAGAGACTGCACAGACACAACACCTTTAAGGCGACGATTTTTCGGTATTAGCAGTACCCAGTTTTCCCAAGCGGCCACTCATGTCAGTACTAGCTTGGGTTGCGCTGCTTAACTTCAGTGATCAGACGAGAACTGGTGTGTCCAACGCAATTCGCCGCTCCCCAGAAGTCATAACCCCTTCCTAAAATAGTATTCGACATCCACCACCTTCTTTATTCCTAAGAGTGTGAATTTGATTTGTTGGTGTTTTAGGGCCCTTCAACTATGAGATCATTAGAGCCCCGACCGCTGAGTATGAGATGTACCCGCCGCGGTGGCGTAGTGGTTAGCACGATCGGCAACTGCGTCAGTAGTTCTAGGTTCGATACTGGGCCGAGGTGAGTCGGCTTCTTTCGGGCGCGAGAGAGAGGCCGCGAGTGTGCCTTCTTTCGGATGTGAAGTAAAACCAAGGTCCTGTGTTGGTGTACGATGGCACTTGCACGTAAAAGAACCCTCTCTACTACGCAACGGGTAGATGAGGCCAAATTTCCAGGTGTAGGAGCTCGTCCCCTGGCGTCGGCAGCATTCCCCAACGAACACTAGACTGACGATAAATAAGCGTAGGGGTGCAGCTTTGGCCGGCAACCGGCTGCAGAAAAAACTATGACCAATATATCGCCCTATGTCCATTCAGAGGGACAAGATGGGTACCCGACGGTGCCATCGGCGGAAAAAGGATTAGGAGTTGCAGTTGCCACTGAGTAGGAGACGTAATGCAGAGACCGCACATACGCTACACTAATGCGACGATTTTGGGATGTTTACCGCAATAAGCCGCTCCCTACGGAGACGCACATACTCCTACATAAACGGGGAGGAGGGGATGGAGAGTGGACCGTCATCGAATCGAACCTGAGACCTTGACCGTTTTCATTAGTTATAAGTTTTAAAAAAAGGTTCAATTTTTAATGTGGAAATGAAGAGCCGAATTAAAACCTCAACCTAATCACCAACAACGCAATAACGAGCCTAAAAAGACATTGCCCAATCTCTAGTTGGCATTCTCCTGTGACGTCCCACAGCCGACAACGCCACCACGACCTACTTTACCTACAAGGCCATACGAACTCTCTTTCTCCCCATCCTTTGCAGAGCGCTCTCCAACAACGGCTCCCTTAGGAATTCTCAGAGCACGTGGTGAGCGAGTACAACAGGTGGCTTTCCATCGAGCGCGTGCAGCTCCTCCTCCTCGCCCCTGATGACGTGTGCCACACATTCGAACAGCATTTTGTCGAACACGAGTTGAAAGGATGGGCAGCTCTCATCTCCAAAATACAAGAACATCTTACTTCTTCTCACCTGTCTAAATCCGTCATCATTATTTTACATACCCCCCCCCCATCTCTCCAGCCTTTCTCTCCCTCTCCCCACAAACCACTTCAACTCTCACGACGAAGGAGGACAATATTTAATCGTGTTCTTTCCTCCCAGACCGCCTATACCTCCCTCCCCCACCTTGACCCAAAACAAAAGCCAGGTGGTCACGCCAACTCTACTGGGGCTGCGCAGGCAACGGCTTCACTTTCTTCTCAACAAAGAAAAGTCCACGGGCCAAGAAAAAGGAGGAGGAGGCGAACCACACACACAAGTGGACAATAATGTGCAGACAGTAGTATAGTAAGTCCGCGCACGTGAGCAGTTAGTTAAAAGAGAGGCGGAGTTTTAGTGTCGAATAAGTGGTGAAGAGCCGAGGGTGAGGAGTCAAGAGGGAGAGTGAGGTGGACACTAAGAGACAGTGGAGGAAATGGGATGCCAAAAATAAAAAAAAAGAAGGACGGGGAGGGTGAGACAGAGAAAGAGGAGACGCTCAACATAAAGAAGCAAAAATTTGTCTAAAGAAAATGGGATAAAAGACTTAACATCCGCCATCTGTTGGTACTCCCCCCTCCCTGTCAAGTTCAAAGACCGTCCCTCCTCTGCTCCTTTCTTTTAGTATTTTTCACGTCTCCTCTCTACCCCACACCGTCCCACGTCGGCGGTGGCAGCAGCCACACACACACACCTCAACCCTGGCTTTCAACCACATAACACCTTTTACAAACCCTGAAAGTCCACCACCAAAATAATCAAGGATTAAAAGATACCACCCTTCCCCCACTGTAATCTCTCAAATGAGTGGTTGGCATCGCCCCGTTTCAACAAACGGGACCCGGAACATCTTGAGGGGAGGGTGGAGGGTTAAACAGGAGAGAGAGATGTCTAAAACAGATGCTGCCGCAGTTGCCTCACACGCAAGAGAATTATTAAAGAAAAAAAAAAGAGGGGAGTGAGACGAGGAGGAGGAGGAGAGTATTATCTGTTAAGAACAAAACAGGGGCACTGAATTTCGTCATCCTTCCTACCCGGAGGACCACCTTCTATACCAGACACCTCAGGTACGCACACGCGTCCAATCACGACAACTGAGAGGCATCAAGTCTCATCTCAGAGGTTGCTAATTTCAGTAGCTAAATCGATAGCGTAATTGCTTTGTCTCAAACGCATGGGTACAGGTTCGACACTGGTTCTTTTTATCGAGTGAAAGATTTCTTTTTTTTTTTTCGATGACGACTAGCCATCAAAGACATTACATAACTCGATATTTAATTTCAGACCTAAAAGTTCGATCCCAATCGAGGTTAGCAACCAGTCTAACCAACTTGCCAAGTGCATAATGTCACCTAGTTACACATCAAAATCTAAACCCTTAATGTGCAAAAAAAAGTCAAATGCGGAGATCGGAAGCATTTCCTGCTACCAACGCCAGGGGGAGGACGACCTTCTACACCTGGGAATTTTGCCCACCTACACGTATATTTCATTTATCACCATTTCTAATCCTTCTCCCGCCTATGGTAGGATCGTGCGACACATGAGCGAGAGGTCAAACCAGGTTGGCAACCCTATGCTTAGTAATCGTCGGCCTATTTTAATTTTTTGAGGCACTTTCCCTCTCCTGACACCAAGGAAGGGGGTGAGCTCTTAAACCTAGGCTTTATTTCGTGCAGTGATGAAATAGTACACACCGCGTGGATTTGGTTTGTTGGTGTTTTAGGGCCCTTCAACTACAAGGTCATTAGAGCCCCGTCCACTGTGTAGTTCTAATGCAGAGACTTCACAGACACTTCATTAATGCGACGATTTTTGGGTATTAGCAGTACCCAGTTTTCCCAAGCAGCCACCCATGTCAGTACTAACTGGGGTTGCGTTGCTTAACTTCAGTGATCAGACGAGAACTGGTGTGCCCAACGCAATAAGCCGCTCCCCCACACCGCATGAAACACTCAGTACTGCTAATACCCAAAAATCGTCTAACAGCGCAGTGTCTGTGCAGACTCCGCATTAGAACTACGCAGTGGACGGGGCTCTAATGACCTTTGTAGTAAAGGGCCCTAAAACACCGACGGTACAAAAACACGGAACCTGGGGTTGACTTCTACTTAGTGAGTTTTCCTTCTTCCCTCCTCTTTCCTGTGGAAAACATCTTATTCAACCTCAACCAGGATCGAACCTGCAGCAATAAGCTAATAGTCAAGGACATTACCGAGGCGGACTGTCATTTCCATCGGTAAAGAACCTTCGAGGCAGGCCACACCGACAATAAGTAACAAACGAAAGTGAGAAGAAGAAACTGCACTCAAAACGAGTGTATCTGCGCGATGATAACCCTTTGAGAGCACAGAGATGTAATCTGCAAACAGTCCGCCACATATGCTGGCTTATACCAAAGTCTGATAGGCGTAGGTGATAGTACTGTCAGGTCCTAATACGTCAGTGACATGAGAAAGAAAGGCAAGAAAACCATCTTCATTTTATTGCTGTTGTACGACCAAAATTTGAAAGAGTAGTTTTACAGGGTAGTGGTTAGGCCCGCTATGCTATATGGATCAGTGTTGGGCAGTGAGGAAGAGCCACGTCAATAGAATGCAAGTAGCCGAGATGCGAATGCTGCGGTACATGAGCGGGATGTCGAGAGCTGACAGAATTAGGAATGAGTATATTAGAGGTAGCCTGGGGTGGGGGGACATCGCGGAAAAAAAATAAGGGAGAGTAGGTTGAGGTGGTATGGACATGAGAAGAGGGGAGGAGGAGTTCGTTAGATCCATTTCGGGAATGCAGGTGGTTGGAAGCACCCGGGGCAAGGGGAGACCGAAGCAGACGTGGGAGCTGGTTGTCCGTAAGGATATGGTAGTGTGTGTGAGGAGGACGGGGACCTGGGTGAGAGATAGGCGGGAGTGGAGGGCTCCGGGTCTCTAATGACCTTGTAGTTGACGGGACCTTAAACACCAACCAACAAAAAGTGGAGGGCTCGAACCCACAGACCCGACCCTGCCACGGCCGAGATAAGGGGATGATGATGATGTTGTACGACCATATGCTAAGAAGATGGAGGCAAAAAAAAAACAAGCAGTTTCCACTTTGTAGCAGCAACTAGCAGCAGCATTTCTAACTACCATGTAAACATAACATGAAATTCTTACCTGGAAAGCGCGGCATTATCATATTTTCTTTAAATAATGAGTTCTTCTTACACTTAAGGGAAGGGGGAAAAGGTGAGTCGACCTACAACTTATCAAAAAAAATGATCACCTAAAATGATAGGTAGTAGATATCAACTTGCTGCTGCTTTTGCTCAAACACATCATATTAATAATCTAAAATTAAGTGCCAGTCAGGTCAGCAGTGGGTAGAAAACGGAGAGAAAGGTGTGCGCGAGGGAGGGAAGAAGGAAGGAGTACAAAAAATTACAACAAGACGCTGTGGGAGTCAACATTATACAGCAAATATGAAATATACTGGCCTTCTACGAACGGAACGGGACCTTTGAGCAATTGGTGCTAATAGTATTACCTCTACCACAGCTACCTAGCTACACAGTACGACAACTACCTGGAGAGTTGAAAAGCGAGGGTGGAGGAAGAAAAAAAAATAACTGACCGGTGATAGAGGGAATGGTTGTGGTAAAGAGGTAGAAGAAATAACGAAGGGAAATTACGTTCCCCTCCTATTTTCTCTTTCTATCTCTGCCTTGTCCCCTTGTTACCCCAGGATTTGTTGATCAGTACATCCGATCTACAAAAAAAAAACAGCAAAAATACACAAAAAAGTCTTTCAGGAAAAGCACGTCACTTGTATCTGATGTAATGGTTCATTAAAGTAGAACAGCAACAACATTAATAACATCACTCTTGTTAAAAAAAAAGTAATTTAAAAATACATTGTAGTACTCGTCTATATCCGTGTTAATTAGAATGAAACTAATTATCATATACAAATGATAATATCCTTTAAATTTGAATTGAATCATTAATGATATTATGACTGCACAATCGTAACAAAAATAGAGTCCTTCTCTCTCCAATTTAACCCTAGAGAAATACAGAGAGAGACAAAAAATGATATTTCAGTTTCCAAGCTTAAAAGTTCTTACATCACAAAGCAGATGTTGACCAAAAGACACATAAAGGCTGCTGTTGCAGCAGCAAATAAAAAACTTGAAAAGAGCCAAGGGTCAGATTACATAACCTCTCATACAACTCTGCAGCTTATATCTTTGCATACCTGACTTAATACGGGAGAAATCAGAAGAAGTATTAACTCCTGAGTGAGGAGATGTCTGATCAAACCATATTATTTCCTTGTCCTCCTCTCCAATGGGTAACGTGAAATATTGGAAAATGGCAGCAAGACTGAGCCTATCCATAGAATGGCCAACAAGTTAAACATACTGCAACGGCAGGTGCTACTATAACAGTAGAGTCAAACCCTGTCACCTGTCCTGTTCGGTGCGTCTATGTCTCAATACTGCATCATGGTTTTCTATACAAATGTTAAGGCACAAGCTGCAGATTCCTGCGTAAAACGAGGAAGCGACCGACATTGGATGTTCGGTCAGTTGTTGATAGTCAGTAAACCTGGAATCGATTATGTGCTTCAAATTGCATTACGAACCGTCAAATACCAATCTGGGGATGCAGAATGAGAGAAAAAAAAATAACACACTCAAGTTTTACCTTGGCACGTATCAAATTGAGGTAATCTGTTAGTAATGGACGGCGAAAACCTGTTAATGGAAAACTCCTATTGAATATTTCCTAAAATATTTACCTGCGTGGTGTGGTAGTGGTGGTGGTCCAAAAAGTCCCTCATTTCTATTTAAAAGCCATTTAATCCTCCTCGTCTCTCATAATTCTCCACCATCACCACCTCTTTTCATCTACCCAACTCTGTGGTGCGTAAATCACCGTGTTTTACAAGACGAATCTTTTTGAAGGAGAGGGCAAAAAAAGTCAGATAGATGCTATTTTTGAAAGAATAAAAAAAAAACCTTTTTAAGAGTGACTTGTCAAAAATCCTATAACAATGGACATTCCCCTCGTACAGCTCTAAACAAGGGGTTGGGTGATCGAGTATGTAGAGAAGAGAGAGAGGTAGAGAGACGTGAATTCAATCCTAACAAACAAATCAAGGACGAACGTTTTTCAAGCAGTAATATCAAACCAAAATACAGTACTCTGTATGCTATTACAACCGCCCCTCATATTTCTGATAATCATAACGATTATTCTCTCTTTCTCTCTCTTTGAAAAAAAAGGTTTTTCAATAATATATGATGAATGCAACTTAATCAAGTGTATACTAAGTAAACACTAACCACATGTTTCCAATAGCAGTAGGAGTAAAATGCTCGAAAGAGAGGCCTGACTAATTGGGACGCCATCTTCCGGTATTGCACCAAATCAATCCTTTTCTTCTCATTCGTCAACATTATCCACAACAAATTCTTGTAGCTAAAAATACTTCCTGGTTTTTGTAGGTGCCGTGAAAATCTTTGATAGACGAGGTAGAGTGAGTGAGTGAGAGACCTAGGGAAAAAGATTTTTCAAGCCTGGCCGATTTAACTTTCAAGGTACACTATGGAATATACCGAGAAGGGAAGAAGAAAAAAAAACATTCTTAAATGATACTTCCTGATTGTTTTCACACCTCTTGTCTGCCTTCTCTTCCCTATTCCCTACCCGAAAGACACTCCCACATAAATACAAGTACAATCTAACAGATTATTACATATACATCAATTCCCTGAGGTGTAAATATCTGTCTTACCCTTTTTTTTTAAAGGCAACGTCGAATGCGAACCAGAGAACAATGACAAAGGGAGCTGCGGCCATTTTTAGAACGTTATATCACCATGACGACAACGTTCCATTTCTCTAGGTCGTCGTCGTTTGAAAAGAATTCCGCTCGACGGCGCGCTGTAGCGTTGGATTCTTTTTTTCTTTTTTCATGGTCGACGTGCGTTAATTAGTTTAATTATTTCACCTGAGAAGTAACCTTGCACCATTACTGACTACATATTTTTTAGAAAATGACGGAGTAATTTGGGTCTGCTTTTCAATACTAGTCCGGTAACACCTGAGAGATATAGAGAGAGCGGGAGAAGGAAGAAGAAAAATAATAGTAACAAACGGCCATACCGTGAAACCAATTTCGAACTTCTATTGTCTTTCATTTTGTTTGGCCTAATCCTTTTTTCGGACGAAAAAAAAAAACTACTCGTGCCATTTGGTTCCTTGTGAAATATTTTTAAAATAAAACTGCAACTGATTTTTTTTAAAGGCGAAATTTCTCACACATACCAATCATCTATATTCCACGATGGACACGCCTACATTATTGCTCTGCAGTTCAATAAACAAGGCAGCCTGGTCAGTAATTTGGAAATTACGAGCGGCGATGTGATGGGAAATTGTTAAATAAGTTGTGGAGCTGTGTACAATATTCGATCATAAAAAGAGGGTCAATTGGTAAATAAAATGTATTTCAAATTATATCTATTAACACGCTAAGGGAACCAGCATGAGGATAGATTTTTTTTTTCATTTAGCCCTTTCTCTCTCTTAATTAAGTGAAATACATATACTCCACCTTTAAAAATGGTGAATAATGTAAATTTCCGCCCTGACAAGAGATCAATTCCAATACATGCTATTAAATAAATCTCATTCATATTTAAATACTCAATTTCAAAAACTCATCATCATTATCTACTTTTCCGCATAGTTAGTGATGAGTTATTGCTATACTTCTGTTCACGGAATTCTATAAGTATAAATTAATCTTCAAAAATAACCTAGTTAGATAAGATTTAAAGCAAGCTTCCAACGACAGGTAACCAGCTCTCATACCTACGAATTTGCAGATGTTCCACAATTCTTTTAAAGGGCATCGTATGTTGCACCATCTTGGAGACGGGTAGTGAAAAAGCTGCAGGAGGAGTTCAAGTACCTAGGATCAGTGTTCCAGACAATGGATTTTATTTCGTTGGTGTTTTAGGGCCTTCCCGCATGCGGTCTGGAGTATCCCTGTTGCTTACTGTTATTGTTCAATAGGCCAGACACCATGCAATATTATAACCAACAAAGCATTCATTTATCGGCCAAAAGTTCTATTTTGGTAGTATAGTGCAGTGTTGGAACACGTGGCGTAGACCGGCATCCCCCACACAGACAACAAAGCCAATATTCCTGCGGGTTCCAGACGCCTGGCTGGGGTGTCCCCAGTCGGAGCACATTCAGTGGACGCACAGACCTGACCCTGCCACGGGCGGGATAATGGTACGATGATGATGGTGTTTTAGGGTAATTCAACTACAACGGTCATTAAAGCCCCGTTCACTTCGTAGTTCTAATGCAAAGACTGCACACACACTACGATGTTACGACGATTTTTGAGTATTAGCATTACCCAGTGTTCCCAAGCGGTTACCCATGCCAGTACTAGCTGGGGTTGTGGTGCTTAACTTCAGTGATCAGACGAGAACTGGTGTGCATACAATGGAGAAATAGATTCGGGTGTGATCCAGAGGATCAATGTAGGGTGGATGAAGAGGAGTCAAAGAGGAAAGTTAAAGAGGAAATTCTACAGGGCAGTGGTCAGGCCAGCTATT
Organism: Trigoniulus corallinus; assembly: GCA_013389805.1. Classification (NCBI taxonomy): domain Eukaryota; kingdom Metazoa; phylum Arthropoda; class Diplopoda; order Spirobolida; family Trigoniulidae; genus Trigoniulus; species Trigoniulus corallinus. The sequence continues at coordinate 7,976,756 of JAAFCE010007744.1, forward strand.
CTGTATGGATCAGAGTGTTGGGCAGTGCGAAAACGCCATTACATTAGATTGCTTGTTTGTTGGTGTTTTAGGGTCCTTCAACTACAAGGTCATTAGAGCCCCGTCCACTGTGTACTTCTGATGCAGAGACTGCAAAAACAGTACACTAATGCGACGACTTTTGGATACTAGCGGTACCCAGTTTTCCCAAACTGCCATCCATGTCAGTACTAGCTGGGACTGCGTTGCTTAACTTCAGTGATCAGACGAGAACTGGCGTGTCCAAGGCAATTTGCCGCTCGCCATGACATTAGAAGGAGGGTAGCTGAAATCAGAATGCTGCGGTTCATGCGTGGGGTGTCGACAGCAGAGAGAATTAGGAATGAGTATGTTAGGGATAGCTTGGGTTGGGGCATCTCGGAAGAAAATTGAGAGAGAATACGTTTAGGTGGTATGGGCATGTGAAGAGAGGAGGGTAAGAGGAGCTCGTTAGGTCAGTCACAGGGATGCAGGTTGTTGGAAGCATCCGGGGCAAAGGAAGACCCAAACGTACGTGGGAGCAGCTTGTACGAACAGATATGATAGTGTGTGTGGGGTGGATGGAAACCTGAAAGCTGTTGCAACCTGCAGCGCATGCGTAAAGAGGAATATTCCATAACAATATAAAAATGGTTGGACGACACCAACAACATACTTGAGACCATATTGAACAACAAACTTATGGATTGTTTCGTCATTGTCTCTTACAATAATAAAGTTCTGACAAGTTTTTCCTTCATTTAAAGTGAAGTAATAGAGAAAGTGATCTGTTTGGTGATGGCAGGAGGGGGTTCTGTCAACTTTATAACCACGAATAAGAAAATTTGTGGCTCGAAACTAGTCAGGGACATTTTGATTACTGTCCTTGTGAAGTACAGAAACATCTATTAAATATATTATGATCATCAGCTGTTGTTGACTAGTAGCCAGGTGATGTGAATATTTAGACGCCAAGTGGGGAAGGTCAACCATGAACTGTTGTTATTATTGTTGTTGCTACTTGCATATACAGCTATGTCTACTCCTTTACACAACCCGTCTACACCTGCCCATTCCCAGGATCTTCCTTTGAAATATTTCATGTCGAATATCAAAATTCTCATCTCACAACTACTTAATAATTGTATAAGACATTATAGTATCGTCCTAGTTATTGGGCATGAGCCTGACTCCTGTTGCATTACAGTTATTGTGCAATAAGACAGACACCATGCAATATTATAACCAGCAAAGCATTAATTTACCGGCCAAAAATCTCTATTTTGGTTGTATAATGCGGTGTTGGAACAATGGGGTAGACCGGCATCCCCCCCACAGACAGCTCAGCAAATATTTCCTGCGGGTTCCAGACGCCTGGCTGGGGTGCCCCAGTCAGAGCATGTTCAGTGGACCCGCAGACCCGACCCTGCCACAGGCGGGATAAGGGTGTGGTGATAATGATGATGAGTATGGTCCTAGCTAAAGACTATTACAAAGCAAGTAACTCCTAGCCGCTTTCCCGCCTATATCAAGGTCGGGTACCCATCTTGCCCATGTGAATAGACACAAAGGTGATCTATTGGACAGTGTTTTTCCGCAACCGGTTACCGACCAAAGCATCGTCGGTCTCCTATTCGTTGCGGAATTTCACCGAGGCCAGGGGGGGAGCGAGCTTTTACACCTGGAAATTTTGCCTCATTTACCCGTTGCATAGTAGAGAGGGTTCTTTGACGTGCAAACGCCATCGTACACCACACGAGACTTCGGTTTTACTTGTTTGTTTGTTGGTGTATTAGGGCCCTTCAAGGGCCCTACTAGTGTGTCCAACGCAATTTGCAGCTCCCGATTTTACTTGTCATCCGAAGTTAAGCTCACTCGGGGCCACTAGAACCACTGACGTAGTCACCGAGCGTGCTACCTAACCACTGCGCCACCGAGGCAGGTCGGTTAAAGAGTATTGTTATCCCACTCGGGGTTCTACCTAATAGAGTGTAGATTCAATGCAAATTTCGAGGTGCAGTAACTATTTTCATGACCAAAGAGGTTAAGTTACGGGAAGAGCAAATAGAATTGGCTACATCCGATTCGGAAGGAAGTGACACGAGTTTAACCTGCGAATGTCCCACCATGTTCAACTCCAGGTGTTAGGAAGTCAGTCAGTACAACCTGGCATCACAAACTTGTATATGAGCGGCGAATTGCGTTGGACACACCAGTTCTCGTCTAGTTCTAGTTCTAGTTCTAGGTTCGATACTGGACCGTGGTGGGTCGGCTTCTTTCGGGCGAGAGAGAAGCCGCGAGTGTGCCTTCTTTCGGATGAGAAGTAAAACCGAGGTCCCTTGTGGGTGTACGATGGCACTTGCAGGTAAAAGAACCCTTTCTACTACGCAACGGGTAGATGAGGCAAAATTTCCAGGTGTAGGAGCTCGCCCCCTGGCGTCGGTAGCATTCCCCAACGAACACTAGACCGACGATAAATAACCGTAGGGGTGCAGCTTTGGCCGGCAACCGGCTGCAGAAAAAAAACTATGACCAATATATCACCCTGTGTCCATTCAGAGGGACAAATGGGTACCCGACCCTGCCATAGGCGGGAAAAGGGTTAGGAGTTGCTTTTACACCAGTTCTCGTCTGATCACTAAAGTTAAGCAGCACAACTCCAGCTAGAACTGACATGAGTGGTGGCTTGGGAAAACTGGGTACTGCTAATACCCAAAAATCGTCGCATTAGTGTAGTGGCTGTGCAGCCTCTGCATAAGAACTACACTGTGGACGGGGCTCTAATGACCTCTGTAGTTGAAAGGCCTTAAAACAACAACAAACTTGTATTGTTGTAATAATTCTACTTAAGATTGCTCACCGGTAATTTTTAATTAGTTGTCTGTAATTTTCATTGAGACTTTTTGCACCTTTCTTTATAATCGAGCCACGTCGTCGTCCATTTTAAGAATCTCAATATGGCGTCCAGATAAATTGGCAACTCTAAAAAAATGCAGCGTGTGTGAAGAGAGAGAGAGAACAAGTTCACTAAGTCAATTTCCAGTCAACAATAGCATTCAATTTGAAAGATAAGAAAATAAATACCAGTCAGGGTTACTTTTTTTCTTCTCTCTCTCTCTCCTTTTGTATGTAATTTAAATTCGCGCATCCAACAATAATAATGCAATGTAAAAGGCAGCAGGAAAGAAAATCTGGATACGTTCGAGGGAAGCGCTCTGAAGAGGTGGAAGATGAAACACGTACGGGCCAAGGGATCCAACAGAGAATCAAACTGAAGATAAGAGAAAACTAGGCCTCCTCCTCCTTTCCTTTAACCCTCTTTTTCACTTATCAGGAAAATTTATCAACAACTATTTTGTCTACTTTTTGAAATAAAAAAAAATGGCCTCCCCTTTTATTTCACCTCTGAATATCTATCATATTTCCTGCATAATTCCCTTCCTTTCTTTCAGCCTTTAAAAGGAGGGGTGGATTAAGATAAGGTGGGCCAAACATGGAAGAAGGGGTTAATAGAAAAAACAAATACAGTGTGCACAATCGGATGTAGGCGTAAAAAAATGAACGAAAGGAGGAGGAAGGGGAAGACGATAATATGATTCAGGCTGCCTCACCTCGTCTAGGGCAGTCAGCTTCTCCTCTAGAACCGTCCTTTTTTTTACGTCACAAAATTTCATTTCTACCTCCCAACTCCTCCTTCACCCCTTTCTGTAAGAAGGGTTATCTGATACTGCACTTGTTTTGCATCTTATTAGAATATAATTTATTAATAAATAATATGTAGATTAGGTTTAAGAGCACAGTTTCTCTCTACGTTTCTCCTCTTTGCTCTACTCTCTATTCACATGTAAAAACACGACTGATGAATAGTTGTCATGACAACGGTATTTGTTACTATGGCAACTAGCGAAGCTTCTCCGCGTTTGAACCTACGAACGACGTTCCACCCAGGGTACCACCAACCAGTGTTGCTGCTACTACTATTCCTACGCTTTTCACTTCTTTCCCTAGTCGGTTCTCCCTACCACTAAGGGCAGCGCCCCTTCTCTTTTCCCCCATTTTGTTTTCTTCCGCTATAAAATATTGACGTTTGCGCTTATTTTTCCCTCCATTGAAAATGCCTAAGAAATGAAAATAAAAGAGGAAGTATTAAAACGTAGACAAATAAAATAGACGAAATGTAAAATGAAATGTAATATAAATAAACGATGGAGAGAAGAACAGAGAGAGAAGTGCACGGTGGGTACTACTATTACTGCCGGTTCCTTTTTATCAACGCCAATGAATTTCTTTTCCAAAATTGGGTAGCCCGCCCTAGTCCTCTACGTCATTTCCATTTTCGACAATGCGCTTGCGCGAACAACGTTACCGCTATGACGTCGTCGTATTGAAATGGTTGACACCACTCTGTAGCGAGCGTCATTTACACGTAGCCGTTTTCGTCATGATCGCACGTGCATCGAACACCACAAGACAAACGACGCTAATATTGTTGCTAGGATACGACATTTAATATGATAGCCAAGAAAACCCAAGCAAATACTAACCTGCCTATGGCAGGGTCCGACATCCATCTATGTCCCTCTCAGTGGACACATGGGCGATCTATTGGATAGCATTTTTACACGGCCGGCTGCCGACCAAAACTACAACCTCTATGTTTATTTATCGTTGGGTTTCTTTGTTTCGTTGTTGTTTTAGGGCCCTTCAACTACAAGGTCATTAGAGCCCCGTCCACTGTGTTGTTCTGATGCAGAAACTGCACAGACACTACACTAATGCGACGATTTTTGGATACTAGCGGTACCCAGTTTTCCCAAGCGGCCACCCATGTCAGTACTAGCTGGGGTTGCGTTGCTTAACTTCAGTGATCAGACGAGAACTGGCGTCCAACGCAATACAGCCGCGCCCTTTATTGTTGGGGCACACCACCGACGCTACGCCAGGGAGGCGAGCTCCTACACCTGGGAATTGTGCCTCATCTACCCGTTGCATATTAGAAAAGGGGGTTCTTTGACGTGTAGTGGTGAACATCACATACCACCGGCTTTACTTCCCGTCCGACGGACTACTTACATCTCTCGCCTGAAAGAAGGCAGCCAGCCCACTTCGATCCAGTATCGAACCTGGAACCGCTGATACAGTAATGAAGCACGGTACCTCCTGCGCCACCGAGGCGGGTACGACATTTAAAAGATGACATCTTATATAAAATACGACTTCCATAAGAAAGTAAAAGCACGGGTAATATTCTCGTGACGTCAATCAGTCTAGCGGACCCCTCACACCTCTCCTAAGGCGCTTCCACCTATCAAACAACCAGCTGCTTCACCAGACGGTCATCCTTTACTCCCCAGCCCATGTCCGTATCAAATTTTACAATTTGAAGCGGTAATTCAGACAGAAAATTAAAAAAAGTGGAAACCGCTACTACTACCATTCAACCACAGGCCAAATGCGGTAGTTGAATTGGTATCCTAGCTGCCACGTGAGCACAGGGTGCACAAGTTCGAGTCCCATCAAGGTCAGTGACCTCGATCTTAGCCACAGACCGGGAGCGTGAGCTCCAGTACACATAGGTGTTGACATCGTACACACCACACGGAGCCACGAGTTTTACTTCCCCACTCGGGACGGTAGGCGCACATCAGGATTACGCCTTCCCAATCGTCCTAAAAAACAAAAGCTATTCATTTCGGCAAGGATCGAACCCAAGAAACAATGTATTAACGAATCAAGCAGGCAATCACTGAGCCAGAGGCGGATATGTAGGAAAAGCACGCCTTTTCTTTCACATTTCTGTGACCCACCTCAGGAACCCAATTCGTAAGGTGTGCGCGCGTGGGGGGGGGGGTCCTTTCGGGCGAAAACAACCTTATTCGTGAATAGGAAGTAAACTCACGGCCCGTGCATATAAAAGAACCTTCTCTACACGGAAAAGGAAACTACCTCAAGTACCCAAACGACCGCAAGGCGATATTTTACGAACGCCCCCCTCTCAGCTACATCTCAGTAGAGAATAAACTGCACAAGCTCGCACAATTTCCACATCTCGCTATGCAATATGTGAACGACCCCATTTTTTTCTGTCCTTGAAACGGTCTACACAACACGCATGCTCATTAACATTTCCATACATCCATCCTTCTCGAAGTCATATGTGACCGACCCCTTTTTTTCTGTCCTTGCAGCAGCCTGCTTAATGCGCATGCTCACTGCGACGACTATCACGTGCCAGTGGGGCATTTTTTTGACAAAAACAGTGAAATCCGGTTGAATGACAAGAGATGGCGACAAGAGGGATATAACAGTGACCTCCACTCTTTCCCTTCTCCTTCCCTCCGGTCTGCCCATGTACCCCTGTGTCCACCATATCCTCAGGGGCGGCCCAGTAAAGAGAGAGACAAGAGAGCCCATTCAAGTGCAAAACAGTTTGAAAAGTTAAAGCAGGTGGCGAGAAATATCATGGGGACCTAATACGAAGGGTGGAACAGAGAGGCGGTGTAGGCGTGACAGCAGCAGCCTCCGACCACCTCACTACACCCCTCCACTCCCCATCTCAGCAGTTCCAGTGTGGAAAGACCAACCATAGCCTCAAGACTGGGTCACTTCCCCCCCCCCCCCAAGTTTCTAAAACAGCAGCTGGCAAACGGGGCACACAGTACACACACGCGCCCACCTGTCAAAATGAAAAAAGGCTCCGCACAAGGCCACCACAAAATTATAATAAAACACTTGGGGAGGAAGGGGAGAGAGAAAAGAAAAAAATGACCTGAGAGGCGCCACACAGTGGCGGCGGCATTCTGAAGAGTAAAGGTGGCCCGCGGCAGCATTAACAGGGACCTATCCACGTGGCCTGCAATTGGAATAGAGAGATGGGGGAGCAGGAGAGACAGACAAGGGGATGATGATGTTGGGTGTCTTGAGATGAAGATCTTGCACAGGGCGCGTAGAGGAGGAGGAACCAGATAAATTTGACCTCTGCGGTGGTAATGCACCACCTTGGACCACCTGTCATCCATCAAAGAGGGGAGGGAGAGAGGAGAAAGAGAATATAGCGGTAACAAAACTCAGAGAACAGCCCTCTGAAAGCTTCATATCTGCGGCTAATCTGCCTACTTTTGACTTACACCTCCCTTCTAACCCTTTCCCACCCCGCTACCTCGTCCGAATGTGAGATGACCTAAGAATAGAAAACACCGTCACTAACCCTTTTTTCCGGCTATAGCAGGGTTGGGTATCCATTTTTGTCCCATTAGGACAACGCATAAGTGATCTATAGGGCGATATTTTTATGAAGCCGGCTGCCAACCCTACGTTTATTTAGTCGGCTTATTTTGACTTGTTGGGTCACTTCTCCACTGACGCCAGGGGAGGGCGTGCTCCTACACCTCGAAAAGAGTCCTTTTCCGTGAACTTGTCCTAATAAGGCCATAACTAACAAGACGCATCTCTCCAATTCTTGACTGACATGACACCACACGCAAGGTCAAAAAAAGTGTGAAGGGGGATAGAGCGGAGCCCGTTTACTGGGGACATTACAGGCCACACATCTACGCCGTCACTTCTGACACAGTACGAGAGTCCATCAGAGGGCAGCACAGTACGTCCCTTATAATGAAAAGGTGAACTTCTTTCATTAATTAATGAACGTCCGGAAAAAAACGGGGGGGGGGGTGCAGAAAGAGGTTGGTCAGTTTAGAGAGGAGAAGGGGCGAAGGTTGATACAGTTTCGCTCTAAGAAACACCGAGGGAGGGAAGAGAAGGCAGGTTAGTGTTCTGTTTACGTTTCGATCCTTGCCGACGCTAGGGGGACGAGCTGCTTTGCTGTTCCTGGTAGAAACTTGGGTCCTTTTACGAGGCAGAGATGGTTCACCACACCCACACGGAGGCATCACTTCCCATGTGGGACGAAAGAATGGGGTAACTAAAGTTTTTCCTTCCTCCATAATCGAATCTGAGACCAAGCCCTCTAAATTAGCGTGAGACGAGGGGTCCCCCCCCACCCTCCACAAGTCAGTGGAGTCTCCAGGTCACACGAGAGGTCGTCGTCACGCAGAATGGCAGTTCGCATCCTGTCCCCAGCGTCTATGAACAAATGCGGTTCCGATCATGAAAAAAAAAAGAACATTCCATTATACTTCGAACGCACGCGCAACTCATACATTCTTAGAACAGCGGCCCGTTCAACATTCTCGAGAACCAAGAAAACGTGCAGTACTGGGACAGTCCAAACGCAATTGGATATAGAGGGAAGGAGGGCATGATAGTTGGAAGGAGGGGGAGGGGGAATAGATGCAATGACAGAGGGTTAATGGAACCATCAAACATGGCGGCGAGAGATATGAAAGGGGTAAAAAGGTTCCCCCTTTTAAAAAACCAGAGAGGAAGTTGGATGCCAACAGGAGAAAAGCATGACAAAGGGTTTCGTGTGGTGGTGAAGTACGGGGGGGAGGGGGGGGGTAAGGAAAGCGAAAAAGGGTCGTGACGGAAAGGAGGAGGAGGGGGAAGGAAAGAGCAAAAGGGTTGTGCCGGAGAAGAGGAAGGGGGGGAAGTATGCATGAAAAATAATAACGAAAACAGAAAAGAGGGATGGGATGAGGGGGATAAGGGGATATAGGGGGGATGGAAACTAAATCATATGAGGGAATACATAATAAAAGGGTGATTCTATTTCAGTCCCAGAAAGAGGGGAGGGGACGGTAGAGATATGAACAAGGATGAGATAAAAAGGAGCAGCAGCAGTAGCGCCACTGTCGCTAACAACAGTAACAACATATTGTGAGCAGAGGGTGAGGAGGAAATGCGAAGGGGTTGAGGTGGAAGGGGGTAGTGGGAGGCGACGAAGGGAGGAGGAGGAGGAGGACAAGAAGGGTAAGCAAAAAGTACGTTAACCTTTTTTTGATTACTATAGTCCTGCAGGCCATTTGCGAAGGCAAAGGAGGAGGGAGACATGGGAGAGCAGGGTGGAGGGGAACGGCAGGGGGAGGGGAGACGAACACCAGAAAATGGTGAAGAGGGCGGAGCCAGCGAGAGAGAGAGAGAAAACATTCTGCGATGAGGAGGTTTAATCATAAAATACCAAGACCTGTACGTATGATAGCCGAATATGGTAACAGGGCTATTCACGAAATATCACAGCAGCAATGCCGCCACCGACCACTACTAATGACAGCGTGCATCACCACCAGCGAAAGAGGGAGATTATTGGAGGGGAGGGAAGGTGGGAGTGAGGGACGGCGCGGAGAAATTGCTTGACCATCAGACTCTGAAAGGGCAATTCAAGGACGGCATATTTGCTATGGGTTCATGCAACGCTACAAGGCATCTGGTAGACAAGTGATTCAGTCTGGACTCGATAAGAGCATAATAAGGGGATGGGGCTACCTATCACTTGCCAAAACATGCCCACAGCATACCCACGGGTAGTAGCCAGCGTCCTTGTCCCGTGAGTATGCGTCAAGAAGATCGATCCCGCGACTTTCGCCTCTAGCTTCTCTCACAACTTCAAACACCGCGTTTTAATAAGGGTGTCCGTTATCTGCCCTCACATGCCATGTACGCAGGTTGGCAATTTAGGCAGGGCGTGACCTCACAACGACCTACACGTAGATTTCACTTCACATAGAAAGGTGTCCTTTCCCACGCAGCACTGACATCGTGCACATCCAACTTTAGTTACGTAGGGACACACCTTCCCTCTGCTTTTCACTCGATAAAGAAGCCACCCACCTCGGCCAGGATAGAACCTGCAATCATGGACTCACGAGTCAAGCACTCCACCACTGAGTCACAGATTGGGTTTTTTTCGAGCTCAAGGGCAGACTAGATACTGTCCTACATAGCTGGGGGGGGGGGGGACGTCCCTCAGTATCCTAGAGAGAGAGAGAGCGCAAGCCCTAGTTAGGCTCTGCGAGGTTTTAGGCAAAAAATGCCTGGTTCCGTGTGGAAAGAGGGGATGGGTGTTGCTGCCTTCAAAGTTTGCAAGTTGACCAACCCCTGTGGATTTATATATAGCCTCAAGTGCTAAGAGGCGGCCGACGTTAAACAAGTCACAGGCTCTTCCAAACACTCACTTGAAAATTGAGAAAGGTTAGGATGTATGAGGAAGGAGAAGGGGAAGAGAGGGTGGGAATGACGTCCACGCAAAGATACTGGACCATCTGTCACGCAAAGAGGAACAAGATACCCCACCACCTGACAAAAAAAGCCACCGACACAAATTGCAAGAACGAAATAGTCAACAGCGCCATCTGTTGAGCGAAAATCTTACTACGCTTTATAATTCAGTATTCTGGTACTGCAGTAAGCAAAGTCAGCAACTCCTAATGTTTTTTCCCTCCTATTCAGGGTCGGGTACCCATCTTGTCCCTCTGAATGGACACAAGGGCGATCAATTGGACAATGTTTTTCCACAGCCGGTTACCGACCAAAGCTCCAATCCTTATGCTTTATTTATCGTCGGCCTCTGTTCGTTGGGGCATTCCACCGACCCCTGTGGGCGAGCTCCTACATCTGAACAGTAGCGTGTTGGGCCTCGAACAACCCCCCCCCCCCCCCTTTCTGAAAATCCTGGTTCGCCCTATCGACAGTCGTATCCTCCCCCTTCAGAAAATCCTGGCTACGCCACTGCACCTGGAAATTCTGCTTCATCTACATAGTAGAAAGTTTTTTACGTGCAAATGCCATTGTACACCTCACGGGACCTCGGGTTTACTTCTCATCCTAAAGAAGCCATCCTACCTCACTCCAGTATCGAACCTAGAACTACTGACGCAGTTACAGAGCATGCTACCCTCTGCGCCACCGAAGTGGGCTATTTGGTGGCGGAGTAGTAATTATTAATATTACGACGAATTTCGAGAGAAAAAGGACACAGACTCAGGGTTGATGCAAGTTGTCAGGAATTTAGGTTAACAGCAGCTGGATGACCTCCATTTAGGTCAATTAAAAAATTGGCAAACAAACCAGTATTTTCAACTCAGGGTCGATATTTGCGACCTTCAAAACTAATTTATGACTACTTAACAAACACAATAAGACAAGGCGGCGGTAAGGAAAGGGGAAATGGGGTGTTTGTGTGTGTGGAGAGAAAGGAACTATTTTTGGATAAAACCCATAATTAAAGAGTAAAACTGTTAGTTACTCGCGAATGACCCGTAAAATATTTATCCAAATTAAATGCTGTTGTGAGAGCAAAGGAGAGGACACAGGTATGATAGGCAGAGATAAATTTAGAGGGAAGAGGAAGAATGAGAGGAGGGAGGGGAAAAATCCCTGCGACCCAATCATCCATTCTGGAGCCTTAAAAATATCAAAACAACGCAAGAGGACTAAAGGCCCTCTTCCACCAATGATGACAACGAGTAACCTTAGATCCCCGTATCTTTAACTTTCATTGGAATCCGACCTTGATAGAGGGACTGGATAAAGGATGGGGAGAGGGGGGTCACGCTGTAAAAGTCTTAAAGCTACTGATGACATAAGGACTGAGGATTCCGTGTTCACTTCAAACGAAAAAAAAGCCTAGGATCGAACCTGCGAACCACGAGTTCAAGAATCAATCATTGCTCTCAAATGAGCTAGAGACGCACGTCAGTGCTTCTAGATGGTCATTCATAAAACAGTTTGATAAGTTGTTGATGTGTTAAAGCAGGATATCGAAGTCGCCATAGGGCAGGTACTACAGACTAGTTAGGGGTCCATTACATCATCATCAGCACACCCTTGTCCCGCCTGTGGCAGGGTCGGGTCTGCGGGTTCTAGCCCTCCACTCCCGTCTGTCTCCCACCAGGTCCCCGTCCACCCCGCACACTGCCATGTCCCTCCGGACAACCTGTTCCCACGTCTGCTTCGGTCTCCCCCTACCCCGGGTGCTATCGACCACCTGCATTCCTGAGATGCACCGAACGAGTTCCTCTTCCCCTCTTCTCATAACGTGTCCATACCACCTCAGCCTATTCTCCCTCATCATTTCGGCGATGTCCACCACCCCCAGGCTACCTCGAATGTACACATTCCTAATCCTATCTGCTCTCGACACGCCACACATGGCTTTCCTTCACTGCCCAACACTCTGATCCATGGTAACATAGCTGGCCTAACCACTGTCCTGTAAAACTTCCCTTTCAAGTTAGGAGGTCCATTACATGGAGATTAAATTGCTGGATTAATTTCATGGGTTGGGGAGTATGCCAAGCAGCAATTACAGGACGAACCCTTAGGAGGTTGCTGGCGGGAGATGAAGAGGTAGGTGTAGAGGACGTAGGTGAGGGGAAATTCGTAGCACCCAACGTTCTTTACAACCACCCATGTTGGTACTAACGTGGGCTTGCGTTGCTTAACTTCAGTGATTTCACGAGAACGTGTGTGCCCAACGCAACTTGGCTGCACATCGCAACTTCGCTACACATGGTCGGTCGTACACCCCACGTGGGACCACGGAAGGTACAGTGGAAACCTCTCTCTTGCACGACAGAAGCCAAACCATCGAAACTGAAACCACTGACGCAGTAGTTATCCAGGGTCCGCGAAAGAGCCCTCAATTCGGTAAAATAAATCTAATGAATTTGATTAAGGTGAGAAGTAACATTCGGTTTGGTTTGTTGGTCCTTTTAGGGCCCTTCAACTACAAGGTCATTAGAGCCCCGTCCACTGCATAGTTCTAATGCAGAGACTGCACAGGCACAATACTCATGCGACGATTTTTGGGTATTAGCAGCATCCAGTTTTCCCAAACGGCCACCCATGTCAGTACTAACTGGGGCTGCGTTGCTTCACTTCAGTGATCAGACGAGAACTGGTGTGTCCAACGGAGTTAGCCGCTCCCGGTAGCATTCGGTATACTAACGTCGTAGTATTACAAAATAAAAACGACCCCTTTTCTGTCTCTCCCTCGTACCCACCAAAGGGAGAGAGTGGGATGGGAGGGAATAGAGAGATCCTATCCATCTTTAAAACACGATAAAAGACCTCGACTAAACAATGGTTGTTTAACAACTCTATCCTGACGTGAAACACCGCCATAGGTGCATAAAAAAAAGAAAGTCCCATTACTTAAATAAATAGATTTGAATGAAGCTTGATTTGAATGGGGCTTAATTTCAATCACACTTTTTAAGTGCACCAAACACGACCGTATCCCATTTAAGACAAAACAACTTGCTATTAGTCAAAAGAAGAAAATCATTTGTGAAAACCTAAGCAGACAACAATACACTACACACTCCAGCGCTACTGCTGCTGCTGCTACACAGCTTTTTAAAATACTTAAAACGATAAGGGTGCGCGGGTGGCGGCGAAAGGAAACAACCAAAGAGTAAGTATTAAGGACCTAAGAGAGGGGAGATTGGGGCATTAAATGAGATGGGAGAAAAGGGATCGCAAGGAGAAAGAGAAACCCGAAGGAGCAGGTGAAGAAAGAGGAGGACAACGACGAAGAAAACTCGAATTAGGAAAATTTAACAGAGAGAGAATAGAGAGTAATGTGGAAAGTCAGTCGAGGAAAAATGAAATTATTCAGTGGCAAAACAAAAGCAGTAAATAATGTCAAAGGGCGAAGCTGGTGGGGATCTAAGGATAAAGTGAGGTGGAGGAAGGGAGAGAAAGAGAGAAACAAAAAAAGGGAAGAGATATATTATACAAGGAGTTAAATAGGAGCAAGTGGAGAGGAAGAGGATAAGCAAACGCACGTTTTAAAAGAGGGGATTGGGGGAGAGAGAAAGAGAGAGATCCACTCAGTCAGGTTTTAGTCCTTGCCGTTGTCATCCCCGCTCTTCACTGACTATGCCCCACTCCCCCTCTCTCTCTCTCTCTCCCTCCTTCAACAATTGCTCTAAACCTTTACGTATTGATCGATTAATGCAGAATGAGCCAAAGGCGCGAATAAGAAAAATAGAAGGGAGGACAAGGGAAAGAAACAAGAAACCTTTTCTCTCCCAATTGCCACTACACTCTACCTAACACTCCGCATATTACACATTGCAAAGTTACTACATACCCGTTACAACGTTTCTCTACACAACGTCGTTTCTTAACTTGGGATTTTATTACGTGGGTAAATGTGAGGGGAGAGAGAGAGAGAGAGAGAGGGTGAAGTTGGAACCTATGGGAGATTGTAGAGAAGTGATGGAAACCCAACGGAGGGACCATATAGGAGAGAGAGAGAGGTAACACAAATGTTACGACAGAAAAGAGGAGAGGGAGATAAGAGACTGTGTATGTGTATATGAGAGAGAGAGAGAGCTCTAAAATTTAATTATGTGCATTATTGAATATTATCTTGTCATTAAGAACGCCCAAATGAGCCTACCAGGAAAGACTAATTCACTGTTGGCACGACCATAAAGGTTAGAGATGTTAGTCGAGTCCCACAGATCCACCGAGCCGATTGCCTATCAACTGTAATAAAAAGCAACACGCCGACAGTTTAGATACACAATAATGCACCCAATTTGCAAAAATACAATTATTAACGGGAACCTAGATCTAAAAAGGTTGCCATTACACGTGTTTTCTATGTGAGAATCCTGAACCCGACATGCAAGCTGTAGAAATCGGGTGATATTATAATGCTCTTCTCTCTCTCTCCCTCTCACTTCCCTTGCTAGCATCCTCTCTTCCCTCAGCTGTCTGTTCGAGACCTTCAAAACACCTAAAACAAAATAATCATGAAAGTGGAAGTAAAATATGTACTGGTAATAAATATTTACATCATATTAGCTTGAGAGTAAAAGAGAGAGAGAGAGAGAGAGACCAACGAAACAAAAATATAAATTTGTAACATTAATAATTGAAAATCATTAATGGGATATGAGATACAGCGAAGGGGAGCTGCCCATCTTCACTTGACTGCCAACACAGAAGCTAATAAATTAGACCCCTTTCATTTTTGGATGGGGCAAAACGTAGGATGGGATGGAGACGAACGAACAGGGTTCAATAAAAGACGAAGTGATGCAAGTGGAAGAAGAGGAAGAAGAAGCGAGAGTGATCTTCTGCCGTCATATACTCCCTTCGAAGTTTCTCGAGATTGATTCTGACACCTAACCAATGTTACATACTTAACTTTGACGAAAATGCATACAATGAAACTCTGACCAACCACTGAACGGGAAATCGACTGACGATGACGGTGTTTTCAATCTCCTTTGGAGCGTCATTAGTTAGTTGTTGAGATGGCTGAAAGTTGAGAGTGGGTGAGAGAGAGAGAGCATATGAAAGGAGAAAACATAATTAATGAGATAATATATTATTCAAGACTCGTTCTCCCGTCACCCACCCGCCATTTTCTCTCTTCAGCCTCCATCAACATCATCACCACCTCTAAAAACATAATAACTAAAATGTCAGAAAGCAATAAATTACCGAAAACAAACAACGACAGTGTCAACACGAAGCTTTTCAAGGGTAATCACAAAAGAGGATGTAATTTAGCGTGTCATCTAAAATTAATCTCATTTGTTAATTTCCAGTAAAACAATCCATTAACAGAACGGAAACGATTTTTCCTCCATTTTTCTCCATCTCTTTTTCTCTCAATCTCTCTCGGGTAACAACATTAAAAGAGAAAAAAATGCATCGTCCGTTTCATACCATTTTCATTTCTGTCCTGGAAAATAGAAATCTGGCTCATAATTCTAGTTAATTTTAGTAAATAAGGAGTATAATTCTGTATCGATAATAATAACTATGTTCTAAAAAAAAAAAAAAAGAGCCTATTGCTGACCAAAGCTGCAACCCCTATGCTTCTACTGTTCGTTGGGGAATTCCACCGACGCCAGCGGGACGAGTCCTACACCTGGAAATTTTGCTTCAACTACCCGTTGCATAGTAGACAGGGTTCTTTGACATGCAAATGCCATCGAACATGATCTGTTTTACTTCTCATGGAAGGCGCACTTGGGACATCTCGGTCTAGTATCGAACCTAGAACCACTGACGCAGTTATCCAGCACGCTATGCCATCGAGGTGGGATGTACCCATTATAGAGGTGGTTTTCTGAAAATGATGACAGATATAGGAGTACCAATAGAGGGGGTGTACCGCTTAGAGGGGTAGTAATCCCATCAGCCTATGGGTATATTTGTACCGATATGAGTTGTTGTTGTTTGTTGGAGTTTTAGGGCCTTTCAACTACAAAGGTCATTAGAGCCCCGTCCACAGCATAGTTCTTATGCAGAGACTGCACAGACACTAACGCGACGATTTTTGGGTATTAGCAGTACCCAGTTTTCCCAAGCGGTCACCCATGTCAGTACTAGCTGGGGTTGCGCTGCTTAATTTCACTGATCAGACGAGAACTACCGATATGAGGGGTGTGCCCTTTAGAGGAGTGTACCCATAGGGAGGTTTTACTGTATATAATGAGATGGCTCACAAGAAATTCGACAGGTGAAGAGATCAAACCCCAAAGCTGAGACCAATGTTAAATTTCCCCTTTCTGCTCTGTTTTGGCGCGTTTTTATTTTGCTCTCTTTCTTCATGATATTAATATTTTTGGATGCCTCCTTCACCCACCCGTCTCCCTCTCTCTCTCTTGTCGTTCATATCGTTCTTTATCGACATACATCTCCATGTCGACCTGCCCGAGATGTTTTCTAAAGATTTAGTGTATATTTTCCCCAACCCTCTCTTTCGCTCTTGAAAATATTGGACAGAAAACAAGGTAGAAAGATATGTATAAATGCGAAGGATGGTCAACTATGATATACAAAAGTAATCACCTTTATGGCCTCGTAACAGGCGAACAAGCTTCATTTTAAGTAAAACTCCAGTGGCATCACGAAGCTAATTTCACGGAGAGTACAACCCATCCTTTTTCATTATTTACTCATGCACTTTTGATATAACAAGATAAATTCTTTTACCCATCAATTTTTCCGAGTTTTCAATCTTCATCCTCTGGTCCCCCATCCCTTCCTCTACGTTTTTTTTTTACTTCCACCAAACTACCCCATATTCTTCCCCCTGCCTCTCATCATCATCATCATCGTACCATATAAACCTCCAATATTTCATGTCTTCAGCACACACACATACACATTTTGCTGCAAAACAGTGAGTCCCTCTCATACTTTTCTCCTTCCTATGGACTCCTCCTCATCTTACCCAATATATTTTGCAAGGTAAAACTATTTTTCTTCTCCTGACGTTGTTGCCATGACAGCCAGCATGTATTAAGCGAGCTTTACCGTAGTTGTCATGGCAACAACCGATTATCATTCAACAGGAACATTTTCAATTTGATGAAAAAGCAGTCAAACTTAAAGGAATAACAAACGACAAAGATTTCGACCAAAAAATAAATCTACTACACATCTATCTCCTGGTGTATATTTTTTTTTACCGATTCAAGGGGGTTCCTCCTTGCTCCTTTCTTTTCTTTTTTTTTCTTCGTAGCTATACATATCTGTCCATTCTCTCCTATTGATAGACAGGTAGAAGAGTTATTATCGTTATTTTACTCACTAGACTCGCAAGACTTACTACGATTATTTCAGCTACGACGTAAAGTTTGTTACAGCTTCATTCTTCTAAATAAAGTTATTATGAACATATTAAAATTACTTTTTATACTTCTTCTTCAACTTCTTTTGTATCCTATTTTTATAATTAAACCATGTGTGGAATTAACGTGTATTTCCACAGTCGGCGTCTTGTTCGATATTTCTTTTTCTTCTTTATGTTTACTTTCCAAGTCAATAACGATTACTGCTACATAAACATGCATTCTTTGAATATTAAAAAGGACTATTATAAGAAATTTCAATGACAATTTTGTATCACATCGTTGGAAACGTCGGAGGCATTAATGTTCATTTCTACTGTAGTTCGGAAAATGAGAGCAAAAGCTGTATGGAGTTATATTGGGGGGGGACATAATTCAATTATGGCATTCATGAAAAATTTACATTGAAATATATTTTAGTAGATATCTAATGCAATTAACTACGATTTCGATAGCTCTTTTAGTCGTAATAACAGTAATTATTAATGTAGTAAGTGGATAAACAGTCGAACTATTAAAATAGAACTTCTGAACGCGCCTACCTACGACGCTTTAGCTTTAAGATGAAATGTCATGCAATCAGTTGAGATGTCTCTGTATGATAACGTTTGACAAACATTAATTATCTTTCTTTATCACTTAAGAGAGCATTATCTAACTTAAAAATTAAGGAGATGTCAAGCTAGTCATATCTCTCTTGACAGTGGTTATTCAGTAATACTTGCTACACTTAGGCCTAATCACACCAAACTTCGTATTCATGTAAAGGCGGGAAAACGCAAAACGGTGTCTTCCCGTTCTCCACACTGCAACAATTACATTTCACGAGAAAAGCAATGAATTGAGTCACGATTTCAAATACCCAAATAAATAAACGGGTGATATCTGCCCTAACGTTGAAAAGCCAACAATCGCAATTACTCTTTTGGGGTGCACATTGGCTGGAAGATAGAGAAAAATCCCGTAGTATAACCAAAGATGAAAATTCCACTGCTATACCAACCACAACAGCCCAATTAAAACATGTCGATGTCTTCATATTTTCAAATTATTATAACAAACAAGTAATTATCCTTACCTGACGCTAATAAATATGTAATATTGATATCAAAGACGTCCAAGCAGACACTATTAGAACAATACTTCTGCCATCTTGAACAACGATCATAAGCCGATACTGGTGCCATCTGTTAAGAGAAGACACTGGTTATAGCGCGATAGCCAAAGACGCTGAATCACCGTTTCTATAGCAACCATAAGATCAGTACTATTGCGTTTTGCTGGTTCGAATCCGACATTTCCTCGTTCGTTTTGTTGGTGTTTCAGGCCCTTCGACTTCAATGGTTATTCAAGACTCGTCCACTGCATAGTTCTAATGCAGAGTCCGCACAGACACTACGCTGTTATGACAATTTTTGGATATTAGCAGTACGCAGTATTCCCAAGTGGTCACCCATGCTAGTGCTAGCTGGGGTTGCGTTGCTTAACTTCAGTAATCAGACGAGAACTGGTTCTAGTTTCTAGTTTGTTGGTGTTTTAGGGCCCTTCAACTACAAGGTCATTAGAGCCCCGTCCACAGTGTAGTTCATATGGAGAGACTGCACAGACACTACACTAATGCGACGATTTTGGGGTATTAGCAGTACCCAGTTTTCCCAAGCGACCACCCATGTCAGTACTAGCTGGGGTTGCGCTGCTTTACTTCAGTGATCAGACGAGAACTGGTGTGTCCAACGCAATACAGCCACTCACCCGGCATTACCTTTCATGTTCATTCACAAAATATAACAACTCCTCCATTTTTGGAAGCTTTATTTCATCATCCGAACTGCCGACAAAAAATAACGCTTATTAACGTTACAAAGATGGCACATAACATAAACGTCATCAAATGGTTTGCAGTGGTCAAAAAGAACCTTCTCCCCCAAAAAACATACAAGACTAGAAGAAGTGAAGAAAACAGATCTAGGTATTATACAATAAATAAGACGAATAATGAGATTAACCTCTTCAACAAAACGTGTATCAGCGTAATGCAGAGTAATTTCGAGATTCGCCCAAACCACTGTCCTGACTATCAATTTGAACTAATCGAATCAGGTTGGGATGAGGTTTGAACTCGCGACATACCACATTCACAACGGATATGCACTATTTTTACCAAACTATTGGTCAGCCCAGATGTGTTGCGAGACGTCGCCGAGGGTGGAAAGAGGGAAGGCGACATTGGAAATGTTACATGAGCCGCGTATATACTCGCCGAAAATTGTGGGATGATGTGGGTGGACCCCTGTGAATACCAGGCCTGACGGAATTATATCCTCTTAATCTTCCTCCCACCCCCATTCGTGTGGACCCCGGTCAGTCTCTACAATACAGACCAACAGGTTAAGCAACGTGTCTACTAGTCCCAACCTGAATTCAAGGAAGGAAAGAAAAATCCAATACTAGAACTTCCATTTATGTGTGAGAGGTTGGGCCCGAGGGCACAAATCCGTGAGCTCATATCCACTGCCCGTGAAACCCCATATCAAAAAGTGAGAGATTACACCATATACATAAATGAGGGGATATTAATTACTACTACCCTAATATCTAACTGATAAGACTAGATAATAAATGAGACTAATAACAACAAAACGGTTCCAAAATAGTGACCATTAACCTCATGCACTGCGTTTCTAGTTGAAAACGGACCCAAGTAAAGGTCCTTAACCATCATTCCCCAATACCTTTTCTTCACAGCCCTTAATATATAACGTATACAAAAATACTTTAAAGAAGGCAGATATTTTAAGTAGTGCCTAACCTACAAACACTTCATAAACTAATCAAGAGAAAGTGTAGCCCAGGGCTGCATTGTAAGAGTCAGAACTCTGGATATAAAGGACCAAAACCATCTCCTGCGTAGGAAAAGCATCCACCAACTACGGGCGTGGAAAGGAATAAGATCTACAGCGTTGTCAAAATGGATCAAGCTGAAGAAAATGATTTTTCCAGGGTCTAAAGACTCTGCCGTTGTCCCAGATAGGAAGCATCTTACATAACAGTCCTTGAACTAGGACGCAGCAGGTGGAACTGTCTCAAGAGTTCCAAGAAGCCCTTTGAAGATTACAAAATAGTTTCATTTCCACCCAACATTTCTATTAGATTCTGACTGGCAGCAGCATTTGAGGGCGACTTCATACCTGAACTACCAAAGTCGCCCGACTTTCGATTTCCGGTAGCCTTGACAGGAGAAGTCTGAACTGATCGTGACATGGAAGAGTTAGCAAAGGCTCCGATGTTGGGCCAAGACGGGACAGAGCGAAACGGTCGAACAGAAGGTGCGGAATCGATGGCCAGAGTGGGAGTTCTAGGTCTGACAACACCGTGCATGTCATTTCCACTTCCTTCTAATTCTTCTTCGCCACTAACCGAGGACACGCCCTTATTAGCAGCCCAGCTATAACTGGCCGCCGGAAATCGATCACTAACCAAAGGAGCACTTTCAGAATTTTCGGTATCACTGTCGTAATTTGGCGACTCGGACGCCGTCCGGTTGCCAGTGGCAGTGCCCCGGCGCAAGGCGCCATTACCATTTGGTACAGATACCGAAGCTAACAACTTCTTCAGCCGATTCAGGTGATTGTCACCAGCCGGCGACGACGCCAGTGGCTCGCTGGAATTCAGTACGCTGTTGGATACTTTGTCGGCTTTCTCGTTCCATTCTACAATATGATCCATCTCGATGACGTTGTTGGCGTTCGGTTGAGAATGAAGATGACCAGTAGTGGCGTCATCGGTCAGACTGTCGGCCCAGAACACCTGAGGGGCATCCACCACGGCTCGAATAACCGATCGTGGAGACAATCTCGAATCATTTAGAGGAAGGGAAGTTGGCATGATCGGCTTAGCCGAATGGGAGCGTAGGTACAGTACGTCAGTTTCTTCGTTGTCGTCATCGTCGACGTCACAGTGACTGTCTACGTCATCGTCTTCCTCGTCGTATTCCGAAGACTCCAGGTTACGAATTCGCTCACTGGCGTCGCTGTTTAATCTGAGCCGTGGCAAACGGCTTGTCAGGTCGCTATCTGAAGGATTGGATGGAATTGGAGTGAGGTGGTTGGAAGCCGGCGACACCAAAGGGCGCTCCATAGGCTCCACTACGCCGACATGTTTTTCGCGCCAAGTGTCTTCTTCCGCTTGCTCGTTCAGTGCTTGTAAAGCTCCCATGATCATCTGATCTTCCAAGGTGACCTAATGTAAAGGTTAAAGAAAACCGTTCAAAGACATCACTACAAGCATTAGCAACTACCAACCCTTCTCCCGCCTATGGCTGGGTTGAGTACCCATCCTTGTCCTTCTGAATGGACACATGGCCAATTTATTACACGGTATTTTTAAACAGCCAGCTGCCGACCAAAGCTGTCGGCCTACTGTTCGTTCTGGTACTCCAAGGACGCCAGGGACGGTGAGCTTCTACACCTGTGAATTTTGCTTCATCTACCCTGTGCATAACAGATCCCGCCTCAGTGGGCAGCGTGCTCAGTAACTGTGCGTCAGCGGTTCTAGGTTCCATACTTGACCGTGGTGGATTAGCTTCTTTCGGGAGACAGGGATGCCTTCCTTCGGATGTGAGGCAAAACCGATTGATTTGTTGGTGTTTTAGGGTTCTTCAAACTACAATGGCCATTAGAGCCCTATCCACTGCATAGTTCTAATGCAGTCTGCACAGACACTACGCTAAGGCAAGGCGCAAAATGAGGCCTCAGGGTGACGCAGCCCTGCGAAATTCTGCTAGCAGGCAATCACTGTGACGTTGAAAGCCATTTTAGTTGACGCAAATTGCAAACCAGTATGTTGAAAAACTGCGGTTCAATGTGTGGTGATTGCCTGCTAGCAGAATTTCGCAGGGCTGCGTTAAGCTGCGTCACCCTGCGGCCTCATTTTGCGCCTTGCCTTATGCGACGATTTCTGGGTATTAGTGGTACCCAGAGTTCCCAAGCAGCCACCCACTTTAGTAGTAACTGGGGTTGCGTTGCTTAACTTCAGTGATCAGACCAAAACTGGTGTGGTGGGTCCAACGCAATGCAGCCGCCCCAGAAAAACCGAGGTCCCGTGTGGTGTACGATGGCATTGCACGTAAAACAACCCTCTCTATTATGCAACGGGTAAATGAGGCCAAATTTCCAGGTGTAGGAGCTAGCCCCCTCGCGTCGGTGGATAAGCTAGCCCCCACCCAACAACAGACCGACGATAAATAAGCATACGGGTTGCAGCTTTGGTCGGCAACCGGCTGCGGAAAAACACCGTCGAACAGATCACCCTTGTGTCCATTCAGAGGGACAAGATGGGTACCCGACCCTGCCATAGGCGGGAAAAAGGTTAGGAGTTGCTTTTGTTGCCCGTTGCATAGTAGAGAGGGTTCTTTTACGAGCAAATGTCACCGTACACCACACGGAACCATGACTTTACTCCCAATTCGACGGATTGTTTGTTTGTTGGTGTTTTAGGGCCCTTCAACTACAAGGTCATTAGAGCCCCGTCCACAGCACAGACACTACACTAATGCGACGATTTTTTGGGTATCAGCAGTACCCAGTCTTCTCAAGCGGCCACCCATGTCAGTACTAGCTGGGGTTGCGCTGCTTAACTTCAGTGATCAGACGAGAACTGGCGTGTCCAACGCAATTCGCCGCTTCCCCCATTCGATGGAAGGCTCAATTCGGACCTCTCTCTCTCTCTTGCCCGGAAGAAGAGATGCCAGCCCACCTCGATCCAGAACGGAATGTGGAACCACTGACGAAGTAATCGAGCACTCTACCTCCTGCACCACCGAGGCGGGTCTATTACTACCCTCATTCAAACTGCGATTTTGCTTATATTCGTCAAAATAATAATTTCACTGAAAACATTCACACAAATAATACACATCACATGACCAAGGTACGATACACGGCACCAAATGACGTCATCATATTGGAAACTATTTTCTTTTTCTAAGAATGTTTTAAAAATAGATAGCCATGTTCATATGAATTGCTCTTGAGTAACTGGGTGGGAAAATTGATATTTGCAGCTGCTAATTGCTTCTCGCGGAAAATCAAACCCCATCATCATTTTTATTTTCGATTCATTTTGAGTTTCAAAATAGGAAATGAAAGTGAAAAGTATGAAACAAAAGTAAATCAATGCCCATAATCCGAGGAAGAACGTTCGAAAAATAAGATGGCGACCAACTTTGAGAGAAAGAGAAAAATGAAAAACCAGACACAACTTTGATCACCGAAGTTTACAAACCCACCATCACCATAGGGTGTGTGTGCGTATGTACTTTATTGCATAAATATCCTTCACCAGAAATGTAGCCCATTTTCTTTCTATACAAGCTGATGAACAAAAACAAGAATTAAAATAAATTAAAATTGTTTATTTGCCCGTGGAAAACCCGGTATTCACATCAAAGGAAGAAAAATACCCGTTGCACATAAGTGTCATCCAGTCTACTAGAAATCTTCACAGGGAAGACGAAAAAAATAAAACCGAAACAATAATAACTTGAGCATTTTAATTAGTTTAAAACTAAAAAAAATTAAAATGAACAAAACGATTCGTGTGTAAAAAAATGAAAAGTATTCAACGTCCATCATTAGTCACGTGACGACCACGTCATCGATATCAAGATGGCGTTTACGAGTAAGAAAAATTCGAATCAAAACCCAGTTTAAAAAGACCAATAAACTTTAATTACTACACTAAGGAGCAATCAAAAAAGGGATTATTATTTTTTTTTAAAAAAAAAGTGGAGTTCACAATCGCATGTTTACCATTACAAAATTAAAATTTATATAAAAACAGAAGGAAAAAAATCCCTGGGATTTGGCAATCACAAGTGTCTCGACAATTCGATCACTTACATGGGTATCATTTAAAATATGGTAAGCTAATATTTGTTCGTCATTTTCACTCTCATCAACTTCAACAATAGAAGTTATTAGTGAGCAGCATGTAGAGCTCACAACAATTTTTTGATTTAGAAAAAAAAACATGCCGACGTGACGTTATGAACGTTACTATCCGATAGTAACAACATAATACATGTCCTTAAATATTGTCGTCTTAATTTGGTCATGATTTTTAATTAAAGCTAAATTCTCTAACATATATGAGTATGTATACTGCGCTGACTCAAAGCGTATAAAAATATATTTATAATAAAAAATAAATTAAAAAACAAAATTAAAATCACGGGGTTAAAACATTCTGCCATCTAACGCACACCAAAATAACGGGTGCGTTCAATACTAACACGAACAACAACAAAAAAATCTATCGAAACAAAAAAAAAACACCGAGAAATTATATTTTTAAAAAAAATTAAAATAATTACATGCATGCAAAAGGGATTGAACCCAATCACCCTCAATTCAAAAGCCAAAAAAAGGACAATAGTTTGGGAGGTGAAAGAGAAGAATGACGAAGAGCAGAATCAGGCTAAAAATCTTATAATATCAAGATAATATCTCAGGAACCAAATATAACGAACAAGACGAGCAATAATACTGTCTTTCTTTTAAAAATAATCATCTTTGTTTTTCTAGATGACCTCACAACCAAAGAAAAAAAAAATTAAAAGAGTATTTATTTCAATTCACTCGGGCCAGGACAACTACCTACAAAGGCCGCATGCCACCAAGAGAGACAGAGAAAAGAGCGCGTGAGAGAAATGAGCAACGATGCTCGCGAGCCTTTTACCCATCGAGTCATTGAGCGAACAAGAAACAAACTCACACGAGCCATTGTCTGCTCGTTCACCAGTGCCGGATTTAGATATTGAGAGGCCCTAGGCTATTTCAATTTTGAGGCCCCTTTCTTAAGTTTTGAAGCCCGCTAAATGTTGAGGCCCTAGGCTTCAGCCTACTTAGCCTAATGGTAAATCCGGCACTGTCGTTCACTCTTGTTTGTTCGGTCGGTCGTTTGCTCAGAGTGACCATGCGGCCCAAAACCATAACACTTCCTGCACCTAAAAAATAAAAAGCACCAGCCCAACCAGAAAAAAAAAAGCATATTGAGCCGCCTAAGGACATCCTATTTTCAGCATATTGACTTTTCCTCTTAACATCTATATTTGTTGGAGCCTTTCACTCCTAAATTAGCCCAATCTTAAAACAGTTGACCATTGGAGCGAGACAGAAAGAGAGTAGGAGAGATGCAAGAGTGAGGGAGAAATGGATGGTGGACCATGGCGAAAAAAAAAACACAAGAGGTGTACGAGGGAAGCAATAGCAGCAGCAAGTAATTAGATGAACAGTCATTAAGGACCTTGTTGTAGCCCCTAGCTGTTTGTGTATTTGCCCGTCCATAACCCTTCCCACACAAACCATCACAGGTGATGGTCAGCGGCCCCTAATCAAGGCCCTCCTTCCCCTTCCAGAATGAAGATAGACAAACAGTTTGATCTGAGGGTCATATATAAATATATGGGAAAAGGGGCGAGATACGGGAAGGAAGGAAACAAAAAAAAAACATGGATTTGGAATGTTTAGCACCGCCAGCCATCCCACAAAGAGCAAGAATTCAGGAGTGGCCATGCATCTGCCTGTATGGGTGACAGGTAGGGTGGGATAGAGGGGTATGGGTACGAGAAAAAAAAAGTCACAATTATAAAAAAGAAAACAGAATTGGGAGGGTGGATTGCAAGGGATCGGTCCGATATTGAACAATTCATCTATTTCAGAGGTCAGTCGTAAATGTGCACCACACGTGCCGTGAGACATCAGAAGTGGATGCTAGCGACGTATTCGGACCAAAGTCACTGACGGTACCGCCGTCGTCATCGATTCCTACCTGTTTCTGGAGACATGATGACGGTGTCCCAGCGGAAGATGCAACTGCCCCAACACCAGAAGAGCTGCTGGTGGAAGGTGCATGTCGTTTCACTGAGGAACTTCTCTCACGAGATATCACGTGTCTTCCGCTGCCACCATCTTCCTCATCAGGTTTCGATACCACGGCATTCACTGCAAGATCAGGCACAATGTCAAGCCACCAAAAAAAAAAATTCCACCACTATTTTTTTTAATCCTTTCGAGAGCACACGAAAGGGTCAACGTCGCCTCTTACCTTTGACAACGGGAGGCTCTACAATGGTCTCTTGGCCACGAGTAGTAACGTGTTCTTCCTCGACTGCTGGCTTTTGGTGACCAGTGAAACGGATGCTCCAATCACTGGTGGGATCACGGAGAGCCAGAACTGTCATACGGAATAGCTCCCAGTCACCAAAGGACATCCCCATGACCTGAAGAAAGATGGCTCGAATGACGTTAACGAAGGGGATTACAAAGTTCAGATAGAGAGAGAGCGAGTATGGCAGAGACAGAGAAGCACTTACCTTTTTCAGTTCGTCAAGATCACAAAATAGCAGAACTCTTCCATGGACATTGTTCTCCTTCAGTCTTTCCTTATACTGCTGAACAGCATTGGGAGAGATTCCCTCCATCTTAGACAGCACATCACAGACGCCTTCCACAGACAACGTCTCCAAGGAATGATCCGAGGAATTCTGACAAATGTACATGTCTCATTCATAACAACTTATAAAAAAAGTGAGAACAGGGAGTGGGCTGGGAGATGGAGAGAAGAGGAGGGAGCGGAAGGAAGAAGAGAGAACGGGAGAGGGGGTGAGAGCAGGAAAGAGAGAGAAAAGGAGCTGTCAAGCTTTGACCCACTTGAGTGTCCTACCTGATAGACAGAAGCGTCTGAATGACTTGACATGGATGTGATAGGAGGAGCAGAGGCTACGGGTCGTGTCAACGTTGATGGCGCCCCAGGTGATTGTCCCCACACTGACGGTGGTGCAGAAGGCATCACGTTGGCTGGAGCTACCATCATGGCAGTAGAAGGATACGAATATACCCATCCTCCGCCAGCAGGATTAGAGGACGACGCTGGTTTATTGACTCCTACACCAGGCGGCCGACGATGTGTGATGCGTCCTTCTGTTAACGCCCCTAAAGTGCGTTGGGCTACTGCAGTAGGAGCAGTTGGAATCCACGGATGGACGACAGCAGCAGCAGGTGGTTGGGGAACCGCTTCCAAACGAGCCATCTCTTCTAGGTTCTGTTGTTCTTCTACAACAACAATCCATCAAATAGTTGACAAAAAAAACGACTTCTTACCCTTCAAAACACACACACACTCACCTCTGATAGATTTCCTGATGTAAGGATCCAAATTGATGGTAAAGGGAAGAAACACCTTAAGATCACTAACGTGCAAAGAAGCTTTGTGAAATGACAGAAACACTTCAAATTTTCTCTCATCACGATCGATTTCCAACAATGGTTCTACATCTTTGGACGTTGGGATCAAATCACGAACCCTACAAAATAATAATTTAGACCATGTATAGTAAGTGGGTGGATAATTGGTTGTGGTTGCCAACTTTATTTAACGTTGGCTAATCAGCATTGACGTCATGACCTCTGGGACGAGCACAGCGTTTGCAGTATACACGCAAGGATTCGAGATCGACTCCTATTGGGTATTAGCGGTACCCAGTTTTCCCAAACGGCCACCCATGTCAGTACTAGCTGCGGTTGCGCTGCTTAACTTCAGTGATCAGGCAAGAACTGGTATGTCCAACGCAATAAGCCGCTCCCTAAACGAACCTGCATCCCCGGAGTGAACCACTGAGGTGGGCAGAAAGTCATCAAGTACTACACTCACTTGTCATAAATGGTCTTTAAAGAGCAGCTGTCTTCTAGAGTTTCCTCGTTCTGCTCATAATGAAATATGATCCAGGAGGTTCTGTATGGCCACTGTTCAGTGATGTTGACCCAAGAGGCCAAATGGTACCAGTTGAAATCAATGTTGAACGCCTTCAGTAACCGTCCTGTCATCGTAAGGAAATAATCGCCGTTAAGTATTAACCAAACTACCAACGACGTCATAAAAACCTTAGGCTCACCAGTAATGTACATCACATTCATGAGACGTCTCATGCTGCGAGGATTCACGTCACTGAAGTAGTCATCTGTCAACAGGACTCGGGTGAGGTCTTGAGCCCCAGTCGGCCTTCCGACGTTCCCTACACTGCTGGCGATACTGTCACTGGGCTTTAGTTTCTTACTTCCTTTACTATTGGTCCTCAACTGCTTCACTCTCTCAGGAATGGACATGCTCGATTCAGAGGAGAAACGTCTGGATGAAAGTGCCGCATTGGTCTCATCGCTCCAGAAAGGATGAGCCTTTCGGTGTGCCTGAGACGTCTTTTGAGCAACTCTCACACGACGAAGACCCGAGTTTTGCAAGTAAAATGGTAAATGAACGATATTTCGAAGATAATTGTGACCACTGATACTTGAATCGTGAAACACTCTATGGATGTTCACTTCGATTGCCTAAGTCAGAAACAAAAATTTGTCATTTCTTACAATCACTTACGAGTTAAAAAAAGGTCACAAGTAGACACAAAAATGCTGCAACCTTGATGATGACGTGAGGATCAATGGCCAACAGAATGATAAAAGGAGATCCAAGATCAGAGAACAACAAGTGCACTGCATCTAAATTGTGCAAGACTTTATCCTGCTCACAACTATCCAAACCATCCACGATGACTACCAGACGAGTTTGCTTCCCAGTAAATCCGTCCAAACACTTGGCCTGTAGAAAAACAAAGCCAACAATCAAAATAAACAACCGTATCATTTAATTTTTTGGCGGACACAGAAGAATTAAAACTAAACTTCCGTTCACCATTTCTGACATGAGTTGGACATTGGCACGTAAAGGCTGCAAATGAGCCTCAGCTTTGGAACCATCACC
Organism: Trigoniulus corallinus; assembly: GCA_013389805.1. Classification (NCBI taxonomy): domain Eukaryota; kingdom Metazoa; phylum Arthropoda; class Diplopoda; order Spirobolida; family Trigoniulidae; genus Trigoniulus; species Trigoniulus corallinus. Next base: position 8,006,071 of record JAAFCE010007744.1, read on the forward strand.
ACCACCTCTCCTACCCTTTCCGCCAACGAGGTTCACCACTCGCCTCTTCCTCGGATAGCAAACAGCTGAGAGGATGCGAATGAGTGTGTAGAAATTGGCGATGATGGCAAAAGTCAAGATGCAACCCACAGTGATGAGAACCGCACGAAAGATATATTGGGTTTGATTCTTGGAAGAACCGAGCATGGCGCGAACGATATAGGATTGACCCTTTTTGGAGGATCCATCGTCCTCATCATCATCATCGTCGTCGTCGTCATCTCCACTGCCATCGTCATCGTCATCATCATGTTCCAAGTTCTTCTCTAAGAAGTCGTTCAAGTACAATCCCAACATTACTGCTAGTCCCAGCACACAGAGAATCATGATCAGGAAAACAAAAAAGTATGGGATGCAGCATAACCGGCGCCACTTCCAAGTTGGAGAACTCACTGTATTATGACGAACCAAAACAATCGTGAGAATCACACACAACACTTAGGAAAATGAAGACTGAAGACAAAATCGGAAAATACCTGGCTTTGGTTTGAAGACCGTAAAAAGTCTGGTAGTCAGTGTGCCATACTCATGTTCCAATGAAGTGAAAAGAGAAGACACAATCTGAGCAACATTGGTATCACCACTGGAACCACTTACTTTGGTTTGATCGGTGAATAAAAACCTTCAAGAAAAGGAAAAAAACTGTGATTACTCAAAACCTTCGAGTTCAGAATATGAAATCGTCCTGTGAGATCCCGTCACCTCTCTCTCTTACCTTATATGCTGAGCGTGAGTACCATCACCCAGAGGTAACTTCTGAGGTGGATGACAGAACATGACTTGAAGGAACAAGCGGAGGGAAGCCATCTTTCGGGCCAAATAAACACTGATCTCGTAACAGTATTGCCAATCGTACCTTTCACAACCAAAACGTACAACGGCTGAAAACGCAAAAAAAAAAAACATAAATTAAAAATATAACCTTGCCGAAAATTGCTAAACGGGTCGCAGAAGTTGCCTAATGGCATACAAAGAGTTAACTCAAAGGTAATTAAGGCCCCCTCATCACTGGAGTAGAATTACAAAGTAGCCTTCTGCCTAATGAAAAGAAACACTCTGTCCACCAGGCACACCAAAAGACAGGCTCAAAACCCGTTTGTAACTCGTTTGGGGTTTATTTTTTCTGAAAATAAAATATTAAAATGGAACTAACCTAACAAAACCTGAGCCACGATGAATACTACTAATCCTGTGGTAAGTCCCGCAAACCACAGGTTACACAAAAAACCAACAACAATGCCAACAATAATGGCTAGGAACATGACTACTAGAGTTGACAGCCAAGAAAACTCGAACGTCGGTTCCACCCACTGGCGAGCAAAATTCTTCATTTCGTCTGAAAAATGACAAATAGATACAAATCAGAAGGGGAAAAAAATCTGACGTGCAGAAAATCAAGAGTTTGGTAGCAGCGCAGAGGCATACCACGAAGTTTTCCTAACAAGAAGCTTTTTCCACTTCCCCATTTGGCATATAATCCCAAACAGATGGGCATTGAAAGCGAGGGCTCGCTGAGGATGTCAGCCAAGGCGCTGCCATAAAGATCATAACCTAGCATATTTTCATTATCCTCGTTAGTGTTTAGGCGACGTGCGCCAAATATTTGGCCTAAGATGCTCCTCTGATGCCGCGAATCGATATTGTATGGTGTTTCGCCATTGCGATTAGGACGATATAATAACTGACTATTTTTCGGGTTACGAAGTAACAGTTCCACAATGCTTTTACTGTGTGCCCGCATGGCAATATGAAGTGCGGTGTCTCCTTTCTGAAAAAAATAACAACAAATGAAAAAAAATCACCAACACAGAATATTTAAACTCCAAAACTGTGCAAAGTCAAATCCAGACGTTTTAAGATCCAAAGTCATCATCACAACACTCATTTGAGAACCTCTTTCAAGTCCAGATTAGAAACCCGTTGATATGGAAGAAAATGTACAAAACGGAGAACCGACCTTATCAGCAGCAGACACTTTTGCTTTTCGGTCCAACAGAGCTTGCACGATTTCCATGCTGCGGTTCCTTGTACCTTTCATTAGAGGTGTGTCTCCATCCTGCGAACATAATCAGAGTCAAAAGGAAGAAGCAAATAAAGCACACGATAAGAAGATTTGTGATGACAAACATTACCTTGGTCGCAAGTTCCAAATCTGGACCAGCATGCAAAATGGATTTCACAACATCCAAGTAACCTTTCTCTACTGCCCAATAGAGTGCAGTCTTCCGATCCTGTCAAGCAAACAATAATAACAAGAATTCAACAAATCCAGAAAGTCAACACAACATCCATCACGACAGAAATATAGAGTACATACGGTTCCTTGAATATCGACGTCTGCATACTTCTTCAAGAGAGCATCGACAACGTCTAAGTGACCTCCTTTGACAGCATGAATCAAATTAGTGTCGCCATTCTGAAAGCAGAAATACAAAAGAAAATTCTAGAAATCTCCAAGAAAAGCTCACAAATTCTCGATGACGAATGCGCCAAAAAAAAGAAAAATGTAAAGCAAACTCACTCTATCTTGTAAGTTCACGTAAGCTCCAGAATTGAGAAGGGCTGTCGCTATTTCAGTGTAACCTTCCTTGCAAGCAATCATCAGAGCTGTACATCCATCATTATCAAGTGCGTTGACGTTGGGTTTGTAATCCAGTAAGAGCTGGACAACTTCTGGGAAATTTCCTCTCGTTGCAACCAGAAGAGGTGTCCAACAATACTATTATAAATATATAAGTGAATTTTATTTAACAAAAAAAAAGCAGGCCTCCATTTCTACTCAACGCATAGTAGATGTGATAAGACATCACAATACCATTCCAGCAGTATCGACATTGGCTCCAGCTTTCAACAATTCATCAGCAATTTCCACAAAACCTTTTCTACAGGCCCAAACTAACGGCGTGGTGCCATACTAGGGATGAAATAGATACAAGAAAAAAAGAAAATCCTCTCATTAATTGTCATGATAATTATGGGAGTGAAGCACAAATAGGATTATTATTATTGTCAAAATTAACCTTGTCTCCCACATTCACTTTGGCACCATGATTTAGCAGCTGTCTTACAATAGTCTTGTGACCTCGACCAGCAGCCCAAACCAAACAGGATACATGATACTGCAAATGACAGGAAACAAAAGAAGTGAATAATAAATGATAATAACTTAAAAACACATCTTTGAACGCAACAAGTTTCTGAAAGTCTGGTAAGTCATTCGTTCCGATCAGTGAACATATCAGACATGTTGTTTTCAAGGTCATCACATGATGCCATTTTTTTACTCTTTCAACTTGTTTCTCATCCATGCAGGGCCGGCGCTATATTTTGCGGGGCCCTGTGCAAACTAATTATGCGGGGCCCCGTGAAAACAGGAAGCGGGCCGAATACGCGGGGCCCTGTGCCGTCGCACTGTTCGCACACCCATCACGCCGGCCCTGATCCATAATGGGGGTTTGAAAACCCTTAAGTCCCAAATATCCAAGCAAGAAATTCAAGCAACAATTGAATGACAGAAAAGTGGACATCGGTAACTGTGACAATACTTCAAAAGTTGATTTGGCCAAGGGTGTATATCACCTTCAAAGCCGTAGCGGGAAATACACGAGTCAAGCAATCGTTCAATCAATTCTGACCCCGTTTATGTGTGTGGAGGACACGTCCTCTATCTCCCCCGTTCTTCCCTCTCCGACTCTATGCCCTTGGATTTGGCCGAATAAATTTACCTACTGTATTTATTTATTGCGTGAATGAATAGCCTCCCTACTACACTAATAATATCTCTATCAGATCAGGTGTTAATATGCAATTATTTCAGGGGTTCTCCTTAATTCTTAATAAACATAACTGGTTGTAACAAAGTAAAAGTATGAAAAATTCATGGAAAAGTTAAGTCCTGTCGATAAAAACATGTTCGATACGGTGATTAACAGTGACCAGATTAGCGATTGTTTTAGTTTAGTTGTTTTTTCTTTTTCATTTTTGGACCACGCCAAGGTTAAGCTTTTTTTTTTCTTGGATTCATAGACCCACGTTTTCATTTCTATACTCCCTCCAATATTCACGTTTGAGTCTACCTCTGTATCTGACTCTGCCTCGAAGACAAACATTTTCCTAGCTGTAAAATATAAAGTGGTAGTTTTAGACTGAAATGAGCACGTTTGGTAATGCATATCGCAGTGCTCTTGGATAAAAAAATCTGCAGAGCTGTACGCAATATGCTCGAACATGCTTTTCCATGAGGTGACTACTACTTTTAATCCTTTACCCGCCTATGGCAGGGTAGGGACCCATCTTTGTCCCTCAGGATGGACAAATGGACCCTCTATTGGACTGCATTTTGACGCAGCAGGCTGCCAACCAAAGCTGCAACCCCTAGGCTTATTTATCGTCGGCCTACCGTCCGTTGGGGGACTCCACCGACGCCTGGAACCAGGGGCGCAGTAATCGAGCATGCTACCTTCTGCGCCACCGCGGCGGGTACTTTTCCTTGAAGTGAGTTAATTTAATTTATTATCTGCCTTATAATGTTCATGTTAAAGTGACAAAGAGTGGATAGCTGATAATTCAATCATAGAGACAAGGGAAACAGAATCACCTTCACTCCCACAAAAATTATCAATCTCAATTAACAAGGTTCTTAAAATCCAAGAGCACAAATTATCCCTTAACAAGCAAAACAACACTGCAGTTCCGCCTATGTCTAGTACTCAACAGTACTAGTACTAACAAGTACTCAATAGAATAACTAGCCAATCAGTTGATTATCTGCTATTAACCATAAACAGTTTCAGTTGGCAACGCCAATAAATTGACCTTGGTCAACTACTTCAAGATATTAAAACGATTACGTCTGTCAGTCGAATATTTAAGAATGAGTGCTTTCTTGTTTACGTCAATCAGCACTTAGTGTGAATGCTGTGTATGTGTGGGTCACCTGCGCCAAACCACTTGAAACGGATCAAGGCATCTTCAAGGTCACATTCTCCAAAGTCATGTAAGAATGCCTTTGAAACACAGTAAATATACAAAAATATCTTACTTGGCCAATTATGTTGGGATCAGCCCCTCTTTCTAAAAGTAGTTTGGAACAGTTAGTGTTCCCTCTATACGAGGCCCAAACTAAGGAGGTCCAACCGCCCTAATAAGAAACAATCAAAAAAAATATCAAGTCTACAGCATTTTACTTCGTCATTACACGTGACACAATATGTATTTAGGAGCACTGCCCTACCAAATCTTTATGTTCAAGAGCCGCTCCACAATCTAGTAATTCAGTTAGGATTTCATCATGTCCCTCTTTGGCGGCATTCAACAGAGGAGTCCAGTTGTCCTACAAAACAAATAAAAAAAAACAGTTCAACATACCATCAAAAATACTATCTAGAAAAATCTTGTCCTAAATGCAATCTTTTTGAGATAACCTACATTGTCCATCGCGTTGACATCAGCTCCATGTTTGATGAGTTCTCGAACAAAACTGACCTCGCCTTGCTGACAAGCAAACATGAGTACTGTCTGTCCATTCTAACAAACGAACAGTCGAATAGCACAACAGTTAAAAACATTTGATCGATTTAAAATTGCTTTTTATTTTATGTAGCACTGTTCTAAACTAAACATTAAGGGCAGCAATCATCATCACCCGGAAAATGTGCTCATTATTTTTTACACTACTTTCCTTTTTAATTGAATTTATTAGGATTGCTATAGGGTTTTAATTTCCAAACAGTTCATTAAAGTTTCTGATCCTCACTCTCGCTCAGAGAAGAAATGCATTGACCTCAACCAGGATCTAGAATTTGCACATCATCAACCCTTTGCTGGACAATGCACTCCGTTCAACACCACAAAGAGGAAGCAAAAATGTAAAAAAAAAATAAACACGTAAAATAAAAATAAGCATCAACTATACCTCATCCCTGACATCGACTTGGGAATGGTGTGAAGCGAGGAACAGTGTTAATCCTCGAATGTTGCCATCTTGAACAAAACTCGAAAGAGATTGGAAAGTTACCAGGTTCGAAGTCATCTTTGCTTCTTAATTGTAATTATTAACACCAATATGTGTAGTCCATCTTCGGGAAGAACACCGATTCACGCTTTCTGATCTGTTAACTCATTACTTGAGGAAGTCGTTTAATAATACTGCAAAAGTGACAAGGCACCACTTTTATAAGTTGTTGCAATTTTCGTTTATCAAATATGAGAGCATGCAGTGCTGCTTCAACAAACTTTTTATCTATGTTAGTGATCCAACAAATATCTATTATTCGGTCTTCAACTGTGAATAACCTTCCTGTTGAAATAAATTGGTGCCATGGCTATTATTATTTTTCTTTTTTTTTCCTTTCGCAGTTATCTACAGGAGACAACTTGATAGTGCTCTCTCAAAATTCGGCCAAGGTCGATTTAAATACTAAGGACTTCCCATATAAAAAACGGTAACAAATAATTGACCTAGTCTGGTAAATTACTGTATTGAGTACCAGTGACCCACTGTGTATGGTCATGTAAATAAAAAATAAAAACTTTCCCCACTGAACAACTTGAAAATCATCTTCGGATTGTAGTTGTCGGCGTCCTCCTCATATCGATATGATTACGAACAAAGTTTAAACATCGTTTTTCATTGAAAATTAACAGGCTCATCTTAGTGATGATGTTAGGAAGGGAAAAAGATGACTAAATAAAATTGCACTTTACCAACTTATTCCTTCAATGCAACCAACAATGGGCATTTACACGTCTCTACTGCAAGAATTATTTTTAGCTACATACGACTTTTAGGATTACGTACAAAGACCCGAACTTACAGCATTTTTTGGTGAACAAAAACGTCACGCAACTACGGTTGACACAAAATATCCTTTTAATTTAACGAGGAAACTTGGAAATTCCCTGAAACAAAAGCAAAATCCGTGATCACGTCAACACGAGAGAATGGCGTTCAAAAATTCCATTTGACAGCTTCCTTCCTTCTCCGAAAGAAAACCACTCCCGAAACCAGTTTGACAAGCTTGCAACCTTTTCTCCCCCTTTCGCTAATTTTCATACACATTAATCGCACCAAAGAGGAGAAAAAACTGTTTTGCTAGTTGATTGGTTAACGTATAGAGGAAAATGTATTTCTTTATTAACTCACGTCATCATAGAACATCTCGTAACAATTTTTGCGCGACGCGTTCTATGTACAGCTTCTATTTCTCGAGCGGCGTCACCAGCGCCCTCTCACGAAACAGAACGAAGAAAGAAATCAGCTGACTATTAAGAAACCATCACTTCCAATTTAAGTCTTCAAAGTATCAATTGATTAATACTTTTCTCATCATTTTAACGTCCACATACGAAGAACTAGCTGCCCCGTCTTGACGATCACGACTTAGGCAATAAAATCGATGGCGACATACAATTTCCATCCGGATATCTCTCCTCAAAACGACGTGCCATTTCAGGATCTAAAATTCTGACACCATCCAACTGATTTCCTAACGTGATCCTTTTTTCGTACACACACACAAAAAAAACGAATAACCCAATCAGCTTCAAAAATAAATCATAACTACAGTTTGACAACAGACAAAAAAATTCTTCATGAATTCTTACCAGTTAGGCTGGACATTATGTGGTCGTCCAAACAATTCAATTTTTCTCGTCCCAGGAGAAAGTCTTTCGATGATGCCATAAATCTCGTCAGGTTTATGACTGGTTGCACGGACTTCGGCCACGATAACGTTGCAATCTAAACCACGATTAAAAGAAGTAGCATCTCCTTTCATTCCAACCTGAAATAACATTACACCTCATTAAAATTTCCAAAGTCCACCTCTCCAGTGGTCCTATTGCCTGCTAATCCTACCAGACAGTGTTCTTTCCCATGATTTAGCCAATGCCCAGTTCTTCCAGTCCGTATGATCCTTTGTAGTTGATTAGTCTTCACCCAGATGAGTTCGTCGCATCGTTCATAACCCCACAATTTTAAACATTCCCGTCCTAATTCCATAGCTCTAAAACAAACTAATATTTCATTAAAATAAAACTATGGAGATATCGACGTACAAAGCAGCTTGTCGGAAGCATTGTCATCATATACCTTCCAGTAACCCAGAGAAAAATGAGTCCTTCATCCTGCAAGGCTGGAATGTTTAATTGTCGCATTTCGTTGTCTGACATTGTTCCGTAAGGCAACTCCATGTGAATGTCCCAAGGTGGATCGGCCATCACAACTGCAAACTTTCCCAGAATAGTCATGTCAAAGTAGCGCAAGTCGCACTGAATCCACTGAAAAAAAAACGATTAACATTTACTACTATTACCATCTATCTGGTCTATCCCTTTTCCCCACCTATTGCGGGCTCAGGTGTTGATTGGGCGATCTATTTGACAGTAATTTGACACAGCCGGCTGCCGACCTAATGCTGCACCCCTGTGCTTATTGATTGTCGGTTTATTTTGATTTGTCGGGGCACTTTTCCCTCCACCGCCACCAAGGGAAGAGCATCTACATTTGGAAATTTTGCTACCAAACTACACGTACCTACACGTACCTCTCTATGGGTACACCCCTCATATCGGTACAAATTCTTTATGCACCGATTTTTCGTCCATTGGCTATTACTACCCCTATGAGGGGTACACTATGACCGGGTCCCACAGGTGTACCAATTAGAGAGGTTTCACTGTATAGTGTTTTTTACTGGATTATTGCCAATCTTATGCCTGTCACTGCCTTAAAACTCTACCTGGAACATCTTCGGACTATTTGGAGCAGAAGAAATTACTAATACGCACCTGAGGAGGATAAAGTGTGCCCACGGGTTTCGTTTCCGGCAGATTAACCACATTCTCTTTATCCTCTTCTTTCATCGTCTTTTCTTGATTGACTGGCACAGTAGAATGATCCACTTCATAGTGCACGTACTGAATAGATACCCACAGACAAAAATAAAATCCTTCATCGCACCTGTAGGACATATTCAATTAACCAGTAAACACACCTTGCAAGTATCCATGTGAAAACACGTATTCAGAAAAGAGCAATCTCCAAGCGACTCTGATAAAAAAAAATTTAACAAAAATTAGTTCAACTAAAAATAGAAATTAAAAATTCAATGATGACAATTCAAACATGAATTTACAAACCATCAGTATGTTTTTGAATGATTTTCTTAAAATGGAGTTTATGACACGGCTCAGGAGTACCACTCAATTTAATACACTCTTCTTTAGTTCCATGAGGGCAAAATTCTTGTACCTGAGCACCTGAATATAAAACATTTCATTTTCAGCTACTTCTTTTGCCAAAATCATACCTCAAATATGAAGATTTCCATGTCACCTCCTTGAGAACGAAAACTTTCAGCTAACGATCGTTCTTTAGCAGTTGGTTTGCTCAACAAATCCAGTATCTCTTCTCCAGTCTTTTTGCTTTCTTTTTCCCTCGTGGATGGTAAAGACAATAGACTCTACAAATTAATGCAACAAAAAATTCGTTACTAATAGTACTTTAGATACTTATTAATTAACAATGACAGTAGCTCATACCTCGATACTATCAACGTCCTTTTTTGGAGGATCTCGATTAGCATTTGTAACTGGAACTTTGGTTGTTGACTCTTGAGTCTCACCTTCCCTACAACGTCAAAATTAAATTATTCAATTGGAGAGTTATATTGGGGCAAGTTAGACATTGCTGCTAATATTAATATACCCAACAGGCGTGACGATTTCTTTGGTACCAACAGGACCTACGTCCAATTCGTGAGCAAATGCAGTCAACTTAACGAGTTAAAAGAGCTTCATTCAGAACGGCAAAGTTTCATTCAATCTGAACAACCAGTAATTTACAAAGGATCTAACCTTGGTATGTTCAGAGCCGGTGATGACTATACAGGACTTGCCATCGGAAGCAAATCCTTCCTTGATGCTAATCAATTCTTGAGCTGCAAACTTCTGCAAAAGGTTTTCTATAGTGATATGTAAAACTTCTCGTTGCAGAGCTTTGGTGACGATCGAAACCAACGTCCTCGAATCCGTTGGAAGATTCAGGGACACTTCACAAAGACATTGCAACAAACGTCTTTCAACAAATGGAGCTCCATCATCTGGTGGTATATGCTTAGGATCGGAATCTAACTCCCCAGAACTCGGACCACTTGGTGATTCGTAACCCGACTGTAAACTGCTGACCAACGATGGTGGTTGCGGGCTTCCTACTCTCTCAGTTTCAATAGTAACACCAAGCTTGGCTGCTGTTGTCGTTGATGATGATGCTGATGATGAGGACGATGATGCTAAAGACGCTACTAGTGTAGAAGTTGTCGAAGGAACTACTGCCGACACATGAGAAACTATGACGGGCGGCGGAGGAGTCGGAAGATCTGCAATCATGTAGAATAGACAATACGATAGCAAATTAACGGAGGAATCGCGTGGGAGAAAACCGAAATTTGAATAAATTCCCCTAATTATTAATTGAAAAATAAGCGCAACAGCTTACCAACAGTTAAACTATGAACTATTTCTTCTCGTACTTTCTTTCTATGATGTAGCTTTTCTCTCAGATGATTTTGTCGTTTCTTCAAAGCTTGAATGTCACTCCAAGTATCAGACATGTTTTTATTCTAAAAATACAGACGCCGATTATTTGTAAGGCACGCCATACGTTTATCAATTGCCCGTAACGACCCTCCATACAAACATGAGTTTTACAGTGTGTTTATTACGGTGCACATAAAGCAATCTTTTTTGAATTCTTTGACCTAGGCAATTTCGAATATGAAGAGTTAAAAACACTAATTATATGATGTTATACGCAAAATTACTCAAATAAGAAAGTGACAATTTCCAAAATTATATCTTCGAGAAGACCAATGTACTTTGAATGTCACATTGCTTATTTGTATGGTTGTGAAGTACAACGGACGTCATCAACAGCTCTTCCACGTTAAAAATGGCTGACGCAAAACAGCAGCAGCAGCAACAAGATGGTAGGACTAGTCATGAAAAGAACCAAGAAAACGCCGCGAATCCCGCGAGCGATCCTAAGAATTTTCAAGACCTAACGCAACACGTAATTATTGTAATTTCCATCAGTTCAAACTGAATCATGCTTAATTGTTCAGAATAATGATCTGTCATTACCTCTTACGAAACTATCGATACCGGCGGTTGTTCTCTTTTGTCAGGTCCAAGCATTGCTCCAGCAAATGCAGGATAAATTTCAAACAATGTCAGACCAGATCGTTTCAAGGAATATCCTTTATCAATTCATATATAGTTTAACCGATTTCACCTGTCACAGAAATGTGCATTTCTTAACAGTGATGTACTCGATGAAATGGGCTCAAGAATTGATGACCTGGAGAAAAACATCGCAGATATGATGACACAAGCTGGAATTGAAGAAGGCGAGAAATGAAACCTTAGTATACTTTTCCAATAACGTGGACGTTTCACGATCATCCGTTGTATCTTTTTTTTTCATGTGACTCATTTTCTGTTCTATACAGTAGTATATATTGGAGTATTTTCCACGTTGTTTTAGTTATATTCTCATATTTGTGAATGTGTTTGGCGTACGTTTCATTTTTTTGTTGGCATCATTGTTGCATCTTAACAAAACTCCGTGGTTGTTTGTCTTCAGTTTTTGATACCCGTTACATAATAAATTGGTCTCTGCATCTCGCAGCATACAGTATTAGGTTGTCTAGTGGAGGTCCAAAACTAGTCCACATTCGTCCATCGGACTTCCACTTGACGTTCTTGACATGTGCTGTGTAAACTCAAATGGCATTATAGATTATTTAATACTTTAATTCATTACGTGTCTTGCTGGTTTAGAAATTGTATAAAACGGCAGTGCAGAGTTACGCAAAGAACTCGTTTTTTCAGTAATCATGCGTGATACATTCACTAAACAAAAATAAAGTACAAGCTGTTAGGGATGTGTAGAGAGGTATTTGTTCGTTAGTAGTGTAGAATCCTCCCACCACATCTGGCCTGTCGATGCAGAGCGATGATAATTCTAGTAGTGACGCCAAATTAACTGTTCAGAAACCAAAATTTGCATTTTGATAATTCTCTTTAGAAATCGTCGCCAGAAGGACAGGTTATAGAAAGTAGTATGGCGCTCATGCTAATAGACTTCAAGCGCTGCTATATTTTACAATCAGCAAGAAAAAACTGCTACTCGCGAGTATACTTATCATCATTATACCCTTATCCCGGCTGGGTCGGGTCTGAGGGTCCGCTGAATAACCTCTGACTGGGGGCACCCCAGCCAGGCGCCCGGAACCCGCAGGAATATTGGCTGGGGGGATGCCGGCCTGCTCCACAACCCGTATATACTTCATCATCATCATACCCTTACTCCGCCTGTTGCGGGTTCTAGCCCTCCACTCCCGTCGGCTTCCCACCAGGTCCCCGTCCACCCCACACACTGCAATGTCCCTCCGGACAACCTTTTCCCACGTCTGCTTCGGTTCCCCTAACCCCGGGTGTTGCCGACCAGCTGCATTCCTGGAATGCACCTAACGAGCCCCTCTTCTCATAACGTGTCCATACCACCTCAGCTTATTTTCCCTCATATTTTCGGCGATGTCCACCACCCCCAGGCTACCTCTAATATACGCATTCCTAATTCTATCTGCTCTCGACACTCCACTCGTGTACCGCAGCATTCGCATCTCGGCTACTTGCTTTCCTTTACTGCCCAGCACTCTGATCCATATAGCATAGCTATGGATCAGATAAAATTAGTCTCCTATAAAATTACAAATTGGCATGCCAGGATATAGTGATTAAATATTACCGACAATTAAGCGGGACTAAAAGGTTATATAACTATTCCTTGAGCATACTGACAAGAAACTCACATTAGTTACATAGATTCAAACCTTTTCGAGTCTGTTTGGTAAGTTATCACCCGTATGTAACACGTCGTTGTGTTAACCATAGCAAATGTGAATTTCAAATCCAAGAAAATGACTTAATTGACAAATGAAATACAGTAGTTATAATCGACTTCTATATAACTCATTAACTACTTCTTGGAATTCCCTCGGAGCGGTGAATTGCATTGGACACACCAGTTCTCGTCCGATCACTGAAGTTAAGCAACGCAACCCCAGCTAGTACTGACATGGGTGGGCGCTTGGGAAAACTGGGTACTGCTAATACCCAAAAATCGTCGCATTAGTGTAGTGTCTGTGCAGTCTCTGCATAAGAACTACACTGTGGACGGGGCTCTAAATGACCTTGTAGTTGAAGGGCCCTAAAACACCAACAATCAATCTATCAATTGGAATTCCCTTTCAAAGGGGACCATATTTCACAACAAACCTGTGGTCAGCATTCGTCTTACAAACATGGCCGCTAGTTGGCGCTACGTGCGTTACCTGAGACTCTTCCGTCAAGTACCTAAATGCCAAGGACACGTCTTCAGTTTCTGGAGAAATAGTTGTATTGGATTTATGTACTGTCTGATAAGTTATAGAAGATAACAATGCACCTGACTCCCAATTCCACAAACAGGCAGTCCAATGATTGTTATCAGAGGGGTTCCTCCCCTCCAGTTTTCAACATATACTCTTAAAAGACTACGTATTTGGAGTAGTAATATACAGTATAAGCTTCTCAAGATTAAAGTCTCCCCTTACAAAGGTTTGTTTATTGAGAATAATTAGCGTCAGCCCTGAAGGCCACTTACCGAGGCCAGAAGAGGGAGAATTTTTACCGATCTGCACGCTCTTTTTGCATGTAGAAAAGTGTTGCATAGAATCTCGGCTCTATTTCCCATCCAACTCGAGCCTCTTTCAGACTCGGAAAAGAAAGTATCATCAGTCTCGAACTTGCAACACCATCAGCTCAAATATCAGACTTGTTATCAATATAATTATCGAGACCAGCTGTCCCTCCCTAAACAAGAATCTTCCTCAAACAATTGAACAACTTATCTGTGAATAGGCAAAGCATCAACTGTTAACTAGGCAATTTCTTTAATTTTGAAAAAGATAAATTAAAAGGGACAGTTTCATCATCAATTCCATGCACGTCTCATATAAACCATACCTGTAAAAAAACAATTCACTCCTCAATAATCAATTTTGATCGAAAAATTCCCATTTGTGTTTCGTTGGTGTTTTAGGGCCCTTCAACTACAATTGTCATTAGAGCCCCGTCCACTGCTTAGTTCTAATGCAGAGTCTGCACAGACACTACGCTGTTATGACGATGTGGGTATTAGCAGTACCCAGTGTTCCCAAGCGATCACCCATGCCAGTACTAGCTGGGGTTTCCCATTTGTGAACGTTAAACAAGCAGAACTATTACTTACATTACGCTCCAAAGGTATTTTTCTTTCGATGTGTAACTTGCCTTTACATATTTGTATTTCTTCTTTTTCTTTGTTATCAAATATTATCTTCGGTTATAGGAAATAGCATCATTCTGAAATTGAAATCTTCATTAAGTAAATATTCAAAAACCTATATTGTTTCTTAAAAGTTTGATTCTTATCATGTAAATAAATATCCTGTTTTACCAACTCTAACGGTTTTCAAAATCAAAACATACCTTAACCAATATGTTAAATATTAGATCCAATTTGATATACAATTCTCAGCATGTTTACCTTCACACTTACATTTGAAACTGGTTTCAATTAATAGCCATTAACCAACTTGTTCTCTCTTACACATTCAATAGGACAATAATTACTAACGGGGTCAGTTTGTGATCATTGAAACTCGCCACAACAGGTAAAATTCAAGATAACACTTCCTGTACGTGTCCGATAACTTATCTTAATTGTTGGTAGCCGAACCGCATGGGGAACCAGTGGACAACTTTTTCTTTCAGGAAGTGGACAGTCCAACAAGAATAAATTTCTGTAAAAATTTCAGGAATCGAATGTGTTAGATCAGATCAAATTGCGCATTCGTTCGAATTCAATCATTTATTCGGCATCCATGATGGACATTTTATTGACTGGGGAAAATCTGAAACTGATTGTCATTCCGACCGATGCTTTCGTATACAATCTGAAAAAAAAAAGAATAATGTGGCAGTCATATTAAACTGAACCAGTCAAAACTGCAGTCTATTCCACAATAACGACAATGGAGAAATTTCTTGACACATTTCCAACTTATTTAACTTAACCCTCTTTCGAACGCGTCGCATCTTTATCGAAAGATCGATATTGTTCCGATAGAACGTACGCGCATGCGCAAGACAGGCCATCATAAATCATTTATGAGTGGAATGTCCTCTGGTATGTCATTAGGCGGCTATGATGTTGCGTGTTAGTCTGCAGCCGGCTCTAACCATCCCCAGTTCAAGTTAACAGCTCTTATAAGATGATTTGATTGCCATTTCACAAATAATAATAAGATGTAACACATTTACCGATCATTGCTGATTATGATTGATTTTGACCTACAGAAATGCATATACAGTACAAAACATTGGAAAACTCTAGTGCCGCCGGTGCATTAGAAAGAGGAAAACGGTAGACAGAGAGGGTGTGGATTTCGCTTGTTGTTTGTTTGTTGGTGTTTTAGGGCCCTTCAACTACAAGGCCATTAGAGCCCCGTCCACAGCATAGTTCTTAAGCTGGGTTTACACTGCGCGCAACATACTCGCGCAACTGTTTCATTAAAAAAGACTCGCGCAGTGTAAACGGGGACTCGCCCCGAAATTTACTGCGCGAGGCAGCCTCGTGGTGAGCCACCGAACTGTCGGATTTTGGACGCATCAAAGGGTTTCGCCAGACCCACTTCGTGTACTGGTACTCTAGATACGTTTTGCATGCTTGCTTCGCGCAATATTTCGCTCAATGTACACAGGAAGGACGAGACGGGCGAGATTGCCGCAAGCCTGTGGAAACAGTTGCGGCGAGTATGTTTCGCGCAGTGTAAACCCAGCTTTATGCATAGACTGCACAGACACTGCACTAATGCGAAGATTTTTGGGTATTACCAGTACCCATTTTTCCCAAGCGGCTACCCATTTCAGTACTAGCTGGGGTTGCGCTGCTTATCTTCCCTGATCAGACGAGAACTGGTGTGCCCAACGCAATTCGCCGCTCCCTACGGTTGTTGATGTTTTAGGGCCCTTCAACTACAAGGTCAGTAGAGCCCCGTCCACTGCGTACTTCTAATGCAGAGACTGCACAGAGACAACGCTAATGCGACAATTTTTGGTTATTAGCAGTACCCAGTTTTCCCAGGCAGCCACCCATGTCAGTACTGAGGTTGCGTTGCTTAACTTCAATGATCAGACGAGAACTGGTGTGTCCAACGCAATAAGCCGCTCCCGGAGGGTGGTATTTATTGTCAGAAATCAACCAAGTGTTCAAAGCTATATCATAAAATGATTAGTGAACTGGTGTTTTGCCTTAAGTGCTTTTGTGCGAACCAAGGAACGTCACCTGCCCGTAAACGAACTCTTGCATCGCTACCGATTTGGCTATACAGTAATCAAAATCTGAATAGACGATTTTACAACTACACTTAATTCGTTTTCCGCCTGTGAATAGTTACTGTAGGTGAACGTGTGTATATCCCAGCTATCTAGAAGGGGGGGAGGACGAACAGCAGAGGTACGAATTTGATATTACATTAGCCTAGCATCCTGGATGGCCACCCATACAGCTCTTCCCTTACCTCGTTAGTGGGGGTTCCCCAATCCCTCCTGTAGTGGTCCAACATTGGAAATGCCAGCATAGCATGTCTGACATCCTCCATTAGGTCCCCCCACAATCCACAGCCTTCCCCCGCCTGTGATCTTTGCCATCCTCTGTCTCGCCTCCAGTGACCCACCTCTTGCCCGAAACAGAAGTGATCTCTCCCAAGCATTATTATAAATTACCTCCCTCACTATCTTGTCCATAAGAATATGGTAATGTGTGGGGCGGAAGGAGACCTGGTAGGAGATAGACGGAAGTGGAGGGCTAGAACACAGATCGACCATGCCACAGGTGGGATAAGGGTCTGATGATGATGATCTACCTTGAGTTTATTCCTATACACAATCAGCGTTTTCTTTGCTGCCTTCCCCGCCATGTTCTGTCGCCACCGCCTTCCTCAGGGTGCAATGCTATGCCTATCTTCGTTATTATCCTATTTCCCCTCCTCTCCTACCTGGTAGATAACCCCTACCGCTTTCCACAAGCCCCTAACTATGTAGTACCTTGAGAATTAATCAAATGCCAATTTTCTAATTAAACCTTCTCTGGATTTTAGCTTTTGAATAATGTTTTCCTCCATTGCTTTTAGGTATTCCCTATCATTTGTGAGTTTAACCGCCATTTTGTTGTTTGTTGGTGTTTTCGGGCCCTTCAACTACAAGGTCATTAGAGCCCCGTCCACAGCACGGTTCTTATGCAGAGACTGCACAGACACTACACTAATGCGACGATTTTTGGGTATTAGCAGTACCCAGTTTTCCCAAGCGGCCTCCCATGTCAGTACTAGCTGGGGTTGCGCTGCTTAACTTCAGTGATCAGACGAGAACTGGTGTGTCCAACGCAATTCGCCGCTCCCTTTAACCGCCAGGTATTTATCTTCTGGCACTACATTTATATCAGGGGTTCCCAACCTTTTTCTTAGATTCACCCCTTTTAAAAGTATGGGCTTAGTTCATAGACCCCCTTACATATTCCTCTATAATTTGCACCTGATATACGGTAAGCAAAATGTCGTCTCAGTGGCGTAGTGGGTAGGGTGCTTGGTATCTGTGTCAGTGGTTCTCGGTTCCATACTGGACCGAGGTGGGTTGTCATCTTTTCGGGTGAGAGAGGTGTCTCAAGTGCTCTTTCCTTTGCATGAGAAGTAAAACTGAGGTCTCGTGTGGTGTAGGCATTTGTACATAAAGGAACCCTTTCTATTACGCAACGGGTAGATGAGGTGGAATACCCAGGTGTAGGAGTTCGACTGATTACTCCAATGAACCAAAGGCTAACGCTGTACAAGCACTGGGTTGCAGCTGTGGCGGCAACTGACTGGAGAAATCACTGTCCAAGATATGACCCTTGTGTCCATTCAGAGGGAGAAGATAGGTACCTAACCCTACCATAGGTGGGAAATGTATTAGGAGTTGCTTGTTGGTCTTCAAAGGAAGTAACGAACAATGCATTCAAATAAATGTTTAGATGTCGACCCCTTGATCATCACTGACCCCCTTTAAAATTCCATTCACCCCGTTGGGAAACCCTGATTTATATCCTTCTCTCAAAGTCTTATTGGGTATCCTCTCGCTAGGTAGTGAATTATCCTCTCCTATGATCATCATCCACTTGGTTTTGTCCTGACCAAATTCTAACTGATATTCCCTACTGTACTCCACCTATACCTGTAGTTAGCTCTTCTTGGAGCTTTCTCTCCGTTTCTGTCGGGAGCAGCGAGTTGCGTTGGACACACCAGTTCTCGTCTGATCACTGAAGTTAAGCAACGCAAGCCCAGTTAGTATTGACATGGGTGGTCGCTCAGGAAAGCTGGGTACTGCTAATACCCAATAATCGTCGCATTAGTGTAGTGTCTGTGTAGTGTATGCATTAGAACTATACAGTGGACGGGTCTCTAATGACCTCGTAGTTGACGGGACCTTAAACAACAACAAGGTGAAGGGTCCGTTTCTGTCAGCAGCACTATATCATTACATTGAAAGATGGCAGGCAATTTGATACCATCCCCTAAACGGAAACCCCAACCCTCAAGCTTGAAGCCTAATCCCTAGCTCATTAATATGCATTAGGAACAGGATTTTTCTTGCTGCCATAAACTTTCAAGCTGCTTTTATGATACGCAAGAAAATAAAACGGGAATGAATACTCCACACCGGAATTCACACGGCGGGGAAAGGTGTAGAAAGAAACGTCCATGAGTAGGAGCGCGCGTGTCAAACATTCGAAAATTGGTACAGAATAGAAATCCGTGTTCTGTCGAATCCGGTTTCAAGTCACGTGCATTAAAGGTACGCCATTTTCTAGATAACGAATAGCGTCTGTTTCCATGGAAACATAGTGGTGAGGAGGGCTGTTGAGAGCTTCACTAGCAAATAGCATTTATCGCCAGCTTTCGCTGTTCAAGACACATTGCCCGACCCACCAACCTAAAACGATTAAAATTAAATACGCACACGCTTATAATCGTGCGAATGCCATTTCTCTACTTTTTTTTATGTAGCGTGTGTACAACGCCTATATGGTATACAAGCGCACACACAACACACGCCATGCCTCATTTAAATGAACATCCGACATTTAGGAACAGGTGCGACAACAACAACTGTTACCTTGGGAGGGGGGAGCTATTAGCGCACCACTTTCACCCACACTCCCATTCCTCCTATCCTTTATCCAACAGTTACGTCAAAGTCATCCAATATGATTTCTTCAAAACTTCTCTCTCATTCTTCACCCACCCCTTCCCACCTTCTTTGAAATCAACAAACCTTCTTCTCCTGTGGGGGCCTCCTGGTACCCTCCTCATCAATCCCGTGATGACTTTCAGCTACGACTCTCTGTTTATTTCTCTACCTCTTATTGCGTTTCTATGTAACTGATTCCTGTTCAGGACATAGGAGGAGAAGAGGGAGTTTATGATGGAGAGGAGGAGGAGGAGGAACCAGAGGGCAATGGGAGAAGGATGGAGAGGGGGGGGGGTCATTTTACAGATACGCATATACAAAACCACCGTACAGATGTGTACATATTTACATGGTCAATAAACAACCCTAAAATGGATTTTTGAAGGAGGGGTGAGAGTGCACAAGATGAGACTGGGACTGGAAGCCAGGGGGCAAGCAGGCAAACGATGTTATTGTTCACTACTGGAAAATGGTCGAAAATGGCTTGGAAATGGGGAGGAGGGGGATGGAGGGACAGAGAAAGGTGCGGGGATAGTATCTCTTTTTCGTTCTCTCCCCATCGAAAGAAACTTCACTGACCTCTACACCTGGGGAGGTTCAAGTAACAGGAGACGATGAATATTAGACTTAAGACTCCTTACGTTACTGGGACCTCTCAAGACAAAAGTTCCTTTTACGTCTTATTTGTCAAGTTGGACACTAATACGTCATCGTCATACTTTTGTCTTGTCTTACCAGGAGAGGAGGAGTTGGACAAACCCATAAGTCATACCTTTCATTCCTCTTCTGATATCCCAAACCAGGTTTTCATTCGGTATTAACACAAACACACGGTAACGTCTGCTTGTGCAATGGTCATTTGCAATTGTTCCCTTTAGTGTCCATACATAAACAACCCTTTGAATGCTAGTGGTATACGCCTAGAGTGAACTTTTGTTTATCCGCACTGGCCAATCTAAACTTCAGGATTTCTCCACTTTCAAATCTGAAAGGAAAGATAAAACAATTCACTACCTGGATCGAACCTGCATTATGAACTCGAGAGAGAGGGGCACGCTACCAATCAAGCTGTCGAAATTACTTGGAAGCCGGACTACGCTGAATCGTGGCGAACACCTTAAAAGGGGAAGCTGTTGTTCGATCACCTACACTATAATAAAATTCAGATCAAACCAAATAAAGGGTTTTAGGTGCGTAGGGAGCGATGAGGGGGAGGAGGGGGAAAATAGAGAGTGTCCCTGACAAAATGACTGTAGCGTTATTGTCGCTGTCCATCGAGTTACATATTAATGCCCAGCATCAAAACAGCGCGGTCACCACATATCCAAAAACAAACAAATAACACAAAGAAAATGAGAACAATGTCAAATCTAACCTCCTTCTCTTCCTACGAAAAAAAAAAGGAGACACAAACAACTAAGCAACTCTACGTGATACCAATTAATGCAGTAGTCAACTTTTGTCAAAAATTCTTACTGTTCGTTTGTCGTCCACAAAATTGCCACCTGCTCACCTTAGTTGCATAATGAATGACCTGCCTGCCTGTCTACCGCCCTCTTCCTTCAAATTGTCGGCATACTTTAAATCTTGAACTCGCTCACTGACCAAATCCACTTGACCTGGAGGATCTACGAACGGATTTTATTATATTAATAAAAATTGGTAAAATCCAGTTTTCAATTATATGGATCCATGTCTGGGACAAACAGAAATCACTTATTGAAATCACCCACTTCAAATGGTAAGTAGTGACCCATATTCAGTTTTCAAATTAAAACCTTACAAGTACTTCATCTTCCTTGACCGAATAACGACAAGGCCCTAGAAAGACGGGACACAATCTATAACTTCACGAATGTCGTAACAAGCTCATAGTTGCAGCCACTGGCAGGACGTGAGCCTGCTCACCCTCGGAGCACCGTTTTTCATCAATTCAGGGTTACAATTATGTCATTTGTACGGTTTTCAGGACGCCCCTCTTCGATTGCTAAGTTGTTGTGGTACTTCGCTCGTTAGGTCATAGTTCAGAGTTCAAGGTCGACATCGGAGAAGCCTGAGGTGCACCTTCCGCCCCGAATTGGAAAGTAAAGCCATGGATATGTGTGGCGTGGATTCGTTAAATAACTCTTTCTACATGGAGTAATATATACGAGTAGATCGGCAAAATTGCAGGTGTTGAAACTTGCCCCCCCCCCCCCCCCATCCCTGGAGTCGGTAAACCACATTGCCACAGAGAGAGAAGACAACGTTGAGTAATGACCAGGGATATCAAGCACGCCTTCCAACAGTCGAATTTAGAGAGTGCATGATGCTACCTCCTCTGGACCATGGCTTTGGTGTGATTCTTATTAGCGATGGACCCGAATATTCAACCCTAGAATCCACGCTTGAGAACCACAGGTTATTTAATTTATATACGTGACGCCATAAATCCATGCTGACATCCAGATACGGGACAGGCATTTAATTAAGGACGCTCTGATCATGGCCTTACTCGGGGCATCTGACTCAACCAGGAAACCATCCCAACAACTCAAGTCCCAGTTAAACTCGAAATCACTAGACTAGTCAAGTGCAAAGTTGCTCCTTAAAATTATTCAAGAAAAAAAATTGAACATTCTCGAACAGGACCCTTTCAGTGCTTATTTAACAAACAGAAGGGCGTATGAAGGTGGCCAGTCCGAATGCCAGGCAGCTGGAAGCTTGGAGAGTAAGGGAAAGGGGAGGCCAGTACAGAGCATGTAAGAAAAAAAAATTAGTACATAAGAGAGGTGGAAGGAGAGCCGCTTAAAAGGGGGACACTTATTAAGATAGGATCCTTGGAGTGGAAGGCAGAAGGCGCACAACGAAATTTGGTCCAATAAAAGAAAATTATGTAAATGCTGAGAGTGGTGTTCCATATAAAAGCACATCAGGCTAACACTAGGGACAGAGAGAGTAGGGGGAAGTGGTTTGAGGAAAATTAGTGATGGTCAGTCGGTGGGAGAGGGAGGCAAGAAAGGGAAGCGCGCGTGTGTGTGTATGTCTTCTCTCCCGTCTAAAAAGTGAATGCACTCTAATTTCATGGTCAAACATACAGGTGTAACAAGGGCAAGGCTAACTTCATCAGACTCCCACCTGACTATTTCATATTTCAGAAGTGATTCTGGCCGCTGGTCATTTAATTTCATTACCATACCACAACAAAGACGACTTTATCCATTTCTGTATCACGTCCGTTCTCAACGGGTCCTTGGAAGCAACAAGTAGTCCTAGCCTGTTAAACTCCCACAAGAGACTGCAAAACCAAATGACAAATACTTATTTCTCATCAGTGGCGACAACGATGTTTAAACAACAGTGACCAGTAAGGCTTGACCCATCATAACGACATCAGCCCTCCCTCCATCTACTTTTACCACTGACCATCATCGCATGACAACACATTGCCACCAAGGTCACTTACTTAATTAAGAGTAGCCAACATGATTAAGTAAAAAAATAGTCCACCTTCAATATAATTATCAATTGAAGACGACATTAGTGGTCAATGTGTGTCCATGTAGACACCTTTTTACCTCCAGTACCTCTTCAGAGGGAGCTGTCGACACGCGCGCCACCTACACATCATCCCAAGCCGGTTTTTTTCTCTACCTCATGCTCTGCCCCCCCTCTCTCTCTCCTGTTTTGCTGTTTTCTCTCACCTGCTCGCATTTTGATGAGGAGGGGGAGAAGTAGGCAATAGGTGTGTGTGTGTGAGAGAGAGGTGAGGAGGACGAAGAGAAGGGGCGAAATGAGGTGAGAGGTAAGGTGAGGAGAAAAGAGAAGGTAAAAGGCGCCGTGATTTGGGCCACGCGCCGGCCACGCGAACAGCTGCATCGACGACGGCGTACTCTACCTTCATTGCTTTTTACCTGTCTGCATCAAGTCCCCGACACAGGCTCCTCCCTTTTCCCCTCAATGAATTACCCAATTCAACATTTTTTTTTTCTCCAAAAAAAAATTGTTCTTAGGTAGGCTTCTTGAAATCTTGCACCTCTTAGCCTGGTGGTTGGGGGGTGAAGAAGAGGCAAAGGAAAGGATTAGGAGAGTAAAAGAGCCAGCCTTTTCTCTCTCTCTCTCCCTACAAGATGTGAATCTTAGGAGCTTCTCGCACTTGTCAATAGCCTACTCTGAAGAACTATTAGGCCGTAGGCTCGTGCTAAAGGTAATGTAGTGGGGTGGGAGGGGTGAGAAGAATGCAGTGATGAAGGGTAAACTGTGGTCACGGTTAAATTGAAGCAAAATGATGCAAACCTCTTTATGATAACATATGCGTCCTGTGACGGTTCATGGAATATGTGCGGTTCAAAGGTGTCCATAAAGTGACCGGTCATTCTTAGGCAGGACCTCCTGCTGAATGGTTATTGTTTGATCCATCAACAATTCTAAATTAAAATAAAAACAGTCTTTTTATTACCAATGAAATTAGAATTAATAAAAAAAATATATTTTTGGGACATTGAAAATACGGCTATTTCTCGATAATTGTCCTGTTCCAGTCCAGCCCCATTCGGGGCTCTTTAAACTTCAAAATCCTACAGTTTCGAGTGCAGAGGATCTTGAATAACTTGTTAGCTTGTGAAGTGGACGTTCTTGAGTGGGTTCGATTCCTACTAAACGCATCAAGACGATACCATTCTTTGCAAATGTATAAAAAAAGTCTTCAGTAGGGCATACCACATTTCTTTAAATGAAAATTAAACATCATAAATACAGTGCAACCTCACTAATCCGATTGTTGTTTGTTGGAGTTTAAGGTCCCGTCAACTACGAGGTCATTAGAGACCCGTCCATTGTATAGTTCTAATGCATATACTGCACAGACACTACACTAATGCGACGATTATTGGGTACTAGCAGTACCCAGCTTTCCCGAGTGATCCCCCACGTCAGTACTAACTGGGCTTGCGTTGCTTAACTTCAGTGATCAGACGAGAACTGGTGTGTCCAACGCAACTCGCCGCTCCCTCTCACTAATCCGAACTAATTGGGGAAAGGACATGTTCGGATTACCGAATATAACGATTTTTCACTTAAACCGCTTCAAATAAGTGGTTTAGGTTAAGCATACACATATGGATTAAAAGACTTTAAAAATAGAGAACAAAATTATATTTTAAAATCAGTGCTTTCATGTATTTCCTCATCATCATCATTATTGGCGTCATGGGATTCAGTGTCCTGGGCCTCCTGAATATCTAATAGTACGCATTGTAAGCAGGCCAACTGAATAGAATCCTCATTTTCATCACTTTTATCAATATTATTCGGATTATCGAAATTTTGGTCGGATTAATGAAATGACAATTTTAACTGAAGCTTGTTCGGATTATTGAATGTTCAGATTAAACAGGTTACACCGCACATATTTATTATGAAGTCCCATCCGGGAAGGAAGGAGCGAGGACTTGAGACTTTCTTTCCTCCCGCCCGAAGGAAGCCATCAGCCTTGGCCAGGATCGAACCTCCAACACAACCACGTAGCTACTCGAGTATTTCTGCTATAGAGAATGGGAATTTTTTAAATAATTATTTAACTAGCAAAATATAAAAGCTACCGAATCAACTCCTCTTACTCACTAGAGTCTGCAATCGGCACCCTTGTCGACATTTTAGCACTCAGTCAAGAAACCAGGTGGCATCATCGCCAGGATTAGGGGACCTAAAAGTGGCCCATATCTGTTTGATAGCGACGACGTCTGTTGATCTCTAGACGAAATTATACAGTTTACTATAGAATCTAGTAGTCACCACATCATACAGTAGTGCAGTTGCATTGGAGAGAGACAGGGGGACGCAGAGGGGGTAGTGAAATAAAGGCTTTGACAATTGGTTTTTTCCAGTCCTATAAAGAAAACTAAGAGGTAAAAGTATCAAAAAAAAAAAACTGTTCAGGACTTTATGAATTTGAACCCGTCCCATTCCATATGTTTCACAAAGTTAATAATACATCTTCGTCACCGACAACAGGAGGTGGAGGGGGAGGAATAGGTGACTGTTGGTGCGCACACACACACACACACATATAGGCGAGTGTCGAGGAACGGTATATACGAACACCTGAACATCTCACCTGCCGGACGGAACAGAAGGAGGAGGAGGAGGGAAGAGAGAGAGAGAAAAAAAAAGAAAGAGGAGGAAGGAAGGTTATTGTGGTAAAGGGGGAGAAGGAGAGATGGGGAGATTGGGAGAGCAAGAAAAGTAGGGAGGAGGAGGAGGGTGGGTGGCGGGGGGAAAGAGAAGGGAGAAAGACAATAATGCTCCAGTGATTCTCACAAAAGGCCAAACAGACTTAAGCACAGCCAATCATTGAGTAAAGTCAACCCAGACGTATCTTTCGGAATGAAGGGTGAGGTGAAAGACTCCCACAGAATGGAAAAATACAAAAAAAAAATCTGGCGCGCGGGGAGACAAAGGGACGGAGAGTAGAGAGAGAGACACACGCACACATGGGAAGGGAAGGGTAAACAGCACGTGCCAACAAAAACCATATATGTATGCAATGTTGAAGAGTGCCAGAGAGAGAGAGAGAGAGAGACACGTCGCCGGTTGTGTCTCAGTTCTTGGGCGGCGCAGTAATTCCAGTGCGTGTTGCAGAATTGACAATGGTCGACTATCCCTCAGGGGATAGCCCGCATTCCAGGCCCTCATTTTCTGGGTAAAAATCTCTGCATACGTGTTCCCGCGTCTTAATCTCTCTCTTTCTCACCCACAAACATACCTTCTGGTAAAACCGAGATAGGTATTTTTATAAGCCAGACACCGGTCTAATCATGGGGGTTGGTTAGCAGCAACAACAGCAGCATCCTCCGTTTATTTGGTGTCCTCGCCACAACGAAATAGGCCCTTGGCTATTCCTTGCTTGCACATCTGTAGAAGGTCTCTCTCTCTCTCTCTCTCTCTCTACATTTGAAGAGAAAAATCTTCAGGTTTTTTTTTCTCTGTTGGTGGTGTGTCCGCCACTATAAGAATTTCACAACAAACAATGAACACTGGCATGGTTTTTAACACCTTTTCTTCCCAACCGCCCAAACTGATCACGTCATAAAAAAAATACCTTATTTGGGTAAGTTCTGAACCCTATTTGATGACAGGACAAGGCAGAAAAAGTAATGACGATAAAGAAGAGGAAGGAAATTTAGATACAGTAGAGGGAAGAGGAGGTCATATTTCTTCTCTTCATCCACTAGTAAATTTTTATACAAGTTTGAAAATGGATGATGACAAAAACACAGTAGTAAAATGGCAAGAAAAAAAAAAAGACGGGACACATTAAAAAAAAACAAACCACTGATATGCATCTGCCCATTAATTCTGACAACTTATTACAGGCTCTAAATCTATTTCAAGTAAATCTTTCAAGAAAATCGAACAGGATGATGACGATTGCTTGGTGGAAGTGGAGAAAGATGAGTGTCAAGTATTTTGATAGGACAGGACCATAGTTCCAAGAGGAACAACAAAGATTGAGAAATGAATGACAAATCCGTTGCAACCGGTAACCAACAACAAAACTAAAGTAATAACCGCCTACCCTGACAATTAAGGGAGCGGCTGTATTGAGTTGGACACACCAGTTCTCGTCTGACCACTAAAGTTAAGCATTGCAACCCCAGGTAGTACTAGCATGGGTGACCGCTTGGGAACACTGGGTACTGCTAATATCCCAAACTCGTCGCAACAACGTAGTGTCCGTGCAGACTCTTCATTAGAACTACGCAGTGGACGGGGGCTCTAATGACCGTTGTAGTGGAAGGGCCCTAAAACACCAATGAAACACGAAACTGAGAATTACCGATCAACTCTACTACAATTTCAGTCACTCAACTGTTAACGCGTACCTAAAAAACGCCCTCCAGTTTGGTTAGTATAAGCAAATTCAGTTACAAAGCTTTCGAGTACAGTGAGTTCGAGTCTGATGCCAGGAGTCAGCTAAACCCCAAGCCTGCCTCCAATTCAAGAGACAGAAACAGTGAGAAAAGACGGTGAATGGTGTTCATAGCATAAGGTGTGTGCGAAGTCACCTGCATGTAAAAGAATCCTTTCTTTACATAAAACGTGTAGATAGCAAACTTTCCAGGTGAAGGAGGAGAAGCTCGTCATTCCTGATCGTTGGTGTCAACGCAGCAGAGCAGTAGCAACAACAGTAACAAGTAACCCTGACGTAGCAATTTAGTCAATAAACCAGAACAGCAGCAAGACAACCATCATCTTATCTCTCTTCTTCACCCTACAGTCAAGGTGTCCTACAAACTCCACCCATCACTATGCAGGCAGAACATTCCCCACAGATATGAAGAGACGACTAGTGAAACCACCGAGGTGCAGCATTTGTATAAAGGTTCCCATCCAAAAATTCCCAATGAATGAAACTGTTCACAAAGAAATTTTTATATAAATAATGTATCTGGTGTATATACATATCGTAATCATGATTAAAAAGTCAGATGTGACCGTTATATGAGGACCTACGAAAAAAAGTCAATATTGACAAGTGGTGATAACTGAGTTACAACTGTGACGTTAGATTACATTATCGACAATTATAGTTTTTTTTTTGGAGAGCAAGAAGGAGAGAAAAGGAGAGAGGAAGAGAGAGAGAGAGGACATGAAGTGAACTGACAAAATAATCTTTGAACTTCACTTTGTTTGTAAGGAAACGGTTGTATTGCATCAACAGACAGAGTCACGCACCTTACCAACAATTCATCCCGCCCTCCCTCTTTTCAACTTCAAAATACAGTACGACATTTTTCTTTAAGAAATAAATAAACTCCAACTGTCAGAGTTTTACTCCTGACAAATATTTCATTTAAAAGTATGATACGAAGTTTTGTATGAAAACCAAAAAAAAAAAAAACGACAACAACCCAAAATCCTATCTACTAAGGGAGGTGGCACTAATCACCCAATTTTGTCGGCACACTTATAACTTGAACAATTTGTGACCCTGTTATGCCTTGCGTGAGTTTACACACACCACATCTAGACATGTGTCTCACCTTTTGGTCAAATGATGGCCCATCTGTTGAGAGAGAGAGAGAGAGAGAAAAAAAAAACCTCGAAGCTCGCGCATATAAAGTTTGTTCAGTGCCATTTATTTCCTCGTCTCTCTGTAATGAATCTGCTTAAACACACCTGTCTATACCGAAAGCCTACTCAGCCGCCACCACACATTTCCTCCCTTGCACAGGGGCCAATAAGACTATGGTGTTGGGAGAACAGGGAAAGGGCGAGGCAGATTTTGTTGTTGTTTTCAAAAGTTCAAGCTTGACCATATAATAACAATATGTATCCTTCCTGCACTCTGCTGAAAACAGTAATTAAAACCACCATTTAAAATAAAACTCCCTATCTATTAAATTGCAATTTAATAACTTGATCCCACTGACTAACAGACAGAGTCGCTCATGAATTAATGGGCCTCTATAGCATTTCCCCTAATGACAATTCTACATACCGGTGAGTATTTTCTTGCCGACGTTCTCAGTTGGAGACCGTCGTCACCTGGATTTCTATCCCGAGCTTGAACGTAGATTCCTGTTAATATCACCACAAAAAAAAAATCCCGTTTATAACCAAATATACCCGTAGGCCGATATCTAACAAAGATCTTCAGAGGAACAAAGAGTATCGGATTGCATACAAAAGGAACTAGGATTAATAAGCAAAACAAAAGAGGGAGCTAGAATCGAACCCGCACCCAGCAATGCATCATGAAATTTTTCGTTTCGTTGGTGTTTTTGGGCTCTTCGACTACAAAGGTCATTAGAGCCCCGTCCACTGCACAGTTCTAATGCAGAGTCTTCACAGGCACTACGTCGTTACGACGATTATTTTTGGGCATTAGTGGTACCCAGTTTTCCCAGGCGGCCACCCATTTCAGTACTAGTTGTGTTTGCATTGCTTAACTTCAGTGATCAGGCGAGTTGTTGTTGCTTGTTGGTGTTTTAGGGCCCTTCAATTACAAAGGTCATTAGAGCCCCGTCCATAGCATAGTTGTTATGCAGAGACTGCACAGACACTACCCTAATGCGACGATTTTTGGGTATTAGCAGTACTCAGTTTTCCCAAAGCGACCACCCATGTCAGTACTATGTGGGGGTTGCGCTGCTTAACTTCAGTGATCAAATGAGAACTGGTGTGTCCAACGCAATACAGCCACTCCCATGCAGGGCCGGCGCTATATTTTGCGGGGCCCTGTGCCGTCGCCCTGTTCCCACACCCATAACGCCGGCCCTGCTCCCATGCATCATGAAGTGCAAGATGAATCTAACACGTGATTTTCAGATACAAATTCCAAATGAGGCATCATCACACCCTTATCGCGCTGGTGGCACGGTCGGCAGGTTGGGTCCGCGGATTCACTCAACATGCCCTGACTGGGGGTACCCCAGCCAGGCGTCTGGAAGCGGCAGGAATATTGGCTAGGTTGTCTGTGGGAGGGGGGGGATGCCGACCTACCCCACAGATTCCAAATAAAGCACGATTTAAAAAAACGTACTATTTTTAACCACAACAACAATAGGGCTTTATTATCTATTTATTTGATAACCTTAATTTCCTGATGTTCCCGTTGGAAAAAGGATCCTATTTTGGAGGCTAAACACACCCTAGTAAAGAAAATCGGATTCCCCCACCCCCTGAACTGCAATCATTAAATGACGACACACACACGTGTAGCGATTAGAGGTCAAGTTGGCGCGCCAATACGCACGAGCTGCAGCGAGGGAAGAAAAAGAATAAAGCACGTGATGCCGAGACTCTCCTCTCCAAGACATGTGCTGTGACCATTCTCTTCAGAACTTCAACAAAGTTCTATAAACAGCGACGCTCCAACCCCCTTCTTATTTAATAAAAAAGAATTTGACAGCGGCAGTACTAATGTTCGAAAAATAAAAAGAAGACCGTTAAAATCGAACAAGAGTTCAAATTCACAAAACCCTTAACAAAAATATTTGTCTGAATATGCGTCTATATATATATATTAGTTAGGACCCAGACCTATTCAATAAATGCCTTTAACCTCGGTCTAATTAATATGAATAGAAAAAGTATTCTCGTTGAAAGGTCAGAGGGGTGAGGAGAAGAGAAGGAACGGCGATAGAGAACAACAGAGTATACCGAAGGGAAGTGAAATGGGTACGTACCAACACCTGCCTGCACTAGGTCCTAAAACTCATGTGGCACACCTCGACTAAAATAGGGAAGGAGGGAGGGAGAGAGGAGAGTCCTTCTCTTTTATACTAAATGAAACTATGGACCTTGTTCAATTCCGACAGTTTTGCATATATTCAAGAGTCGACACATGATTGTTGATGCTAGTGGTGGGCCGATTGCACTAACTCTGTTCCCCTCAACCACCCATCTCTCTTGAGCTCTATTATCAATTAAACTCGGGTCTATGGGTTAGAGGTCGTATGTTGAGAGAAGGGAAAAGAAAGTTAGGAGGGGAAGGCAGAAGGAGAATAAAATGGACACAATATTCTGTCTGAGTTAAAGGCACGTGCGACTTGGGTGCGTATGAGGAGGAGAAGGGGGGGGTCTCCTTTACTACTCTAGACACAGTTCTTTTATCCGATATGTAGATGAGGGCACGCGCTAACGGCCTACGAACCTTATATTACCTACCCTCCCTCCACACATGCCATGCACTCCCTCAAGTTCTCATTCAGTGTCTGATACATACACGTTGATGACTCGCTTTTCTATCCAACGTCCTCTCTTTTATTTTCCTCCTTCCTCTCTCTCTCTATCCATCTCGTCGTCCCCCCCCCCATCCACGGTTTTTCTCAATAAAAATTACCCACCCGGCTTCAGCAGCTAGCCAACTTACCCTAAACACCAACCAACTACTCTTACGTCTTTTACACCCTTCAATTGATGATTGAACAACGAGCAGCTGAGCAGGGAGGGGTACACAATTCACTAATTCTAGTGATGGGACATCATGCCACAAGGCTCATGAAGAAGGGTAAGCGAATGCCCGAGTGGGAGAAAGAAGGGAGTTTAGTGGGAAGAAAACGAGGGGAAAATAAAGGTGGATGGGAGTAAAGAGAGAGAGAGAGAAAAGGAGGAGGAAAAAAAAATTGTTTCAGATACCTATAGAACAACGAGGATATATACCGACAGGTGAGAGATTTCGTGAGGAGAGACAGAGAAACTACTCAATGATGAGAGGATGGACGCACGAGCGGGTGGCAGCAGCCAGCCATTTTTTTTGCGTGTGTGTTCCTTTCCAACAACAGGAAGATAATGTTCACCTCCACTAATTTTTTGGGCAAGCTTTAACTCCTCGTTATTTCAAGATGGTCATCACTTTTTACGCACATAATATATATATTATGAAATCAAAATTACCTTCAACTTTTTTTTAAAAAATTGGAATCCCCACACTCTTAATAAATATTTTTCTCTTCTTATCGATGATGAAAAAAAAAAGGAACACCGCATTTCAAGTTCTATAGAGGATGGAATTCACAGTGATTCCAATTCCAGCACGTGCATAAGACGTCACAACCGGTTTCCAACATTACAACTTGATAAATGGCGGAAAAAAAATTCTAAAAGCGAAAAAAGCAAGGTTAGGTCGATATAATTACGTTCATTCATTTTTTTTGAACGTAATTTCTGAATTAAAATGGCACACACACAAAAAAAAAAGATCACGGGCACGATTCTGCTTGGTAGATATAGAATTTCGAGTTAACGGTCATTTTCTTTGTGTATGTTTAAATATTGTATCTGTACCCACCATACCATATGGGGGTTCTCAATTTGTTCTCATGGGTGTCCTTATTACACCACCACCACCACTCACAGTCATTCAAAACCCCTCTTCTCTCCCTCTCTAAGGGAACTTTCTGCTGGTCCAATAGAGACAAGACATATGTTACACTGGGGCTATTTGTGCAAAGGGCTAAGTGTAGCGAAGATAGGGGGCTATCTGCCCCTGTGCTCGTATGTGACCGTGACTGGCTTCGCGGTGAGACCACAAGACGGATGAGGGCGAGGGTTGAAAAAGAGAGGCACCAGAACCGTAGGTGGAAGTGGTAAGCTGGAGAAAATTGGTGGAAATGTAATGGCCAAAGCGTAAGAGAAGAGCGAACAGGCCCTCAAGTATTTATAGGGAAAAAAAGAGGGAGGAGGGTCCATACCGTATGTTACTGCTTGAACCCGATGAAATCTCATAAAGTGCCACTTAGTAACCTTTGAAAAGACAGGCCACTAAATGAGAGAAAGCAGAAGAAAACTTTCATTAAGCATGGGAATTAATTAATTCTAGATCACTCAAGAATTACATGCAAAGGGTAACCTCAGAAACAAAAAGATTCAAACGACTAAGATATGATTACTTTTATACTACTATTATTTATTTGGCCACTACCATTATTAGTATCCTTTAACCAAATCAAAGGATGAAACCACCACACCTGGGGGAATTGAACTTGGGTCATCTACACGATAGACGATAGTCCGACTTATCAATCTACCATACGATAACAATTCGGACAGCAAGTAGCCAGTGCCAGGCGAATTCCAAACGCACCTAGACCGGTAAAGACTATGAGAAATGAGCCAGAATGCATTATTAGCGACACAGGTAACAAAAAAAAAAGAGTGTGCTGGACAGAGGAGCGGAGGGGGGAGAGGAGGCGACATGAGAGAAAGGGTGTCTATGCAAGAGTTGGGAAACGTGTACCTGAGAGCAGAAGATGAGTGGAGGGGAGGAGGGGTTAAGAATAGTGTTCAGGAACACCTTGGCTATCTAATAAATGAAAACGAGAGAGAGAGAGAATGAGAGAAAAGGTGCTTAATATTGGCGGCTGCAGCAGCAGCAGGCGACGACGGCAAGGCACATGGAGTGGAAACTAAGATGGGCGGAAGAGGCGGAGAATTGAGAGGAGAGGCACGAGACGGAGGATGCTGGGGGCGGTGTGGTGAACCCTGATAAAGCAAGGAGGGGGGAGTCAAAAATGGAGGGAGTTGAGAGAGGAGGGGGAGGAGGTGGGGTGAGGAGTGTTCAAGAGGAGAGCGACCGGCCTAGGATAGAATGGCCCGATCACACGTGCTGCTTAACTCTGAACTGCTCTGCTTGGTTTGGTTTGCTCTTAACTGTATAAAGCTTGCCAAACTGTTTGCACCTGTCTTCAAAACTCGTGCTCATTGGTCGATTTAACAGAGAGAGAGAGAGAGAGAGAGAGGTTCCCTTGTCCGCCCTTCCATCGTTTCGCTTCTCTTACCTCCACCTCTCTTCCTCCTGCTTGTTTTTTATATATATATATATTATTATTCTTTCAACAGAAGGGGGCCTCCCACTGCCACCAACACTCACACACACACACACCCCTGTCTCGCCACCCCTTCCTTCATTGGACCCCGGCACGGACATATACATACATACCCTCTTGTTGCTCTTGCACCTGACAGTGGCGGTAGTTGCAGTGGCGGCCGTTGCTTAGCATTCAGAATAATAGGAACGGCCCCTGAGGGTCGTAGTGGTTGATGTGTGTGTGTGTGTCTATTGGGAAGGGCGGCTGGGAAGTGGGAGAAGAGGAGGAGGAGGGAAGGAAAGAGGCAGGCAAGCTTACAGAGCCGTGGAGATGGGAGGTAGGTGGTTGCGGTGAGTGACACAGTTGAAAAAGAAGAAAAAAAGAGAGAGAGAGGGAGAGAAACAGACAGGGGTGGTTGTGGTGTGCGTGTCTATAGGGTCTACGAGCATTTGTAAGCACCCTCAAAGGTCCCAGAGCATTCAGTTTTGTACCAACTACCTACAAGACCGGTCGGTACACGGAGCACAACATTCTCAACCACTCTTGCCTCTGGAGTTAGTCCTCTCTCTCACTTTTATGCCAACTTTGAGAGAGATATAGTGAGACGGTGAAGATATTTTGTTAACAGAGAGCGGAACTTACCTTTATTATTATTATTTTTTGATTCTTTTAATGTATATTTTAAAAAAGAAGACACGGTGGTGGTCATTGGTCTAATAGCGGCATCAAATTAAGAAACTCTTCTGCGATCAACAGTTCAACCAACAATTTCGTCTACTTGATTTATTGTATGTATATCCTTCTTCTTCTTCTTTGATATCCAAAAAATCGTCTTTGCACCAACATATATATTACTTCACCAACAAGTCGAACATTTAGACATGTGTTTGTGATTGTGCCGTTATCTTGTGCGTGGGGAAATCTCTTCCCTTTTTTCCCCTTAAACCTTACTGCCGCCTCCTGAAAGTCTTCGTCTTCTCAAACTCCAGTGTGATCTGAGATAAAGAAATTGATAACAAGAAAGACATTGACGAAACACAACAGCTGGTTCTGCAAAGTTTTCAAATCAGAAAACAACATCAAATTCATTCTTACATCTATATATCTACTTAAAACCAATCTACTTCCTTTAAAAAAAAAAATGCCCAGAGCATTCCTCATCAAGAAGAAAAAAACTTATGGATTATCATCGGCATCTTCTGGAATTTACAAGAAAAAATCTTCCTCCGCAACCCTTTTCATTGGAGTGACTAACTTGCAAGAAGGTAAGCACTTGAAACATTGACAATTTAAATACCTTAAACAACCCCTACCTGCGGGTTCTAGTGGAAAGAGATGAAAGAAGACAGTCTTCAGGATCAAACTTTTGAGCCCATTTCCAACTGTTATTCTGATTGTTGTCCATCATCTCCATCTTCCACTGACAGACAAAGTAGGGAACAAGCCGTCACACATACTAACTGTAGTCTAATTCATAATTTTCTTGTTTTTCTCTTCGTTGACCAAACAGAAATATGCAAGAGAAAGGAGCACAGTTACGACAGCGAAAGCGAAAGTGGACGAAGTTCAGTATCCAGTCAAATACCTTCACCATCTCCCAGTCCAAATCCACCATTAATTCCAGCATCTGCAGCAGCTCTTCTATCCGGATCAAACCTAATGACTGATCTCTACAGTCGAACAACATCCATCTTGGAACCTCTGAATCTGAACGCCAACTCTACCGGACCTGTGACAGCAGCAGCACTTCCATGGATGAAGCCATTCTTGACTCCTTATCTGCCATTCAATTTTCCTTATCATCCTCACTATGCTCATACTGCCATTAGATCGGACACTCCTTATCATCATCCAGCAACTGCATCTCACATTTTTGCCACTTCTGATTCTTCATCGTCGTCGTCCTCCTCTTCATCATCCATATCACCCATTGCACATCGCATATTCCATCCGCATCATGGTGCATCCATTCCTCGTGGTACGTTGTATCCGTCTAGATCAGAGCCACCATCGCCTTCATGTCCATGTCCACTGTCGCCTTATACGCCTCCCAGAGATGGAACTCCGACTCACCTGAAAGATCAACAAAAGACAGAAGATAGTAGCGATGCCGATCAAGTGACCTCTCGAGATGGTAAAAGGACCTTGCAATATGCAGCAGATACCAGAGGTCGAGACCTGTCCGTAAGAACTGCAGTCACTACGGACGGCTTCCATCGAGTGGACAGACGGTCATCACCAGTTTACTGGACAGAACAAGATCGGTGTCGCAGTAACGGTAGTATCCACAGCGATGGACCTGGAGGAAATGACGGTCGAACGACAAGTGAAAGTGACGCCGTACAGACAACTTTGACCCAACAACAGCAAAACGGCAGTACAGCAGGAAGTGGATCTCGCCGTCGAACGTCGGATGGCGGCCCGAGATACCAGTGTCCAGACTGTAATAAGAGTTACTCTACTTACAGCGGCTTATCGAAACATCAGCAATTCCATTGCGCCACAACCAACAAGAAATCTTTCAGCTGCAAGTACTGTGACAAGGTCTACATGTCATTGGGCGCTCTCAAGATGCATATTCGCACACACACTCTACCTTGCAAGTGCAAGTTGTGTGGCAAGGCCTTTTCTCGACCATGGTTACTCCAGGGTCATATTCGGACTCACACTGGCGAGAAGCCATTCGCCTGCCCTCACTGTAATCGTGCCTTTGCTGATCGTTCCAATCTTAGGGCTCATTTGCAGACACATTCAGACGTCAAGAAATATTCATGCAAGACTTGTGCTAAGACTTTTTCTCGCATGTCTCTGTTGTCGAAACACGAGGATGGTGGTTGTGCAGCCAACATGACCGGAGGAGCTTTGGTGCAGGACAGATTCGAACCTTAAAAGTCAACATCGTAAAGAGAAAAAGAAAACTGTTAGACGACGACAACAATAACAACAACAACAACAAAACATGATGTAGGTAGAAGTGCAGTTGGTTAGGTGTCGTTTGTAGATAAACAAAAAATGCCGTCAGAAGTAATTGCTGGACATCTTCAAACTTGGTGGTCAGAGGACATTGTTTACTGAGCGTAGAACTTGCCTAGAGGCGAATGTACAATAGACAAACACGTTTGTCAACAGTTGATCAACTGTGAACTCTTCGACTTTCGTTTGAATGATGAACGAGGTGCAACAACAGAAAGGACAGTTTTGTCTATCAGTTGATGACCTTTCTTCCCCGCCTCCCTCCCCCCACAGTGCCTAAACTAGCAGCGTCCGTCCACCTTATTAGTCAAAGGAGGAAAAAAAATCTCAAGCTCTTCAATTCAAAAAACAAAAACAAAACATATGTGAACTAATGTGCCAAATTTCATCAATTTTTCAGATAGGAGAAGGGGTTAATTGGACTATTTGTGACGTTCTCGGGATGAGTTGAATTGAACGACTGACCAATAGTGCTATTCACCAACTAAACATACCTTATTTTTAAAATGAATACTTACCTATCTATTAGAAATCGTTAAATCGCCTCGCTGGACAGTCACTTGTACAAAAGAAAGTGTTATATCCATCATCTTATATGGGACAATGTTTATTTTTATTGTCCTCTTTCTTTTAAAGTTACTTTTTTTTCGTCACTGTGTTGTTGCATCTTTTTTCTTCTTTGCTATAAAATATATTATTAATCTTTATTATTATCTATAAAATTATAATTTTAGAAATGTTAGAAAGTGTTTTTTTAAATGCTGATAATTGAGGAGTTTGAAGGACAGATACAA
Source organism: Trigoniulus corallinus (assembly GCA_013389805.1). Taxonomy (NCBI): domain Eukaryota; kingdom Metazoa; phylum Arthropoda; class Diplopoda; order Spirobolida; family Trigoniulidae; genus Trigoniulus; species Trigoniulus corallinus. The sequence goes on from JAAFCE010007744.1 coordinate 8,043,542, forward strand.
TATATATTTCTTCCTCTCGTGAAAATAGTCTTGAATTTCAAAACCATAAAGGAAGATTCCGGGTGAAAGCTAGTCTCAAGTTTACACATATAAATAATCGTTTTCTTTTCAAAGATTAAGGAACTTAAAAAAAAAGGAGAAAAAAATAAACAGTTCCTAAAATCAAAGAAACTAAAAATTGTGTAATTGAACACCTAAAAATAACGTTTTGTCTATGTTTATGTGTGTCACATGTTAGAGTAACTACCTATATCTACTTATTCGTTATCTTGTTCAATTCTAGTCATTTTAATGACAGTTGCCATGGCAACAACGACAACGACGACGTCGACAGATTCAACTCGTGTCCATTTCTGTCGTCATATTTTATATCAAATCTCGACCTATTCGTAAAATAATATCAACAATCATTCATTTTAAAGTTGTTTTTTTTTTTTAAAAAAAAAAGCCTCAAGAGAAACATGAAATGCTATTTCTGCGATTGCACTTAATTGTATGATTTTCCTAAACTTCTCTCTCTTGTCTTGGTCAAATTTCGATGTCCTAGTGTTTGATGACGCCATTTTGAATATTTTATATATTTGAATTTTATTATTCTCCACGCATTTTAAAAATTTCAGTCAATTATTACTACTTACTTTAATATGATTTTTTTTTAATGTCTTGCTTTCTCTTGTGTCCCCTTTAGTAAAAGAAAAAAAAAACATATTTATAAATATAAATATATTAATCGCGTAAATGAAACTATATTTAAAAATCAATAAAACATATGAATTCAAAAATAATGTAACAAATAAAATAATACAAGTTGGAAATCAAATCATCTCGATTCTTAATTATTTTATATATATATATATATATTTTTACCCCTCCCTAGGAGAATCAGTTATCTCAACTCGGTGGCACCAGTTCTCGTCTGATCACTGAAGTTAAGCAGCGCAACCCCAGCTAGTACTGACATGGGTGACCGCTTGGGAAAACTGGGTACTGCTAATACCCAAAAATCGTCGCTTGTTGGTTGGAGTTTAAGGTCCCGTCAACTACGAGGTCATTAGAGACCCGTCCACTGCATAGTTCTAATGCATAGACTGCACAGACACTACACTAATGCGACGATTATTGGGTATTAGCAGTACCCAGCTTTCCCGAGCGACCACCCATGTCAGTACTAACTGGGCTTTCGTTGCTTAACTTCAGTGATCAGACGAGAACTGGTGTGTCCAATGCAACTCGCCGCTCCAAAAAAAAAAATCGTAGTGTCTGTGCAGTCTCTGCATAAGAACTATGCTGTGGACGGGGCTCTAATGACCTTCGTAGTTAAAGGGCCCTGAAACACCAACAAACAACAACGCCTCGATGGCCCAGCGGGTAGCATGCTCGGTAACTGCGTCAATACTTCTAGGTTCGATATTGGGCCGAGATGGGTTTGCTTCTTTCGGGCGAGAGAGACGCCCCGAGCGCATCTTCCTTCGGATGAGAAGTAAAACCGAGATTCCGGTGTGGTGTACGATGGCATTTGCAAATAAAGGAACTCTTTCTACTAGGCGACGGGTAGACAAGGCAAAATTTCCAGGTCTATGAACTCTCCCCCTCTTGGCATCGGCGGAATTTCCCCAAAGAACAGTGGGCCGATGATCACGCACGGATTCAGGGTGGGGTTTTTGGGGTTGCACCCCCCCCCCCCTAAATTTTGGGTCGACCTCGACACTGACAAATGAAAAAATGTGAGCTTGCACAGGTATTATCTCAACCCCCCTGACGAAAATCTTGGATCCGCGCATGCCGATGATAAATAAGCATGGTCGGCAACCGGCTGCGGAAAAGCATTGTCCAATAAATCCCCCTTGTGTCCATTCAGAGTGACAAGATGGGAACCCTGCCATAGACAGGGAAAGGGTTAGGAGTTGCTTTTTTGCTTCCTAAGGTAGATGAAAAAACGTTTCCAGGTGTAGGAGCTCGCCCCTTGGCGTCGGTGGAGTGCCCCAACGAACAGCAGACCGACGATAAATCAGCATAGGGGCTTTCCAATAGATCACCCTTGTGTCCATTCAGAAAGACAAGAGGGGGTACTCAGGCCCCTGCCAAAAGGCGGGAATAGGGTTAGGAGTTGCTTTCATAAGTCTACCAAATGTCCTCAGAAGAAATGTGCAAACATGGAACATTCGTCGAATAATGTTTGAATTGATGCCAGTTTTGGGGCTCTCCTCCCCCAATGTGCGTCGGTGGAATAAAAATGTTCCAATGGAGTGCCCCATTAGGTTGGCAGCCATCTGCTTAGAAAATGCCGTCCAACAGATGGCTCATGTGTCGCAAAGGGACCAAATGGGGCACTCCTGACCCTGCCATAGGTGTTAAAAGGGTTAGTGATGATGAAATAGTCCGTTTACATGCAGCGGTGAGTCCCGGGGACATCTTATGGACATCAGAACTAACCTCGCATCTGGCGGAAGGTACACTTGGGACTTCTTCTTCCCTCTCATCCGCCCGCCGGAAGGCGCGCTCGGGATCTATCTCTCTCTCTCTCTCTCTCTGTGTCTCGCCCGAAAGATCCAGTATTGAACCTGGAACCACTGACGTAGTAGTCGAGCACTCTACCTCCTGGCGGGTTTTACAGACTATTACGGCCCTTCCTGCCTATGGTAGGACCGAATGCTCGTAAGAGAGGGATTTCAACTCAAGAAACCTAAGAGGAAGCAAAAAAGAAGGCTACAGAGGTTCTTCGAAGATATGCAGGGATAGGATGCACCCAAAACCTTGACACAACAAGTGATTATTCGTGACATTTTTAACCGAGTTGGATAATAGATTGAATTTCAAGCGCTTGCGACATGGAGGGTGACCCAAGTTCAATTCCCCAGTTCTGCATGTGTACAGCATACACGATAGTAGTACTGCTCCTGCGTTTCTTGAAAGACTCTTGCCTTCAACTGTTTTGCCCCAAGTAAATTCTGCAACACGTAAATATATGGAGTATCCTCAAAGGGTCATCAACATAACCGGTCTCGCATATTCCTATCTCTGTTTAACGAGAAAAAAAATATATCGTGATGTATGGTCAGTCATATTGGAAATGCAAAATGACGATAGCCGAATAACAATAAACCAAGAAGAAGAAGAGGGCTGCCACAAAGGTGTCACTTGTATGAGCATCTCAACATTTTCCAAGGTTTCTTAAAACGATTTTTAGGCCAACAAAAAAAAAATTAAAGCCACCTCATCTTACATTGTCAGCAACAACCCATATTGCAAGGTGAGGGATGTGTTTAGTAAAGTGGAATCTGTTGGTAAAGGAGGAGGATGAGGAGGTCATCCTTGGATCCTTATCGATTATTAAAGGGCCTTTATACCCTTCCTCTGCCCTTTTCCACCTGTCGAAAGGCCGGTCTTGAATAGGTTTAAGGCTGGAACACAAAGGTCACAGAAGAAGGAGGACAGAAAAGAAGAAGAGGGGAAGAGGAGGAGGAGGAGGGAAAGGAAGGGATTGGTTAAAGGTGCGGTGCCAATGGAAACAGGAAAGGAGTGGACAACGGCTAAACAACCGAAAGGCACAGCAAAAAAAAAAAGAAAGTTGAAGGAAAAATAAAATTGAACAGAGAAGGTGAGGGAGCAGGAGGGAGACAGAGAGATAGAGAGAGATAGTTGTAACCCTCCCTCTACTTCTCATGGCCCTTACCAACTTATGGGTCTAAAGATCTAGGCGATGGACTGTGAATGAATGGAAACTAACATGAATGAACGTAGTGGTGGTGTATAACTAGAGGAGAGGACCAGCTACCTGTCTTTTCAAGTTGGAGCTACCTGTTCGAAACATCTCATATTCATAGGTGGGAAAAATGGAGAGGAGGAAGGAGAAGAAAAAAAAAGCCCACCTCTTAGGGAGTAAGAATAAAAATAAGGCTGAGGGTGGGGTGATGAGTTGGGGAAGGGGGAATAGTTCAGAGTGCAAGCTTGAGGCCAAACGGTAAATGAAGCAACTTCAGAAGGGAAGAAGACGAGGAGAAGGCGGAAAAGCAGGAAGTAAGAACGACGTCTTCACAAGCCTGTTGAGAAGAAAACGAGTTCTGAGGTTCGCCACCCAATCATTTTTTTTTTAAAACCACCATTAGGTCTTTCTTTCTTTCAAACCTTCAAAATTCAAATTTCTATTAAATCCCACCTGCAAAATAACTATTGATTTTCCACGTGCACTGATTCCTCTCAGTACTCACCAATCGTTTTGCCTACCTGTGCAACAACTCTCTCATTCTTTGCCAAACCTCTTTTTTTCCCAGGACCTAGCCCTTCTCTTTCCTTTTCTCAACGTTCAGGTTCCTTCTCTTCTGTTAAGGAGCGGCCCTTTCGTCTTTAAGAAAAGCAGCATCTCTCTATTTTGGCAGAAAGAAAGAAAAAAAACTAACAGTAAAAAAACTTACGTGAAAGAATACAAGAGGGACTATCAAACATATAAATTGAATGAAAGACTTACCTCCTCCTGTTTCAGAGCTGGTTACGTTTTAATCAAATAGGTGCATATAAATTTAGAGAGAGGGTGAGTAGTAAAACCCACAAATAAAGAAGCTACTAAAGTTCCCGAATTATCTCAGCCTAGCCCTTGAATAGTTACAATTCAACACGCGCCCTACACACGTGCCTTGACTCTAACACCTAGGCCCAACCTACCCATCAAACGGTTAACTCTGTACACTTTGTTCGGCCCTCCCTAAAAAGTGCCTGAAACAGTTGCTTATATGCCTATGCTTCCCCTCCCCTCCACCACTACCACCTCCGCTTTCGGTCCCAAACAAATCTTACAACTAAGGATTTTAATACAAAAGATCACACCCACACTGTACTTCATTTGCATTTGAGAATAAATCTCCATAACTGTTATTTTCTGGGGCTTGGTACTACTGTACCAAGAGCCTTTTGAATCTAAGCAATTTTTCGTGATATGCAAGTGACACTCCTCAAGCTGCCAAAGGCCTCATAAAATCAATGTCTTGACACTTAATGCAATAGAATTTAGTGACCAAGAGACAAGACTTAACCAAAATGACATTAAATGAGGATATCACCTGGTTGAGGTTTCCCATTTAAAATGATGAATGAATGACTAATACGGACTAATCAAAGTGCAAGGGTGGATTTGAGTCACAACCACACCTTGATCAGACCCCAGCCTGCATAAAATTAGACCACTTTTTTTTTCTTTTTATTTTTTATAGCATTAGTTCAAATTAGACCCGCCGCGGTGGGGCAGTGGTTAGCACGCTCGGCAACTGCGTCAGTAGTTCTAGGTTCGATACTGGACCGAGGTGCGTTGGCGTCTTTCGGGCAAAAGAGAGGCAGCGAGTGCGCCTTCTTTCGGATGAGAAGTAAAGCCGAGGTCCCGCGTGAGTGTACGATGTCACCTGCACATAAAAGAACCCTCTCTACTACGCAAAGGATCATCATCTCACCCTTCTCCCACCTGAGGCAGGGTCGGGTCTGCGGGTTCTAATCCTCCACTCACGCCTATTGCCCACCAGGTCCCCCCGCACCCCGCACGCCTCCATGTCCGCCTGCACTACCTGGTCCCACGTTCGCTTTGGTCTTCCTCTACCTCTGGTGCCCCCAATCATCTGCAGTCCCACAATGGACCTAACAAGCTCCTCCTCCTCCCTCCTCATCACATGCCCATACCACCTCAACCGATTTTCCCTCATCTTTTCCGCAATGTCCCCCCCCCCCCAAGCTACCTCTAACGTAATCGTTTCTGACCCGGTCGGATCTAGACACCCCACACATGTATCGCAGCATTCGCATCTCAGCCACTTGCATTTGCCTTTCATGGTTCTTCCTAACTGCCCAGCACTCCGACCCATACAGCATAGCAGGCCTAACTACGGTTCTGTAGACCTTGCCCTTCAACTTTATTGGGATCCGACGGTCACACAGGACCCCACTTGCCTGTCTCCATTTCAGCCAACCTGCATTAATCCTACGGGTCACATCTGTGTCCATTCAGAGGGACAAGATGGGTACCAGACCCTGCCATAGGCGGGAAAAGGGTTAGGAGTTGCTTTGCTTATTTCAAATTGCTCCCCACCCCTCACCCTGTAGTGAGGGAATTCCAACTGGTTTCTTGTGGCACTTTGAGGCCTGTGCATGATTCATTAGTTTTATTTTTTCTCTGTGATTTTTTTCTTTACGTTTCTGTTATCGAGGTGCCTATGTTTGTCCCATTGGGACACATGGGCGATCTGTTGAACGGTATTTTTAAGCAGCCGGTTGTCAACCTAATTCTACAATCCTATGCTTATTTTATCTTCTGTCTACTATTCATTAGCACATTCCACCGATGGCAGGGAGCGTTCTCCTACACCTAGCAGTTTTTCCCCACTACCCGTAATTATTTTACTCCATGTAGTAAGGGCTGTTTTATGTAGGAGCTCGCCCCCTGGCGTGGGTGGAATTCCCCAAAAATGAACAGTAGACCGACGATAAATAAAGCATAGGGGTTGCAGCTTTGGTCGGCAACCGGCTGCGGAAAAACAAGGACCAATATATCGCCCTTGTGTCCATTCAGAGAGACAAGATGGGTACCCGACCCTGCCATAGGCGGGAAAAGGGTTAGGAGTTGCTTTATAATACGGGTTGTTTTCCCCGTTGTGGTGACATCGTACATACCACATGGGACCACAGCTTTACTTCCCATACGATGGAAGGCGCACTGAGGGCCCCTACTCGTCCGAAAGAAGCCAACCACCTCGATCCAGTATCGAATTTGGAACCACTGACACAATAGTCGAGCACGCCATTTCTTCTCCAGGCGGATCTGGTACTAAAAAAAAGGCGAAAGCAACTCCTAACCCTATTCCCGTCAATGGCAGGGTCGGGCACGACCATGTCTCTCTGTCTGAACACAAGGGGGATATATTGGACAGTGCTTTTCCGCTTCAGTCCATCATCGAACCTAGAAACACTGACGCAGTTCCTAAGCACATTACCTACTGCGCCACTTGTTGTTTGTTCGTTGGTGTTTTGGGGCCCTTCAACTACAAGGGCATTAGAGCCCCGTCCACTGTATAGTTCTAATGCAGAGACTGCACAGACATTACACCAATGCGACGATTTTTAGGTATTAGCAGTACCGATGTTAGTACTAGCAGGGGTTGCGTTGCTAGTACTGCACTAAAGAATCCGGAAAAGGATACGCGAGTGGAAAAATTACCGAGTGCTAGCATTCTGGTGTCTCAACTTGCTCCAGAACAACTAAACCGATGTTAACAAACCAGATGGCATTCCTACTATCAGAAACTTTGCAGCGAGTTCATTTCCTGCAATCATTGTGAAACCCTAGTAGGCCAGAAGCGAACCCACATTATTGAACCTAGAGACAAGTGGCTTTTACCAAATGAGCTACCAAACTGAGTCAGGCACATAATACCTGAGAAAAAAAAACTGATCACGGATCAGATATAAGCCTAATATATTGCGGTCTTTAATCTACACCTCACAGTTAGCTGCGCTGAGGATAAATGTCGTCCCACACTGGGATGGTACTTAATGTTTACTTACAATTACTTCAGCTATACAGAATGGAAACAGTCGAGCATAAATGAAAACTAAAAATGGTCTTTTGCGTGTTCGCATCTGTGGATACGTAGCTCAACATATTTCATTGCAGAACAACAACAACCCTCAAGATAACACTTAATTCCTCGAAGGTGCAAGAAGACCATTTTTGAAAGACATTTTTCATGTCATGTAATATCCTATTATATGTTTGTCCTGCAATGGTTAATCATTAGATTTGATTGATAATCGTCCAGAAAACCACGATACTTACTTAGATGTGTAGTCAGTCTATTTTGTGTGGTGGCAGGATTAGACTAGAAAAAGAAGAAGTCAAATGTTGAGTAAAGTGACCCTTTCTTAACCCGAAGAAATGATCAAAGCGTGACAGAGCAGTCACCTCCCAGACTTTCCATCTCAATTCTCATCCTCAAATCAGTTGCAAAGAGGTGGAAAAAATACAATCTAAAGAATTAGAAAGAAAAGGTGAAAAGGGAGTGACAAAAAACACGCCAAACAAAAGAAAATTTCATGTATCGAGGAAAGAAGGGAAACTTGGAATGTGTTAACATTTAAAAAGCACCACATCTAGCTAGCATAGTGCAACAGGCATACTAAAAATCTTGTTGATACAGACATGAACCATCAATAGTTAAGAATAGGTATCAAAATTTTTGGAAAGTAGTTGGATCATCTCAAAAAGTGTTGTACGTGCTGATTGTAAATACTCAAAATTGAAAAGCGATACAAACTTTCACATGAAATGCGTGACACATCCCAGGTTTTTAATGCCTTTCGCTTATCTTTTTATTTTTGATGGTTCTCTCTTTTTTATGACACAATTCTTCACGCGACCTGCTTCATACGACAAAACTTTTATCAATCTGTGTTTTTTTTCCCCTCCCCAACTTACTTCTGTGTACTTGTACACTCAAATCCCTCCTTTCTTTATGTTATATACTCACTGTGACACTACTTTAGATGACCCACGTTGGAAAGCTATCAATTATTCAAAAATTCTGGAGAAAATTCAAAGAGTGTAAGCTTGCATGACAATGAATAAAGGGGAAGATTTATTTTGCGAACGTGACATAATTATAGAAATGCTTCCTTTTTTAAAATGAAAAAAAAAAAAACGAAGAGTTGCCTATGCTAGCCAGTTTGAAAAGTATACAACAAGCAAGTGCTAGTAACTTTTTTGCTGCCCTTACCTCTTTCAAAATTTTACATAAAAGGCTATTTGGTTCTCTCAAAGATAAAGGGCTATAGAGTAGTCTACCCAAACACTACACTTCAGTACAAAAGAATGCAGCGCATTGGTCCCTAAATACTTCCACCTTACATCCACAACTGATTTTCCCCAAGGTTATATTGAAGCCTACCTACAATGCTGCTACGAAGTAACAACGAGAACTGATTAAATATTGATCAAGTATAGCAGTGGCGCTTTGAAATGGCATCGGAGGTTTTATTGTACTTCAAGCTAGGAGGGGAGTGAGTTCTGTGAGACCACATTTTGTTGTATTAATATTGTCGTTTTTATCAACTTGATCTCAATTATAATATCTACAAAATTATGTAGGACGATAAAATAAGTAATTGGAAGAATAACGGCGTAATGGGGCGTAACTCTAAAATGTTACCTTCCAAATCTCATAAATAGATACCTGGTAGATGTTGTTGCTCAAGTGCATTAAAGAGTTTTGGGGAATTCAGAGACAGATTTCATCCGGGTCGACTCTAGTGACTTTGGCTGAAAAATAGTTCTTATTATCGTTTCTGACGGCAGAAAGCAAACAAAAAAATCTAAGATATCTTAATTACACGAATCATTTTCTAAGTAGAGGAAGTGCACAAATATGCAGAGATTTTCAGAGCTGGAGTTTACGTTCCTTCATCTGTTAAAAATTATAATTAAAAAATGCAATGCGCTTTACATGAAAAGCAAATCATTACATTTTTGCGTTCCCTAAAACACGCAATGCTCTTCGTAGTACTTTTGTGCGTATAATTCATCATCATACCCTTATCCCGCCTGTGGCAGGGTCGAGTCTGCGGGTACACTGAACATGCTCTGTCTGGGGCACCCCTGCCAGGCGTCTGGAACCCGCAGGAAATATTGGCTAAGTTGTCTGGGGGGGGGATGCCGGCCTACCCCACTGTTCCAACACAGCATTGTACAACCAAAATAGAACTTTTTGGCAGGTAGATTAATGCTTTGTTGGTTATAATATTGCACGGTGTCTGACCTATTGCTCGGGAGCGGCGAATTGCGTTGGACACACCAGTTCTCGTCTGATCACTGAAGTTAAGCAGCGCAACCCCAGCTAGTACTGACATGGGTGGCCGCTTGGGAAAGCTGGGTACTGCTAATACCCCAAAAAATCGTCGCATTAGTGTAGTGTCTGTGCAGATTCTGCATACGAACTATGCTGTGGACGGGGCTCTAATGACCTTTGTAGTTGAAGGGCCCTAAAACACCAACAAACAACAACGCCCTATTGCTCATGCCCTTTTGTGCGTATAATTACAAAGCTGGATTTATTAACCACTTCACTACATCACCCCCTCCACCGTCCCATCCACGACACCTCGTATCTTTTCAAATTGATCAATTGAGGCACTCCTTTGCCGCACGTAAACGTAAAAATTTCCAGGAACCGTGACGGAGATAAAAATTTGATAATCATTTGATCAACAACGAATTCAACTCGGCAAAGCTACTCGCCTAAGTTTCGTACATTCAGTACCAACGCTTAGGTTCGAACGAAATGGAACAATCAGTTATAAGTTCCAAAAACAACATTGTACTGTAACATTTTATTATATTCTCTGCTGAGTCCCCTAAACGAGAATTTAAGTCGGCTATTAATTGTATAAATATAGGAAACGAGCACCTGATCAATGTGAACACTTTCCAAGTTGCATTTTAAGATTACTTGAAGTTCTTCGCGATCCCGCCTAAAAGGAAATAAAACTCCTGATTAGAAAGGAATTAGGAAAGGAACGGCGCTGGTAGGAGTTTTGACATCTTCGTCACTAGGTGTCTTCCATTACTTCTAAAGCTCGCGCGTTGCACCTCAAATGAGAAAGGCTGGTTGTCCTTGAGATATGGATATTTAAATTCGCCCCAGTTTGTTAAATGGGCGATTAAATAATCGTATGTCAGCTAACATTTATTTGAAGAGACATTTTATTGCCTTTGCGATAGTTACAAGCTTGAGTGCGAGGTTTTTTTTTTTCCAATTTTGCAGATTCGTCTTATTCGTCCGTGCAGAGAGAGGTATGAGAACGAATCATAGCTGCAGCTCGAAGCCCTGAGGAGATTGACATCTCTTGAGAACTCTACTAGAGGAGAAAAAAACGGAAATATCATTGCTGATTTTTAATATCGATTAAGGAGCATCAGATAGAGAAACACCTTATCGTAAGATAATAAGATTATGATTTTTTTCCTAGTATTATAGAATGAGTCAGAAATACTAGCACCAACAGCAGTATATCGAAATTTCTGACTCACAATTATTATTAAAGAGGCGTGTGTCGGTATATAAATTGCATGATAACAGGAAAAAAAATCAGAATTTCATTATATGTATTGCAATAACCTAAAAATGAATTCTTTTTGTGAATGGACTTGCGAAATTTAGTTGGAGGGGTGAAACCCGACCGCCACGAACACTATATAGACGCATAAATGAGCTTTGCCCTAATTTTTCAAATATGGCTCTTGACGTCATTCTAACAAAACTCTCACAAATTTTGCAATAGGTTGTTGATGATGTAGTAATTCAGGGGCCGGATTAAACTGCTGTATGTCTGTGTGAGATGAAGAAGAAGCAAAGAAAAAAAGACCCATATTGATTACTGATTGCAGCAACACTGATTATCGTCTAAATTTACCGTATAAATTCTTTCTATTTTATAGTGAACCTGAATCGGAGCATTATATCGAGTGACCATTATCAATATACACTTTGCTCACGAACGGTGCTGATTAATTTGATGATTCCTTATCGTTATCAACGTGTAGTATATACGTATGTACTCTCCAAAACGAGACCTACAGTTATTTGTAGTTGCCTCGCCGCCTTCGTCTCTTTTTAATAATGATAATCCTCCCCTCTTTATGTTGTAGACTTCAATATGCAACAAGAACAACAACAACAAACGTCTAGAGATCAAAGTACCTCCTTCTTCTCCTCCTTGTTAGTACTTGTATCAAGTCGGTGTAGTAAACCATCAGAGAAATCTCGATGAAACAACCTTCTCACTTCCAGATTGGTGACTGAGGAGTTTTTGGATTCCACTGCCAACCGCTACAAAACACGACCTTGTTCCCAATTCTATTTCACCTCCTTGTTGTCGTCGCCATCGTCGTCCAGATCATTTCATCATTTGAAAAAACACAGTAGTATTTTCGACTTCTTCTTTTCATATATATTCAGTAGTCGTCTCGTTGTTTGCATTTGATCGTCAGCATCCTGTCAACCGTCTCGTGTTCTTGTAAAACGGAGTGATAATAATAATGTCTTCGTTGTCATCTTCAACAAGAGTGCCTGTGGGAGAGATATTAGAAATTAACGATTTGGTAAAAAATAATCAAAATCACAGTGTGGACGCAGTTTCGACACTGATAGCTTCTCTCTCTGACTATTTCCAAGTAAGTGTATTTTCATCCTAAACAACCACTCTTTTCAAAAGGTAATAATAATAATTATTAATTACTATTATTATAAAAACTTAAAGGCGCTGACAGGCTTCTGCAGTGCAGGTGTCAAACTAGCAAAGAATTTTGTCGATTCTTCCTCCATTGCATCCATCATCCGACCTAAAGATAAAGATGAGATTCAAAAGATTTTTGGAGTTTGGGAAGAAATCGATAAAGTAACGCAACAAGCAGCATCTACTATAAAAATTCAGACTATGCAAGCCCTACAAAACTGGATTGTTCATCATCAGTATAAGATTTCTACCTGTGAAAATGATGGCGATGATGGTGGAACAGGTGGACCACCAGATCTTTCAAGAGTATGATAAGTCGCTGTCAATATATCCTGAATAATTTTTAAGCACAGACAAAAAAAGTCTCATCTACAGATATGTCTCTCTCTCTCTTCTAGCTTCTTAGTTCCTGTTTGGTGGTGATTATGCAACTGCAATATCAGTTTTGCCTCATGCATTCACAATCCTTTACCAAGGGAACAACTGCCACCACTCCTACAGCCACTGCCAAGACTGACTGCTGTCTCATAACCGCCGACAGTAGCAGCTGTACCACTCAAGGAATCACTGAAGCAGTGCCTCGATGTCACCAATTTCAACCTTCCACGGATCTCTTATCCGTGCCTACTGTTCTGGACAGTTCCTCCAGTGAACGAAATAGTAGTTGTGACGGAGGAGACACTAATACCTTCCTCGACGATGACGACGATGTTGATGACAGTTTGCCAGATGAACAGTTACTAGCAGGACTCTTGCTCGAGAGGAGGTCATCTTATGGTGGTAGTCTGCACACAGCATCTCCACCTCCACCAAATAATGCTCTGGGAAGACGGTGGTCAGTTCCTGGTGGCGATGCAGCTTTGGAAGAAGGATGGACCAGAGAAGTGCAGAGGCGGAGTGGCAAAAAACTGCCCCGTTACGTAGCTGGCATTGGAAGAGGTGTGTGAGAACTCAAGTGGCGTACTACCGAAGATATTTAGCGTCAGGGTACAAAACTGTACAACTAGCACCCCCGCCCTACATCCCCGATGTTGGAGGGGGAAATGATGGCTTACTCAAAGGGCCTTTTATCGACCCCTCTTTTTTACCAAATTGTTTTTAAATTCACTGACGCCCGACACAGTAGTCATTTTGGCCCTGTGAGGAAGCCTCGGAGATAATTTTAATCAAAATTTGGAAAATGACGCCCCCTTGCAACTGCGTCCGGGGGCAACTGACCCGCTCCCCTCACCCCCTTCGTTACGCCTCTGTTAGAACTAGTGCATTTTTCTTTTTGATGAATCCGTGTAACGAGATTTTGCAATTGTGTAGTTTAAATGACTTTGTATTCTTTGTAGCCATTAGAGGAGTTGGTAGCACCAGGCAAAAGAGCAGCTTGGCCAGCAAAGAAATGTTAGACAGTGTTATTGACCTGTTATCTTGCCGGCAAGAGACTCGTTCAGACAAGAACCTTGTGTCATCGTCACCTCACCCTTCAAACGTCTTAATGTCTCAGTGCACTTCCAGCGATTGGCCACCACCGACTACAGGTCAATCACAACATTCTTCTTCTCTGACAGAAAGACATTCAAAAGGTGGTGGCGGCGGCGGCAATTGGGGCTGGACATCTCCTGTAAGAAGCAGTTCTACGAATAATTGTGGATTGCTTACCGTAGCGGCAGCAGCAACAAGTACGTCTTTCAAGAATAGGGATTTAAAGAATGAAGGATGGTCAAACAATCATAGACAGTTATCACACATGGATGGTATACCTACCAAGCAGAAAACCATTTCCACATCTCCACCGATTGTTTCGGCTGGCACGAAGCAGCGTGAAGAATCATCTGAAGTGGAAGGTGCCTTTTCCATAGGCTTGAATCTTTCTGGAAATAATCTGGTGTCTTCCGTACAGCAATGGTTAGATAATATAAATTTAATTCACTGTATTAAAGAGTTAAACACTAATTCTTTTTTTCCCCCCCTCTCTCCCCTTTCCCTTTTTTTGACATATCAGGAGACGAGAAAATGATAAGTCTTCCTCCATACCTGTTGTTCTCACGCCACCAGTGGAAGATAAATGGAAAGAAGACTTTGGCAGTAGTTCCATGCTGTTGACAACAAGAACTGATACTCCTTACATTCCTAACAGTTCTCCTCCCGCTGATTCGAGTATTAAAAACGGCCATCAGGATAAACCTGGTAGTAATGGAGAAACTGTCTGGTCAGTGAATAGCACGTTGAATGGTGAAACGGCAGCTTTTCTTTCGTTGGCTCTTGAAGGATCTCCAGGAAAGAGTATATGGACGCCTTCACCCAACGATTACACATCATCCAGAGGAAACAACTTATTCCAGATGCGAACTATCAACTCATTATCTCATTAACACTACACAATGTGTGCTTAGTAAGTTTTTAGTTATGGGCTCCCCCAGGTGGGAACTGATATTGCCCATTTCATCTCTTTTTCAGACTTATTTCTGATAAATGTAAATAAATGATTCATACGTAATACACGTGACTCGTATGTGATTAACAATAATGTTTGAGTCGTGCCCCATCATGTAGTTATGACTGTTCCGTCAAGTTCAAGACAAACTTCGGTTCTTCAATGTGGGAGACTTCTTCACTACAACCAGTGCCAATTAATTCATGATAGCGTGAATAACGTTGTGAAAATACCAATCAACGAATTTCTATATCTTTTCCGAGCTGTGATTTTATACATGTGCATCTCTATATTATAAATATGGCGTTTTCGAGTATAAAAAAAACTCGGATTAGGAGAGGAAGAGAGAGAAACTATTACCAATTAAACGAGACAAATTAGTCCCATCCCGAGAGGCAAAAAAATAAAAAATCTGCGAAATATTTTTCAGAATTTGCACAAGTCATTAATGACGTACTAAGACGTCTGAGCAGTTACGTGGGATTGGTCATCGAAATGGCCATCAGACGTTGGCACACCACTCAATTTGGAAGGATCACTATAGCACTCTTTATCTATAAAGATGATGTCGTCGCTCAGTGGCTTGAGTGGCTCTTCTCTAACATCAGGACACTGCAAACACCTATGTAAGTGAAATAAGAAAGATTGCAAAGAGCTATCAGATTAGGAATCTGAATTAATCATTGGTCGCCGGAAAATAAGGCATATTGTATATATTTTCATAAAAACCACAGATTTTTGGTTTTCCTTGCTCATTATCAATTCGATTCCAAATTTTGCACCAAATTAGTCATAGTCCATTCGCGGATAGGCTGTTACGTAAATATATACAGATATATACACAGCAATCGTGCAATTATTATATCACCTGCTTTCTCCTATTCCATAATTGACACAATGTTCTCCTATACATTCACAACATCCATCATGAAACCACCGGTAACTGACCGCTCCCATTGAATTACACGAATTCTTGCATTTTTCCCATGGCATACACTGACTCATAAATGCCACTGTGCAATTCACGTCGGGAATTTCTTCCTTAATTTTCCCATTCTCATCTCTGGTGGCTATATTAATTAATGTTTAATTAATCTTTTCAATACCTGAAAATATTGTTACTCGCCTGCAGTGCCGGATTTAGATATTGCGAGGCCCTAGGCTATTTCAATTTTCAAGCCCTTAAGTTTCGAAGCCCAGTAAATGTTGAGGCCCTAGGCTTCAGCCTACTTAGCCTAGTGGTAAATCCGGCACTGCTCGCATGTATAACACAAACATTTAACCTGTAACATATTTAACTTCATTGAAAAAAGACAGTCCTTTGTGAGCAGAATACGTGTATGAAGTCCAACGACGTTGAGAGTCACAGTAGGCAGTTAGCTCTTTAAATAACGCTGGCACGGGGTCATCAAAGTCTTCGACGTGACTCTTTTTATTAAGACTAAAACTATTATTATAATTTTTTGGACACATTTCTAAAGGAGGATAAAAACCACACGAACATATAATGAATGATTATCGATAAAAATGAGTAGTCTGTAACATATACAGTATATCAGCTGATACAACTTACCAACACACGAACAACATTCCGCATAGAGAGTATCCAAACACTTGAAACAATCCTTGCAACATGTGCAATTCTTCAGTTCACACTTGCAAGACTGTGTTAACATACATTTGCTGACAACACTTGCGCAAAGAGCCTCGTTACAAGCAGAAATGTGATGTACAGTCAACAATAATATTAACGTCGTCACTGCCGTTGTCCATTGAATATCACTCGGACCACAACTGTAGAATAGAACATTGATTTCAATGGCGATGCTATGTTCGCTTTATTACTGACGGTAAATTTGCGTTAAAAGGTAAATATATATACACAAAACAGTTAAATAAAAGTATACAATTGAAATAGGAGAAAAATGTTTTATCGTCGATTTCGCAAACTAAAAGACATTCCTTACCTCATTCGCTTCATGATGCTTAAAGTTTCGACAAAAAAAAAAAGAGAGAACCACTGACTACTTTCGAACAGAATAAAACAAAAAAATATCAACTTAAATCATCCGACTAATACTTATTTACAGTGATAACTCTTCATTATCAAATCTGATTCGTCTTTAGGAAGATCATAACAAGTTTGTAGTTGGTAATTTTTCCAACGAAATACAAGGACCTTAAATGACCCTCTCAAAAACAGACGCGACCATCGTCCGCATTCCAATACGAACAAGGGGACGAGGGTCGGTCATTTAATACGAAACGTTCTAAAAAAACATTCCAAGAATCACTTGTGCAGCAAGAAGAAATTATGTGGAAAAAAAATAAATCAGGCGATTACATTTCACTCATCGGAATATTCATATTTAGAACTTAATTGCCAACTTGAACTAAGTATGGAGAACTATTAAGACCTACCCACCTACCTTCATTTTCAAATTTAATGGATGAACCCAATGCAGTCCGTAATATTCACTGACGATCTGTTCACTGCTTTCCAGGTGTTACAAGTGGCACAGGTGCGTCAGATCGCTACCTACGCAGTATTTATACTTAAGAAATGTCCCACTTTTGGCCTCTTTACTAGATTCAGAAGTTGTTTCCCTTAATTTCACTCATAAAGATAAAAAATAAGACACCTCTACTAAACACTAGCCAAAGTAAGGGCCCTTTTCCAACTTCGGGATGACATTAATCCTAGCAACCGCTAGAATGGGACCTAACGGTAAAAATATTTTAAGTTTCGCCCCGAGTTGCGTACCCTTCTAGAAACGAATAGAATTACATCACTACCCTGATTTGAGATTGCTCATCAGCCTGGGATACCTACAGCATCTAGGAACTCGAAAATTTGACCGAGACATGTGAAACTTCGGAACTGCGACTTTCCGACAGATTCGACCAACTCCCAATTCCCTTGGATGCGAAATTCACATAAAATTAACAATAAAAATTATTTTAAAAACACACACACGCACACAAATTTATTTACCATCAGAAGAACATGGAACGAAGGCATTATATCACTTACCCGAAAGTCTGATGCAGATCATGATGAAATTGTGACACAAGAAATAGTCTACAGAAAATAAAAACAACACGAATTCCACACAGATAAACAAGAATAATGAAATTCCATCGTAATACTCGAGAGGCATAAGCTTAAAACTAACCCCCACAAAAAAAAAGGGCGACTGTAGTGGATCAAGGGATCCCACACAATGGGTGACGACGAGGATCTCCACCACGCTTTACCACAACTCTTTTGACACTGAAAACACCTCTTACCAATAAATCAAGGTTCCTTGTTGGGGGCCAGAAGTACCATCAAAACTTGTACCGACCACCAAGCGCTTAAGACTTTTAAGCATCACACACGCGTATATCACATCACTGCGACTGATAAGGCGAATACTGACTTTGCTCATACATGTACGGCCTTTGCACTGCACCAGGAGGTGGCGGCGGTGGTCCACTTGACGTCGGAGTACCAGGAACCGAAGCTGGACCAGGAGGAGGAGGTGCAGGAGGCGGCATTTGAGACTGACTTGGAGGAGCAGTCGTATGTGGTGGTCGATAATGTCCATAAGGAGGTTGTTGCGATGGTGGGTAATTCGGTGAGTAATGTGGTTGATTGGCCTGTGAAGGTGAAGGTGGTGGCGGAGGCCCCCCGCCTTGAACAGAAGAGGGTTGTTGTTGCTGCTGCTGTGATTGCGGTTGTTGTTGAGAAGGAGGCGGTTGAGACTGTGTAGTCTGCGTGGGCGGAGGACCAGTTCCAGGGCCATAGCCAGCTTGTTGGACAGGAGCAGGACCTGGTCCATATGGAGATTGTGAAGTCGGCGGGCCATAACCTGAAGACTGAGATACTTGAGAGGGACCATATCCCTGTGGTTGGGACGGTGGTGGCCCGAATCCTTGACTCTGAGAAGCTGAAGGTGGTGGTGGATAAGTGTGACTTGAGACAGGTGCAGATGACGTGGGTGGATAACCTTGTGTCTGGCTGGTTGGAGGTGTAACATATCCTTGAGACTGAGACACTGGAGGAGTGTAGGTCTGAGGCTGTGAGGTAGGAGGAGGAGGACCATATCCTGCTTGAGAATTAGGCGGGACGGACGACTGAGGGGGACCATAATTCCCTTGAGATGTTTGTGGTCTGTAACTTGGCTGTGAAGATGGTGGCTGCCCATATCCAGACTGACCAGTTGGTCCATAACCTGGTTGTGGTGTTTGCGTGCCATAGGTGGATGGTGTGGATGGATTCGATCCATATGGAGTATTCTGTGGTGGGTAATTTAAATTCTGTTGAGACTGAGCTGAAGGAGCTCCATACCCTTGCATGCCCTGATGACGACAGTACAACACATTATAATTTTCCGAAATGAAATAAAATCATTTTTTTATAAAACGGCTGCTCTTACTTGATGCGTTTGTGGCACATAGGACCCTCCTGGGGCTGACTGAGACGCTGACATATACTGACTAGGCTGTTGAGCTGGAACTGGTTGTTGAGGGTAATTGGACATCGGAGGTCGATATTGACCTTAAAAAGTGACAAGAGTCAAGTGTTTCAAGACTAATCCCAAACTTTCATAATCTTCATGTTACTAGATTACCTTGTTGCCCTTGAGTATAGCCTTGTTGGGGAGGTGGCATATTTCCATTGGTGCCAGCTGAATACTGCTGTCCGCTGGGATATTGCTGACTGGCTGGATACTGACCAGGTAATGGACCATTACTGCTTGAATTATACTGCTGGCTTGACGGTATCACTTGACCTATGAGATCATATATATTAGTTTAGAAGAAATCAGAGAAACAACTATCTGCTTCAGTTGTTTCACAAAAACTCCAACTCTACCTTGTGGCGGAATCATGGTAGGTCTCATGTATCCACCACCATGATGCTGACTTTGAGCCTGTGTATATCCACCCATCTGCGCATGCATGCCTTGTGGAGGTGGCATATTTCCTGGCATCGGTTGGCCAGGATTACCCACCATCATACCACTTGCGGCAGGTGTTGTACTTGCAGGACCATCCATTGGTAACGGACCAGTCTGAGGTCCTTGGGAAGGTACATGTTGTTGAGGCGGGCCAGGTGAAGTTCCTTGTGGAGGCTATCAGACAAATACCACACCACTAAATGAGAACAGGACATCTACAGATATCATACAGGAGTCAATCTAAAATCTGTACCGGCAACAAGCCTTGAATATTCTGACTGGAGTCTGCAATGGAGGCCAAATACACCAAATTTCGGTGCAGGATCTGTTGAAATCTAGGAAAATATAAGAAACCCAATTACCAATTACTGCGCACGTCTCAACAATTTCCGAAAACGTGTTAGGAGTGGCCGACAATAAAATCATAAAAAGGGTCCTTGTATTGTCTTTCCTCAGACGAAACATTTAAAACTGTTAATACCACAAATAGGAAAGCGAGACTGGCAGTGAACCAGAGTATTAGAAACACTATTTTCAAAGAACCGAAATCGACGTCACTGCCAGTACCAAGTACCAATTTGGGCAAATATGCAATAAATTGTTTCCAGAAAGGGAAGGTTAAAGGAGTATAACGCTTACTGTCCAACTTCCGATCCTTTCCCTTTATTTTGGTAATCGACAATAGCTTGTATTAGCTGCGAGTTCTCGTCTAGAATCTAAAAGAAATAATCGATAACAAATACGTTTGTGAGTACAAGAATACAAGACCGTTCAAAATGTCCCGCGACGACTATTTAGGAATAAATATCCACTAACCAAAGGTGGATACGTCGTCCGACAACAATCGGACGCACAATTACATCGTCACCATGCACTTACTCACCTTTTGTATTTGACTCGGATTTGGCGGCGTTCTTCCTTTTGGGTGTTGGACGAAAGCCACAGACATGATTATGCCTCAACGGGGAACCTTATAAACACTAAATGAAAATTTAACTTTCCAATGATTATTACTAGTTACAATCACATTAAAACACTAAAAAACAAAATTATGCACATCTAGTATGACGACTATCGAAGCACGCATTCGAAGAGAACAAAAGAGGTTTAGAATCTCAACTGGCGACGCTCTCGTCTTTGGTCGTCACACAGCGTACAGTACATGGCGCCGTAGATGCTCGAAAGCACGGCTGTCAAGTGGCGGCCCGCAGAGGCTTAGAAGTGGCCCACGAATCATTGTATTCTTGTTTGTTGGTGTTTTAGGGCCCTTCAACTACAAAGGTCATTAGAGCCCCGTCCAAGCATAGTTCTTATGCCGAGACTGCACAGGCACTACACTAATGTGACGATTTTTTGGGTATTAGCAGCACCCAATTTTCCCAAGCGGCCACCCATGTCAGTACTAGCTGGAGTTGCGCTGCTTAACTTCAGTGATCAGACGAGAACTTTTTGTGTCCAACACAATTTGCCGCTCGCGAATCATTGTAGAAACAAATGAAAGTTATTTTAAAAAAAAATTTATCAACCAGTGTTTTATAATACCGCATGTGGCCTGGAATATCCCTGTAGGTCAGAAAACATCAGTACCGGATTTATCACTAGGCTAAGTAGGTAAAGCCTAGGGCCTCAACATTTTCCAGCGGGTTTCCAGACACCTCAGAGAATGTTCAGTGGACCAGCAGACCCGACCCTGTCACAGGCGAGATAAGGGTATGATGATGAACCACTGTGTTTTATAACATTATACATGTTGGAAATGCTGACAAAATGTCTTCAATTGTATTGTATTAATGATTTTTTTAAGCTTGGGGCTCAGACCTCTGACGATCCCCATCATCTACATTTTGGCCCCCTGAATAAATTTTGTCGAATAGCCCTGCTCTAAACAATCACTGTGCAAAGGTTCGATCCAAACGAGAAGGAAACCCGAACGAATGGACCAGGGTGGTTGGTTTATTCACCAACACCAGGATTTGGAGCAAGCTCCTATGCCAGGGGAATTTTGACAATCTATGAGTAAATTTGGGGCTCTAATGACCTTCTAGTTGAAGGGTCCATAAACACCAACAAAAATAAATTCCAGTAAAGTTATTCTGCATAAAAAAGTTCTTTTACGTGCAGTGGTGATAACATTCACCACACGGGGCCACGGCACGGACACACACACCATCTCTCTAATGAACCTAGACGTCGACCTGAATTGAACCTGCATCGAAGCATGTCTCTACGTTTACAAACTACATTTTCAGGATCTTATAGAATAAGATGGTTAAATCATCAACGAAGAAATTTTATTGTAAACTTTACAATGTTAGACGGTAGTCGAGCTCGCAGGAAGAATATATCTAAATACTTTACAGGAATGTTAGGTCAGAAACTCAAAAATCTTTCTAGTGAGGGTCCTGAACGACCTAGTGGATCATCTGGTACCATGAACAAATCATCAGCAAACGTATACATTAGCAACCTTTAAAACAAGTTACGTAAAGAAAATTATGTACACATATGCCGGTTTTAATATAGCAGGATATGAAAATGAATTAAAAATATCCCTAAAAGTACTAACCTTTTAAAAATAGTTTCTCTCCATGAAGCATTTTCATTCATATATTCTCGAAAGTTGTCGTTGGAAACCACCACAGCACCAGTTTGAACTGCGTAATCCAAGAGGAACCTGACATTTTGATAAAGAAGCACCTTATTTATCTCTAACATTCCCACAAAATCAAACCAAGTCGACTCGGCACATTTGCTTTTTGTGCAAGAGAACCGAGTTCAATCCTAGAGCTATAGTGAGACATGTCGACTTCAAGGATGTTAGTCCATTGTGCCCAACAGAAAAAAAAAAGGGGGGGCTCATATTACCTGTCATCATTGCATAAAATCCTCTCTCCGTTTATTTCTCTCGATGGTGTGAATACTACGAGCTGCTGTTTATTGCTGAGTTCCTCCAACAAGTGACCATCTTTGATGTAGGGAGAATATCGTCTCCTGAACTGTGGTACAAAAGCTTTTATGGTGGTATGTCCTCTTCTGATAAAATAATCGATACAAATCTTGAGTCCTCGACAGCTAAATATCGAATTCCTACCATGGCTATGCAACAAATAATCAACAACAAAAGTCAAATAGTAGTAATGCCGCTCTTCAAGGGGGCAAATCGTTTTCTAATGCAAGGCGCAAAATGAGACGCAGGGTGTAGCAGCCCTGGGAAATTCTGCTAGCAGGCAATCACCGCACATTGAATCGCAGTTTTTCACCATACTTGCATCAAATAACAAGAGAACTTCTCTGCTTCGCACCGCTTTTTGTTATTGTCACGCCAAATTCACGCAGGAAACTGCGGCATTGGCACTGCGCTCCGCAGGGTCACGTGGCGCAGGCACTGAGTCACGTCACCCTGCGACTTAACATGCGCAACTACATACTATCATGTGAGCCACAGAAATTTACAGTGAGTCACTCTGCGTCCCCTGCGGAGACTGCGTCTCATTTTGCGCTGGGCCTAAGATGGGAACTGGATCAAAGCAAGCAGAAAGCAGGCAAATATAAAACAGGTGAAAAAAAAAACCTGAAAGCAACGTTTGATCCATCAATAGCAATCGGTCTCAGTTTACTTAAATAGGGAAGAGGCAGTAACGCATTCGTGGTCTGGAGAGACCCTTGCACTGCTGATGAGACTGGCATTTGTAAAGGCGGTGACTCCTTGACGGGCATTGGTGCAGTGGAGTACAGTTGGGAAGAAGCTGCAGTATAGATGGAAGGCAGAAACGGGTGAACACGAACGTTCCGAACATAATCTCGATAACCTCCCAAAAAAGCCAGTTCATTAATCCTTTGGATTGTGCCAACAACTTCTGAAGCAAGTTTCATGCTTTGCTGCGGTTTCTGTCCAGTATTATTTAACGCTTGTAACAGATTCTTTGAAGACGTCTGCTCCGAATTACAAGTGGTTGCTAACGGTTTTACAGAATCATTCACTGTTTGAACGGACTGATTGACACTTTTTGGTTCCATGTGTTGAGATTCGAACAAAATTATTAGGTCTTCGTTTGTTTCTGACATTTTCCCACCGTCTTTCATCTCTCCCGAAGACTTCTCTTTGACATTCGACTTTGGTAACTCTTTCTTTTTATTTACAACAATGTCATTTACCATTTTGAATTGTGGCGACGGAGTGCTTGCTATCGGTAACGCCGTGGTCTTTTTAGCCATTGGCACTATACAATCCTTCTGCGATGGCAACAATGGACATGGAACACCTATGCTATCGTAAACAATTACTGGAAAAAAAAAACGAAAAAGAAAAAAAATCATGCCCAAGTCCATTTTAAAGATACCTAGAATTTTAACCTAAAGAAGAGATATATATATTTAAGAAAAATATCTTTAAGAATAAATTCGAAACACTTATTGCCAGCAATACTTACTATGACCATATTCTTCAGACCATTCAGAATCCTCCAATGTTTGTGGAGGGGATTTAACTTTAAATACAACAGATTTCTCCCCACTGGATATTGAAGATCCATTATTAGAGGCACTGGTAGATCTACACCCTTTAGTCTCTTGCTTTTTGGTAGCACTCTTTACTCCAGAATCAAGAAGGGCTGTCTTTTCAGTAACGTGCTTTGTGCTATTTATACCCACAACAGAAACAGATTCGCTACCATTTCCACGAGGAATTTCAATAGTTTGGCTTGTACCACGTTCGTTGCTTTCATTTTGTACAATGTCTACGTTTGATTCACATGCAGTTATCACACGTTTATATAAATTGTCTAAAATATCACTCACTGTCTGATACGAATTTTTCTTAGCATCATTTGGGCTCGTCGACGTTGTGCCTGCAGACGCAGCTTCTTCACGACTACTACTAGAAGGTGCATTGCAACTGTTTTGTAAACATAAAGTTTTTAACTCCTGAACTGCCTTTGACGTTAAACTGTTGCTTTCCTTTTGTTGGCCACTATCAAAATGGACAACTTTGGTACTTTCTTTGGTTGTTAATTCTGGGGATGACAGAATGATAACCTTTGATGCCACATCACTATCTGTTTCTAGTTTCCTTTTTGATCCACCATAATCAATCTTTTTGTCATTAGATTGGAATGAGAGTATTGGACGCACTAATGACTCTACTACAGTATTTTCTTCACCTTCGCACTTTTCTATGGGAACAAGCTTTTCGTTAGTCAAATAAGGTTCCTCAGTTTTGCTAGGAGGCTCGCTATTAGTGTGACTTATTGCAGTAAGCGTAGCATTATTTGCGGAATTCATTTGAAGCTCTAGGCTTGAATTACTTGAAACTTGGGAATAATGAAATTGAATTTCTCCACTGTCACAGCTGATAGTATTTTCAGAACGACTATCTTCTTCACCATCACTACTACTATCATCTAAATCAATAACAGGAATTTGTGCTTTTCCATTGTTAATTTCACAGATGACTTCAATATCACTAAGTGACTCTCTCAATGAACAATTTTGTTCTTGGGGCTTGCAGCTTTCAACTTGTAAAATGGGTTTTGATGACATTCTAAAACAAAAAGTAAAAACAATCACGTATCAATATATTCCGTAGGTTTCAACAGGAGGAACAGGATACTATACCTGTACTTGTGTAGAATATTTTGAACGAATGTGGTGGCAAACAGCACGTTTTATTTCTAAATAGATGACTAAGAAATTTATTCAGTCTTCAAGTATCCCAATAAAGTTCTATCACAAACCGTTAAGTTTTCTAACTTTTTTAAAACAAACGCTCGACCAGCCATTCTAAACTTCTTTCCAGTTTAGGCGGCACTATACAACGGCGCTGCATCTCTAGCGGCATCGTCGCTCCGCAACCGCTTTGTCGGTGAGCAACAATGAATGGAACCGCTCTCGCTACGTAGCTGCTAGGCGTTGCTAAGAGACGCGTTGTACACTATGGTACTACCCCGGTCAATAAAAATGAGTCGTGACGAATTTTAACAGTTATGTCTTATAACTGAAATTTGGGTAAAAATGAATCACTTCATCGCTTAACGCGCAATCCACCTTATAATGTCCGGATGAATTAACTGGGTAAGTATATTAAAATTAATTTTTATTCATTAACTTTGTATGAAAAAAAGCCGTTCAGCTTGCATACCTGTCATTAATCAGCTGCTGATATAAACAAAGTGTCCGCATT
Organism: Trigoniulus corallinus; assembly: GCA_013389805.1. Classification (NCBI taxonomy): domain Eukaryota; kingdom Metazoa; phylum Arthropoda; class Diplopoda; order Spirobolida; family Trigoniulidae; genus Trigoniulus; species Trigoniulus corallinus. The sequence continues at coordinate 8,069,352 of JAAFCE010007744.1, forward strand.
AGCAAATTTAGTGTAGAGACATGGATACGGCCCCAGGTGCAGTGAAGCGAGTCGAAACTGACATCAGACACGAATACATTTGTGACATCACAGGGGCTTATTTAAATCTAGACAAGAGAGATGTCATGGATTATTTCATCACTTCAAATCAAGTAAGTACTTAATCATAGTTTGAGGAAGAAAAATAGTAGTTTAAAGCATCCTTCTTCTTTAATCGATTATTTAACGTCGGTATTTCACCTCTGAATGTTACTCTGGTCTATTGGAGCCCCCAGTCCACGGATACCATGTCACCACCCTTGTTGGGAGTCGAACTCGTGGCCATATATACACTGTAACTCTTCCCTACACAAATGCGCTGCCGTTACCAGAGCTGACGAGAGAGGGAGGATGCAAAAGTAAAAAAGCAACTCCTAATCTTTTTCCCGCCTATGGCAGGGTCGGATACCCATCTTGTCCCTCTGAATGGACACAAGGGTGATATATTGGGCAGTGTTGTTCCGCAGCCGGTTGCCGACCAAAACTGCAACCCCTATGTTTATTTATCGTCGATCTGCTGTTCGTTGGGGAATTCCACCGACGCCAGGGGGCAAGCTCCTGCACCTGAAAATTTTGCCTCATCTACCCGTTGCATAGTAGAGAGGGTTCTTTCACGTGGAAATACCATCGTACACCACACGGGACCTCGGTTTTACTTCCCACCCGAAATAAGGCACACTCGGGGCCTCTCTCTCTCACCCCAAAGAAGCCAACCCACCTCGGTCCAGTATCGAGCCTAGAACCACTGATGCAGTTACCGATCCTTGTTGAGCCAGAGTTTATCTTTGCGTTTGGGCAAAAGACCCAAATTCATGGACCTGCTTTTCAGGTCCGAATATCAGTACCCTTCGATTAGGTGTCTTATGTAAAAAGATTTTGGGTTTGTTGGAGGGGAGAGAGGTGGCAGGGCCGGCGCTATATTTTGCAGGGCCCTGTGCAAACTAATTAGGCGGGGCCCCGTAAAAACATGAAGCGGGGCCCTTCTAGCAATAGGTTCATTAATCCGAATGCGCGGGGCCCTGTTCGCACACCCATCAAGCCGGCCCTGGAGGTGGGTAGGGCAAGAGGGACGTTCCAAGTATGCCTTCCATCAATTGTCAAAGCCATAGCCCGTGTGGTGTGTGTACGATGTCACTACTGTACGTTAGAGCTCCTTGGTGTTTAAAAATTACCATCAGCAGTGGAGAAACCGTTGTTAAATAACCCAACAATCTCGCCACCTGGTGTCGGTAAACAGCCTTCAGAGGCAGACTTTAAGAGTAGGTCTCGGTCCTAAAAGCGTGGGGAGAAACAGGGCCGTAACGAGGGCGTGGCGAAGAAGGTAGCCGCCACGGGCGCAACTGGGTTTGGGGCGCAAAATGTTTAAGTTTTTTGTCATTATTGGGTTACGGGCAAGTGAAAGTTAGACACTTGCCACAGGCGCTTCATACCCCCGTTACGGCACTGGGGAGAAGAAATATATCTTGTATCATTTTAACAGATTGATATCATCAACGACTTTTTTAAATCAGACTGCAGCAGCAAGCAGTTACTCATCCTCGCATCAGAGATCCACAAGAAAACGTAATTAAACCTTTCACGACTTTAGAAGCCAGACTCTTGCAGGGCATTTACAGTAATTCCGAGTTGTTCGACAGAGATTTTGCTGCTGATGAACCGGAAGAAGAGGAAGAATCCACAGTTCAGTTGTCATCAAAAGGCTTAACCATCTCATCAGAGTTGATGGTGGATTATGGAACAGCTGCTCGATATCCACAAGGGCTCTGCGTTTACTTCATACGATGGACAAGTGCTCCCATCACTGAAGACAACATCATGATTGTAAGAAACAAAATTTTACCATCCGATCCCAACAAATATAGCTTAATTACGGGATGAATCCATTTTAGAGTCTGATGTCTGGACTGGTGGATTCCACCCAATCACACTTACTTCCTTTCACCAAAGATCTCGTCCACGGAGTAATAGTTAGGAGTGTTTGGTCAATGAAAGAAGGAGACAGTTGGGGAGAAATGACGCTCAGCAAAGGATCATCAAAGATCAGAAATAACTTGCTGGCAACTTCTCATTCTTCTGCAGCAACTTTCGAAGGTTTTTCTTCTTTTCTATCCTCCTCTGAAATACGTTTCACATGAGTCATGTATTTACGTCACATTTTCATATACAGCCGCCAATACTTCAGTGTTAGCCACAATCCGCCTGAATCCTTGTCCCGCAACAGAACTTGAAAGAATCAAGTCTGTCCTTCATCGTCCGAATGCCCTTCCTAAAGTTGAACCACTGATTTCTCAATGGATTCAATCAGTCCAAAGGGTTAGTGACTATTACGAATATAAATGAATACTTTTCGGGCAGTTCCACCTGTGAGAGGTACACTTCAAGTTTTCTTCCCTTCTCGCCCTGAACTGACCATCACCGTCGATCAAAATTGAAATTGGGCACCCTGTGCTCAAGAGTACTACCATTAGGCCTACAGAAGCCGGCTACCTGGTGATGGTCAGCTTTAAAGTTAGCGCCTGAGCGACAAATGCAATCCATCATCTTTCAGGGCCGGCGTCAGTGGTAGAGTGCATGACTCTTGAGTCCATGGTTCGATCCCGGGGTTTTTCGGGCGAGAGGGAAGCACCAAGTGTATTGCATGGTGTGTGTTATGTCCTGGACAAGTAAAAAGAGTGTACCAGATAATGTGTTCCCAGAGTATGTAACGACGTCCCAGGCTCATCTCTCAGAAAACATAGTAGAGAGGATAAGCAACTTCCGAATGTAGGATGGGGGGGCCAAACCTGTGTGGCCACAATCAAAAACAAATAATAAACTTACTGCTTAGGTTATTACTGAAGGAGAGCAAGTAAGAGAGGATTCAGATGCCATGGGTCCCACATCTGAATTGAAACACTGGAAGCGGGAAGAAGCTCGTCTCGGTAACCTTATACAACAAATTAGAGATCCTGAAACGAGAATAAGCGATTTGATTAATGCCTTGGCAGTTATTCGCCCACGAAGAATCAAGGTGCGGGAGTTATGGTGGCCATTATACCTGTATGAGTATTATAAAGATTAGTGCCGAAAATAAAAGATGTAATCCTTTTACTTGTAGATGTGGAAACAGTTGGAGAAGAAACTCATTAAAATGCATCTTGAATCCCTGAGTAACGTGAGATTCTTGCAAGTTCTGGACAAGCAGTGCTCTGCTCTTTATCTCAACCATCCGGTAAGAAGTCCAAAAGAGTAACCTGATAAAGAAAATCCAAAACATCTTCAACAATGCAGTCTAAATATTTACCAAATTCTTACTTTAGGAAGGAATTATTGATGCCTTACCGGAGATTCTTGGAGTGCTCCAAATGACACACAGAGTGTCAAATTATTTTCAACAATCAGACAAATTTGCATCTCTTATTATCAAGGTAAATCGCCATGCCCTGGATGATTGTAAGAGGTGAAATATCAAGCCAGCACCATCATCATACTCTTATCTCGTCTGCAGCAGGGTCGGGTCTGCGGGATCTAGCCCTCCACTCCCGTCTATCTCCCACCAGGTCCCCGTCCACCCCACCCCCCCACACACACTGCTATATCCTTACGGACAACCTGCTCCCACGTCTGATTCGGTCTCCCCCTGCCCCGGGTGCTTCCGACCACTTACATTCCTGAAATGGACCTGAGCAGTCATGTAAAAATCTGTGTCCATTGTTTTGCTTAATGAGGTTCAGATGTCCTGCTTGCCTCTCTTTATCCCTCATTGGTCCATTTGGCACTTTCTAGCAGCGACACTAGTCTGCTGCTGCTCTCCCGTTCATGGATATTTAGCCCTACCACAGACAGGAAATGGGCCAGTAATAAAAGTAGAACGTTGTAGATATGCGTCTGACATACAGACTCGGATCTAGGAGGGGAAAAGGCTGCAAGTTTGGGGGGAGCAGCAAAAACTGCTGTTAAAAATAAACTTTATAAAAGAAGTAAAAAATTATTAGACATGAATGTGGCAACACTCCGCAGGTACTTAAGATAGTTGGGCAACCCTCTGATGACTGACAAATTCTTGCAGACCATTTAAAATCAAATAATAATTTAAGGTCATTTCCGGCGCCAGGCCCAGATCTAATAGGGGGGCAGGCAAGCTTGGTATTTGCCCGGGGGTGGCAAAAATTATTTTTGACCAGGGCGGCAAAGCAAAGCTGGATCTGGCCCTCTTGACATATTCATCCCCACTACTTTTCTTTACAGGTCAGCAACCAAATAGTGTTGTCCTGCAAACAATTCATCTCAGAATGCGAGCACTGGCCAACAATATGGAAAAATCCTATCGAAAATTCAGTAATCCGACGACTAGAAACATGTCTTCGTTTAGCCATTGATTACCAAGAGCAAATGATTGCTCTTCAACAGAGAGTAGGAGCCTCTGGAGAACCAGAAATGGAATTCAGTCAGGCTCTGGCATTTGGAAAACTCCGGGCTACATCACAGCGGTTTCAGGAGATCATTTCCATTATCCAAGTCTTGAAACGCCATACATTGCTATTACAGTCCTACGCCGAAGGTGCAGTGCATAATTAATAATATTTTAATATTTTTAGCGAGAAGCCAATAATTGTTCTAAATCTGTCTTTTCACAGGCTTGCTAGATCCTGATGATAGAGGTAAAACATAAATGCAGCATTTCAAGTCGGGAGAAAGAGTAGGAGGGGGGGAGATAAAGGACTCTTTCGTGGGACCAGTTATGCTCCTGCACGGGACCATTACCGTTAGCAAGCCCGCTTATCTTCTTTAGTCAGGAGCAATAAAGTGATTCAGACAGGTGGGATGCACCCTATCGACTAAACGTGGATGTTTGGAGGATGGTATCCCCGATCATCTTGGGACACCCACGTTGAGGTGGCGAACCTAGACTTCTTTAGTCAGCCCCATACATTTTCTACATAAAGGGGTGATCATAGGTCCTAGAGATTCTAGAAATTCTTGAAAGTCTGCATGATCCACCATGGCAATTACACTATGGACTCAGTTGATGTAGTTCGTTTAATAATTTCAGATCTGAAACAAATAACGGGTTACTTTCAAGAAATTGTAGGAATTTGGGTGAATGCTCCCTATGACATCCTGAATCAATCCAACAAAGATCAATTTCAAAATGATCTGGAAACATTTAAAAATTCTATACAGATTATCCAGGTAAATGCACTTTTTGACTTACTGTACTTTATCCTCCTGGATTTAACAGGAAGTGTTTTGATTTTGTTTGTTTGTTGGTGTTTAAGGTCCCGTCAACTACAAGGTCATTAGAGACCCGTCCACTGCTTAGTTCTAGTGCATAGTCTGCACAGACACTACACTAATGTGACGATTATTGGGTATTAGCAGTACCCAGCTTTCCTGAGCTAACACCCATGTCAGTACTAACTGGGCTTGCGTTGCTTAACTTCAGTGATCAGACAAGAACTGGTGTGTCCAACGCAACTCGCTGCTCCCAGGAAGTGTTTTGACCCCACAACAATATTAACCGAGGTAGTAATAGAAACCCCTCCAGAGGAGATTCCTTGTTTGTTTATTGGGAATTAGTAAATGTTGGCCTCTCTACTCTAAAAGCTGTTCAATGATACCCAAAGTGAGAAAATGCGAGCTCTGTGCCTTGATTTTTTGGCAATCTGCACATTTCGTTCTGTATAGGCAGGAATTTTTAGGAGCCGGTAGACACCACCACCACACACAGAGAGAGAGAGGGAGGGAGGGAGAGAGGGAGGCAGGGAGAGAGAGACCAAAAGATAGCCCACCGTGGTCACTTTCCATTCAATGTAAGAAGTTGCCCTCCAAAAAATCACTTGCTACGGTCAGGAATGTGTTCAAGAATCAAGCATTTAACCAAATCAAGCACTTTACCAAGTTGCGCCTTGCGGCCAAGTTGCGTCGTGCGGCCAAGTTGCGTTGGACACACCAGTTCCCGTTAGATCACTGAAGTTAAGCAGCGCACACCCACGTCAATACCAACTTAGGTAGTTGTAAAGAACGTTGGGTGCTGCAAATTAACCCTCTTCCTCGTCCTTTCACCTACCTCCTCATCTCCCGCAGGCAGCCTCCTAAGGGGGTGACCTGTTATTGCTGCCTGCCTTACACCCCAACCCGCAAACTAACACATGACGTGTTTTCCCATTGAAATACCAAGGCGTGTTACCGACCCGCTGCGGTGGCGTAGGAGGTAGCGTGTTTAATTTACTGCGTCAGTGGTTCCAGGTTCGTTACTGGATCGAGGGCTTCTTTCGGGCGAGAGAGATTCCTCAGTTCGCCTTCCTTCGCATGTGAAGCAAAACCGAGGTCCCATGTGGTGTACGATGGCATTTTCACGTAAAAGAACCCTCTCTACTATGCAACGGGTAGATGAAGCAAAATTCCCAGGTGTAGGAGCTTGCCTCCTGGCGTCGGTGGATTGTGCAGGGAGCGGTGAATTGCGTTGGACACACCAGTTCTCGTCTGATCACTGAAGTTAAGCAGCGCAACCCCAGCTAGTACTGACATGGGTGGTCGCTTGGGAAACCTGGGTACTGCTAATACCCAAAAATCGTCGCATTAGTGTAGTGTCTGTGCAGTCTCTGCATAAGAACTATGCTGTGGACGGGGCTCTAATGACTTCTGTAGTTGAAGGGCCCTAAAACACCAACAAACGACAACAATCCAACGAGCAGTAGACCGACGATAGATAAGCATAGGGGTTGCAACTTTGATCTGCAGCCAGCTGCGAAAAAATACCGTGCAATATATCACCCTTGTGTCTATTCAGAAGGGGAAGATGGGTATCCGACCCTGCCATAGGCGGGAAAAAGGGATTAGGAGTTGCTTTTTACCATGACGCGTTACCCTGGAGAGGACAACCCATTTCTCGTTTAGTCAAGAGTCAGGTATTCATTTGTCCCATAAGTACAGGGGGCGAGCCCCACACCTCAGTATTTCGCCTGCCTACACTTCTACAGTATTTTACTCTAGGTGCAATGGTGACACCACCGTGACGGGACCACCGCTTTACTTCCCATCCTACGGGCCTCTGGGGGGGGGGGGTCGCTCACAAAACCCTCGACTCATCCTAATGCGTTAATATTAAAATGATCTGATTAATGTCGAACCTGCCCCTTCTTCCCTTATCATCCATGGTAGCTGATAATAGTGTGCATGTGATCTTCAACCATCAATCTTCTCCGTCAGGCCAGTCGAAGCTCTAAAAAAATTTGAAAGAAGCTTCATGAACATTTGCCAACACTGAACTCTACATTTTTAAATCTAAAAGATGTTTTTTCAAGTGTCACTGATCTGCATTAAAGTATAGTTTCTATTTTGTTTCGTGATGTCGAAGCAATTTATAGACTTTCCTAAAATGCAACAGTTATCTTGGCCACGTGGCAGTGAAAGATTGTTAGCTAACAACTCTACTTACTACCTAATAGCGGTAGTAATAAATCGTCCTCTCCACTGCATGGCATTTTCAAAAACGTGCCTGTCTGTTGAGTAATGTGCACTGGCACGGTATTCCACTGACTCAGGTTCGATTCCCACCAGGAATGGCTACATTCTCCAGCAGTGGAAGATGTCCTCTGTACACTTGGAGTCCCCAAAGTCACTCCTGACTGAAGGTGTACTTTCTTTCGATTAAGTGAGAGGGAAATTCTAAGTGTGCCTTCAGTTGGATGACAAGTTTAAGCTCCGAGTAAAAAAGCGTCATATCTTTCAAGTTGTCAGTGCGCCCTTACTTGTTCTCAGTCTTACTTAGCTACCAGTCCGCCCCTTCATAATGTGCTGTTCTTAAGCAGCTGGTGAAATAATGAGGTTTTGCGTTTGTATGGGGAATGGATTTGTTTGTTGGTGTTTTAGGGCCCTTCAATAGAGCCCCGTCCACTGCGTAGTTGTAATGCAGGGACTGCACAGAAACTACACTAATGCGACGATTTTTTGGGTATTAGCAGTACCCAGTCTTCCCAAGCAGCCACCCATGTCAGTACTAGCTGGCGTTGCGTGCTTAACTTCAGTGTTCAGACGAGAACTGGTGTGCCCAACGCAATTCGCCGCTCCCTTGGGGAAAGGAGGGCGGCAATAGATGGCAGTTCTATCCATTACTAGGTATCTTGAAAGACTCTTCTTCTGTTTTATGAGTGGCTGTATTTCGTTGGACCATCAGTTCCCGTCTGATCACTGAAGTTAAGCAACGCAACCCCAACTAGTACTAACATGGGTGGCCGCTTGGGAAAACTGGGTACCGCTAATACCCAAAAATCGTCGCACTAGCGTAGCGTCTGTGCAGTTCCTGCATTAGAACTACGCCGTGGACGGGGCTCTAATGACCTTTGTAGTTGAAGGGCCCTAAAACACCAACAAGCAAACAAAAAGACTCTTCTGGTCTTAAGTAAGTTGTAGTCAGTATGGAATTGATCTCTGCATGCCATGCACCTAAAAATATGTAACAGCCTTTAAGTACTGAATGCAAGATCCAAGGTTCTCGCCGTTTTTAGGAGCAGTTACGTCGTGTTTTGGAAACTCAAATGGAATCCTGTTGGAGTAATCCACTTGCTGTCAAGTTTCTGCGAAGACTAGAAGGTTTAGGGCTTCCCAACTGTCCAACACCAGAAATACGAAATGAACTTCTCAAAACTGCCCATTTTGTGATCCAGCGAACTGTCGACACTTACGAAAGTCTGAAAGAGAATCCACCTTTGGCCACCAACATGCCTCCCATAAGTGGTGGGTGATTATTCGAGATTAAATACTTGGTTACAAATAATCAAAAACATCTTAAAATCTCTACTTCACAGGTCGAATGAAGTGGTCAGTTGGTCTGTTGAGGGGACTTGAAAGTCGGATAAAGGCCATTGAAATTCAACCAGAATTGTTGATGTTACCTGAAGGACGTCGCCTTGTTCAGAGATATAATTCCATGGTTCGCTGCCTGTTCCTTTATGCATCTTTGCACCATAAAGTCTGGCTTGAAAAGATCAACCACGATGTCATCACTTTCTTGGAACTTCCTGTTATGGGAAGGGTAACATCCAGTCGTCAATTATACGTTAACTTTCGTCTGGAAGTCATCTTGGCTGAAGGCAAAAACATGGCACGAATGGGATTTCCACCGTCCCAACCACTGAAGGAGCTACTCAACAGGGGTGATCAACTACAAAGACATCGAGATAAGATCTTGGTAAATACGAACAATCTTAACAGACTTTTCTTTAAAGTTACCTGATGGAAATATTGTTCTACTTTTAGTGTATCATACAAAACTTCTATGAAATTAAAGAAAGAATTCGTCCAGAACTTCAGCTGTTGATGACTCCATACCTTGCTATGGTGGACAAGGTTGTCGACCCGGGGTTAAATTTGGTCACATGGGCAAGTCTGAACGTGGATGCTTTTATAGACTCTTTCAAGGCAGCAGTCGATGATCTGGAAATACTGATTGGCAGGTATCATCTAGACGACAATTTGGCAGTATCATGATGAACAAATGACAATATATCTTTGGTATGTCCATTTCAGATCAAATGATCTCTGCAAGACAAGAATTTGTGAGCAACTTCAGAGCCTCAGTAAGATCACACTAATCAAGTTCTATGAAGACCATCCAATGACAGTAGATGAATTCTTGAAGACAACAAAGGTAACGAAAGAGAGGAACTTCTCGCTAAAGACAAGTCATCCATCCAAAAAAAAAAAATGTTCCTCACATTTGTGCAAATTATTTTTAACAGGATTTATGTGAGAAAGCAGTTACTAAGTTACGATCAAAAAACTGGGCTCTTGAAGACGCAGTCAATGATTTATTGAACCTGTTGCAAGACAACATCCTGTTCAAAGATGAGGAATCAGACGTTACTTCTTCAGTGGAAAGTGAAGAAGAAGGAACCCCAGGAGGATCTGCAAGTGAGTACTGCACTCTCATCATTCTTTTAAGTTGTATACCATTGAAACGGTTGTTAGAGTTACGTTCTCCACAGGAGAGAGAAAGGCTGACTCTTCAAAGGCTGTTGTCTTTTTGAGACGAAGGTCCACAACCGCTTCTCTATGTGGACGTCCACAAAATCTACGACGCCACCGGTTTCAACTGCGACGGCGGCTACGAGACGCTGCACAAGATGTGCTTCGTCATTACAGTGTCTTGTATGTTGAGACACTCGTTGACGTCGTCAAAGGGCAGCTAGGAGCATTATACGAAGCCCTGATAGCTCAGTCATCACCAAATGGTCCTTATAATGGAATCCTTAAGTTGGAAGCCAGACTTGACATTCCACGTGTTGAGATGTCCCCATCATTGGTAGACGTTCAGGATATGCTTGGACGTTTAACTGACATGATTCTAAGTATTTTTAAAGGAATTCCTCAGTGGTCCCGCTCTTCAAAGCCTAAGGTTCAATTAGTGTAGATCCAGTTTCAAGATGCCATTGTTCTTAACGGTTGTAGTTATCATGGTTTCTTCACTAACAGGCACATCCAATTCAGCTGATGTGCGATGCAGACACATCCATACCTCATTACATACGCCCGAAGCTTTACAAGCCATATGGTTTGGACATTCAAGAAGAAAAGAGAAACTACTACAGTTTGGTGGCAGACAATCCGGAAGTCGCTCGTATCGTCGGATTATTGCGCACGCTAGCAGAAGGGCCTTTAGCTCGGGTACATACAAAGTGAACTTTTCTATTAACCTCTTGTCGCAAGTGGTTCTTGACTCCTTCATTTCAGGATTTAAAATCTACAATGTCAAGATTCCGTCGTTACTTTCATCTATGGGAGAAGGACTGTCAGAATCACCTTAAAAATTTCATGGACTCCAATCCTAGTCTTCCAGATTTCGAAGCAAAACTTCTTGGTCTCTATGAAGAAAGAAGCAAGATCGGAGAAGATCCAGAAGTTCTTAATGTCGGAGGATTGGTTATAACAACAAGTAGGCATTATTATCTCTGCACAGGACATACAATTAGATAACCGACTTTTTCCTTTGTTTATCTCAGATTGCCTTAGAGAGAGTCTGTTGTTTGAAGTTCAACGATGGATCACATCACTGGTTACTGTCTGCAAAGAAAAATATAGACGAGAAATGGATTATCTCTATTTGACGTTTGGTGACTTTAGCAGGAGACTAAGTCGACCTATACGAGATCTCGATGACATACGATTCGTCATGACAGCATTGACTGAAATCCGGGAATCAGAAGTGAATCTGGAATTGCGCCTCGTTCCAGTAGAAGTTCGTCATAAAATCGTCCATTTTTTGTCAGCAACGTCAGCCCTTAACGTCCTAATAAAATTACCCTGCAATGTATTTAGGAATTTTTTGGCATGATCAACCACTTCCAACTGGGTGTATCCAAAGAAGAAGCTGAGAGAGTGGAGAACTTACCGTTTAATTGGCAGAAACTTAAAGCACAATGTAGTGACGTCCAAGAACTCCTTCAAGAGATCCACCCTCATTTTCATCAAAAATTACTACAGGATATCGAGCAGTTTCAAAATAACTGTGAAGACTTCTACAAAGATTATGACCAGGTAGGGGTTAAAAGTTCGCGAATTCATAGTACGTTAGAACCTTTTTAGGCCACTCTAATACATCTATCTCTAGTCTGGTCCATGCGATCCTAATCTAGCACCAAAGGAAGCTCATGACAGGCTGATAAATTTTCAAGTTAGTTTTTTTTTTTAAAACCCTCATGCGAGAGTGAATTCAAATATTTTTATCCATAAGGTTTCTGACGAGATTTCATCATGTGTCTCTAAACAGAATAGATTAGAAGTCCTGTGGCGTCGATTTACAACCATAGGTTCTGGAGAGGAACTGTTCGGTATGCCATTGTCAGACCATCCAGAGTTATCTCGGATTAAAAAGGAAGTCAACCTCCTTCAAAAATTGTACAAGTTGTTCGGTGACGTAACTACATGCGTTCAAGGCTATTACGCTACCACTTGGGCCAAGGTAGACGTGGACGCTATCAACAACGAATTGATGGAATTTCAGAACAGATGTCGTAAACTGCCAAAGGGTCTGAAAGAGTGGCCAGCTTTCCACGAAGCTAAACGAATCATTGACGAATTTAACGAGCTGTGCCCTCTCCTGGAACTCATGGCTAACAAGGCTCTCAAATTCAGACATTGGAAGAGAATTCAGGAAGCGACAAACTGGCCATTAGATGTTGAAAGCGAAAATTGCACGTTGAAAACTGTACTCGAGGCACCACTAATTAAGTTCAAAGAAGACATTGAAGTAAATTAGAACCTAGCAAAGTTGACGTCAGTTTCTCAAAAATCCAGTTGGCATCTACAGTCTTTTGATATTTGTATCTTTGGTCTTAGGACATCTGTATATCAGCAGTGAAAGAAAAAGACATCGAGGCTAAGTTGAAATTAGTAACTAACGAATGGGAATACTTACAACTGAGTTTCTCAACGTTCAAAAACAGGGGAGAACTCCTGTTGCGCGGAGACAGTACAGCAGAGATTGTCGGCAAGATGGAAGACAGTCTAGTTATTTTGGGATCGCTGTCCAATAATCGGTGCAAAAGAATATCTGAATTCTCAAGAAGTTAGGTTAACCAAAGATGGTGAATTGTTTTAGCTGTTCATCCTCTCTGCTTCTGCAGGTACAATGCTCCTTTCCGGAAGAAGATCCAGTCATGGGTTCAGAATCTCTCTACCACCAGTGATGTCCTGGAGAAGTGGTTGCTGGTGCAGAATCTCTGGGTTTATTTGGAAGCAGTGTTCGTCGGCGGAGACATTGCCAATCAACTTCCTAAAGTAAGCTTATGTCTCTATTAAACTCACCCATTGGCACATGTCACTAGGGAGGTTCAGGTGATGAAGTTGCACCGGAGTGGGGATTTGCAAGCTTCCACCATTGAGTTCTCCTCCGTTCAGTTATAAAAAAAAGGGATGGACCTGACAAGGACCTTGGAGTGGCTGATAAAGTCTTTTTTGGATAGTGTTAATTATTCTTTCAAAACGTTTGAACTTTAGGAGGCAGCTCGATTCTACACTATTGATAAATCTTGGCAAAAGGTGATGCAGAAAGCACATGAAATTCCTAACGTGGTTCAGTGCTGCGTTGGAGACGAGTCTCTGAGACAGATACTTCCGCATTTACAAGAGCAATTGGAACTCTGTCAAAGATCACTTTCCGGGTAGGTTTCAATGGCCGGAGCTGGCTCTACGATAATAGTACATGGTGTTAATTCAATATATTTCTCCCGACAGATACTTAGAAAAGAAACGCTTCATATTTCCAAGATTTTTCTTTGTGTCTGATCCAGCTTTACTTGAGATTCTTGGTCAATCCAGTGATTCTCATACGATCCAGGCTCATTTGCTGAGCATTTTTGACAACACCAAGTCTGTAGGATTTCATGATCAAGATTACGATCGTATAGTGGCTGTCGTGTCATCTGAAGGAGAGACTATACGACTAGAACGTCCAGTACGCGCCGTGGGAAGTGTAGAACTTTGGCTCATGTTGTTACTCAAGACGTCACAACAGTCACTTCATTCCATCATTCGCCAAGCAGCACAAATCATTCAGGAACCGACTTTCAAACTCTTGGATTTCTTAGCCACATTTCCAGCCCAGGTCTAGAATTGATAGAAAAATTATTTTCAAGCAGTCAATCAAATCTACTAAAAAAACCATCTTTACAGGTTGGTATTCTAGGCCTGCAAATGATTTGGACCAGAGATGCAGAGGCAGCAATCTTGGAAGCTAGACAAGACAGAAAAGTCATGTTTGAGGCCAACAATCGATTTCTCTCAATGCTAAATGCTTTGATTGAGCAGACCACACAGGATCTAAGTAAAATCGACCGTATTAGATATGAAACGTTGATCACCATACATGTTCACCAAAGAGACATTTTTGATCAACTGGTTTGTATTTTAAAGACTTAAAAGCATAAGTACCTTGAGTCTGTAGTTGGAACTTAATTGTCCTGAACTTTATGTTTGCCGATGTATCATGATTTTAGTGCCGTGTTGGGATTCGTTCACTCACTGACTTTGAATGGCAGAAACAGTGTCGCATCTACTTTCGGGAAGAAGCTAACAAAACAGTGATTAGCATTACTGATGTAAATTTCATTTACCAGAACGAATTTCTGGGTTGTACTGATCGACTAGTCATTACGCCACTCACAGACAGGTATGGATCTTCAGGCAGGGCTGATATGGAACGAGTTAAGAACACCTCAGTGGAAATGATAAGTCAAGTGCAGCCAAGTTGCGTTGTACACACCAGTTCTCGTGAGATCACTGAAGTTCAGTAATGCAAGCCCACGTTAGTACCAACATGGGTGGTTGGTAAAGAATGTTGGGTGCTGCAAATTTCCCCTCTTGTATATCCTCTACACCTACCTCCTCATCTCCTGCGAGCAGCCTCCTAAGGGTTCAGCCTGTTATGGCTGTTTGGCTTACTCCCCAACCCGTTAGTGTAACCGACACAAGTCAAGTTCAAACCTGAAACATTTGAGTGTCAAATCAGTTGCACATTCAAATAACACCTGAACTACAACCTGTTAACATTTTTGTCCATATTCTTGAATTTTAGATGCTACATCACACTAGCACAAGCTATTCGGATGAGTATGGGTGGCTGTTCTTCTGGTCCTGCAGGCACAGGAAAAACAGAGACCGTAAAAGACATGGGGAAAACGCTCGGAAAATACGTCGTACTTTTTAACTGTTCTGATCAGATGGATTATCGAGGACTGGGACGCATATTCAAAGGTAACTGAGAGTCTTACACAACATAGCAGGAATCATCATCATACCCTTATCCCGCCTGTGGCAGGGTCGGGTCTGCGGGTTCTAGCCCTCCACTCCCTTCCATCTCCCATCAGGTCCCCACGTCTCCCCACGTGCTCCCACGTCTGCTTCGGTCTCACCCTGCCCCGGGTGCTTCCGACCACCTGCATTCCTGAAGTGGACCTAACGAGCTCCTCCTCCCCTCTTCTCACCTCAATCTATTCGCCCTCATTTCTTTTCGGCGATGTCCACCACTCCCAAGGGGAGCGGCGAATTGCGTTGGACACACCAGTTCTCGTCTGATCACTGAAGTTAAGCAACGCAAGCCCAGCTAGTACTGACATGGGTGGCCGCTTGGGAAAACTGGGTACCGCTAATACCCAAAAATCGCCGCATTAGTGTAGTGTCTGTGCAGTCTCTGCATAAGAACTATGCTATGGACAGGGCTCTAATGACCTTGTAGTTGAAGGGCCCTAAAACACCAACAAACAAACAACAACCACTCCCAGGCTACCTCTAATATACTCATTCCTAATTCTATGAGTTCTCGACACCCCACTCGTGTACCACAGCATTTGCATCTTAGGAATAATTAGCATATAGATAACAATTTTTACATTTATGATTCTGTAGGTTTAGCACAATCTGGTTCTTGGGGTTGTTTTGACGAATTTAATAGAATCGACTTACCAGTTTTGTCAGTGGCTGCACAGCAAGTAGCTTGTCTATTGCTGTGCAAGAAAGAACACCGTCAAGAGTTTGTTTTCACTGATGGAGACGTTGTACGGATGAATCAAGAGTTTGGGATCTTCCTTACAATGGTGAATCATGGAGTTATCAGATATCAGAAGACTGATATCAGGATAACCCAATCTCTTCATACTTTATTTAGAATCCCGGTTATGCTGGACGTAAAGAACTTCCAGAAAATTTAAAAATTCAATTTAGAACTGTAGCTATGATGGTTCCCGATCGCCAGATTATTATTCGAGTCAAATTGGCTTCGTGTGGTTTCTTGGAGAACATTACTCTGGCTCGGAAATTTTACGCCCTCTATAAGCTTTGTGAAGAACAACTGTCAAAGCAGGTACTAATGTAAAGATCTTGATGACACGGAAGACTCCTGGAAGAACAATGCTAATTTTATCAATAACTCCTTTAACTTATAGGTCCATTATGATTTTGGCCTTCGTAACATCTTGTCGGTGCTTCGAACGTTGGGAGCCGCCAAGAAGGCTAATCCAGAAGATTCAGAAACTACCATCGTGATGCGAGTTCTAAGGGATATGAACCTGTCAAAACTGGTAGGTAATTCGTCGATCCCCCTCTACTTCGCCTAAAATGTTGAATCATGTGTATTGACGTGACCATTTTAAGGTGGACGAAGATGAGCCTCTGTTTATGTCTCTCATCAACGATCTGTTTCCAAACAACTCCCTTGATAAAGTAGGTTATCCGAAGTTGGAGGCAGCCATCAGGCATCAAGTCGAACTTGAAGGCTTAGTATACCATGAGCCCTGGGTTCTCAAGCTAATCCAGGTTTCGTATTCTTTGCCCAGTCTTTATTCCACTGTCGCTGAGCTGAGTCTACTTTTACATCATCTGTGGTCTTGCTTACAGTTGTATGAGACGCAACAGGTCCGCCATGGCATCATGACTCTTGGACCAAGTGGGTCTGGAAAGACGTCTTGTATCCACATCTTAATGAAGGCTATGACGGAGTGCGGACTTCCACATCGAGAAATGAGAATGAATCCGAAATCACTTACCCCAGCTCAAATGTTTGGCAAGTTGGATGTGGCCACAAACGACTGGACGGATGGAGTGTTCTCTGCTTTGTGGAGAAAGAGTCTCAAAGTTGCCAAAGGTATGCTATTCTTGTTCACAATGCACACTACGGAACACAGATATCAGCTTCGACTTTCTTACGGACACAGAAATCTTCTTTTTTCTTAGACGAACACATCTGGCTGATCTTAGATGGACCTGTAGATTCTTTCTGGATTGAAAATCTCAACTCAGTATTAGATGATAACAAGACATTGACGCTTGTTAATGGTGACAGAATTCCAATGTCTCCAACTTGTAAGATCATTTTCGAAACCCATAATATTGATAATGCCTCTCCAGCAACGGTATCTCGAAACGGGATGGTTTACATGAGTTCATCAGTACTCGATTGGAAACCAATATTTCAGGTGCTTGATCGATCTGAAGGTTCCCGACTCTTGTCTTCTCTTTTGATCGCTCATTTGTGCTCGTCATGATAGGAGTGGACCAATCGTCGGCCTCAAGGCGATGAGCTGCCTATTCTTCAAGAACTTTTTGAAGAATTCTTCCCTGACATATATACATGGGCCACACAAAACCTTACTTTCCAGACAGAAGTTCTCGAATGTAACATTGTTACTCAGATGCTTACACTTTTAGAGGGTTTGCTGCCAAGTGCTGAGACGAGTACAGGGGAAGGGTCGCCAGCAGATGATGAATGTGACAGAAAAGATGATGGGGAAGACGGTAGAGATGGCATTACGGGCGGAGCAGATGAAGTGGTGACGGAACAAGGTACTGGAAATGGCACGACTGTCATGAACCTTCATGTTGAGAGATTGTTCGCCTTTGTCGTCATGTGGAGCATAGGAGCTCTTCTGGAGGTATCCGATCGCAACCGTTTGGAAGAATACATGCGTTCGTTAAGTAAATCTAGGAGGGTGGACCTTCCTGATTTGGTTGAGGGTTCCGCCTTCGATTATGTAGTAGATGACAAAGGTGAGGCGTTGGGACAAATAAATCTCTTGAATTCCTGTATCTTGAATTTCACCATGTTGCATTAATATATAGGAAACTGGGAACATTGGGACAGAAGACTGGAATCCAACGTTCACCTGGAGAGCTTCCCAGCCAACACAGACTTCAGTTCCGTTCAAGTGCCCCATATTGACAGTGTGAGGACTGATTTCTTGGTTCATACCGTGGCCAAGCAAGGGAAGGTTTGTCAGTTGCTGCCATAAAACGAATCTTCTACTAAGCAGAGTCTGTCTACTGAGTCCTCTTTATATTTTGTGATCATTTCTAGGCTGTTCTTCTTGTAGGCGCCCAGGGCACTGCCAAAACTGTCATTCTAAAATCGTATATGAAAAAATACAACACTGAGGTGCATTTGGGTAAAATGATCAACTTTTCGTCCGCTACCACTCCATATCAGTTCCAGAAAGTGATTGAGAGCCTGATGGAGAAGAGGACTGGTAACACTTACGGGCCGCCAGCATGTCGAAAGATGACCATCTTCATTGACGATCTTAGTCAACCGACATACAATGAATGGGGTGATCAACCTGCCAACGAGATCGTCCGACAAGTCATGGAAATGAAAGGATTTTACAGTCTAGAGAAACCTGGAGAATTCATCAATCTGATCGACGTCCAATTCCTTTCAGCCATGATGCAGCCAGGAGGAGGTCGAAATGACATTCCCAGTAGATTGAAGAGGCATTTCTGTATCTTGAACGTTACTCTGCCTTCCAACACATCTATAGACAAGATCTTTGGTAAGAAGAAGCAGCCATTTATAATTTCCGATCTTGTTAGGACTGCGTGACATTTCGTTTCCAGGGGTCATTGCAAGCAGCCATTATTGCGCAAAGAAAGGTTTTCCTGTGGAAGTACAAAAATTAATCCAGAAATTGATTCCAGCTACTCGTATACTCTGGCAGAAGACTAAAGTATGAATATTCCAAGAGCAGTTTTCTTTCTTTTTTTGTTTAGTACAAAACGCACTTGTTTCTCCTAGGACACACTTCTCCCCACACCAGCCAACTTTCATTACGTATTTAATTTACGAGACCTATCCAGAATTTGGCAAGGAATGGTGGGAACTATGTCGTCAGTGATTGTGGATCGACCCGTATTACTCTCGTTGTGGAAGCACGAATGTCATAGAGTCATTGCAGACCGACTTACCACTGCCAAAGACGTCCAGTGGTTCGAAGACGCACTAATAAACGTCGTTCAGGAGCACATTGGTGAAGAGTTTGTCGATATCCTAAGGCCTACTAATTACTTCGTGGATTTTTTGAGGTCAGCTCCTTTATTCTCTGCCGGTTGCCCTCTGCACTGTTTGACTGGAAATTTTACGTACAATTTCTAGGGATGCTCCAGAGCCTACTGGAGAAGAAGGAGAAGAGTTAGACATGGAACAGCCTAAGGTTTACGAACCAGTATGTACTTTTGAGAGGTTCCTAATAGTCTTGATCAAGGATGCAAGCCTTTAGTATATCTAAAACGAATTCTGCATTTCATAGATAGAATCATTTGAATCCTTACGAGAACGACTCACCATGTTCCTGGCACAATACAACGAAATGGTCCGAGGAAGCGGAATGGATTTGGTGTTCTTCCAGGATGCCATGGTCCACATAGTGAAAGTAAAGCAGTACATTCTTTCACGTAAACACAATGCCGTCAAGCGCAAGTTTGCCTTGAATTTTCTTGACTTCTTATTTAAAGATTTCTCGAATCATCAGAAGTCCTGGAGGAAACGCACTGTTAGTTGGAGTTGGAGGATCAGGCAAGCAGTCACTCAGCAAGCTGGCATCTTTCATAGCAGGTTACAAGACATTTCAAATCACTTTAACCAGGTTCGAATCCTGTATTTCTCAACCGAAAACGTTCATGTCGATCTCCTAATTCACGAAAATGGAAGAAAAAGTAAATTATTGTCAAAATATTTAAGGTCGTATGGTCTAGCCAACCTTCTGGAAGATCTAAAGGTTCTATTTCGAACTACGGGAAGTCAAGGGAAAGGAACGACGTTTATTTTCACCGAGCAGGACATCAAGGAGGAAAGTTTCTTGGAGTATTTAAATAGTCTTCTGTCAGCTGGAACCGTTGAGTACCTGTCAATACAACAACTGCATGTTAAATTTGTCACATTCAGCACTTCTGACACGGTCTTATTTATATTATATAAAGGTCTATAACCTGTTTAACAAAGAAGATCAGAGTGAGATTATTACCGAACTGACTCCAGTCATGAAGCGGGAATTTCCGAGGCGCCCACCGACCCCAGAAAATGTCCTAGACTATTTTGCTTCACGAGTTTATCAGAATCTACACGTCATCCTATGCTTTTCACCAGTTAGTTGGCTTTTATTATGCTCTGCAGTCTAAAAATTTCAAGATGTTAGGACCTTGTCTGAGAAAGCACCTTCTGATATGGGCTTACACTTTCTTTTGTCATTTATTTCACACAAATAGGTGGGTGAAAAGTTTCGAAATCGTTGCCTACGATTTCCAGGACTCGTGTCCGGATGTACAATCGACTGGTTTCAACCATGGCCTAGGGATGCGTTAGTAGCAGTGTCTTCTCACTTTATGACGGATTATGAAGTTATCTGTACGCCGGATGTCAAAGAGCATCTCATTTTGGCCATGGCGTCAATCCAAGAGGATGTAGCAGTGAGATGCACCGAATATTTTCAGAGGTAAATCTTTTCACTGTTACTCTTAGGACAGTTTGTTTTCTGTAGGACGGAATCGAGAGAAAGGGATAGCGATCCTACCATCGCTTCCTAATCTTTTTACAGATTTCGTCGATCATTCCATGTGACCCCCAAGTCATATCTCACTTTTCTGGAAAGTTACAAGACATTATATTCAGAAAAACGCAAAGAGATAGAACAGCTGGCAGAACGAATGGACAGTGGCTTGGCCAAACTACAAGAGGCTTCCGAGTCTGTCGTGAAGTTGAAGGCCACATTAGATGCCAAGGAAAAGGAGCTGGCCGAAGCAGCTGAGCACGCCGAGAAAGTCCTAATGGCTGTGACCGAGAGAGCGAAGGAAGCAGAGAACATACGCAACCAGGTGCTCAAATCGGCAGACATAGCTCAAGTGATTGTTAATGAGATTTCCGCAGACAAAGCCATCGCAGAGGAGAAGTTAGAAGCAGCAAGACCAGCATTGGAGGAAGCTGAAGCAGCACTAAATACAATTAAGCCTGCTCACATAGCCACCGTGAGGAAACTTGGACGTCCACCTCATCTAATTATGAGAGTTATGGACTGCGTCCTACTGCTATTCCAGAGACGATTGCAACTCATGCGAATGGATCCCGCGTTGGCATGTCCGAAGCCATCTTGGAATGAATCTTTAAAAGTATAACAAATCATCACAGTAACGTCAAAATGGAGGCAGAAAATTTTACGTAGGCATTGGTTTTCTTCTTGGCTACATTAGATGATGTCTCACGTCAACTTCCTGCAGATGCTCCAGGGTTTTCCAAAAGACACCATCAATGATGAAACAGTCGAATTTCTGCAGCCGTACATCATGATGGCGGACTACAACATGGAGACAGCACGTAGAGTTTGTGGAGATGTGGCGGGACTTCTTTCCTGGACTAAAGCCATGGTGGTATTTTACGGAGTCAACAAGGAAGTGTTGCCACTGAAGGTTTGGTTACTTTGCTGTTCTTGCCACACAATTCATGAAACAGTAGTTTTAATAAATGCAACACTTGTCCCCTTGAAGGCCAATCTGACGATTCAAGAAGCGCGTCTTCGGATGGCCACATACGAATTGCAATGTCTGAGAGATGACTTGCTGGACAAGGAAAAGGAATTGGCAGAAGTCAAGAAACTTTATGAGACAGCAGTGACGGATAGACAGGTGACTTTGACATAAATACACGTGTTTAGCTACCTGATAGGAAATGAGTTCTTCAACAATCCTTTCTTCCCGTTTCTTCAAACAGGTCCTAGGAGATGACACCACACAATGTCGTCACAAGATGAACGCAGCATGCATGCTGATCAGCGGCCTTGCAGGAGAAAAGAAACGTTGGACAGAACAAAGTGGAGCTTTCAAGGAACAACTTGGAAAGTAAAAGAAAGTTTTTGTCTATCACAGTTTGTTGTTCAAACGATGCTTTAGTTTAGATTGTAAACGGTTATCATCCACACAGATTAGTAGGAGACGTCTTGCTGACCACAGCCTTCTTGTCGTACGCTGGACCATTCAATCAAGAATTTCGCAATATGTTATTGGCCGGTTGGAAGGCGGAAATCGACGGTCGGGGAATGCCTTTGAGTCCAGAAGCAAATGTTTTGGATATGTTGATGGATACTTCCGTGGTGAGATAAGATATAAGACAACAACCGGACAAGTAGACTACCTCTTTCAGAAAGAGCTCATTTGAAAGCGCCTATTGGTGTAGGTGGCAGAATGGAATCTTCAAGGTCTGCCAAGCGACGAATTGTCAGTTCAAAATGGAGTCATCGTGAGTAAAGCGTCCTGTTTTCCGCTTCTCATTGATCCTCAAGGCCAGGGGAAATCCTGGATAAGGAACAAAGAGGCCAAGAATGAATTGCAGGTTAGTAGTCTCGATGTCATTTAGCGATCATGATGCAGTTAGTTGCTCGAGTCAGTTAACGGAGTCGAGAATGTCTGTTAACGCCATGACCCGAGTATCCGGCTCACTATACTGAGAATGTACTATTTGCACTCCTATTTCAGATCACATCCCTCAACCACAAATACTTCCGCACACACTTGGAGGACAGTCTGTCATTGGGACGACCACTGCTGATAGAGGACGTTGGCGAACAACTTGATCCAGTCTTGGACAACTTGCTAGAAAGAAATTTCATCAAGTCTGGAAGTACTCTTAAGGTCATTCTAGGCGATAAAGAATGCGACGTTATGCCTGGATTTTCTCTTTATATGACCACAAAGTTATCAAATCCTGTGTATGCACCGGAAGTCAGTGCCAAAACCACTCTGGTAGACTTTGCAGTTACAACTCAAGGCTTGGAGGAGCAATTGTTAGGTCGAGTCATTCTGTCAGAAAAAAGTGTGAGTTGTAAGCTTGAAATTTTTTGACGCCAACACAGACGTTTCGTTATCCAGTCCTTTGTTGATATGACATTGGGATTTAGGACCTGGAACACGAACGTGTCCGTTTGATCTCAGATGTCATGGAAAACAAGAGGAAAATGAAACAACTAGAAGATAATCTCCTGATGAGACTTGCTACTACTGAGGTTGGTACAAAACGAAAGCAGATTTGAAAGTAAAGGTTGCTGGTAGTGAGTCATTCGTCTGTCATAGGGAGCTCTGGTAGACGATGAAGACCTTTTAAATGTTCTCCATCATACAAAAGCCACCGCTCAAGAAGTCAGTGAGAAA
>JAAFCE010007744.1:8099218-8140152 GCA_013389805.1 Trigoniulus corallinus
AGAAAGGGTCTTTTTTAAAAAAGGTGACATCGTATACAACACCCAATGGTCTCTGAATAGAGCTTCCCTTCGTTGTTGCCTGAAAAAGAAATCAACAGTTTCGGCCAGGATATCATAAATGAGCCTAACAGTGAAGTATGTCGCCAAGTTATGAAGACCACTTACCGGTCATCTGAGGGAGCAACAGCACCTTCCACATCCCATTCGCCTACCTGTCTTGGTAGCTCAACTGATGGCATGTTTAAATGGGTTGCAGCTTTAATCGTGGCTAAAAAGCTCAAAGTGCGTTTTCCGCCGGATGGGAAACAAAATCCAGGGCCTGCCCTGTGGTGTGTACGATGTCTCCAGTGCGCGCAAAAGGACGCCCTCTCACTACGTGTACGGTAGATCGGCAAAATGTCCAGGTGTAAAGCTTGCTCCTCCTCCTCCTCCTGGCTTCAAATCAACCAAATGAAATAATCTGTATACATTTTAAAAACCCTCGTTTGAAAAATTAGATATGGTTTTATTCCACTCGAATATGATACTCCTCTAGAGTTTAGTGCCTTTAGGGAGGGAGAAGGACAGGAGGAAGGACCAACAACAGACAAATATGACGAAATTCTTTTCAAATTCTATCAAAATGAATGTTGGGAGCCAATGCTCTGAATTGGTGTCACTGTTAATTGGTGCCACTTCTTAATTATCGTTTGACAAACGTGACTTATGACCTCCTTGCCTAATAACCTCGAATGACCAGCATTCATACTACATACTATATATTACCTCATTGGATCGCAGGGGAGGGGGCGAGTGAGAAAGGGGGGGTGGGTGGGTGGGTGAGGAAATGGGTCAGTTTGCCATTTCGCCATCTCGACCTCATAGTAACCTTGTCCTTTTTCATAATAATTTGCTTGGGTAATGAAGAAAGAAATAGTTTAGTGACCACTCGCATAACTCCTTTCTACACTGTCAACCACTAGGAGCTATACCCTTTTACCCACGTTAGGTCCCACGCACTATTCACTACTGCAAATTCTTCAAGAGTGACCCAACCCCCAACCCCCTCCCGCAAGGCGGCGACGGAAGGAGGGGGAAGATTATTAATTTCCTACAACTGTGTCCTTCTCCTCTTTAGGACACACGGAGAATTTCTCCAAGATGTTCCAAGGTGAAACTCGAGCAGACACACTGGCCCTGGCGTTTTATTCGGGCCTGTTCTCCTATATTGGATGGTAAGTCAATGATAGGTTGGATGGGGGAGAGTATTCTTCACCTGCTGAGCAGGTAATTAGCTTTCAAAAATCTCACCTGCGGTAACAAGTTAAAGAGAGAAAGAGTTTGATCAATAACAAGAGAATGGCTTCGCACCACCTGTCAAAAAAAAAAAAAAAAAAAAAGAAACCTCTCGTTAGGTGGGTGTGGAACCGCTCTTTAGGATCAAACTTTGTGGAGCAACAATAATATTGCAGACAGTAATAATAATAATAATAATAAATGCCATGGTTACAACTTTGCAATTCATAGAAAACAACTCGCAGCTAATTTATTACAAAAAAAAAAAAATATGTTTTTCTTTTCTTTTGTTACAGGCACTTTTTAAATATGATAACCGAAGAAATGGTGGACCCTGCGAGGTAAATAGACCATTAACCAACTTGAGAAATCAATATTTTGGGAGAACGGAGAGTGGGGAGTAAAGATTTGGAGTGTTGGATAGTTGCATTATCATAAGGGATTCAAGAAATAATGGATGGATGTATCCTCTGGAAAGTGGACCAATGGAGGAGTGAAGTCACATCACTTTCATCGTTTGTCCTGCAGAAAAATACAAGGGAGAGAGGGAGGGGGGGTTAGATAACGAAAGTGAATAATGACGTCAAATACTTGTTGCAAATAACGGAAAGAGGCGAGAGGTGAGCTTAATTTTCAGAGTGTCAGGCAGAGACTCCCCTTCCCTCATCTCCTACCTTTCACGACACACTTCAATTTAGTGCCTTATCAACTGCTGAATGACGAAAAGGCGAGGTTACTTTGTTTCGTGGCCGTAGGCAGTCCATATCTCAGTGTCATTGGAGATCTTGGGTCAAAATGATGATAAGGCCAGTTTTATAGGTAGTGTGAAATAACGCCGCCCCCCCCTGCCACTGCCTCACTAATGATTTCCTTGGGCGCCCCCCCCCCCATTTCTTACTTCCTGTGGAGTCCGAAGGAAAAATAAAGGAGGAATAAATCGAGAGAGGAAGTTTGTAGCAAAACCATTTATCTCGCAAACATTAAAGATCCATCATCGATGCATGGGATTTCAAAAGGAAGTGACCTACTCCCCATCCCCTATTCCCCCCCCCCCCCGTCCTCCCCTTACAGCCATTAACTGGCTTACATTGTCACGTCCATCATTTCAAAGCAGTTATCACTTCAGAATTTAGTGGAGAAAGGCCGTCGAGAAGAAGATCAAGGATTTGATGGACGTTACAATAGTAGTCCGAACGAAACCGGCCGGCTTTTCAGATCAAAGATGGTGTGCTGCTGCTGCTCCTCTTCTGGCAGTTCACACCTTCTACTTTCATTGTTGCCAGACAATAAAATAAAACCAGACAAGGACACTTGGGGGCAGAGGGGAGTAGTATAGATATTCTAATTCTAAGATATTCTCTCACGAGTTCCTAGCAGCTATCACTATCGTTTTAGTAGGCCTTCCGCTTGCTCTGTGAGTGTCACAAGTTCAAATCCCCGCCTGTGTGAGTTGTTGAAATTGAACTGGTTTTCAATACCCACCCTGCCTTCGGACATGAAGGCAGGGTGGGTATGTGCATGTGCAGGTGGGTGGGTATGTCCATGTGCAGGTGGGTGTGCATGTGCAGGTGGCATGTGCAGGTGGGTATGTGCAGGCGTACCGAGTTCAATTCCCAGGGGGAGCGGCTGTATTGCTTGGGACACACCAGTTCTCGTCTGATCACTGAAGTTAAGCAACGCAACGCCAGCAAGTATTGGCATGAGTGACCTCTTGAGAACACTGGGTACTGTGCTAAGACCCAAAATCGTCGTAACTGTGTCTGCGCAGACTCTGTATTAGAACTATGCAGTGGACGGGGCTCTAATGATCTTGTAGTTGAAGGGCCCCTAAAACATCAACGAAACAAAGTCAATTCCCAGCTGTTACTGCTAATTCTCGTCTTTGTCACCTTGATGGACGTGTGTGGCAGCCGGCTACGTAAAAGTAGCCCCGATAGGGACACATCCCACTCTTCGCTGCTTTAAATCGAGCCGGAATCGAACTTGCAACTACAAATTCATACGTCAACACGTTACCAATGAGTTTGATTGATTACGCACATAATTTTGGTATCATTTCCAAATTCTCCGAAGAAATCTTTGTTCTTTTCAAGTTCGGAATTTTTGAAACTCGGTGTCCATTTTATTCCAACGATAAATTTATGCCAAAGGGAAATACAAACAAAATGACGAAATTTAGAAAATAATGTAAATGATACAAAACTAACGCCGCGTATCAGTTTGCACACCAAACGGGTAACGTGATCCACACCAAGGATGTTTCTTAAAATGTCGCCACCGCTTTGGCAGACATTAACTTTTGGTTTATTTGGCTATTGAAGTCAGACTACCACATCTGAAGGCCGTTCACCGATGAGTTTTACGGGACTGGCGTTTGCCCAGACCGACCTAAGCTGCAACCTCTACTCTTTAAAATATCGTCGGCCTATTGTTTCGTTGAGGCACTCCACTGACACCTGGAAATTATGCCTGAACTACTCGTTGCATATGGACCTGGCTCGGTGGAGCAATAGATAGTTGGCTTCCTTCGGGCGAGAGAGAGAGAAGCCCCGAGTGCGCCTTCCTTCAGATGAGAAGTAAAACCGAGGTCCCGTGTGTTATTCGAGGGCAAATTTTTCCAGGTATAGGAGCTGCCCCCCCTGGCGTTGGTGGAATGCCCCCAATGAACAGTAGGCCGCCGATAAATAAGTATAGAGGTTGTAGCCATGGTCGGCAGCCGGCTGCGGAAAAACACCGTTCAATAGATCACCCTTGTGTTCATTCAAAGGCACAAGATGGGTACTCGACCCTGCCATAGGCGGGAAAAGTTAGAAGTTGCTTTTTTTTTGTTTACTACTCGTTGCATGTAAATGAACCTCGGTGGCGCAGGAGGTACGTAGCTTGCTCGAAAGAGAGAGAGAGAAAGAAAGGTACAGTAGGTCCCGTGGGCGCCTTCCGTTGGATGAGAAATAAAGCCCTGCAATGCCATATAGGCCCATATAGAACCCTCTCTACTACGCAACGGGTAGATGAGGTAAAATGTCCCAGGTGTAGGAGCTCGCCCCCGGTGTCAGTGGAGTGCCCCAATGAACAGTAGGGAGCGGCGAATTGCGTTGGACACACCAGTTCTCGTCTGATCACTGAAGTTAAGCAGCGCAACCCCAGCTAGCACTGACATGGGTGGCCGCTTGGAAAAACTGGGTACTGCTAATGCCCAAAAATCCTTTATAGTTGAAAGGCTCTAAAACACCAACAAACAATAATGAACAGTAGGCCGACGATAAATAAGTATAGGGGTTGCGGCTTTGGTCGGCAGCTGGCTGCGTAAAAAAAATACCGTCCAACAGATCGCCCATATGTTCATCCAGAGGGACAAAGATGGATACCCTAGTCTGCCATTGGTGGGAAACGGGTTAGTAAGTCTCTTTTGCTTTACTCGTTGCATGTCATGACGATGTCCGAACTGCAAACGGGCATACCTTCAGCTTTTCGGAAGGTGCTCTCTTGTGGTGGCTATTGCAGGTGAAACATCGACCATCTGTTTCCACAAGTGAGAATCGAATTTAGTCCGCCCTCACGCCAGACGGACGTTGCATCAATTCCTCCACTCTCGTTGCTCTGCTATAGACAGCCAGAAGCTGAAAGAGGGGGGGATGGGGGTGACCTTGATTTTGAGGTTTCTATGTCTATCTCGGCATGCCACGAGTGATCTCTCGGGGTCGAGGACAATACTATGGTTAGTCGTCGTTGTGTTCCAAATTAGTTTTCCCGTCGCGCCCACTGCGACGACAGTCTAAAGTGGATGGGATGACCAGGTGACAGTTGCCTTTGAACCAAACACCGCAACCACCATCATAATATTTCATCGGTTTCTTTTGCAGAAATCTGCCAAGGGCCGGAACCATTGCCATGGTAATAGTGACCATCGTTTACGTCTTGGTCAATTTGGCTTATATCGCCGTTTTACCATCGGAGGAAATCTTGTCGTCGCCAGCAATCGCAGTGGTCAGTTTGCAATTCAATGTTTGATGTTTGGTCTGTTGACATGTTGCATGGCCTGTCGTTGGAAAGACACTTAATGTCCACCCCCCCCCCCCATGTACCCTTGTCTTTCTTCCACTCTCTCTCTGCCCACCTTTTTCTTCTAAACCAGTCTTTTGGAAATGAGATCTTTGGATGGTTCACGTGGACCGTTCCCATTGCAGTGGCCGTATCCACTATTGGATCCATGAATGGAGTCTTGTTCACTTCGTCCAGGTAAACCTTTTCATTCGTCTCTTCTTTCAACAGCTTTGGTTCATGCCTTCCAAGGACACTCTTGTCTTCATTCTTGTCCTTTCTCGTTCCCAGGGTTGTTTTGGTAGGTGCTCAAGATCGTCTACTTCCATCGTTTCTTGCAATGCTGGATACCAAAGAGTGCAATCCAACGCCGGCCATCATCGTCACGGTAGGTGTTTTGGCAATATCGCAATCAGGCCAGAAGCTCTTATTGACGTTGTTGTCCTTTGTTTTGGTTCTGCAGGGAGCCTTGGCCTTGTTGATGTTGACACTGTCGGATGTCTACGCTCTCATCAGTTACCTCAGTTTCTCCTTGTGGTTGACCTTCGGAGGATGCGTGGCCGCTATGTTGTGGTTGCGACGCACTAAACCTCACCTCCCTCGTCCACTCAAGATGCCTCTCATCATCCCCATCACATTCCTGTTGGGCTGTGCAGCACTACTCATCTTGCCCATCATGGCCGATCCCTGGAACACGGGAATTGGAGCGGCGATCATCTTCACCGGATTTCCTGCCTATTGGATGGCCAAATACAACCAGAACAATCCAAAGAAAATAAAGATTGGTGAGTGACTGGTAGTCGTCAGGTTCAGGACGACCTTAATTAACTCTTAGGGTAATGCAGCAGTGTGCAGGTGCGAACCTTGGGGTATTTGCAGTCCACTCCCCTCTCCCCCTCAGACCTGAGCTGCTTTTGCTGGGAATTGAACCCATGATACCTTTAAAGTGCGTTGTCATGCCGTAAATATATCTATCAGATAGCCTGCAGAATCCTGCAGTCCTGTTAACAGTTTCTGGCCTTCAATCTGCTAGTTCTATGAATATTTACCAGCGTTACTGCCCATCTGACAGAATTTTGAACATCTTTTTGGATCCCCTTCCATCTCAACGATTAGGGAACGAGACGACTGTTGCGAACAAGAATCGAACCTATATGCCATGAAACGTGAAGGCCATCCAACGCTTTTGTAAACGATGTGTTCTCGTTCACCGGTCCATAGTTGCAGTAGCGCACGCGCAGTGTGTGTGTGTGGGTTACCTGCGAATTTGACTGCCAAAGTCGTGTGCTTCCCTTCCTACTCCCGCACTCAGAAAAGAAGCTACTCCTCTCAGTCAGGATCGAACCTGTAATCTCGGACACACGAGTCATGTTCGCTGCCATTGAGCCATCGAGATATCCATAGTAGTGGTGGCCGGACTCAGTTTCGATCTAAAAAGGACGTGGGGGTGGGCAGCAGGTCCAAAGAAACCTTTTTTTTTTAGATGGCAACAGGGCCGACTGGATGTTTTGCAAGGGGCCCCTCGGAAAATGGGCCGAAAAATCTTAGCAATTTAAAAGTGTGGGAGCCCCTCCTCCTCTGAGAGCGGGGACTCAATTTGAGGCCCGAAAAAAAGTGTCTCCTTTCCCTTCTAACCCTTACTGGTCAATAACCGCAAGTAGCTGGTAGGCGGCCGATGTCCTTCTCGGAACTCCCCCTCCTGTTCGCCCTTCAGAAGGTGGTTCTTTCTCTCTTCGGCCCTCCAGCCCCAACCCCGCCGCATAACGCCACAGGTCAAAGCATCGTTATCCCATCAATTCCCACCACTTTCATCTATCAAACTTTTCTTGATAAATAATCAGACACACGGTTTGGCATTACGTTGCCCCCCCCCCTCCCCTCTGCAACTCTTTCCTCTCTCTCAAAATTAGTCCGAGTTCACAAAGGTTAGACACACAACTTATCGCGCGTGCGCACACCATTGCTCATGATTTGCTTTCCACCCTCGGAATCGAATAGGGAGAAATGGGCGTAATTTGAGAATGAGCCTACACACACACACAACGCCATCTGACAACTGGTGGCTCGTCTGTTGTCTGGACAGTGACGACTTTGAGAGACTGGCTATGCAGAGTGAGAGAGAGAGAGAGACAGGAGGAGGGTTGAGAGGGTCAGGCGGCGACAAATTGCCAAAATCTGCTGCTGCTGCTGGGAACATCTGCATTGCAATCTAAACATAATTCGATTTGATTATTTTTTTTTTTTTAGATTGGATCAACATCCAAATACAGAAATTACTGTTGGTGGTCCCATCAGACCCTCACAACAACACCACTGCTGCTACAATCTCCAAATAAGTTAATTCCTTGTGTGTATGTCTCGGACGCGCGCGCCGGACACTCACTCAGTGTCACTCTCACCCCCTCCCCCTCTCCCATTTATTTTTCGGTTTGATGGAAGGGTGGGAGGAAGAAGGGACACTATTTAGAGTGCCAAAGGTCACGCACAGGGACAACTTCCGAACGATGACCGAGTCTAATGATCAACAAGGAGGAGGAGGAGGAGGAGGACCAGACTAAGAAGATGGACCTCTCATCTTCTTCATTCACCAATAAATCCTATTGTCTTCTTACTCCCTCCCCATATAACTCATTCCCCATGTACTTGAACCCATGGTGTCAAAAAACCAAAATAAAAGGGGTGAGGAGACACTATCATTACCTCTCCCCTTTACTCCCCTCTTCCTCTTACAGCCAACTATACATTTTCTAAAAAAAAAAAATATATATATATATATATATATATATCTCACCCTCTGCCCCTCACCCTTCCTCGTGGAAACCAAGCACCCACCCCTAGTCGGCCCTTACTTGAAAAATTTTTATTATAGGTTATTATCATAAACTATTTATTGATGTGGAGGGGGAGGAACCAATAAAAGCCTCATCGTCCACTCCCCATTCCCTCCTCGTCCCCACCTCTCCCAGCTCCTCATTTGTAAATAATTTTCCCCTCTCCTCTTCCTCCACGATCACCGCCGTTGTGTCAATCCCTAACCCCTTCAACCCTGCAAAGTCAACAAGTACTAATCATCTTCATCATCATCATCATCATCCCCCCCCTCACTTCTCCTTCAGAGATGTCTTCCAAAGGTTAAAAACCCAAATCACAAATTACGTGTGTCAAAAGCGTTAAAAAACACCAACATACATCATTAACCCCCCCCTTCCTCTCTACCGAATTATTCAGTGGAATGCATGGATTGAGGAGGGAGGGAGGGAGGGGGGTGAACAAACCAGAGAGAGAGAGAGAGCTCTGTCATTGCCCCAAGGCCACCACCACCTTTATTACTGCTTCGGCGAAGGAGGGAGAGCGAGAGAGGTGCGGCGGAGGTTGAATAATAACTGTATTTATTAAAAGAAATAAAGCATTAATCATAAATGTCTCAAGTCTAATCTCTACCCCTTCCTCCTTAATCATTTCACAATTGCAGCAGTAGGCTCAGCATTTCGATGATGTCGACCTCTCTCACAGGATCTCAAGGCTAATTACCTGCACCAGGGTGAAGGCAAAAGAGGAGGGTAAACACGGTAAGATTTGAATTCCCATCCGGTAAAACAGGGGTAGAGGGGATGCATGCATGCCTACATACATACATGCATACCTTACCACACCGCCCTTACAAAACACCAAGCCAAACTAATCACTAGTCTCTACACCGGAATCGAACCCTGCGCAGCATGAATTTAGAGGGAGCGGCGAGTTACGTTGGACACACCAGTTCTTGGCTGATCCCTGAAGTTAAGCAACGCAAGCCCAGTTAGTACTGACATGGGTGGTCGCTCAGGAAAGCTGGGTACTGCTCATATCCAATAATCGTCGCATTAGTGTAGTGTCTGTGCAGTATATGCATTAGAACTACGCAGTGGACGGGATCTCTAATGACCTCGTAGTTGACGGGACCTTAAATTCCAACAACCAACAACAATGAATTTAGAGTTGCAAATTAATTAAAAGTTCCATACTACTACTATGTGGTAGAGAGAGGTCGCGAGTGTGCCTTCTTTCGGATGAGAAGTAAAACCGAGGTCCCGTGTGGGTGTACGATGGCACTTGCACGTAAAAGAATCCTCTCTACTACACAACGGGTAGATGAGGCAAAATTTCCAGGTGTAGGAGCTCGCCCCCTGGCGTCGGTAGCATTGCCCAACGAACACTAGACCGACGATAAATAAGCGTAGGGGTGCAGCTTTGGCCGGCAACCGGCTGCAGAAAAAAACCATGACCAATATATCGCCCTGTGTCCATTCAGAAGGGACAAGATGGGGTTCCCATCTTGTCCCTTGCTTTTGCCATACTACTACTATGTTGGGGAGTGAGTCAAGCAGCCATAACAGGACGAACCCTGAGGAGGCTGCTTGTGGATGAGGTAGGTGTAGGGCAGTGGTGGCGAACCTTTTTTTGAAGACGGGTCACAATCACACGGAAAAACAACCAAAAAGTTGTCCGTGGGTCAGACGCGAGCACTATTTAATTTTATGAATAAAAAAAATTATTATTATTATTAATGAATAAATTAGTTTATTAAAGTAACGAATAGATAACATTATCATCATACCCTTATCCCGCCTGTAGCAGGGTCGGGTCCCCCCCCACACACACTCGATAAACTAGATATGATTCATGTTTGGGTCGCTTAAAATTTCACAGTGGGAAGCTGGGTACTGCTAATACCCAATAATCGTCGCATTAGGGTAGTGTCTGTGCAGTATATGCATTAGAACTATACAGTGGACGGGTCTCTAATGACCTCGTAGTTGACGGGACCTTAAACTCCAACAAACAACAACAACTGCACAGTGGGTCACAGGTTCGCCACCACTGGTGTAGGGGATGTAGGAGATGGGAAATTTGCAGCACCCAACGTTAACTTCAGTGATCTCACGAGAACTGGTGTGTCCAGTGCAACTTGACCGCACTGTCCAGCGCAACTTGGCCGCACTGTCCAGCGCAACTTGGCCGCACAAATACGAAACCAACTCGGGTAACCCCTAACGACGCGACGGTATATAACCCGCTACTCAAGTCAACTCCACCTGAGTGGCAATCGCCGACTTTTGGACAAGGGACGCGAACCTATACACCTCGAGCACAAGTCGTCACATCGCGCCGCAATCTCACAATCACAATTCAACCCATCAACAACTGCGCATGCGCTCTATCGCATTTCAATGGATCAAGGACTGCGTAGGCGCAACGGTGCAAAATCACCAGTCGCGTGTATGCGCACGCGTTCATGTTTAACAGCAACCAGTTGCAGAGAGCAATTTGCATGTTGAGCGACAAGTGGGCGCGAGGAAGCTCCAACCCTCGTCCCTCATTTCGGATAGGCTCATCAAGGGTAGCTAATAGGACCCCTCTGACAATTTGCCTAAATTTCCGCTCCCTCTCAGACTGTTTACATCCGCACCAAGTGGGCAAAAAAATTAACTAGGCGTTGAAGGAAAGGCAAGACTAAGAAAGGAAAGAAAGAGGCGGATTCAGTACGCGATACGCGGATGACCCTTAGTGAAGCGCATGTTGCTCTTAGTCCAGGGTCTCGCCACTCTTCAAATCTCTACAATAAATACAGACACAATAATGAGAAAAAAAACGACAGGACAACACACCACAGTGCCTGTGTGTACTCACTAACTTATCTGAACGTAGGCGTTTTCTTAGAAACCAGTGTGTCTGTGTGTGTGTTACCGGTCTTTTAAAGACGACAACATCTTCACCACCTCGTCCTTCTCCTTACCCCCTTTTCCTCTTCCCCCCACAGCGCCTAACCCCTTCAACGTTGCTGGCCTTCCTACTTCCGTATGCATTGCAATATTTGGACAGTGACACCAATCCTCACTCTCTCTCTCTCTTACTCTTTAGTTCCCTGGATGTGTCAAAAGGTTATTGGCCTCTTGGTGACTGAATAATTACCGGGAGAAGAAAGAGATGAAGGAGGGGAGGGAGGGGAGACGTGTAGAGGAGGACGAGGAGAAGAAAGGAGGGGGCGACAGACTAAGGGTGGGAGGAATTACATAAACGGACGACCAGGCCTCTTCTTCTCTGCCAGACCTCAGGAAGCGCTACCAACTAAAACACACAAGAAAGAAAAACAAAGGGGGAGGGAGGAGAGAAAGGGTTTGCAAAGGGGGAGAAGGTGGGGAAAAAATCTTTGAAGATGATCATCACTCACCATTTATATCCCATCTTTCAGAAGTTGGCCTGGGGTGTGTGTGTGAGAGAGAGAGGATCTTCTCGTCAACGTCTTGAAGGAATGGAGACAAGCAGAAGGAAGAAGAAGCACCAACAGCAGCAACTCGGACGAGTATCCAAAAAAAAAAAAAAACGAGACAGCTCCCCGTCCTTTCCACCCCTCCACTAATAACAGTCCTAATACCGAGAAGAACACGATGAAGATCATGATTATGAAATTAAAAACAAAATAAAAAAAAAAACAACCTCCCAGAAGCGAACCAGAACAGACAGATATAATATCGTCATTATATAGCAAGTGCGTAACAGATCGGACAATGCCTCTCTTTCTGTAATACAAGCGCACGCAAATCCACGATTAGCAGCAATACCACGTTTAAACTCCTCGCCCTCCTCCTCCCCGTCTTGTCCATGTTCTTCTTCTTGAACCCCCCTCCCCTCCCCCCTCACCTGACAGCGTATCCACACACACACACCCAAATTGACCTTCCTAATTCCCTTGACCCTCAACGTTCTCAAGGAACTTGGCATGTGGTTGGCGGTCGACTAATAAGAGACTAGAACCACTGAACATTGTCCGCTTCGATGATTCAGCGGTAGCGTAATTTACTTTCAAGTTTCTGGATACCAGTTCGAGCCTGGCCGTGGGAGCCCCAAGCGCGTCTTCATTTGTCTCAGACTGAAAAAAAAAAGGCAAAGGGGTGAGCCCTTTCTACGTCATCGCTAACCCTTATCCCGCCTATGGCAAGGTAGGATGCTGCCCATCTGTTGAACGGTATTTTGAAACAACCGACTGCAGCCAAGTTGCGTTGGACGCAACAGTTCCCGTGAGATCCCTGAAGTTAAGCAGCGCAAGCCCGCGTCAATACCAACATGGGTGGTTGGTAAGGAAAGTTGGGTGCTGCAAATTTCGCCTCTCCTTCGTCCTCTTCACCTACCTCCTCATCTCCCGCGAGCAGCCTCCTAAGGGTCCGTCCTGGTATGGCTACTTGGCTTACTCCCCAACCCATGAAACTAATCCATGCTAATGTTGGATCCTTTAATTTTAACCTTCTCCTACTGTCCTCCTGGGGACAATTTCGTTGACCAACGTCAGGATGGGGGGAAAGCAAGCTCCTACAAACCTTGCAATTTTATATTTGGAAATTTTACTCCTCCAAGCAGTGCCAGATGTGGATATTGAGAGGCCCTAGGTTATTTCAATTTCGAGGCCCTTTTCAAGCCCTTTTGAACCCCTTTTCTTAAGTTTTGAAGTCCGCTAAATGTTGAGGCCCTAGGCTTCAGCCTAATTAGCCTATTGGTAAATCCGGCACTGCCTCCAAGGGATTCCTTTCCGTGCAGGAATGACATCGTGCACACAGCTTCATTTCCCATCCAGGACAAAAGGCACACATGGAGTTTCAGTTTCTCTACACCAAGACGGGGAGCGGCGAATTGCGTTGGACACACCAGTTCTCGTCTGATCACTGAAGTTAAGCAACGCAAGCCCAGTTAGTACTGACATGGGTGGTCGCTTGGGAAAGCTGGGTACTGCTAATACCCAATAATCGTCGCATTAGTGTAGTGTCTGTGCAGTATATGCATTAGAACTATACAGTGGACGGGTCTCTAATGACCTTGTAGTTGACGGGACCTTAAACTCCAACAAACAAAAAAAAACCAAGACGGGACCCACAACGAATTCAGACAAGTACGCTGACCAATGACCCCCTTCGGCAGGCAAAAGACCCCTTTCAATGCGGGATAACAAAATATAGGTGTAGGAGCTTACGTCCTTCCCTGGCGCAGGTAAATTACTTTCATTATCTTTTAAATAAAAAGGACGCTTGATTATATTTTCTGATGTGTCAGTTGCCCTGCCAAATGGGCTCTTTGACCTCTTAGAAAAGGAAGAGGAGACACAGCAGACGCAATTAGAAATAAACCCTCACGGACGGTCGCGTTACTCGTGGTTACGCATAACTTAACAAAATGTCAAACAATGATGGCATTTACCCCTTTCTTCTCCTAGGGTCTGCCAGTCTGCCGTCTTACCTTTTTCGTTGTTCCTCCGTTAGCACATGACTCCTGATGGATTGTCGAACTCTCGGTAATAAATGTTTCTGACACCAGCTGCATGACTTCAAGCAGTAGCCAGTCAGGAATCATCCGGGATGTTAGTGGAGAGGGGCGAGAGTCCTTCGGTCCTTCGCTCCCTACGTTGCCAATCACAGGTGGAGGACGTCCACAAGTTCGCGTGCCTCATTTCTGACACCAGCAATCTAAAACGACAAGTTAGTATATTTATTTAATGCTGGGGGTTCGAACTCCGACACCACATCGACGTCAAACGGCAGAAGATCCACACCTGGAAATTTGGCCTCTCGGGACACCTACCGCAATAAAAAGGGGTTCTTTGAATTCCAGAGTGACATTGTGCAAACACTACAGGCAACGGTACCGCCAATGGGAGAGAAATTAAATCCTTTCCTTCTTCTGCCCGATAAGAGATTCCAATTTAGGACTATGAAAGGTGCCCCAAATTATAAGGGGCAAAGAGATGGACAGTGTAGCACAGTGACAACACTGAAAAGAAATTGGCCTGCAAACTTCTCACATGTAGGAAATCACTCTTACCCGTAGGGTCAGTGGTAGACAGAGAGGTGCGAGCGGCGAGTTGCGTTGGACACACCAGTTCTCGTCTGATCACTGAAGTTAAGCAACGCAAGCCCAGTTAGTACTGACATGGGTGGTCGCTTGGGAAAGCTGAGTACTGCTAATACCCAATAATCGTCGCATTAGTGTAGTGTCTGTGCAGTATATGTATTAGAACTGTACAGTGGATGTGTCTCTAATGACCTTGTAGTAGACACTTCTCCCAAAGGTAAGCCCAAACCTGCTTAGGATAGAGTCCGACCCTGTCATAAGCGGCATCTTTACGCGTCTTACGCATCTTTTGGGAGTTTTAGAAATTGTTACTTGATATAGAAAAGGGTGCAGCGGTGACAACCTACACACCGCAGTTGGGACCACGGTTTTCATTTCCATTTCCCATCCCGGACGGAAAGCTCGCTTGGGACTCTCCTCCCTCCTTGCGAGTGTGTGTGTCTGCATTCGAGATGTTTATTCAAGTGGAACTAACTACTGGCTCGCAGCCTGTTCAACTGAAACATTTCCCCGGTTACCAATACCCCAACTTTCATTTTATTCTTAGACATCAACAAATAACAACAAACTTGTCCCTGCTAAGTTCAGATACCAACATATTTTGTGACGGGGGGAGGTCGGCGGCCAAGAGTATCGCGTCTCCCCTCCCTTTCCACTTCTTCGTGACACCATCGCAGTAATAATAACCAACAGCATCACCGCCGCTGACCTCTTTCCAGTTCACTTTTCACTGTCTTTCGCACGAAAAGCCATGAATACATTTGGACAACATCTGAAACATGAACTACCTAACAACACCACAAATATCCTCACCCCCTCTAGTCCTGCCTGTCATAATTTTCTTTCGCAACTCACCATTTTTATGTCTTTTTTTTTTCCTTATCTACTCCTACTTGTAGTTGTACTGGAAAGAGAAAAAAAACCATACAATTTATAACCATGAATTTTGTTTTCCGAATATTTATTAGTTCGTCTTTGTAGTTTCTTTTTGGTATTTCGTCCCTTTCTCTCTGCGGTGCAACGACTTAACAAAACATTGGGAAATGTCGTCGTTCTCGCAGTCGCCTTTTGTCCTCACTCCTCTTTCACTCTCTCTCTCTCTCTCTCTTCTCCACTGTGAAAACATAATGACGGATTAGGAACCCGCTCGGGTTGTCCTTCATAGACGTCGCCTGACATACAAGAGATAGGAATCCTGAACCAATAACACTTTTTTTTCCTTCCTCTCTCTCCTTTTTTCAGCCCTCACCTCTTTTTTTTTATTATTTTAATTTCACACTCCCAAAAAACCACTAGCTTTCACAAAACTTGGCTTCGTTCAGATGTCCAATTACATCTATTGTATTGAGCCTAAAAAGATGAATGGGTTCGAAACATGACTTTGAAACATAAGTTGCTGTCTTTTTCTTTTTCTTTTTTTTTTTTTTGTCAAAGTAAAATTGATAGAGCGGAAGGAAAAAAAGGGAGAGAGGGAGGAGGGAGATACATTGCAACGTAGGATGCCACTATCATCACCATGGTCTGAGATAGACAGAAAGAGAGAGAGACAACAATGAGATGGACACCCGCCCTATCTCTACGCCGCAACATTGTCTCTGTCTAATGAGCGCACCAAGGAGAAGAACGAAGGGATAAAACGAAACAATAAGATTATTATTGGCTCATTATAAAATGTTCGTGACTGAGCTTCACTCGCTCAGGTAACAACGGCACTTTCAGTTCGTCTACATCATTTCTGGGGAGGTGCCTCCAGCAGACTAAGAGGTCATGGTACCACGCAAGGCGAGGTCAAAGAGTTTACCCCATGTAACCATAAATTCTGTGAAACTCACATTAAAACACTGCGTCCACTGGTGCATTGATGTCCAGTCAAGGTTGGGAACAGAGCACAAGCTTTGCCCACCGACGAATCACTGACTGGCTAGTCGTCCATCATCACTATTTAACTACGTTAGCAGTGACAGGAAAATGCATCCGAAATCATGTTTGAGCGTCGGGACCGTCAAATAACTATACAAAAAAAAAAAGGTTGTCTGTCATGTATTCAACATTCTCTTACTACTCCGACGACTAGTCACTTTATTATGAGTTGAGGAGACGAATTCATAAGATGACTACTACCTACCACCTTCTTCTTCTTCTCTCTCCCTCATCTTTTCCTCCTCCTTTCCACTTTCGCCGCAATATGAATTCACCCGTCAACATGGCTGTGACTTACCCAAAACAGCCACAGCATGTGGCAGATCCTAAGCCTGGTGGTTCTGCTCAGAGGTCGGAAGAAGACCCTCGTTCACAAAGACTTCCTACGAGACTAAAAACAACAAACACATATTAAAGCAATACTTGTCACACGAGGAAGATGATCTGTTCAACGTATATAAAAAAAGAAACTTCTGTCACACTAGTTGAAACCAAAACAAAAAAAATTGTAGCAGTAAGAAGAGGGTAACGAGATTGAGACAGAGAGAGGGAGATTTCGACAAAGATGTTGAGGTGAAGACTCTAAATCGGAGTGCAATACATGACTAAGAAAGAAAGCGTAAAAGAAGAGGTGAAGGAAAGATGAGAGAAAGGTGATAAAAAAGGTGAAACCGACTAAGCGCGCCTGTGTCGTTGAGTACACAGGCACACATCCCACCATCGTAGTACTCGACATTGAAAAGGTTGATGGACCCAAAGACAGGCAATATTCCGACGGTTGTCTTGGATGAAAGCCGAAAGAAGGGGGAGAGAAGAGATTCGAGAAGACGACGGCGGCGGCGGCGATGAGGAGGAGAAAAGATGCAGGGATGGAGGGAGACAATAAGGTGGAAATAGAGAGAGAGAGAGGGATGCAAGCAAGAAAGGGGGACGACGGCGAAAGTTGGAGTAAAGGCAAGAAAAACTGGCAACTGGGATGCACCCAGACAGACAGCGCACTGTCAAGGGTGGAAAGGAGGGGAAAAGTGGAGGGTTGGGAGGTGTGAGGGTGAAGAAGAATGAAGAAGGCCGAGGAATGGGAGAGAGTGAGAACGAGAAACAAAAAGATGCAAAGGAGGAGGAGGAGCTGCTGAGAGTTACACTGCACAATTCTCTTACATCCAACATGCAATGTTCTGCCAATTCGTCCATTTATATGAACTCCCCCTGAAGCCAGCAGCAGTTGGAGCCCTGTAGTAGTAGTTAGTTCGGGTAAAGAGAGAGAGGGGGGACAACAAGAAGGCAAAACCTAAAGTAAGCGAAGGGAAGCTACTGTTACATACCCATTGAGGCAAGACGTAAGAGTGTTTGTGTGTGAGAGAGAGAGCGACAGAGGGGGATAAAATACTTGGGGCAAGGTGAGATTGAGAAGTTTTCTTCACCATTCCGTGCAAAGGTATTTATGAAGCCACTTCTCGTCTTCAACTCGATAAAGGAAGGAATAGAAATTTTCCTTTAACATTAGAAAGAAATATTTATAAAGCTAATGGCCGAGAAGAAAAGAAAAATTTGAGAAAAAAAGAAACCCTCATCTTTCATCGCTCAACATTCATCAAATACAAATTGTATATTAAGAGTGCGAAGATTTCAGTCAATTGTCAACTAGGCCAAAGGTGAGTTAAACTTTCAGTTTAATCTTCCTCTGCAAACAATTTACATTCCTCATCCTTCGTGTGAATTTCTCAATTGTGTTCATATTTTTTAAGCACAGTTTAATAACATATGCCAAAATAGTATACTTGTATTATTTCCAAGCGAGTTTTATTCAGAACTTGTTTCACCTATGACAATTGAGTGTGATATAATTAACGTTCCAGCAATGCTGAATTTTTTTTTGAAAGATTGAGGGCTTTAAAAAAAACAGAAGACCGACATCTTCATTAAGAAGAATGAGTTAAAATTGATGAAGAGAGAATCTCTTTGTTTATAATGTGCGATTCTTATAAAGTGAAAGACTTACAACGTTCTTTATTCCTTACCCCGCCCTTTCATACAGACCATTAATAATAACCTTCTTGTAGCCGACGTTATAATAAAAACTAGTTTCAGACATTATTAGCTTGTTAGGAAGCATCGTGCTTATTAGTGATTTACCTTAATTAATGCAGAAATACTTGTTGGCTAGCCAATCACTTTTTTTTCAAAAAAAATAGTTGCTCCTCTCGAAGAATAGAACACACACTAGTATGCATTAGAAAGGGTATGTTAACCGATACGAACTTTGTCGTATTTCTTTTCCATATGTAAAAAAACGCATAAATATACGAGGACATCGAACGTATTTCAAGTATGATAACAGTTTAAAAACAATTCCTAGAACTATTTATCTAAATTTCCATTATAGATATGTGAATAGAGTTCAATATTACATCTCTAACGAACATTCAAAATTACCACCAAATAGAACATTCTAAAAAAATATGAAACAACAGGGACGTCAAACCTGATTCCACGGAAATTCGTTCGGGGTGGGTGAAAAATTTGAATTAAAGTTCTATTAATGACGGCGCTTGTGCAAATAACCGTTAGGTCTCAATAAGTAGAATAACAAGCACTGAAATGGTCCTTCAAAAACTGCAGTAATAGGAATGACATCAGGAAGATCAAACTGATCGAGGCCAATGGTTATCGAGGTAAGGAACAATGAAAGGGTTCTTCAAGAAAAAAACTGTAGCATTAGAACTATACAGTGGATGGGGCTCTAATGACCTTGTAGTTGAAGGGCCCTTAAACGCCAACAAAACATAAGTGCCGGATTTACCATTAGGCTAATTAGGCTGAAGCCTAGGGCCTCATCATTTAGCGGGCTTCAAAACTTAAGAAAAGAGCCTCAAAACTGAAATAGCCTAGGGCCTCTCAATATCTAAATCCGGCACTGATCATCATCCTCATACCCTTATCCCGCCTGTGCAGGGTTGGGTCTGCGGGTCCACTGGGAGCGGCGAATTGCGTTGAACACAACAGTTCTCGTCTGATCACTGAAGTTAAGCAGCGCAACCCCAGCTAGTAGTGACATGGGTGGCCGCTTGGGAAAACTGGGTACTGCTAATACCCAAAAATCGTCGCATTAGTGTAGTGTCTGTGCAGTCTCTGCATAAGAACTATGCTGTGGACGGGGCTCTAATGATCTTGTAGTTGAAGGGCCCTAAAACACCAACAAACCAAACCTGCGGGTCCACTGAACATGCTCTGATTGGGAGCATCCCAGACAGGCGTCTGGAACCCGCAGGAAATATTGGCTGGGTTGTCTGTGAGGGATGCCAGCCTACCCCACGAATTGAGACGATGCAAAAACAAAAATAATAATAATAATCTAGCAAGTGATTTGTTGTTGATGCCTTTTGAATGCAGTGGTCAAGACGGACAATGATCAATAACAATTCCGGAATGCCGACCGTTTACTCAAATTTTCTGGCTAACCAACAAAACAAACTTTAAAAACTGTAGTAATTGGTGATCGATGGAGGCACCAGTGTGCCAAAGTGGAGCACGGGAGACACCTGTACATAAAAGAATCATTGATACACGAAAAAATGCAAGTCGGTCCAAAAAAAAAAACGAGTGTAGGTGGTGGTGTTATTTCATCCACCTGCGGCGGTAGATTTATGAGTGTTGCTAACTAACTTCCCCCCTTCGCACTCCTCCTAAAAACCAATCTAAGATGTTACTCTCAGAGAGACTAATCATTACCTTCAGGGAACAGGCCTCAATATCCATTCTGTGCCACTACCACATTAGTGTGAAAGCTCAGTTAGCATGCAAGATTTCGTTTTTTATTACCCATCGCTTTCAATAAGTTTTACGGAAGAGTTATAAAATGTAAAAACGCGAAACTACGCAAGAAAAACCAGTTTTTTTAACCCCCTGACAGTGGTTGACCCAAACCATTATGGTATTAGATAACACGGACCGCAATTCACCCTTTTAATCCTTTCTAGCAACACCGAGCTGTCAAGACATTTAACTCTTCTCTCACCTTTTATTTTCCAGGTCTTTCAACTTCAAAATCAGAGGGGGAAAAAAGGCCCAAGCGACATCCTAGAGTTCGAAAATAAGGTGTAGGCCAGGCCAAGGCAACAAGGTCAGAAAGTATGGCCACATCAAGCAGAAGAAGAAGAAGACTTGGACACCTTCTCACTAGTAGTAGCAGTAAAGAGTTCATCATATTCTTAATGATTCTCATATCGGAAGTGGTTCCTCACCAGGTGCAACAGGTATATCACGGGGCAACAGCATTTGATCAAAGAGCTTGGTAATGGGATGAGGGGGGATGCGAGGAGGGGTTAAGGTGCGGTGCTAGACAAGGAGGAGGACATCTTTGAAAGCTGAGATAATGAGACGATAAAAAAACGAGCAGAAATAGAGAAGGGGTGAGGTATGAGTGGTTTCGGCCCAAAAAGACAGGACTTTGTCTTTTTCCCATCAGATCCATCAGGACCCCCCCCTCTCCCTACACAC
This sequence comes from Trigoniulus corallinus, assembly GCA_013389805.1. NCBI lineage: Eukaryota > Metazoa > Arthropoda > Diplopoda > Spirobolida > Trigoniulidae > Trigoniulus > Trigoniulus corallinus. Next base: position 8,119,826 of record JAAFCE010007744.1, read on the forward strand.
TTCACACCCCAAACATTTTGTCAGTGACATTGAACTTTTTTTAAAAAAAAAAACCATTACAGAAGATGACTCCAGTCGATTAGAGGTTGACGACGGGCACTTCAAGAATATTGGTGAAGAAATCTCTTCACAAATTGGTCGTAAAATGTCTTTTAAAAAAGGGGTACAAGTCAATCGCGTCCAAGAGGTCCACTACTGACTGACCTTCGTCCCTTGATGGCATCTTGAGAGCAGAATACGAACGAGAGACTTGGAGTGGGTAGGAAGAGGGGAGGGATGTATGAGAGAGCTTAAGAGCACGTCCCAACTGGCATTAGAGTGACAAGACTGTGCCTGGAGGACACATGGTGGTGGCAACGACGACGATAGTTGATAGTCACGACGGTGGTCACCATATGGCGCGGAAATACACCCTAAATTAAAAAAAAAAGGTCAAATGGCACTAACAGTTTAATTCAACAGCAGGAGTAGCCCTACTAGCAAACTCCCAGATAATGTTTTGGGGGAAGCAAGACACAGAATAGGAAGACAGGAAGAAATTGGGAAAAGGAGGAAAGAGAAAAGAAGGGTTAGCTAGAAAAACACTCCCCTCTTTACCAGACACCACCTACTAAATTTCGTGCGGGACGGGTAAAGAGACGGAGGGGAGACCGACGTTGTCTCCTCCTCCGTCACTTGAAACAACAAATCGCATTTTCAATCAACCGCTTCTCAACATAGAAATGCTTATATTTAGTCTGCTGGTCATTAACGTCCACATAAATTTCGGAGACGCTTCAACTTTGGCACGTGCTGTGGCATTAATAAGGTCCTTGGAGAGATGGGACGATGGGTAGAGGAAAGAGGGGAGGGTGGGCCCGATTCACAATCTTGAAATACAAAGAAAAGTAAAGAGTTATGATGGGGGGAAAAGTGGAAGGAGTGGGGCAGCAGAAAGATAGACAAAAGAGGGGAGAGGGAGGGAGGTGTTTGGTCACGACAGATTCCGCAATGGGACAGTGGCATCTTCATCGACTGGGCTAAAGTCCACAGCTCTGACGAGACAAAGACGACGTAGGAGGTATCCGAGATCGAAATTTGGAATTGAAAAGAGGAAAGTGTAGCGGCCCTCAATGCTAATATTAATCCACCACCTCACCCGTTAGCTCCTTATTAAGTCTACTTGGCACACTGTCCCGACTATCTTGAGAACATGCGGCCTTCTCCCCGTTTTTGTAGAACAGCGGTGAGCACAAAACAACAGCTTGAAAAAGCCTAACACAACAACAGTTCTCTAGAGACCAACAACTACAAGACAATCATTTAGTTCAACGCTTTCAAAAGATTTAGTCTATTTTTCTTTTACAAAGAAAGTCTAATTGAGACCGGTCCATTGACCTCCCCCACCTCAAACAGGACATCCCATGCTACGCGGAGATTCAAAACATGTTTAACGGACAGAACAGTGCGCCATTGACTCTTATATAACACAGGGAAACCAGGAACAAGAGGAAGGATGATTGTTGCTTTTCATCCGAAAATGTTAGCTACTTAAGAGCGTACATGAAGAGGACGTTGACATTACTTCCTTACGTCGAAAATCATGGCTTGAATTCCAACTTGCCGGCCTTCATCTCTCTTGCTCGAAAAAAAAAAACCCCACAAGCATAAGCCAGAATCGAACTCGCGCACCAACAGTTCAAGAGGCAAGCACGTTACGAACGCGGCATACAGATTATTAAATTACCATGGAAACGGAAAGAGCGCCTTTAACAATAAGTTAGGACGTAAAAATCGTGTAATAGCACTACTCGGTGTTCCCAAGCGGTCACCCATGCTAGTACTAGCTGGGGATGCGTTTCTTAACTTCAGTGATCAGACCGCCCACCCGCACACCAGGAGGATACCTAATCAACGTCACCATTTGCTGCGGACAAAATGCGACGGCAGGGAATTGAACCCATTATACCACCGTTTCCTCAATTGCGTAGCATACAAGGGGGAGGTGGAGTTGTTGTTGCTGTTTGTTGGTGTCTTAGGGCCCTTCAACTACAAAGGTCATTAGAGCTCCGTCCACAGCATAGTTCTGATGCAGAGACTGCACAGACACTACACTAATGCGACGATTTTTTGGGTATTAGCAGTACCCAGGTTTCCCAAGCGACCACCCATGTCAGTACTAGCTGGGGTTGCGCTGCTTAACTTCAGTGCTCAGACGAGAACTGGTGTGTTCAACGCAATTCGCCGCGCGGGGGGTGGGGGTGGGGGTGGAGTGAGGCAAGTCATTTGATGCTGATTACAGGCTGATCACCTATAAATCCGTTCCAGGAGACGACTGCCGTTCCACAGTCTTTGATCCAAAGGTCCTTCAGAGACGATGCCTGGATAGCAGAAGACAAAATAGGTAATGTAAAAATATTGTGGTCACTTTTCTTCTACTTTTTTAAGTATGCTCGTTTTTTTACTTAATAAAAAAAAAGAATGGCAGCCAGTGACCATTGTCCGAACAGAAGTTCCATCAAGGCCACATCCGGCAGAAGACATCCTTTTCTCGGCATATGGACGTCAATTCCATTTACATACCATGCCAAATCCCGACGTCTTCGCACCAACGTTCTCCATCTACCGCAACACAGTTCAAGGATCTTTGGTGGTGGACAAAGACGATGACTCTGGTGGAGGATCTGCCACCAACGTTACCCTTTGCCTTCCACTGACAGGCCACCTTAAATCTCCATCTGTGTCACCATCCATCGTCGCTTTAGCTCAATGTGGTCGGACTCGAGACCTGGTCAGTGTAAACAGCACCTGAAAGAAACTAACCTTGGTGACTGCTTACTTCCTGTTTCTCTTTCTGCGTGCATCAGAGCGGCTACATCAGAACTATGGACGAAGATTACTTCCTGGAACCTTGGAAGGCCGACACTGATGACCGACGATACAGACTGTACCGAAAATTTCGACAAAAGCCAAAATTTCCAAGAAAGAGGACCAAAACCAGACAACGTAGAAGAGTCGCTTCTTACACACAATACGATGGCAGCAGTTCCAAACCTCGAGTAAAGGCGGTAGAAGTCTTGATGGCACTGGACAAACACGTGGTCTCCAAGTATGGAGTTGTGGAAGCCAAGAAATTGTCCGTTACCGTGTTTAACATGGTAAGATTCCGCGGTAAGAATTATCGGGCTGCTTAATCCTACCAGCAGACATCACCAGCCTACCAAGTCTTCTGTACTTACCCTAGGCAGCTGCTCTGTTTCTGGATTCTTCCATTGGACATCGAGTTCATTTGGTCTTGACCGGCCTAGTGCTTCTGGAACACGAGCAGGTAATGACAAATTCCCTGATAAACAAGCAGATGACAGCATTATAAACCATTTTGAACTTCATTCTTCCACACAGCCAGACTTTTCCGGAAGTCACGATGCCAGGCACTTACTCCATCAGTTCTGTCAGTGGCAATCCAAACTCTGGAAGAGCGAAACCACCAAGACGTCAGTAACAGGCAACGACCAATCCAATGACGTCTTAAGGGGAAGTCATCGTCACGACCACGCCGTTCTGCTAACAGCCATCGACTTTTGTGCCTCGAAAACTGGCCCTTGCGACACTTTAGGTAGGGTCATTTTTGGTGTTTGAAGTCATCGTTCACATTGTTCCTAATGACTTTCATGTCAGGTTATGCTCCCATTGGTGGCATGTGTCAGCGTGGACGAAGTTGCAGTATCAGCAAGGATTCAGGCCTGTCAGCAGCATACACTATCGCACATGAAATTGGACATAAGTAGGTAGTTCATGACAGTACTAATGGTCCACCGAATGACCCATCACTCAACCTGTTCTCTCAAATGTTCCGCTTTTCAGTTTGGGAATGATTCACGATGGTGACGATACTGAATGTTCGTTACAAGGTGGTCATCTGATGGCTCCATCTCTTAAAGTTTTCGATGGAGTGGCCTCTTGGTCCGAGTGCAGTAGGCGAGACTTGGACAACTTCCTTTCGTAAGGACTCCATCAATTTCTTGTGATCATGATCAAAAATTCTTGATCTATAATAAGCTTCTTCATTTCCATTCAACAGCACTGAGCAGTCACGATGTCTGGACGATGGACCCGCTGTCCACACTCCAAAATGGCCATCGAAGGACGCATCTGCAGACGAATTACCTGGTCAACGATATGATGCTCACGCTCAGTGCAAACTCCAGTTCGGACCCAAATCCAAAGTCTGCCCGTTTAATTTCGTCAAGGTGGCGAAACTCCGGTATTCCGCGCTATTTCCAGTCTGACCTCATCCTTTCTTGTCCATAACTGGGATCCTCTTGTTCTTCCTGTTCATTTCCGGTCCAAGAGCATCTGCCAAACTCTCTGGTGTCAGAGTGGAGGTCGGAGGTGCGAGTCCAAATTCATCCCAGCAGCTGAAGGAACTCCTTGTGGTCCAAATGAGGTAAGTGGCGGTTCAGAATTCTTTTGATTTCTTAATATGTCCTAGCCAACAGAATGACCTGCAAACCGGAAGTACTTTGAAATTTCTTAGGAACACCTTCAATTTTGTTTAATATTGTCATGATTCCCTAATTACGTACGTCCCTTGAAAGTCTACTGGTAAGGGTTCGATTCTTAGAGTTGTGGCCGGTTTACATCTCCTGCAAGTAGAACTCTTTCCGCACAGTGACAAGTTCTGCGGAGCTGCGCGTTTGTCCGACCTTAGTCTAGCCAGTACTTCCTAGCTCACATAGGACGACTGACAAAAATACGTTATGACAGACATTTCTCTACTTTGACAGTGGTGTCGCACCGGAGAATGCGTGCCACACGGACGTTTGAGTCCGGCACCCATCCACGGACAATGGTCCGCGTGGTCAGTGTGGTCACCATGCTCTCGCACCTGTGGTGGTGGAATTAACAGAAGGACGAGGAGATGCGATAACCCCAAGTAAGATCCGACTTCTCTGGCAGAATGGTGCGTTGTTGCACAGAACTGATATCAAGGTCATTTTCAACCCTCAGAGCCCGTTACGGTGGAAAGTACTGTCAAGGCAGTTCGATGGACTACCGTCTCTGCAACCTGAACGTAAGCAGAGCTCGATTCCCCAATTCAAACGAACTCGAAATTTATTTTCCTTACTGGTTTTTTTTGCCCATGTTCAGCCCTGCCCCAGCCATGCACCTGGAATCCGAGATTTTCAGTGTGCAGCCTTTGACACCACACTCTTCAGAGGTCACTTCTACACGTGGACATCATACACGCAAGGTTTTACAGGTAAGCTTATTCTGACTGAGCTTATTTCATGTCTGGAGCGGGCCGCGGAACTCTACTTTCTCCTAGTCTGAGGCTCTACCTCTTCAAACAGGAAATTCCAGGTGTAAATTGTACTGCAAGGCAAAAGGATGGGGATTCGTAGCTACCCTGTCAGAAAGGGTGGTGGACGGAGCACCTTGCGACGGCAACAAAGAACAAGCAGGACCAACGGATGATCGTTGTGTAGCCGGTCGCTGTCTCAGAGTTGGATGCGATGGACGCCTAAACTCGGATCTCGTTTTCGATTCTTGTGGAATTTGTGGCGGAGACGGATCAACATGCCGTCGAGACATCCATGGTGGACCACTGCAACGACGGGACCTCCAATTCCATTCTTTGAGTAAGATCAAGTGACCGTATTTAAAATTCTTTCCTCTTTTCAACTTGGTTTCGTCCCCATACCTCACGTTTAACGTCCGTCTCCATCTAGACACGAAGCTAAAACCTGGATCGGGTTCTTGGTCGCAATCCTGCCGACAAGGACAAGCACACTGCAACAGAAAGACATGTCTAGATCAAAAGAGATGCGCCGTGCGATGGGTAACGGAGGAATGGACACCGTGTACTGGTTGCCACTCCACAAGTGAGGGATTTCAAAAACGAAAAGTATCCTGCAACTTCCGGTGGGGAAACGACACCACAACGGAACGTCGCGTGGGACGGAGGCAGTGTGAAATGGCCATAGGACGAAGACCAACACGAAAACGAACGTGCACCTGTCAAACGAGATGGGTTGTGGGCCCGTGGCAGCCTTGTGTCATACAGCCAAGTACTGGCAGAAGGGAAGGATGCGGAGTGGGAAGTAAGACGCGCAAGGTGGAGTGCCACGCCAAGGACGGAAGAATGGACGTCATCGTACCAGGAGAAAGGTGCACCATCAAAACCAAAGCAAGTTTAATGGTTTCGCATAACTCTACGTCACAAATTCCTTCATCAAAGACCGCGTGCCAGATACCTTGTAGTGGAAACTGGATAGCACTGCCCTGGAGTCGAGTAAGTATTTAATATTCTCCCACTTTTCAATAACACTAATCCTCACGGACTTTTAATATTTGCTAGTGCTCAGTCACATGTGGTGGAGGGTGGAAGGTAAGACACTTGAAATGCATGCTGCTGTCATCGTCAGCTCACTCTGCATCTCGAACTTATGACGAGCAGTCGTCTGCATCATGTTCTGGAGTGCCTCGTCCACAAACTCTGTCACGGTGCAGCGAACAAGCCTGTCCACCATTCAAAAAGAGTCAGCTGGAATACCGATCAGTGATGAACATTCGGCAGTGATGGACATTAGAGCAAAGTTAAAACAGGAACTACATTTATTTATTGAGCATCACCTCAAAATTTTAGTGACGAAGGTTCAAAACCACAAATGGCAGACGGTTCATTTGGTTTCGCGACCGTGAAACACAGTATTGAACTGTCTTGTGACCCGTATGAACGTGGTCCTTTTAGGAAGTTCTTTTAGCTTTGCTGCTCCAGTATATGTGCATGCCGAACGTACTCCACCCAGAATATCCAGCACTGTAGTTTCTACGTTTCCTTTGAAAGGAATTTCCACAGTGCGGCCCTCGGAAGCCCTGTAAGTGCAGCAGTTTCAAAAATTCGGAATGAAAACAAACGTATATGGTTGACACCAACGTGAGAGAGCAACTATCTCTTGAGTGCAACACACCTGTACTCAGCTACTCCTCCAGCATGTTTTTGCATAGCAGTGCTACTACTCATACCATAGAACACTTGCATCTTTGTGCCATTCTTTTCTATTATGTCCCCACCACATTGCTCGTGTCCAGCAAACATTCCACCCAACATAACAAAGTCGGCTCCAGCTCCAAAAGCCTTGGCAACATCACCTGGACAGGAACATCCACCATCCTTTGGAGAGAGAAATGCAGTAACCATCCACCATCATCATACTACTACAATTCAATTCCAACAGCGGCATCATAAGTAAAAATAAAACACTGACCGAAATTATGTGACCACCAAGACCATGAGCCGCATCAGCACATTCGATAACAGCACTTAGTTGAGGATATCCTACACCTGTCTTGATCCGAGTAGTGCATACAGATCCAGGACCAATCCCCACCTTAATGATGTCAGCACCAGCCAAAAGTAGTTCCTCCACCATCTCTCCTGTTACCACGTTCCCTGCCTCCACAAAACCAAAGACAGTGTCAAAACTGAAGATTGAGTACTTACAGGTGTGTCTTGGAGTCAACGTTGCCTCCTTTTTTTTTGTTTACCCTACCATGATGGTGTGACTCGGATAAGCCAGTCGTACTTCTTTGACAAATTCAACGAACTGCTCTGCGTAGCCATTGGCGACGTCCAGGCAAATAAAGCTGATGGCTGGAACCGCATTCAAGATGGTTCCAAGACGCTCGAAATCGGCTTTAGTGATACCACTCGAAGCTGCCATATGCTGCGAACGACACAAGAATACACCGCATAGTTCCAGCATTCCAGAAAGTCGACTTTAAGTCAGTACCATCTCCAACTTTAAAGTAATTCTTTTACCTGCAATGCTTCAGGATTTTCATTGGCAAACTCTTTCCACTCTTCCACTGTGGCGAACTTATGAATGGCAGTGAAAAGATAATGCTGCATTAGACAAAAGACACACAACATATGAAGCACGACAATGGATCAATAATCCAGAAAAATAGAAATCTATATTTAGTTCATATATATATATTGGGAAAATATAACCTTAGCCAACACTTTGGCCATCGCAAATGTGCCAATGGTATCCATGTTAGAAGCAATAATCGGAATTCCTTTATACGTTTGTCCAGAATTGCGGAAAGTAATGGTCCGACATAGGTCCACCTACCAGAACAAAAAAAAAACATTAAATTTTTTTAACCAGGAGAGGAAAAAAAAGATTTCTCCTCCTTATATTCGTTCACCACATTATATGACAATCCCTGATCCAACCCATTCACAGTGAGAAATTATTGTTGTCTGCATTATTAAAAGTGGAGACATTAGTATGAATAGCAGCAGCAAATGCTCTTGTCTCTCCACAAATCAGACATTTCGTTATCTCAAATAAAAGAAAGAATAAATTCCGACCGAGACTTATAACTAAATTATCTCATATGATGAAGTGCGTTTGGCAACAGTCCGAAATGTTGTCGACGTTCATCACGGTCACTAATGGGACCATGCAAAAAAAAAGTATTGTCAGCCTCCAAATTGTCAGGGGTTGGAAAGGAGGATAAAGGAGTAAACCTCTAACAAAAGACACAGAAGAGAATCATTTATTTTCTAGCTTGGAACATAATGCTTGCTCCTTACAGCTGTACCTTCCTTACCCAGAAACGTGGCAGTGGAAACTCTAGACTCTCAGTCAACCGATTAAAAGAACATGAAACATGATTAATTAGTCCACAGCATCACATATGGCCTGGTGGCACTCAAGTCACATGGAACTGATAAATCCGTTCCAATAGGTCGTGCGTTAACTTTAATCTCGATTATTAATGCTACTATTAAAATTCACCCATACCTTACTATAGAAAGGACTCTATAATCCTCACACACATGCCGCATATCTTGGCAAACGTGAGATCACCAAGGAATTATATTTGCCGAACAGAAATAAGATTGTCCATATGCTAAATCAATTTGTATTTCTAATACTGTCATTACAATATTACAGTCCATAAGTACCTTTGAAGTACAAGTACTTAAATACACAGAAGACTAATGCGAGCACAAGATGAACACAGAAGACTCCTAGCATCACTATAACCAGATTATTCGCGACCGTCGACCGCCGCATGGTGCAAAAACAATAGCAAAACCTCTATTTTAAAAACAATTTCATAATTACACATACTGTATGGAAATAAAGTCAATATACTTACATCTGATCTACTTTTCAACGTGCTTCTTTTTGGTCTCAATAGAACATCGTCAAAATCCAGTTTCACATCATTATCTATTCGCGGCATTTTCCGGAGTCTGTCAATTAAAGGCTGATTTTTGGTTTATTTGTCAGGTGTTTAATCGACAGTTAATCAATCCGTGACCTCTAAAACAAAGTCAACAACGAGAGAGATATTTTTTTAAACGAAAACGGGTTAACAATAAGGACCAACCTTCGTGTTCCAATCTCAGTCCGCGTTCTATTTCAAGCCGTCGAATGGGACGACAGAATTAAGTGACGTAGTTCGCTCTATTTACATAGTAATATCTTCTGAGCAGCAACACCCTGACAACGATGATTATCAAGATCCCAGATGTTTAATAAGTGCCGACAGTTTCAAAATTCAACATCGTCACCTGATGGTTACGTACTCCATAAGGCATTTAGTAAAACACGAGTTCCGCAGTCTGCAGTAATGAGCATCCTACAAAACAGACGACACGACGTTACGTCACAACCATGAAGTTGAGGACACTTCGAAACTTACGGTTATCCAATTATTGCACCTTCTTCTACCTACATTAAGTAGTGCTAACAACAGGCAGAGGTGAATATGAAATATAATCCTTTGTGACGGATACCTTGCTAGTGAGATTTTTCATGCTAGACTAGGTGCTAGACCCATATGCCTAGATCTCCACCAGCACCCTAGTAACACCTTTGTCTTTCGCACCCATCCAAGCCGCTCCACACCAAAACCCACCACCCCCAGAATCTCTTCCAATGTGGGGGTTCCCCAACCCCTCCTGCAGTGATCCAGCGCTGGACATGCCAGTATCACATGCCTGACATCCTCCACTTGATCCCGGGAGCGGCGAGTTGTGTTGGACACACCAGTTCTCGTCTAATCACTGTAGTTAAGCAGCGCAACCCCAGTTAGTACTGACATGGAGTGGTAGTTTGGGAAAGCTGGGTACTGCTAATACCCAAAAATCGTCGCATTAGTGTGGTGTCTGTGCAGTCTCTGCATGGGGACTGTGCCGTGGACGGGGCTCTAATGACCTTTTTAGTTGAAGGGCCCTAAAACACAAACAAACAACAACATTCACTTCATCCCCACATAATCCACAGCCCTCCTCTCCGCCTGTGATCTTTGCCATCCTCTGTTTCGTCTCCAGTGACCCAGCTCTTGCCCGAAACAGAAGCGAGCTGTCCCACCTATTGTCTGTTATACATTACCTCCCTCTCTATCTTAAGCTTGATTCCATACACCCTCCGCGTTTTCTTTGCCGCCCTTCCCTCCATACTCTGTCGCCACTGCCCTAACCCCCACTCCTCAACTTTGTCCTGCGCTAGTCTTTACAATGTTGTTGCCCCCTCCTCGCCCTCCCAAGGGTGCAGTGTTATGTCTATCTTCTATGATGAGGTATCATCATCATACCCTTATCTCGCCTGTGGCAGGGTCGGGTCTGCGGGGTCCAGCCTTCCACTCCAGCCTATTTCCCACCACGTCTCCGTCCACTTCACACACACGCTACCATATCCTTACGGACAACCTGCTCCCAACCACCTGAATTCCTATGATGGACCTAATGAGCTTCTCTTCTCAATGCAGGTCCCAAATAGCCCGAGGTACCAAATACGCTTTCATTGTTGTGCTTTAAAGCAGTGTTCTGCAACCGCAACCTTTTTTTTGGTATGGCAGACTTCTGAAAATGTGTCTCAAGTTTCGCGGACCGCCCCCTCCCGTGATAAAAATTGTTATTAAACCAGTCTTTTCAAAATATAACCTTTTCCTCAAATTTTAGTAAGGCGAGGCACCTCGCGGACCCCAAGGGGTCCAAGGACCACTGGTTGCGGAACACTGCTTTAAAGCATTGTCCAAACTTTAGTTACTATAAGGTCCGGTACACACATCCGATTTTTGATCGTGCGGGTGCCGCAGCGACACCGCAGCAATCCAATGCACACATGCAATGAAATGTCACCAGTACACGTTTGGCAAATGTTCCAGAAGGCGTGCCCTTTTTGCCTATGAAATCTCAAAACTAAGAAACCGGATGTGTGAAACTCTCAATAGGCCAAGAAGTACCAGCAGCACCTGCTCTCGGACAAAAGGACAAATTGCCGCCCCTTGAAGCAGCAGTCTGTTCGCGTGCTCTGATCTCACACGTACAGCCAAAATGGCGCCTCTAAATTTTGGCGCCCCGGACAAATGTCTGGGTTGCCCCCTCCCTTAGAGCGGGCCCTGGTACTAGGTGATCGGATGTGAGGGTGCGGCGCCGTTACGGTTCGGATCTGGGCATTTTCAGACGCAACTCCGCTATGCGGCGCCGGAGGTGTGTGTGTGTGTGCACTCCTCCATTGCAACTGAGCGGCGAGTTGAGTTGGACACACCAGTTCTCGTCTGATCACTGAAGTTAAGCAATGCAAGCCCAGTTAGTACTGACATGGGTGGTCGCTCGGGAAAGCTGGGTACTGCTAATACCCAATAATCGTCGCATTAGTGTAGTGTCTGTGCAGTCTATGCATTAGAACTATGCAGTGGACGGGTCTCTAATGATCTTGTAGTTGACGGGACCTTAAACTCCAACAAACAAAACAACAAAATCCATTGCAACTAAGTGCGATGTGCAGCCAAGTTGCGTTGGACACACCAGTTCCCGTGAGATCACTGAAGTTAAGCAGCGCAAGCCCACGTCAATACCAACATGGGTGGTTGTTAAGGAGCGTTGGGTGCTGCAAATTACCCCTCTCCTTCGTCCTTTCACCTACCTCTTCATCTCCCGCGGGCAGCCTCTTAAGGGTTCGTCCTGTTATGGCTGCCTGGCTTAATCCCCAACCCTTCAAACTAATCCAGTAAACTAATGTATGCCGTAGCGGCGCCGCACGAGTAAAAATCGGATGTGCGCACCGGGCCTAATCAGTCCAAATCTCTGCCCCATTCCATAGAAGCGTATTTGAAAGATGACCCTCTTCAGATCATTTGCCGTTCGTTAACGACCTTACCATATGTTCTATGAATGACGTAGTAGTCACAGCAACGCCTTCAGCGACGGCATTCAACGATGACGTCATTGGGTGATTGCCATCTTTTCAAAGCGTTGTCCAATAGAACGCCAGCAGATAGAAGAAGCCTTTCGAAATGAAAGTTGGTGCTTCACTCGTGACTTTGAGCTCCCTTAAAAAAATTATTTCATCAAAACAAAACATCAAATAGACAAGATTGAGTGGTCGACTCGGAACAACCAACGTTTTTTTTAAAAGCAGGTTTACAATAGGCATGCGAATTAGTGTTTCGGTCTGCATTCTTATTATCATCGTCGTCACCATTCAGGACATCGGTGTTCGAACGCAAGATGTCCAATTCGAAATTACGGCAAAGAAAGCAGGTCCCCCCGTCATTCTGGGTAAACTGTTATTGTATTAAATATTTCGCTAGCTAGATCGTTAAGTTGAGTGCCTATCGAAACTTACGTCTTCAACAACGTCATTAACAGTACCAGGAGATGGTGGCACACATATGGAAGCCCGACTCAACAAACCAGCAGTGGTCCATTATATGTGCACAAAGAAGACGGACGATTTTTTTAACATTTGGTTGAATCTCGAACTAATGGTGCCTTTCGTCTTAGACTGTTGGGTCGATAACGTAAGGTAAGAGATCAATAAAAAAAAGAACCGAAACTAACTTTCTCACAAGTATTTAAAACCCATATCATTCAAACCACAAGTTCTGTTTCATTATCACAAATTGACAATGTAAGTAGATGACCTTGTCTAAAGCTCTATGCCATTATCAATTCGGGTTATTATAGGTTAGTGTACGATAATGTGACAAGAAGAACCTTCAACTCGCCTGGGGTCGATACGAGGATACCAGAATTCGGCAATACATCAAGTATCGAATGGCTAGATCCAAGTAAAACGAACTATGGTATGTTGACCTCCAAAACATTCAGACCTTATACAAGTAAGCACTTGAGTTATAAGAACGACCTTTAAGACTTGGAAATGTCTTCCCAACAGGAGCTTATTTTAAAGACATCGTAGAAGCCTTATCCCTGGATGGATACCAGAGAGGAATATCCATCTTTGGGGCCCCGTACGATTTTAGAAAGGCACCTAGTAAGTTCGTTTCATTTATTTGGATTTTTACATATATAAATGAAAACAAAATCGGCCATTGCACCGTTTCCTGGTTGACCCAGCCCATCCTCAAAAAATGCACTACCTCCACCCTACGAAAACCAAAAGTGAAACATCACGCCACCGCCTTCTCACTGCGCCTTGATGATAAATATCTCTCGTATAATTAGTTGGAAATGTAAGACGTTTCTCACGTGATACTTTCATCTTGTGTAAGACGTCCTTAGAGATCATCTTGGTCGTTGCCCAATAGACGAATTGTAACGAGATAATTATTCTCTCTTCCCATCATTTTTGGAGGACAATACAAAGGCGCAGTAGATAAGTTTGCATTGAACTAGTTTATTATTCTGTATTAAAGTTCAGCAATTTAATTTTGCAACCTTTTCACCCTGAAAGAGTCAATAAATCTTGTTCAGATTTCGGGGAAACTCCCGGGATGAAAAAGGCTTGTTCTCGACCAATTGTTTGTTTTTTGATGTTTTAGTGCCCTTCAACTACAAGATCATTAGAGCCCCGTCCACAGCATAGTTCTAATGCAGACACTACACTAATGCGACGATTTTTGGGGATTAACAGTACCCAGTTTCCCAAACAGCCACCCATATCAATACTAACTGAGATTGCGTTGCTTAACATCAGTGATCAGACGAGAACTGGTGTGTCCAACGCAATAAGCCCCTCCCTTCTCGACCAACCTTTCGTAAACCTCTTACACAATGAGGGTTCAGAAGCGCAAACCAAACCAGGCTTGGCGCAGCCTTTGGTCACATTATGGGAACACCCTGATGGACTGCATATCGACCTTTCCCCTCTAAAATCGCACAAGGGCTTAAAACACAGACGAGTTGAACTACTGTGGTACTGTCGACCAACAGTACCACTTTTTTTTGTAGCACTACTAGTGTTGTAAAGGGATGATAAATATTTAATAACGAATTTTTATTAATTGCAGATGAATGTGAACAGTATTTTGTGGATTTAGCAAAACTCGTGGAGAATGCATATGCTAATAATGGAAATTCACCTGTGATACTCCTGTCTCACAGTATGGGAGGCCCCTTTATGCTTTATTTTCTTAACAGGCAGACTCAAGCTTGGAAGGACAAATATGTGAGAGCCCTGGTGACAATGGCAGGTGTGTGGGGCGGTGCAGTCAAAGCCCTCAAAGTGTTTGCATCGGGTAGGTGAGCACAGTCTATAGTGATTCCTGTGTTTTTTTTTCTTTGACACGCTGCAGGACAAGGAGTTTGATATATTTCTTCTCCAGGTGATAATCTAGGCATCTATGTGCTTAACGCGTGGACTTTACGAGCTGAACAGATTACTAGCCCCAGTCTTTCTTTCTTACTTCCCAGTAAGAATTTTTGGACAGCAGATGAAGTTTTGGTTTCGACTCCAAGCCGTAATTATACCGTAATGGATTTCGAGGCTTATTTCAACGATATGCAATTGAGAGATGGATATGAAATGTGGTTAGATGTCAAAGATCTTGTCGACGGATTAAAGCCACCTGGAGTCGAAGTACACTGTCTCTATGGAATTGGTGTCGACACTGTTGAACAGTAAGTAAACAGAAATTCGGATGAAATGTCTGCAACTCGAAATTATCAATTTCTAATGCCATATTGTGGCTCCTATCAGTGGGCCTCCTTCCCCTGAAGGCTATTTACTGACGTCATAATTGCAGGCGAACTAAAATGCCTGACAATGTTTTTGTCGCGCATTTTAGCTCGTTTCGGCAGTAGTGAGTGACACGTTACACCCTGGGAAAGTCGCATGTGAGGCTTCCCTTTCTGGTCCTAAAGATATTACCGGTGACATCCTGAGCTGAGATCATGCACACTAGCAATTTGACTGCCACGGTCATCACCAACTGCCTTTTACTTTTTATTGCAGTGAACGATATTTCAGGCAGTTCATGAAGTTTTGTGATGCAACTACGAAACCTTTAATAATATTTTTCACTTTCATAGCATTTCTTATTCATCACTTCCAAGCAATAAACCTGTTACTTCGTTTGGGCCTGGGGATGGCACTGTCAACTTGCGCAGCTTGGAAGGTTGTCTTCGATGGACGGGCAAACAACCCCAAAAAGTATACTCTCAAACATTTCAAGGAGTCGACCATATGGCAATAATTCGAAGTCCTGATGTGATTGCCTACATTCAATCGTTGGTTGCTGGATTTCAATGAAGACAAAAAGCTTTTTTATTTATTCCCCCTCATCCTCTGTACAAATTTATCTAAGTTATCTAGGTTAATATTAAATGAAAAACTAAATCCATCTCTGAAGTGGTAAAAACACTTCTCTCAACACGCGTATTATCACTTATGGTACCTTCCAATGGTTGGGAATGCGCGTAAATACCCTTTATTGTTAATGCCACTTCATTTCTGAAAACGATGATTAATTCTACAATGAAATCAAATTTAAGTTGCCTACACAGTATTGATATTATATATCGATGGTCAACCACGCGCGTGTTGTAATGCAAATTTTGTTTTGAGAAAACTGAATTTTTAAGTTTGCAGTTGTGCTGTAAACTACCCTACAGTGTAAACTAAACTATTTGTGCTGGATAATGTAAATTGTAAAATCACTTAGAAAAATATGCAGAATATACTTTAGTCGTCAGACAATATAAACCCACATTTAATCCAATTTTTGCACTTAAAACATTTGTGCGGTTCACCATCGATCTGCTGATAGTGTAAATAGATGAGCAAGAAGAACTGTTATGACGTAATACTTAATATTTCATCATATGTGATGGCCTTCCGATTGCCGACTTTTCAGATATATGTACTCGAAGGATTTCGACGGGATATTTTTATGCGATATTAAATGTATTAATTACAAGGTCGTCAACTTTTACCAACGCATCCCATTATGTAAATAAACCAAGTGTAAATAGGAATAATGAATGGCTTTTTGGTCCGGCTTTTTTTAACTACATAAACGGCACGGATGATTAGCGTTCGAACAAATCAAACTTCCATTATAATAAAAACAAGGAACATAGGCTGTCCACAGTCTGATTATCTCGCCACTAATTGCGAATAATTAAAAGCTCTAATTAAGGAATTGTTTTTATAAGTGATGTTACATTTTGTTTTTATTCTGACGCGTCTCTTAAAGAAGGCGGCCATTATTAGTGCTTCACTCCGTTATCGACGACATTGGGGTACTAATTCTAATAACTTTCGGAATGATTTATTCTAACGTTTCTTTGCTATTCATATCCTAATAACTTTATGTACTGTTAGGATTTCCCTTAAAAAATTAATAGGACACTGAAATGAGTAGACTCACCCGTCAACATTCCGCATTGTAAAAAACAAAATTTCGAATTTGGCGGCTAGTGTGATCCATAACGACACCGTCATTGAAAACACTTCTATTAGCCTTAAGGAGGATGTTTCAAGACTCAAAATCATTTTGAAATAAAATGTGTCATTTTACACATCCGTCGCACCATGATTTTGTCCAAAATAATTATTAAAGGTTGGTTAAATAATAAACTAGAATATATGTAACCTTAATAGTCTAATCAAGGACTCCTTGGAGTAGCCTATACGGCAGCACTACCGCCATCTAGCGAAAGATTTTTCAAACTCAGACGTGTTCGGAAAAGACGCCTGATGCAACGAACGACTGAAATTTCAGCTTCTAGGTAATTTCATTGAAAAACAAGGCCGAATAAATGCTTCCTATGAAAAAAGATCACACTCTGTGGCAAAAAACTCGAAGATAAAATGACAATGAGAAGCATAAAGCTGATGAAATGTTTACAACCGTACACAAGACTACTAGTCACGCCGACATGTAACTTCATAGGAGAGCAGAAGTTGCGAAGTTATTTACGTAAGTTTAATGTAAATTATTTATCCTGCGCTATTCTATTCTACGTATGAATCAGTAGCCTAGCAAACACTAGTTATTTTAGTCTGGTGCCTTACCTCCATCTGTGTATATTAAGCCCTGCAGAACGTAGAAAACCCTGCCAAAATAACCACAACGTTGTATCATCCCATTCAGATGCGCCAACAAATGCACTACGATGTTATTCGGCAAGTACAGGACTCTTCAACTCCGTCTCAGGGTGGCCGATGAACAGAGACCTGGAACCAATTTGGAGAATTTCAGTATCCAACACTACTCAAATTCAGCAAAAGGTATTGCTAAACATCGCTAACTGTCGTCATTTCGCTACGGACATCCAACCCCAGCAGCCTGAAAGATTGCCTCAGGATGGCCAGGTCGAAAAACCAGAACCGAAACAATCATTGTGGCAGCGATTCAAGAAAATGTACAAGGAGTACTGGTATGTCCTTATCCCAGTGCACACAGTGACGTCCATTTTTTGGTACGGTTCGTTTTACTACATGGCAATAAGGTAAGCATTACGAAAAACAAAAACTCCTCACAAGTCCACAAATGTTCATTAATCCTTTACATCGGGTTTTACAGTGGAATTGACATTGTGCCATTACTCGAAAAAATGGGTGCCAATGAATGGATCTTGCAAATGATGAAAGACACAGGAGCCGGCTACTTTGCTGTTGCTTACGGCATGTATAAGATAGCAACGCCTGCAAGATACACAGTTACTGTAGGGGGAACAACAATCACCATTAATTATTTAAAAAAATGGGGTTATATCAAGCCAATGCCTTCAGGCGAACAAATGAAGGCTATGCTTCGTGAACGAGGCAGGCAGTTAAGAAGTAGCAGAGCTAAAGTTTTGGCAAAAATGAATTTGAGGCGTAAGGGTGTGGCGAAATCCAAGATAACGGATGAAGAAAAGAAATGAACTTCAATCATAGAAATTACGGCAATTGTCCACAAGCAATCCTCGTCATGCGACTTCACTTGGTTTACACCTTTAAGACGTCGACGCATTTGTATTAGTAGTTAAATAAATTATTCTCGTAATAAAAATTCATCTTTAGCTATGTTTCACGTTTACCCGAAGTGCTCTGAAGAATTTTTGCGAGTTAAAGTCTCTTCAATGTTCCACTAGTATACTTTTCACGACATTTTCAAACGCCCTACAAGATAATAACATCAGTCAATTACAGTATGTTTGCAAGGAGAATTTATAAATAATAGAAATCATCGGCGGAATTTAACCTACCTCGATGTAATTTTATCTCCTGGATTATAAAATGCATTACTAATTAGATCCACATAACCTCCATGCAGCCGTCGAAACATCTGAAACAAATCTCATTAATTATTTATCTCATCAATATCAGAATGAAACTAAATATTAGCATGATGATTAATCTAACAGATCGTATTTCATTGTCCCTTAGTGATGTATTTGCTGACTCCACCACAATCACAAACTTGATTTTCGTATTTGTGACACATCCATACCTAAAGCCAATCAATTAAGGAATCACATAAGCAGATCTCTCGCATAATAAACGCCGACTTGAATATGCACGAGATGTGAAGGATACACCTTATAATCTTCTGTTGGATACAACAATCCTAAATAAAGTTCCCTCAGATCATTAACGTTCTTATTCGCAGCAGATAACTTCTCCTCCACTACATCCAGAGATGTGTGAACGGTATAATGAAATTTTAATTCATTGTCTGTAGCAATTGTCCGAATATACAGTGGCCAATTCTGACATCAAAAACAGAAAACATGTCGAATGACATTTCACTTACAGGCATAGTGGTGAGGAATGGGTCAGGTAAATACTGTACCTCTTTACTAATTACGGCAACACAAACTGCCATGGTTGATGATTACAATAATTTCTTTATTACCGGACAGAGTTCAAAGAGTATATTGGTACAGCCTAGAGATACAATAAAAACAAACACAATGGATAACCATTGAGTGATAATTAGAAATTGACACCCGCGAACAACAGACGATAAGATAACATCCCAAGTGAACCTCTTATTTGTACCAGAGCATTATTTACTACGACGGGCACTAAGTTCGTCTTTTAATAGACGACGAAAGTTAAAAAAAAAACCAAAATAATCGACCAAAACACCTACCTGAAAACCGTCTGCTTTTATCGTTCTCTACTTTACCAAGTCAGCCATTGTTATTCTGAAACAACGTTACCTAGTAAAAAGTTCGAAATTCCGAAACAGTGTTGTCAGTAATTCTCTAACATCTCGGAGTTCGGATTCAAAATGGATTATTACTGCAGGCTATTTCTCGCAGCACTTATCTTTTTGGGCATCTCGAGTAGCCAACAACAAACCCATCCTAATTTCATTATAATGCTAATGGACGACGTAAGTATATGGGGCGTTTTGTTACTGTATATAGTACAGTAGTAAGAATTGGACATCCCTAATGCAACTACTTTTCTGGAGATTCCTCATGTTCCATTTATTTATGTAAAGTGACCAGATTTTCCAGAGGGCAAAGCGGGACGGGGGCTTTTGGTGAGTGCCCCCAAGTAAGGGTGGTGAGACATAATGGTGAAGCGCAGGATGCTTCTATAGGTTCTAGCCCTCCATCTCACACACTGCCATAGCCTTATGGACAACCTATTCCCACGTCTGCTTCGTTCTTCCCCTGCCCCGGGTACTACCAACCACCTGCGTTCCTGAATGCAGCCCCTAGATGCAGGTTCGATCCTGACTGGAGTGGGCGTAAAACACTCCTTTCTACACTGAATGAAATATTTTTCGTGTGGATTGCCAAAATTTCCATGTGTAGCAGCTCGACCCTTGGCGTCGATGAAATATAATTCATTCATGCATCGTCAGCTTCTCTACTCAAGACAAATAGGGAGCTTGAGTTACACGTCGGCGTTCAACTTACACCGACGTAAAGCAGACGAATTGCGTACTGCGCAGGTGCACATGCCCCTATTAGGAATGTTGCATCTGCGCAGTATGGAATTCGTCTGCTTTGCGTCGGTGTACGTTGTACGCAACGTGTAACTCAAGCTCCCTATTAGAGAGTTAGTGGTGAACGTCGACGATGACGATACGAACGATACGAGGTCAAATGAGGCAAATGCGCA
>JAAFCE010007744.1:8145152-8190484 GCA_013389805.1 Trigoniulus corallinus
AATAATAATAGAGAGTTTTCTGGCTGCGGTTCTATCCGACGTACGTTACGCAATGCAGACG
Organism: Trigoniulus corallinus; assembly: GCA_013389805.1. Classification (NCBI taxonomy): domain Eukaryota; kingdom Metazoa; phylum Arthropoda; class Diplopoda; order Spirobolida; family Trigoniulidae; genus Trigoniulus; species Trigoniulus corallinus. Next base: position 8,145,214 of record JAAFCE010007744.1, read on the forward strand.
AATTGTCAACTGCACAGGCGCATGCAGGGTCTGAGCTTGCGCAGTTGACAATTCGTCTGCATTGCGTAACGTACGTCGGATAGAACCGCAGCCAGAAAACTCTCTAATAAGATCATATACGGTATATTAAACCCGCCGTGGTGGCGTAGTGGTTAGCTCACTCACCAACTAAGCCAGTAGTTCTAGGTTCGATACTGGACCATGGTGGGTCGGCTTCTTTCGGGCGAGAGAGAAGCCGCGAGTGTGCCTTCTTTTGGATGAGAAGTAAAACCGAGGTCACGTGTGGGTGTACGATGGCGCTTGCACGTAAAAGAACCCTCTCTACTACGCAACGGGTAGATGAGGCAAAATTTCCAGGTGTAGGAGCTCGTCCCCCCTGGCGTCGGTAGCATTCCCCAACGAACACTAGACCGACGATAAATAAGCGTAGGGGTGCAGCTTTGGCCGGCAACCAGCTGCAGAAAAAAACTATGTCCAATATATCACCCTGTGTCCATTCAGAGGGACAAATGGGTACCCGACCCTGCCATAGGCGGGAAAAGGGCTAGGAGTTGCTTTATACTGTATATTATGATGGTTGAACTTACCACTCTTTGGTTCTTAGATGGGCTGGGACCTTGGCGCTTTTGGAGAGCCGAATAGAGAAACTCCAAATCTGGACCAAATGGCAAGTGAAGGTGTTGCCTTAACAGATTTTTACACTGCAAATCCACTGTGTTCACCTTGTAAGAGTCATTGCCACATTTCCTTTCCTATTGACGATTCAAATTTTAAAAATTAAAATGCTGGCAATGTTGATATTTCGCATGTGCAGCTCGGGCAGCTCTAATGACTGGAAGACTACCAATTAGAAATGGATTTTATACAGATAATCAACACGCTCGAAATTGTAAGTTGGATATTTAGTGTTTCAGCAAAATGTTTTTATTTTATAAATTTCTTCTCATACTAGTTTGTTTGTTCACTTTAAATACTAGCTTACACACCACAGGAGATTGTAGGTGGCATCCCCGATTCAGAAGTGCTATTGCCTGAACTGCTGCAAGAGGCAGGTTACAGGAACAAGATTGTGGGGAAATGGTAATAACGGAACGACTGCTGCTGCTGTTCCATCAAAATAAATATTCAATTGTATTGCATTTTGTAGGCATTTGGGGCATCAGTCACAGTATTTACCACTCATACATGGATTTGATGAATTTTATGGATCCACTAACTGTCATTTCGGTCCTTATGACAACATTCTAAGACCCAATATCGCATTCTTTAGGGATTCAGAAATGATCGGAAGGTACGCAGTAGTGAATTGTTGATTTCTGTGCACTTAATTCATTATCATACCCTTATTCCGCCTGCGGCAGGATCGGATCTGGGGGTTATAGCCCTCCGCTCCCGCCTATCTCCCACTAGGTCTACCTCACACACTTCTTATGGACAACCTGTTATCACGTCTGATTTGGTCTCTCCTTGCCCCGGGTGCTTCTAACCACCTGCATTCCTGTAATGGACCTAACGAGTCCATACCCCACTAATCTACTCTCCCTCGTTTTTCTGCAATGTCCTTCACCCCCAGACTGCCTCTAATATACTCATTCCTAATTCTATCAGCTCTCGACACCCCACTCATGTACCACAGCATTCGTATCTCGGCTACTTGCATTCTATTGACGTGGCTCTTCCTCACTGCTCAAATACTCTGATGACACTTTAGACTGCTGGTCCCAAATCTCCATCCACTTGTGGAATGCAGCCTTCTTTTGTTTGATGGGTTCCTCTACCTCGACATTCCACCACCGTGTCTGACTTCCCTGGGATGAACATACTTTAGCGTGGCCTAAAATGACTTTCCCACATTTTCTAATTATTCTGGCGACTTTGTCCCACTTGGCGTCAGCTGTCCCTTCCCAATTCCAGTCCACCTGCCGGTGTACTTCCTGTTTTGGTGAGCAATTTCCATCACCTAATAACTTGTTGGCCTTTCTGTGAATGTGCCTTGCCTGCCGCTTTCACTAGGATTTCTGACATAAGTAACCTATGGCCACATTCTTTTTGAAAATTTTCACTGGCAGTGCCCAGCAATCACGAACCTCTGCTCTATGTTGCCCTGTGAATTCCCTTGTGGTGGCTTTCTATGCACTTAATTCATTCATCAATTATTGAACTGGAATTTATAGATATTTCGAGGAATTTGTTATAACTTCGGATGGTGTTTCCAACTTAACAAGACTATATCTTCAGGTAAGAAATGCTCGCCAACACTACTTGGTGCCTTTGTTGTTGGTATTTTAGGGCCCTTCAACTACAAGGTCATTAGAGACCCGTCCACTGTGTAGTTCTGATGCAGAAACTGCACAGACACTACACTAATGCGGCGATTTTTGGACACTAGCGGTACCGAGTTTTCCCAAGCGGCCACCCATGTCAGTACTAGCTGGGGTTGCGCTGCTTAACTTCAGTGATCAGCCGAGAACAGGTGTGTCCAACGCAATTCGCCACTCTACTTGGTGGCAGATCATGCGCACACGTTCGAGCTTATAGTTAAAGATTCTATCCCACAAAGAATGACGACGGTTATTATAGATGATAGAGCCCTTGGGCCCTGCTGAAGCTAATCTAAATCGATAATTTATATTTTCAGGAGGCGTTGACATTCTTAGAAGCTCGCGTTGCTGATCAACAACCATTTTTCTTGTACTGGACACCAGATGGAACTCATGGTGCAGTTTACTCTGCGGCAGATTTCAAAGGCACTAGCCGAAGACAGAGGTCTTGCAAATGCAGTTTTCGCACTGAAAGATACAATGTGGTTAGCCTAACTCCAACTGTCTTTCAGGTACGGGGACGCTGTGCGAGATCTCGACCAGGCCATCGGATCCATTCTGAATTACCTGAAGGAAACTGGACTAGCCAACAACACCTTTGTGTTTTTCACATCTGACAATGGACCGGCTCTCATCGACAAGGATGTTGGCAAGTGACATCAAATCAGTTGTCCTGCAAGACGCCTTTGACTGAAATTCGTGGTACATGGTTATTACATTAAGCTGGAAGCAATGCTGGATTCCTGTGCGGCAAACAGACTACATTTGAAGGTGGCATGCGTTTGCCAGCAATCGCTTGGTGGCCTGGCAAAATAGCAGCAGGAAGACAGTCCCATCAAGTGACCAGAATCACAGATCTCTTTCCAACAATTCTGGACTTAGCTGGGATAGATCCTCCTGACAATGTTACCTTAGATGGTATCAGCATTAAGAATTTCTTGTTGAACGGCAATGAGACAGATAAGTGAGTATGTTCAAAATGTCATATCCCAGACAGGAATGGGGGCCATTTCAGATCATTGTTTTCTGCAGTCCAGTTTTCTTCTATCGTGGAAATGAGTTATTCGCTATCAGAAACGGGCTCTACAAGGCGCACTTTTGGACATGGACGAACTTCTTATGGCAGTGGGAAGAGGGTACTGATTTCTGCCCAGGACAAAACGTGGAAGGAGTCACAACTCATAATCAGACTGATCACGGTGCTGAACCCGTCCTCTTCCATTTAGGCTCCGATCCACAGGAGCGATATCCAATCAGGTAAGATCAGAGTAAAGTTCGGCAAAGAACATCAATTAATTAAGGGCTTTAAACCTTCCCACAATTTCCCTGTTTCTTTCAAAGCTCAAACAGTGCCACTTACCGAGAGCAAATCGCAATCATTAACGCTATCAAACAGGAATTTCAGCAAGGTCTCACTCCTGCCGAGCCACAACTCAACTGGTGCGACCCAGCCGTCATGGTAGGTAACCTACTTCAGGAAATTCTATAAGGCGACGGGTCTCTAATGACCTCGTAGTTGACGGGACCTTAAACTCCAACAAACAACAACAAATCTATAAGGCGACAACGTACTTAACCTAGTAACTCTATGTATGCGAGTTTGAGCCCTGTTAACACGTCGGCCTTTCTACCTGACCGATCCCCGGGGCAGTCTCAACAGCTGAGGATTTTGCCGGTCTTTGTAGAAAGGGTTCTGTGAAGCCCACTTCGGTCAGGATTGAACCTGCATTCACGGACACAAAAGTCACGGAGGCGGACTTCGAACGCGTGAATAGAGTCTAAAGAGGGCTCCATACCAAGCGATCACGCTCGCTAAACTGGACAAGTACGGCCGGATGGAAGTTTTACGGGGCCTTGGAGCAAGAGTTATTAGTGAGGCCCCAAAATATTTTTAAAAAAGAAATTATATTATCAAATTTCTTTAAAAGTTTTAAAACGCGGGGCCTTGGGCCCTGTGAGCAAGCCAGCTTGGATTTCTTAACATACATACTCGTTTCTTTAATTCTTGATGTCCGGTATCAATCCTGGTCAAAATCCGGAAGTGGTTTGTTGTTCGGATTAGAGAAAAGGTTGTCCCCGGTTACTACCGTATGATATTACCTCTGGACGACAAAGAACCCTTTCTACACGGTAAAGAAATATGTACGTATTAAAAGTTAGACCACTTTTGTCTACCATTTCAGCACTGGTCACCTCCTGGTTGCGAGAAAATGAACAAGTGTCTTCAGCCTCCACCTTCCAATCCTTACCTTTGCATTTGGGACCACTGAATGAAGCCTCAATGACTACCAATCAGGACCGGTGCTAGGACTTTCAGTGCCCGCCTACAAATTTCGGACAAACGCCCCTGCTCCTATTTTGAATAATGTTGAATAATTGTTGAAACATTAGTGCCCCTCCTGTAGCCCGCCTACAGTACAGACTCTGGAGATCCGCTTCTGCTGCCAATCACTAATGTGAAAATGAAATAAAATTCATGAACTTATCAAAAGTTGTCAATTGATCGCCGGCCTCTGTTCTGATGAAGGACAATTTATCCCCGCCAAGGAGGAGGTCATTCACGCCTGCCCATCTATCCCGTGTATTTTATTCGACCTGTCTCGACGGCGAAGAGGTTCTACTCCGTCAGTTGTTGCAGATTGGTCCTGGATCGAGGTGGTAGGAGAGAAAGGCCCCAATTGCAGAGAAAAGCCCCAACTATCCACGTTCCGCCGGATGGCAAGTAAAGCCGTTGTCAGTGTCACCACTGCACGGAAAAGAACCCTTACTGCATGGAGCTAAGTGCACCTCTCAAAATTACCAGTTGTAGATGCCCACCCCCTGGGGTCTGAAGACGGAATCATCAACGAATCGGAACAAGCAGCATTAGATTGGCAGTTCGTTCGTATTCCAATTAGGTAAAAATGGACGCCCTGTCCTGCCACAGGCAGGAAAAGTATTAAGTGAGGATAATAATACGTATTTTCCGTATAGAAAGAGTTCTTTTAGGTGCAGGGGTGACGTTGTACTCCCAAGATTGGTCCACGGCTTTAATTCCCAGTCGGACCGGATAGTGTACTTGAGACTTCTTTCTCTCTCATTTCGAAAGAACCTACATCCAGGATCGAACCTGCAACCATAGTCTCAAGAGTGAGTCAAGCACAGTACCACTGATATTTTCCAAATGAGTGATGAGGAGGAGTTTCAAAGTAAGTACGGGAATGAAATCGTGGCAAATCAATACAATCTGTGTAATGTCCAGTTATGTCTGTCATCACCTTGGGCAACCAGTGCCCAACGTCAACTTCAGACTTTGTCTCTAAGAGACGCCATAATCACAATTCAAAACAAAGAAACAGAAATATTAGATATGTCTACAGGGCATGCAAGAAACGGTTTATGGAAGCCTGGAACAGTAATGAAATTTCGTAAGTATACCTTCTTGCGGCCTTTCTTTCCTGCGATGCAAGGCAAGAAGAATTAGTCTCACGACATCAGTCATGAGGCCGTCAATGTAAGGAGTTTATTTCTGAGGGTTAACTATCCACTTGAACTCAATGTCTTTTGTTTTCGTCCTAGCGACGAGGACTCAGCGGTATTCAAAAGTCCTGAACAACAGCGAAGAGCATTGAAGTGCAACTATGGTCATCCCAAAGCCTTTAGAACGATGGCGGACAGCTCTGACAGAAAATTCATCATCGACTTAGAATTCTTGCTTTAAAAATATATTATAATGCTTTTGAGAGAATGAATGAGAGAATGTGTGCTTGGCTTGTTAACTGTCACCTGTTGTCTTGTTATTGTCCGTTGCCCATCTCATTGATTCATCAGTATATCATCTTCCAATCTGTGATGTCCACTCTGTCATTACGTTGGACTTAATGTTTCTTGATTCCTTCCAATTTAAAGCTAGTGACACTACGGTGGAAGTCACAACTTCGACGACCACTACTCAGCTGATGACCAATGCGTCAACTGTCCAGCAGGAAGAAACTACACCAGAGTCGGAAGTCACTACTTACCAGCCGACAACCTCGACTACAGTGGGTACTACAGTGACAAATGTTCCAACATCAACTAAGATAGAAGAGCTTGCTTCTTCAGAGGAAGAATCACTGCAAACTTCGGAAGAAGAACAAAGTCAGAGCACTCCTACAAGATCTTCCACGGATCAGACGTCGTCAGTTGAAAAGATGTCCAGTTCGTATGAAGAAACTTCTTTCAAAACGACAAATGAAGTCCTGACAACAGATGAGACTTCAGAATCGACCGGAAACGTCACTTCTGGCACTTCTATAGTGTGGATGAGCAGCAGTTCTGGTTACCAGTCTGAAATGACCACATCATCAAACTCGACAACAGGATCAACTTCGGACACAACGAAGGCAGAATCAATACCGACAACTATGACCACCACTGAAATACGGACCACTGGTACCACTAAAGAACCAATTATGACCACAACAGTCAGCATACCGTTAACGACCACTTCTTCGCCACCAACAAGCACACAGGAAATGAGCTCAACGGCAACTACTTCACGTGCAACAGCAACATCCAGTCCACAAACAACGATGACTATCAGCACTTCAACTTTAGTTCCAACCCTTCTACCGACAGTGGCACCTGCAGGTAAGATGGAAATGTCCATAATTAATCACATGTGCTAAAGGAAGAAATTCTAATCTTGCTTATTTTTGTGCCTTTCTTTACTTTAGCCATCACTTACCCAGTGTCCAGTAACTATTATTTCCCTGACCTCAATTCTAATTTGACCAAAACCAATGTCGGTAACGTACAAGTGGTTGGAGGACCATTCGGATTTGGATCGGCAGTTCAGATGACATCTTCAGAGAATACTTGTCTACACCGTACTAAGTTCTTTTTAGATCAAGACAAAGATTGTTTACAGAATCCCGGAAACTGTTCCTTGGGGATCTCGGTTGCCATCTGGCAGAACATTCATTTGGACATTGCCGACAACGCAAAACGCTACATTTTCAGTACCGGTAAGGGTCTGGGGATTCGGAAGGCCGAATTAAATTTATCTTTATACATCCTAATGGAATATGTAACTGTTTTCCTGTAGGAGGAGACACTCAAGGAAGTCCTGGCGTTGCCCTCTACCATCAAGGTGTCGATCTGCATGCCGTGGTCTCCAATGGATCCCACTACTGGGATGTATTCGTCGCTGGACAACTTCCCAACAATACTTGGAGCAACGTTGGAATGAAGTGGAGCATGATTCAAGGATTAGAAGTGAGAAATTTTTAGAATGGTCTTGCCTTTAGCAAATTGCTTACCATTGATAACAAGCAAATACCATTACTTCCTCAAGGTTTACATCGACAGCCTGAGAATTGGCATGGTGATATATCCAACAGAGACACACTTCACACCCCAAGATGGAAATGACCCTCCAGAAATCGCTGTTGGCTGCCACATCGTGAACGAGCCTCGGGCCTACATCAACTACTCCAGTGGCCAATTTGATGAAGTGGTCTTATGGATGCACCGTCTGAACGATACCTGCAACAATTACTTCCTAGGTGGTTATGGTGAGTTATTCATTACTTGTAAGACGACAGAGTAGCTTCTAGAGCTAATTACCAAAACCAAGACACAAGAAAGTCAGTATCAATGGCGGGCAGCTGCCAGATCTGCTTTTCAAATATAATGGATTGGTGGCTGTAGTCTAGGCAGTGCCCACAAAGGCGCTACCTTTCAATAAGCCACGGTTTCGATATCAAAACCTTTCAATTCTTTCAGATGCCATTGGTGCAAATATGACAGTGGAGTCACTGACGGATATAATCGTAAGTGAAGTGCATTTTCCGTGTTCGGCAAAACGTTACACTGACAAGAAAGTTCCTGCTGGTAGAAAACTAAACTGAACCTGAGTGACCCAGAGCAACACAAGCAAGCCGTTGCCATCTTGGGTAAAATGACAGAAAACAAAGGTTCGGGTGAATCTTCTGACGAAGAATCAACCACCACCACTGTCAAGTTGCAAACTACGACTAGGCCATACTTACATGACAACAGCACATCTCATGAAAGCAACGAGACCGAAGCGACGTTCGACAGTTTGGAATCAGAGAACCAAGACGACCAGGAACCGAAAAAACACTCCAAACTCAGCGAAGAAGTGGCTAAACTGCAGTCCATCTCAGACATTATACGATTGATGACAAATCCAGACGAAATTAAACTAGTCATGACTCCAGAAGAAATGGGAGCATTTCAGGTTTGAGCAATACCGTTCAGTACATTGCCGTAGATTTTTCATGGTCATCGACCATTCTTGAACAACTTCTTTAGGACCTCCTGCACGTAGTGAGTAATATGTTTAGCCTAGAGAAAAAAAGTGAATGGCTAAAGATACAACAGGTAAAATAACACTCGAATACTTGACCAGAAGGCTAGTTTCTTCAATAATAAAAATCACATCTTCCCTGCATTTAAGCTCCAGCCAGGCTCCTCTATCGTGATGGACTGCTTACAGAAGTGGGCAATGGCATTACTGCAACGCACAACACCCAAACGAAAGTCAAAATCATTCCATTTAACTAAAACGACAGAAAACATTGGTAAATTACATATTTACCTACATTTCGAATCAACTGCATCAGAAGGCTCATGAAACTTTTTGATTACTGTTACAAGTGCTGACCACTACGAAAATGACCATCAAGGAATTCACTGATAACAAGGGACTACTCACACCATACTACAACGATCAAGAGTGGGCGCAAGTTCCATGGCGTGAAGGCACCGTCCGCCTGCCTCTGGACAGCGTCCAATTTTCCAGAGAACTTTTCAACGATCTAGGACGTGCTCCAAGTCAGTAGTTATAATTAAATGCGCCTGGAAAAAAAATTGATAGAATGTCATATCAAGTGATCCATTTGTCATATTTTAGACTCTTACATCTACATTGTCAACTTTCTGCTGTCCACGTATGACGACATTGCATCAAGAAACGTCAATACCAAGTGAGTACTTTCAATTTGACTTCTATTGATTATTTCAAAAGCATTAACTACAAATCCGGTCCACTTTTTCTCGACCATTAGCTCTCTTCCATCAAGCAACATTTTCTTAGACAGTAAAGTGATTACAGCCTCCATGGAACCGACACATGGCATGGAGTACGGCCTCTATTACAATCCAGTCATAGTGACTTTAGCTCACAACAAAAAGGTCTCTCTCTCTCCTCCTGGTCATCATCTTGGTTCTCGATTTAATTATAAATCTTAATTTACAGGAGCGCATGTTAAGAAGAAAACTACTATTCCATGATGAAAGCAGGACAATTCCCACAGTGAGAACAACCTTTCAATTTCAGCCACAGACATTATCCCTGAAGTCTTGACGTCTTTGTTTTTCAGGTTAAACAGCGATACTGTGCTTGGTGGAACCCTTCTGTATTGTAAGCACGATATATAAAACTGACAAACGGTGCCATTCTTCAATGCTTAATTTACACAGCCGTTGTTCTAATGTTTTACAAACAGCCCTTATGGCGGGTGGGATTCTTCTGGATGCGAACTTTATCATACCAGTGAAGAGTTCTCCACTTGTTTCTGTAGCCAATTCGGTGCTTACGCAATTATAGGTCAAAATATCGAAAGGAGGGTGAGTTTTAAAAGAAATGCTTTGCCTACTTTTAGACTCCTACCAGTTTTATTTTAGTTTTCTTGCTGTCCACCAACAGTCTGAAGTTGAAACTGGATAGTTAATGTATTTTCAGCCCATCTATCCCGATCCAATGTGGTTGCTTGTATTGAAATATGTCTTTTACGCTCTATCAGTCATCTGTCTGCTCTTCTACATCCTGGCCATTGTATTCTCCAAGTGAGTACAAAAGACTATCATCTCTTTATCTGCAATTTCCAATTCAGAGACTTGCCTCCTTCATCCTTTACACCTTAACTGATTATTGAAAAGGAATCTCAAGGACCAGTTTCACATCATCAGGCTGAACATGTCCATCGCTGTACTAGCAGGAACAAGCTGTATGTTGGCTACAGACTATGTCAGAGGTCAACGGGTGCGTTGATCTCCCTGTTTGAGAACAATTCTGAAACAAATTTCACTTTGCTATTGTTTTTCAATTTCATTTCCAACTTCTCATGATTGCCAGCATGAATGTACAGCTGTGACAGCAGTTCTTCACTATTCTTATGTGGCAGTATCTTGCTGGTTGATGATGGAAGCTCATGCCATCTTTTCAACAATGATGCATGGTATCATCGGTGGAAAACTCAAAGCGTACTTCTTATTTTCATGGGGTGAGTGAAAGTTTTTAAATATGTCGATGATGTGTTTTCACACAGCCCAATTCTCACTCGCTCAGAGCTTCAAATGTAATTCGAGATTAACAGTCTCTCCTGGAACTGATGGACGATCTTTTAAGTTCAACCGATTCTACATAACTCCAGTGCTAGCCTTCAGATTAGTAAACCAGCAACACTTTCAGAGATGCTCCGTGATCTCTCCCGTATGTGAGTGGTTCTACAAACTTTTTTCTATCTTTAGGTTTCCCAATGATTTTCTTAGGACTTGCCTTTCTAATAGGATTTCAAGATTATGGCTTCGAGCCGCGGTAAACAATAAGTTACGCCAAGAAACAGATTAATAACTAACTGTATACTTAGTAAATTTTTCATTTGCAGCTGTATCGTTTCTTGGAATGATGAACTCAAATGGTGTTTATTTGGTCCAAATTTGGCAATTGGAGGGGTGCGTTTCTTCATCAATAGCTTCAAATTGTCCAACAAAATCGACTATGATAAATAAATATACATATAATTTCTTGCTTTTTACTGACCTGGTAGGTGTCATTAATTATGACATCCGCCAGTATAGTCAATACAGGATCTGCAGCTGTTAAGAAAGAAACCATTTTTGAAGATTTACGGTAAGGACGTGCTGATTGTTGCTTCATGTCAATTGAAAATTAAATCAAATGATCTGACACTTTAAGCATACGATACGGAAACACTTCTAATTCTCTAACAGCTCGGTCGTCTGGGGTCTTCTATTAGTCATCTTAACATTTGATATGGATTGGATTTTCGCTTGTCTTGCATACCTGGATATTGAACTCATGTATCCAGACTTCTATCCTATTTTTCAAGTACTGAACGCCAGTCTGGTAATTTGACAGTTTGTATACAGGTTGATGATTTAATTCTAGTTCACAGCTAAAATGAAGTTCAAATTATTTCAGGGTTTCATGATTTTCTTGTTCATGGGTGTTGGTTCCAAACGCTTCAGGATTGTGATGAGAGGAGGAACTCCGGATAGCAGAGTAAATAAATATATGGCATTTTCTTTTATCCTTTTACTAATACAGTGCATCCTGAAAAACTAACAATGAAATTTCATTAATGTAGCATCTACCCAACTTAAGCGTTAAACCAAAGAATTTGATTCCAGTGAAGCCACAGCCAAAAGGTGAGGAATTATACATCCGTGTACAAATGACTTGGGAGCTATGTTGACATTCGATCTTGTTTTTTTGGAATTAGGCCCCATGTTAGGATAGACCACGAGTACCTTGTGTAAATGGGTGACTCACGCTTGCAAACATCACTAATGCAACACATGTCACCTTAACATGGAATAAATAAAATTGATTTTTCAAGCATCAGAATTTTCGCTATATCAGATGAAAATGTTATTGTTTACCAAAATTTTAAATTTAGATAAAATTAACCTCAAAACATTTATTTATAATGATGTCCAATATCTGAATATTTAGAAAGCCGTACAAAACTCTAGTGAAATAAACACTACGCATGATATTTACGGTCTGTGTTCATCTGCATCAAACCGCCAAAATTACAGGTACAAGACGGTTAGGCAGGAATAAAAGCTGACTGTTGCAAACATGGAATGTCTATTCAAATAAATTCAAAACAGCTGTCACCAAAATAAATTAATCTGCTGATCATTGATGTTTAACGCGTTTGAGAGAAACATAAGACATTTTTGTAGCCAGATCATGCCAACCTAAAGGTCCAATTTCACAGTCGGCGCACACTAAATACTTGGTGTTGCCAACGGTATTTGAGAATCCCAAATTTTCAAATTTATATATGTCATCTACAGCCCAATACTGAGAAAGTAATTCGCCATTCGACGACGCATCTCCCATATCTGGTTTTTTCTTCATATGGGGCAGGAAAAACTGTAAATAAAGATGAGTTGATTCAGTAAAATTAAACTACAACAGCATGCTTGGTGTAACAAATACTCTCACTTCACACGTGGAATCATTTTCCAAATCTAAATAACAACAGAAGTTTAATCGAGTTCTCTGAAGTTGATAGGACGGTAGTTAAAGGTCCCGTTAAATGGCTGATTGCCGACCTAATGCCACAACTCTTAATCGCATCATAAGTCATGCAGGTATACAAACATACACATGATAGAGAGTTTAAGATAGGGAGAGAGGTAGTCTATGACAAATACGTGGGAGAGCTGTGGATTATGTCGGCATCAAGTGGAGGATGTCAGGCATGTGATACTGGCATGTCCAATGCTGGACCACTGCAGGATGGAGTTGGGGAACCCCCACATTGAAAGATGTCCTGGCGGTGAAGGGTGCTGGTTGTTTGTTGGTGTTTTAGGGCCCTTCAACTACAAGGTCATTAGAGCCCCGTCCACAGCATAGTTCTTATGCAGTGACTGCACGGACACTACACTAATGCGACGATTTTCTTTTGGGTATTAGCAGTACCCAGTTTTCCCAAGCGGCCACCCATGTCAGTACTAGCTGGGTTTGCGCTGCTTAACTTCAGTGATCAGACGAGAACTTGCCAACGCAATTTGCCGCTCCCGCGGAGGGGAGTGGAGCGGCTAGAATGGATGCGAAAGGCAAAGGTGTTGTTAGGGTGCTGGTGGAGATCTAGGCATATGGGTCTCACTAGCAAGACATCCGTCACACAAGTGCCGATTACATCTTCGTATTCGCATGCAAACAGCCAGGGCATAAAGAAAAATAGGTTCTTTAGAGCCTGGCTGTTTGCATATTTTTATTATTATTACTCGGATTTATCAAATTTATACCTCAATATCTTGATATATGCCAATTTTCGGCCTCAATATCTTTGACGGACAACGTTGGCAGAATAAAGTTTTAGAATTTTTGCCATCTTCGATGAGATCTTCAATGTTTCGTATTACATTTTCATCAACAACGTCCTCTTCATTCGCATCTCGATCGTGTGACTCGGCCATTCAACACTATTATTGCTAAACCATTAATTGTTTTAAGGAAAAGTCACTTTTCCTGAAACGGGACACGTTTTTACAACTGCGCTGTCATAATGAATATTTTCACGAACAGCAAAAAATTCGAACTGTACCGGAAACAAGTTAATCAGGTTCCGTCCATTTGTTGTATGGAGTTATGTCTTCCTCATTTATATTAAACTCTCCACTTCCACGTTTCTGGAAATGGAATGTTTCCAAATTACTGGAACTAAGTAATTAGATAATATATATCACTTATTAGTTATACTGTATCGACGAAGGAGCTCTAATGGTTTTTATAATTCAATAAATAAGACGTGAAGCATATCAAGGCATAAAAGTCCCTTGTATAGTGTGCCATACATGTAGTGGTCGTAGGAATTTAAAGAAGTGCATTCGATTGAATGTCAATGAATTGTAGCAGTTGCTTGTTGATGTAAAAGATCCTTTAATAGCTAGCATTAATTTAGTGGGGTATAATTCATTTCGCTGATGGACACCAGCGTTCGCGATAAATATCTAATAGTTTTCCACGTTCTATCCCGTTTATAAAGCGACCTGCAAGGAGGGTCACATAGTGTACGCGTATAGACGACACAAAGCAATAGCAGTTAGAATTTCATTAATTGAAAATGAGCACATTTGGTAGTACCACACAAAATGCGGCACAGTTTAAATCTTTTGTTTCCGAGGCGGAATTGGATGACAGAAAGAAAAAGCGACAAGAGGAATGGGAAAAAGTGAGAAATGCTGATCAACCATTAGGTCAGTTTATGCATTGGATTTTAAAAAGAATATGTAATATGCTACCAATTGAAATTTACCGGTGCCAAATTTGCCTTCCATACCTTGAATTCCAGAGGCTCCCGAAGAAGAGTATGACCCGAGATCCCTGTTCGACAGACTTCAGGAACAAAAAGATAAGAAGCAAGCGGAGTTTGAAGAAGCACATCGATTGAGTTGAGTTTTGTCTTAAATACATTAGTCTATTATAAGTACAGTAGGAGGTCTTGAGGTTCATTCTTTACAGGTACGTGTAAGATTAAAATGCTATTAACAGCTTGAGTGACAACCTCAAAAGATATAAAATGTTGCATATTGATAACATGAAATTCCGGGAAATTCTAATTATACATTATTCATATACGTATGTATGTAGATGGAATGTCACAGTCAAGTACGTGATGGTTAAGCACTTTCTCTTGTAGGAAACATGATCAAGGGTCTGGATAATGACGAAATCCAATTCTTAGATCTCGTTGATAAGACCAAAGAAGAAATGGAAGCTAAGAGACTGCAAGAAGAAGGGAAAGAGATAGAAGAGTACAGAATATCCTTTTTTTAAGTTTTAGTCTGTTGTCACATCTTGCGGGTTCCAGACGCCTGGCTGGGGTGACCCCAATCAGAGCATGTTCAGTGGACCCGCAGACCCTACCCTGCCACAGGCGGGATAAGGATATGATGATAGTCTGTTGCCATATCATTATTGTTGTGAGATACATAAGACGTAGGAAAATGGGAGTATTATTTCTTTTGACTGTTGACCTCTTACAAAGCTGTGGCCAGCATGGCTGCTGAAGCCCAAGACCAGAAACTTTTAGAATTGAAGAACTCTGCACATTATCTCGCTTCTGGAACGACTCCATCCACAACGTCTCAACGGCGATCTCAACAAGCATTACTAGCAGGCGTCGTCGTTAAGCGAAAGAGGTGAAGTGTATGCATAAACACGTCGTATTTACTCGAATAAAAAAAGGTGATGTTGACTCATCAAGTGACCCCCCCCTCTTAATTTGGGGAGCATCCCTATACTACCATAGTCTAAACACGTGGGGGAATTTTGTAATTTTTATAAGTGTAGGTCAGAAATGTACACCTCCATTTAAGCTATCTACTGACATGCAAGCATCACACAAAAACGGTGAAGGGCAGGGTCTGGATACTTTTCTTTATACTCGAGTAAATACAGTAATTGTGTCAAGATGCATAATAAAATGTTGCTTTGTCTAATTTAGCACCGACAAAGGAGGAGGAGGGGACATTTCTGAAAAGAAAAGCAAGCTTGGTGATAAAGGTGAGCCCGTGAATAAACTGAATGAAAACATTTCAGACTGCTTAAAAAGGGACGACAAAGTCAACGGTATTTTGTTTCCAGAAGAAGGCGAGCGACCTGATATAGTAACAGATGACCATGGAAAGGATGATGTAGGAGACGAGGGTTCAGGGCCTGAAAATGCCACTTATGCGTCAGGTGTGACGTGTTTGGGAGTTCTTCCTGGACTCGGAGTTTATTCAGACAGTAGTGATTCGGAAAATTCGACAGATAGTGATACAGACGCATCTCATCGGTATGACCTCCTTGGTCGGCCACGGTGGGCAGGACACAGACATTCAGAACAACCACAACAATCAAGCAGTCGAGCATGATTTTATCATAAGAAGAATTCTTAAAGCCTTCCATTCTGGATAAGAAAGGGGAAAGGGGAATTTAAAGTCCGTGTTCAACAATTTGTGCACTTCACTACTGTTGCTTTAAGGTGTAAACTGTGAGGCAATGTAAAGCATTTGTAAAGTTCAATAAAAAAAAAGAACGAAATTGCCGAAAATATCGGAAAACTTAGTGACTGCAGAGAAGGGCCTTAACGATATTGGAGGAGCGATAGAAAAGGGAGGGCTAAAGATAAACATGAAGAGGACAGAGTATTTAGCCTTCAATTGGAAGGACAGGAAAATAACGGTGACGTCTAGGGGCGAACTGGTGAAGAAGGTGAAAGAGGTCAAGTACTTAGGATCAACGTTTCATAGCAATGGGGAGATGGACTCGGATGTGACCCATAGAATCAAGGGGGAGGGTTGGTGTGGAGACAGGCAAGCGGAGTCTTGTGTGATGAAAGGGAAGGGGAAGTTTTACAGGGGATACATATGGATCAATGTGTTGGGCAGGGAGGAAGAGCCAAGTTGCGTTGGACACACCAGTTCTCATGAGATCACTGAAGTGAAGCAGCGCAACCCTAGCTAGTACTGACATGGGTGGCTACTTGGGAAAACTGGGTACCGCTAGCATCCAAAAATCGTCGCATTTGTGTAGTGTCGGTGTAGTTTCTGCATCGGAACTACACAGTGGACGGGGTTCTAATGACCTTAGTAGTTAAAGGCCCTAAAACACCAACAAACAACAACACTTTAGTACCAACATGGGTGGTTGGTGAAGAACTTTGGGTGCTGCAAATTTCCCCTGTCCTACGTCTTATGCACCTACCTCCTCATCTCCCGTGAGCAGCCTCCTAAGGGTTTGGCCTGTTATGGCTGTTTGGCTTACTCCCCAACCCATGAAATTAATCAAATGTAATCGAATGCAAGTAGCCGAGATGCGAATGTTGCGGTACACGAGTGGAGTGTTAAGAGCCGATGGAATTAGGAACGAGTATATTAGAGGTAGCCTGGGGATGGTGGGCATCGCGGAAAAAAATGAGGGAGAATAGGTTGAGGTGGCATGGACACGTAATGAGAAAAGGGAAGGAGGAGCTCGTCAGGACAATTTCAGGAATGCAGGTGGTCGGAATCACCCGTGGCAGGGGAGACCGAAGCAGTCGTGGGAGCAGGTCGTCCGTAAGGATATGGCAGTGTGTGGGGTGGACGGGGACCTGGTGGGAGATAGACGGGAGTGGAGGGCTAGAACCCGCAGACCCGACCCTGCCACAGGTGGGATAAGGGGATGATGATGAATAAAAAAGAACGAAAGTTTGAAACGCCAATGTCGTCTCACATTTTTGTTTTGTCTAGAGTCTCGCTCTTTCACGTTAGATCCCGTTTCACCTAGTAGGACGACCGTGACGCTTTTCAATGGCGTCCAGACGTTCGCGGCTAAGGAACGATAAATTGTGAATGGAGCAAAGAGAAATAACAACTGCCACGTCCAAAATGTGTACTTTTCAATATGGTTTATATATTTATGACTAAGAAACATCCCTTTCAGTTTGAAAAATCTTCTTGTCGAACATGGGAAGCAAAAAACATAAGAAGCATCACAAATCTGACAGAAAGGAGAAGCTGCCAGAAGGCATCTTAACTGGTTAGTAACATGTCATTTTCTAAAATTTTACTTCTTTGAAGGTGACCCGTTTGCCCAAAAAACCGATTGACTTCGTATATACTAATGCCCCACCTACGATTATACTAAACTAGCTCATTCACCGCATTTAAAATTACCAGGAACCAGATCGGTTCGAAATCGATCTGTCATTTCGAGTTAACATCCTCTAAATAGCATTCGTTACTCGAATTGCAATGGCAAAGTTCGGTTGATTGTGGTTCATATTAAAGTGATATCGCTACTAACATGTTCAACCTGTTACGCAACTGATAATTTAAATAATATTCTAGTCCCCTCATTATAGTTATCAAAAAAGTTGGACTTGAAGAGAAATTGTCGTCTTTTTTATCACGAGCATATGCAGACGTTTAAAAACACTTGGCTGCAAATTGTCGTAGCTCGTTACTTTATTTACATTAACTGTTAGTTTTGCTTCAAATGGTATTCTCAACACTTGTTGATAGAATTGCAATACCTAGAAATATTGTGAAGTGGATAGATGGTTCCTAAATACTTGAATGCCGCTTGCGTAACCCACCCAGGACTCGCATTTCTACTTTCACTACCATTACTTGCCTACAATTGAAGTTGATGACATGAAGATTTGAATCTACCTTCTTAAAGCTATAATCTCTCACCTGGGATAATTGTACAGGTAGTCATGGCCAACCCAATTCATTGTTGGCTATATAACTATGCCACCAATTTTGCCATAACCAATCATCATCGTCATATCCTTATCTCGCCTGTAGCAGGGTCGGGTCTGCGGGTCCACTGAATATGCTCTGACTGGGGTCACCCAAGCCAGGCGTCTGGAACCCGCAGGAATATTGGCTTTGTTGTCTGTGGGAGGATGCTATCGTACCCCACGTCATAACTAATCTAGATATATAACTGGAGTACTAGATCTGTTTTGGGTACAGCGGATTTTCTTACTGGTAAAGAACTATTGTTTAGACAAAAATTATGTAACTTTTTAGCGTCAATTACTGAGAGGCCCGCGGAGCCTTTACGTCTGGTCCTGAAAGTGGGTGGAAGCTCAGCTTCTGAACATGGAGATTCACCACACGTTCAACCTCATCCGGAAGTGTATATGGAGGATAAGACCTTCAAATTGCCCGAGAAACACAAAAAGTCCAAGAAAAAGAAGAAGAAGAAATCGAGTGATCGAGAAAAGAAACACAAGCATCATCATCATCACCATGAAAAAAAAGTGCGTTTCTTGAATAGTATTATAGCGAGAATGGACACTTGGTTGTAGTATGAAAATCAATATTTCTTTTACAGGAGAAAAGGAAACGGGAAAGGTCAGAAGAGATGTCTCGGGATGACATGGAAGTCACCTTGGAACAGGAAGAGAGTCAGGAACCTCCTGCCAAACAACCAATGTATGATGAGGAAGGAATTCCTGAACGCGTCTACAGAGAACCTAGAGCGTGCACGTTAAAAAACCGTCAGGGTAAATCGCCTCTACAGCATCTTCTAGAATATCTCCTCAAAACTTTAGAGCACAAGGATCCTCAACAGTTCTTCGCTTGGCCTGTGACTGATCATATTGCCCCTGGATACTCGAGCATTATAGCTCATCCGATGGACTTCAGCACTATGAGAACTAAAATCGAAAACAATGAGTACTCCAACCTATCAGAATTCCAAGTCAGTATTCGCCTTAGTTCCCTTTGACTTTCGGCAATCTGAGGTTTTGAAATTCAATGACCTTTTCTCCTTTTTTTTCTTCTCTCTGTCGTTTATTAGACAGATCTGAAACTGCTTTGTGACAATGCCATGACTTACAACAGACCAGACACGGTCTATTATAAATCTGCTAAGAAGATGCTGCATGTTGGCATGAAGTCTACCAGTAAAGTGAGGAATAAGGATGTCAGTTGTACTGTCAAAACGCGATATTAGAGCTTAACTCTTTGGTTTGTCTTGTCGTTTTATGTACAGGAAAAACTGTTGACTTTAAGAAATTCTTTGCCTTACTTGAATGAACTGGGACGTGAAGAATTAGGTTTCGAATTGTATGAGGAACAGCCTCAGGTGACTAGTGCAGATAGTGCAGTGGTCGACGAGAACGTGCCTACCAAAGAGATAAAGAAGAAAAAGAAATTAGATCAACCCAGGTAAGACTTAATTTCCAAAAAAAAAAAAAGTATTTTAACACGACGTCTGAATGATAGAGTTGATGTTTGTTAATGAATACAGTCAACCAGAGATTGGAGATGATGGAATGACTCCTGAGGAGATCTTGGCACATGCAAGGAGAGCAGCTAAGGCAGCGGCTGACAAACTGACACTACGGCGTCCAAATAGCAAAGTATGATAAGAACTTGCTCGGTGTTCTTTGTAGAAGTCATTTAATTCATTATTTGCTATATTTGTAGTTTGGATTCCTAAGGCAGCACAATGACGGAAGCACTTCGCTGGCTATTTTGAATCCTGGGGGCGGCAAAGAAGGAATCAAGGAAGAACGTAAAGTCACTCTGGAAATGCTTGTGGGAAAGTTGCAACAGGGCACTAATTCCATTGCAGGATTTAAAGAAGATAAACGAAATATCGTTAAACCAGGTTTGAAAAATGTGGCGCATGCCTTGAGCAACATTGGATTCTGGGTTTTTGTTAGTGGCATCGTACTTTAATAGTTCTTGAACCCTTGTTCACAGTGAAATACCTAAATTATGGAAATTATAGTTCCTATGCGCCATCGTATGATTCTACGTTTTCTAACTTAACAAAAGAGGAATCGGATTTGCTGTACTCAACTTATGGTGATGAAACCGGAGTGCAGTATGCTGAGAGGTAATACTTGAATTCAGGAGGTGTTTACACCTATCAGAGGGTTGGTTAGGTCAGCAGTTGGCTGTTGACCAGTGGACATTTCGCAAGTGTCTTCACATGTTTCATCTGGCAGGTAGATGATGCTTCAGACATGCAGATCGTCTGAAGCAGTGCCCAAGTTTTAATGTTTGACATTCGTTTGTCTTAACGAAGCTACTCATCAAGGCAATTTCTCTGATGATCCTTGTCAGTAATTGTTCACTTTCTTCGTGCTCTGTTGTAGCCTGCTGAATTTTGTCAGGGATTGTGATTTCGCTATGGAGATGGCAGACAATCTCTTGAATTTCTTGACGGATGGAGAACATTCCAAAACTATGAAGACTGTAGAAGCGGTCAGTTTTGTTATTTCCTTTTGTCCTTTTTTTCTTTCTTTCAGTTGTCATATCTTTTCTGATGGTGGTTTCGTTGTTTTTCATAACAGAGAAAGAAGCGGCAAGACATTGAAATAAAAAAAGCAGAAGAGAAAAGATCAAAGGTTGTTAAAAGATTCAAGAATGTGAACTTGGGTGCCACTGTCAATTTTATGTGGTCTCATATCAAATTCTTTTTTTTTTGTTTTTTGATTCTCTTGGTTGCCTCAACGTCTTGTAGAATAAAAAGGAAGAAGCTAAGATCCCATTCAATCCGTCTTTAGATTTTGATTATGCAGCTTTAAAGAGTCTTGCTGACGAAGGAATCGATATGTCGTTTTTAGATTCTATGGGTAAGGCACTCTTTCATAATGTTGAAAACGAAACTGTTCAGCATTTGCTCATTCTTTTTATGTCTTGTTCCCACAGAAAAGCAAATTAGTAGAGATCCTATTCAGAAGAAACTCGATGAGACGACTAATTTATTGCAGGATTTGGCCAAAGTTCAAAATGCGAGATTGAGTGCCAAACCTCCTCTTCATTTGGGCCATACTCCTGGCCCAAGCAATGAAGAACTCCAACTCGGTAAGAAGGAAGAATCTTCATTATTCATGGTAGTGTTGTCCACTTCTGGTCTCCAACGTAAAATATTCACCTCTGATGTCAAAGAGACGACTAAAAGGGGTTGACATTAGTGCCAGTTGTGACATCAGTGCTGGACCCTGCCCCAAAACTCACGAGTTCCTCATTATTCCCTTTAATCTTTATCTTTCTGCCCTGACTTTAGTAGATTAACTGATATCCTGTTTAATTGAGTTCAAGGCTTGCAGGTTCGATCCTGGTAGAGCCTAGTGAGAGAAACCATAGGGAAACAGATATCTGAAACTCATGGGTACTTACTCTGCTGTAGAAGGAAAAAGGGCTTAGTAGTAATGATACCCATGATAGTCTTGCATCTTTGTAATACAATATTTTGTCGTTCAATTTGTCACAGCTGCCAAGGTAACAGAGAGTTTGACAGAACTGAGCAAAAAAGTGGTGCCGGCAGACATTGTGGACGTGTCTGGCATTCGCAAGGCTATGGGCATTACGACGGATTCAAGTTTTGACGACAAAGACGATCCTGGTATCATCGACATCCAAGCAATCACTTCGCCTGCTGTGACTGTGCCTGGCAACGGAGGAGAACATTCACCTGTTGACCACTGTGGAGGTGTGGTAGTGAGTGGTGAGGAAGGAGTTGTGGTCCCTATTGCGGACGCTATCACGCAAGCTGTCAAAGAAGCCACTTCGGATTCTCTGAGCACAGGAATGGACCTGGAAGCTTCTAATGTGGCGGTGGATCAGGCTTTAACTGATACTGATCTGGTTAACGTCGATGAACCCACTCTGAACACTGACGACCAAGTGGAAGATTTCGAGGTGGAACTACGTGAATTCTTGGAGACTGGACCTTCTCTTCGAGGTCCTGACTCACCGACTCATGTGGACGTCTCTTTAGACGACGTCATTCCATGATGAACTTGCCTCTCTACTAATACGCTTCATCTATAATTTGTCTTGCACGTCCCAGAGGAGTAACAAGTGTCCAAGAACGATATGGTGTACAGAAGAAAAGGACTAAATGAAAGCTGCAAATTTTATACTATCAGTGCTCTATCGCATTTCTTGCAAATGAGTGTTGTCGTGGTTCGCACGTCACTCTACAGCATTTGGCTCGGGTGAAGTAGAAGGTTCTGTCCTCCATGTTTGACCATGGACTTAATAATGTCACTTTTGTCCAGTTGTCAAGAGAAATAATTTTCGTCCTCCATTGTCATGAGTACAAGTGTCCTTGTGCTTCTTTTTTTTTCTGCTGGCCTTTGTGCCTTTGGAGAGTGAGAGAGAAGTTTTATTTGTTCAAGGTGGAAAATAAAATCGAAAACGAAAGTGGACAATAGTGTCAACATGTAATTCTTTGCCGCCATAAAGTGAACCATTGACTTATTATGTCCCAAGTTCGGGAAGTCGTGATTGATTTCCTTCGGGCTAAAATAACGCCATAAACAATGTCACACCGCTGCATTCCCCAAAGAAGCCTTTTAGCTCGATAACGTCGCCCTATATACTAGAGCTCACTTTGGTCCTCGTGTGGGAGCGGTGAATTGCGTTGGACACACCAGTTCTCGTCTGATCACTGAAGTGAAGCAGCACAACCCCAGTTAGTACTGACGTGGGTGGCCGCTTGGGAAAACTGGGTACTGCTAGTCAGTGGCGGTTTTAGGCACGTGCAAACTGTGCAAATGCACGGGGCCTAGCACTTTCAATTTGCACAGGTTTGCACAGGGCCTCGCGTATGCTAGAACCGCTACTGCTGCTAATACCCAAAAATCGTCGCTTTAGTGTAGCGTCTGTGCAGTCTCTGCATAAGAACTATGCTGTGGACGGGGCTCGAATGACCTTTGTAGTTGAAGGGCCCTAAAACACCACCAAACAACGACAATTGGTTCTCGTGTCGATAACTAAGGTCCTCAGAGCTGACATTCTACCTCACAGCAGCCCAAACTAATTCCTTAATAGTAACCGTCTCGGTAACGTTCCTGACTCCTAATGTCTTGCTTCGAACCTTCGGCCTGTGTCAAGTTCCTCTCTATTCCCACCAAGAGGTACAGAAACCCTTCAAGTGCACTTTCCGTCAGACAGGAAGACCTAGTCCTGGTGTGTTGTGTCAGATGCTACGGAAAACAACGTAGGCGGCATAAATTTGAAGGTGTAGAGTATCTCACCCCATTCCCTCGTCCCATCCGTAAATGTCCTTCAGAGCTGACAGATGGACCTTAAATAATCAAATTGGCCAATCCAAATGCTGCTTTTCCTTGGTTCTGTTTTTCATATGTTATGACTATGAAGTAAAAAAGCAGACTGCTAAGTCAGGGAATCGAACCTATAAATAGTCATGTTACTTCACGTGTGAATAATTGAAAGGCAAACAAACACGAGACTTAGAATCTGTTTATACCTATCAACTTACGTGATGTAAAGAGTATCCAAAACAGAGTCACGGACTGCATCAACACACCTTGGCATTAGAGGGTTAGAAATAACAGGCCTGAGGGCAATCCAACCATTACGGATGAATTCCCAAATTGGAGTAACATAGCAACAGGATATTATTTATAGGATCCTTATTGAATGAATAAATGATGATATTAATCAGAGTGGAAAAATAAAGCTAGATTCAACTAGACGACTGGATCCGGATGCGCTCTTTGTATGGTTCCATCCACTCCACACCAAACAGTACTTGACAATCAACTACAGTGTCAGGCCTGAATCACGTGAATACCACCCTCCATCTCCTTTCAAGTGCATCCTTGTTATTTCGCTTGAATAATGAGCCAAGTGGTGGAGATGGAGTGGAGGAGGGCGGGGTAATGAGAGAGGGTTGACATGGCAAAATGATGGAACTGGATTCAAGAGGAAAAATTCAATAGGCTCGATTACAAGTTTACGAATTCAATTTGGGGCACACTTCAATCGATTCAACTTCGACCATCTTGCAACAATTTAATTAAAAAAAAAAAACGTGTCAATAAATTTCACTGAGGTGCGACAAAGTTCACGTGTTCACTGCCTGCTTTACTCTTTGAATTTTTTAAGTCAAGGTTCGAGTTCGATACTGGCTTGTGGCCATTTGATCCTCTGCAGTGATAGAGAAGAGGTTGCGTCTGGATCCTTGAAGTGTTTACATTTCAAGTGGGAAGTAAGGTAGAGTGAGATCTCCCCATCGCGGAAGTTATCCCTCTCTTCCTGACGTACAAACACTCCTGTGAAAACTGCAGCCCCCTCCCCCCCCGCTGGTGTCAAGTAACGGTTTTCATCAACTTCTGAAGCAGCTGTCTACTCTTAGTAATTTACGTCGCCTATTTTCCAAATAGAAATGGGTTCTTTAAAGACCAGGTGAGACCGTTTGCTTTGATGGAAGGTTCACTGAGGGGAAGGTTTCTATTCTCGCCGGGACCAGGATCGAACCTGGGATTTGTGTTCAAGAGTCAAAGACACGACAGTGAAGTGAGCGTTAAAAGGTACAGGTATATATTGTTCACTGTTTGACTGATCACAATCATCAGATTCGAACCAAGTTGCGTTGGACACACCAGTTCCCGTTAGATCACTGAAGTTAAGCAGCGCATACCCACGTCAATACCAACTTGGGTGGTTGGTAAAGAACGTTGGGTGCTGCAAATTAACCCTCTTCCTCCTCCTTTCACTTACCTCCTCATCTCCCACGGGCAGCCTCCTAAGGGGTTAACCTGTTATGGCTGCCTGGCTTACACCCCAACCCCACAAACTAATCAAACACTGCCCAATTTTCGTCCTATGGTAGGGTCGGGTTCCCATTGAGACACATTAGTGAACTGTTGGACGGTATCGACACAGCCGGTTGCCGCTAACCTAATGCTGCAAGCCCTATGCTTATTTATCGTCTTCCTGTTTTGATTCGTTGGGGAAAGTTTCCTCCACCGGCTCCAAGGAGGAGGTGAGCCCTTAGACCCGAAAAGTATATTACCAAACTACACAGATATTTTACGTGCTATGTAGTAGGGGTTCTTTTAGAATTGGGAATGGGTATATTACAGGTAGTCTGGGGGTGGTGGGCATCGCAGAAAAAGGAGGAGGAGCTCGTTAGGTCCACTTCAGGAATGCTGTTGTTGTTGTTGTTTGTTTGTGTTTTAAGGCCCTTTAACTACAAAGGTCATTAGAGCCCCGTCCACAGCATAGTTCTGATGCAGAGACTGCACAGACACTACCCTAATGCGGCGATTTTTGGGTATTAGCAGTACCCAGGTTTCCCAAGCGGCCACCCATGTCAGTACTAGCAGGGGTTGCGCTGCTTAACTTCAGTGATCAGACGTGAACTGGTGTGTCCAACGCAATTCGCCGCTCCCCCTTCAGGAATGCAGGTGGTCGGAAGCACCCGGGGCAGGGGGAGACCGAAGCAGACGTGGGAACAGGTTGTCCGTAAGGACATGGCAGCGTGTGGGGTGGACGGGGACCTGGTGGGAGACAAACGGGAGGGCTAGAAACCGTATACCCGACCCTGCCACAGGCGGGATAAGGTTATGATGATGATGTAGTAGGGGGTTCTTTCCCAGCATCCCCCACAGACAACTCAGCTAATATTTTCTGCGGGTTCCAGACGCCTGGCTGGGGTGCTCCCAGTCAGAGCATGTTCAGTGGACCCGCAGACCCGACCCTGCCACAGGTGGGTTAAGTGTATGATGATATGTAGTTAAGGGTTCTTTTCGGTACAGCGATGACATCGTATACCTACCACACGGGACACTGACTTTACTTCCCATTCGACGGAAGACTCACCCTCGCCCGAAAGAAGCCAGACCTGGAGATCGAATATGCAACCATTGGCGCAGTAGTCCAGCACGCTACCTTTGGGCCATCGAGGCTACCGAGGTGGGAAGCATCTTGAGATTATCCTCCACACCAAGTGCAGTTGGGACTGAACCCGTGTTAAAAAAAATGCGAGGAATGGGCGCTTACTGGTGGTTAAATCTGGTTTAAACTACCTCCATAAAGAATTTCTTTAGATCCAGGTGGGGTGGCTTAATTACCGACGACCTGTTGCTCATCAAACTGCCCTTACGGCTTCAGGTGCCACAAACACCCTGTAATTTATGTCGATAACATTCACTTTCAAGATTTCAGAATCAAACCAGGTGCACTAATTTATGCAATGGGGCGTAAAAGTATTCCAAGGCCATGAGCACCAACTAGGTTTCGAGGCCAAGAGAAAATAATCCTTGAAAACAGAAAAGAAAGGGTCCCTTTGTAAAATACCCCAACAGCCATATTATTCATACCGGAAATCAGTAAAAAAAAAAGTGTGGTTACCGCCTAAGAATACTTCATTTCAAACTTGACTGGGAGGAAAGCGGGCAAGGGAAAAGGTAGAGGGATGAAGGGGCTAGTAGAATTGGACGTAAACAGGGGATTTCGGCGAAATTTCACGCATCAATTATTCGGCGTAAAGCTCCAAATAATGACAGTGACGTCACGAGGTACAAACATAAACACCTTGTCCGAATTGACACAAGGGGATGGGCAAATTTGAAGGTGTACGCCATCATAATCCTATTTACACCACCTATTTTCGTAATTTGGGATACATTAAATAATAATAGGACCCTCTTCCCCGTTGCTCCCCTCTACACAACTGCATCCGCCTTCTGATCCATGCCGCCAGCTGTGTATATACGGAGAAGAGACCACCGTATTTATCATCATCATCCACCGAGACTAAAACATCTCTAAGCGTTGCCACCGCAACCGTTGCTTGGCAACGATGCCATTGACGTCACTATCTAGTAGCCAACAACAGCATCATTCTGTCTTGTTTTTTGAACTGTACCTAAGACTGGAAAGAATCAACCAATTGCTCAGATTCGGGAAAAAAACACGCACCGGTTCCTGATCTGCATGTCCGCTTTCTACCAATTCTACTCTCGAACATCGTTAGTTTTCTATGCTGCTGGAAATCTAAATATATTAGAGGCTAGGATGGAGCTACATGAGAGTAAACCGGGCCCTCGACAACGAGGAGGAGTAACGTCACCATAGCCCTGCCTTTATAAACAGTTGTCAACAAGAGATGCAAACAGGCAGTTTTAAGAACATTGTCCAGAGTATAGAACAGTAGTCAGAACATGGACACCAGTACCAAGTTAAACTCAGCATCTACAAGTGAGGACTCTGGCTGGATAAATGAGCCCGAGGGCGCAGGAAATAACGTCAACCGTGATGAGGAACCTAATATGGAACCATTTCGAAAACGTGGAGCCACAATGCCATCTTCAGCATATGGTCGTCGGTCATCAAGATCAGGACATGCCGAAAATGATGACGATCAGTCCTTGTCACCACCTAGTGTCAAGTCATCGAATGACCACAACGTTTCTCAAGAGTTGCAATCCTCAACTGCTCGACGATATTACCGATTGAGAAGTTACAGTGTTACTGGTCGAGTTGTGTCCAAATGTGGAGAAGTTCTACGGTCGAGGCCGCTCATGGAACGAACCATTTACGGGACGAATGTCATATCACTTGTTGCCGCCGGTAGGAACGTTGGTACTCGTTCAGCAGCCTCTTTAACGCGGACTATGAGTCACGGGTCATCATCGTCCGACAAAAGTGGTACGGACAGTGTAGCTCTGTATCAAGTCGCTGTGTTAGGCGGGCCTGCAGTTGGAAAAAGGTCACTCATTTCTCAATTCATCATTTCCGATTTGGACAGGAATTTCGGCCCAGGGGTAGAATGTAAGTATACTACACGGCCTTGGGCCGAACACACCACTCATCTTTTTTATGAAAGGCCACAACTGGTCAGGGTTAACCCTTTATCTGGACTACGCCAGTTTTCTAGACTACATTAGATGGCGCCACAATCTAGCCGAGGCAGTTTTCCGTCCTCTTAGAAAGTTTTGAATGAATGGTGCAGGTTCAATTCCGGCACAGTGGTTTCTTTCTTCCCCTGTGAGAGGTAGTCCGAAAGTTAGTCTTCCTGCAGATGACAAAGACACGCTCGCCCGTCCTCCTGAAGTCGATAATTGACCTTCAAAACTACGCCAACAACTAAATAGTCCATCAATCCAGTGCCGGATTTACCAATAGGCTAATTAGACTGAAGCCTAGGGCCTCAACATTCAGCCGGCTTCAAAACTTAAGAAAAGGGGTTCAAAAGGGCTTGAAAAGGGCCTCAAAATTGAAATAGCCTAGGGGCCTCTCAATATCTAAATCCGGCACTGCACCAATCCTTCAGTTAGACGAGTCCCTTCCGTTCATTATCTAGAAAGCACCAGTCTTTAAACCGGAATCGAACTCAAACCCCTGAATTTTGAACGCTACTAAGTTTCTAGAGGTTGCCATAGAGCAGGAAGCGGAAAGAGCGTGTCCCGAAGATCAGTGCAAGCAGGTAATCTGTCATACCCAAAAGTTTATGTGTTTTTGTTTTATCCCTAGGTGACCGTAGTGACCTCACCACGCCAGTGTCCATTCTTTTAGAAGGTGAAGAATCAGAACTGCAGTTTCTGAAACTCGGCACCAGTTGTCACATTCCGGTAAGACATACTGAGGAAGATGAAGGAGGTGGGGGGGAAGGTTGGTCAAATAAAAATCAGTCATTAATCAATGTCCTACATGACCCTATTTGAAATGCAGCCTGAAGAATTCATATTTCATCACAACGTGGACGCATACATCATAGTCTATTCCGTCTCGGACAGGGTCAGTTTCACTACAGCCAACCAATTATTAAACCTGTTACAAGCTGCTGACCTCTTAACGGATCACGCCGTCATTCTAGTGGCCAATAAAATCGATTTGGAACGAGTAAGGTGCATCGCTACTGAAGGTCAGTAAAGTAAAAAGGGGAAGGGGATAGGTAGTCCAATACAGTGGCGTCGCTAGGGTTGGTGTCACCCCCCCCTCTCCCGAAAAAAAGCCGCTTCTTCTGCTTTGGTATCACCCTATTTCTCATGGTGCTAGTTGTGTCACCCGGTGCGGCCCGCAACCCCCGCACACCCCTAGTGACGCCAGTGGTCCAATAGCCTATAAAACGTAAGCGGAGACGCAGGCATTCAGAAATGTCCAATCAACACACCACTAATGTCAGGCATTTTTTGAACTTTCCTTATGAATAGAGGGCCGCGAAATAGCGACATCTTACGGCTGTAAATTCATCGAGACTTCGGAATGGATGAACCACAACATGGACGACTTACTGGTTGGAATCTTGAGTCAGATTCGATTAAAGAAACGCCACCAACGGACAACCTCACATTCCAAACGGCAAGAAATTTGGGAGACAAGTGACGTCAGCAGCGACCTTTGCAAGGAGCAAAAGAAACCAACATTTCGACGGTCGCGAAGTATCGTACGAGAACTATTACGAAAGCTTAGTTTCAATTGGTCTTCTTGCGACGATCTGCACGTTTTATGACGTCAAAAACATGACGTCATTTTTGAATCACGTGACCACTGATATCAATAAATGTGGAAAAGTGACAAAAAATTCTCTACAGGTGCATAGGGAGAGGCTTTTTGCGTTGGACACACCAGTTCTTGTCTGATCACTGAAGTTAAACAACGCAACCCCAACTAGTACTAACATGGGTGACCGCTTGGGAAAACTGGGTACTGCTAATACCCAATAATCGTCACATTAGTGTAGTGTCTGTGCAGTCTCTGCATTAGTACTATGCAGTGGACGGGGTTCTAAGAACCTTATAATTGAAGGGCCCTAAAACACCAACGCAACAAAAAATGCATGTGCATAAAGAAGAGTTTATCACCTCGTGGCGATGCACTAAGACGGCCACACATGTGGTCAAGGACCAGGGCACCACAATCCTCCCCCCCCACCTCGTGTAACTTGGTTGCCAATAGCTGACTCCACTGGTCACTGGGATGCAAATCTAAACGTTTCAAGACTTAGGACTCTGATCACATCTTCCCGATGTGGCAGTTCATGAACGCTATTTTAAAGTTCAAAACTGTCCTTAATACTGTCTCAGGTTCAAGCCCCACTATTTGAAAACAAGATATTAACCGAATTTTTCGAATGATTAGTGCACTCATCCTCCTAACTGTCGAATTTATTTAAGGGTCCAACTGCCTGGGAGCGGCGAGTTGCGTTGGACACACCAGTTCTCGTCTGATCACTGAAGTTAAGCAACGCAAGCCCAGTTAGTACTGACATGGGTGGTCGCTCGGGAAAGCTGGGTACTGCTAATACCCAATAATCGTCGCATTAGTGTAGTGTCTGTGCAGTATATGCATTAGAACTATACAGTGGACGGGTCTCTAAGGACCTTGTAGTTGACGGGACCTTAAACTCCAATAAACAACAAAAACAAATCCAACTGCCTGGATGGGGATTGGATCTAATTTAAAAATCCGGCTTGCCGTCTCCAGGTGATAGACAAACTGTAAAGTCGTATACACACGGAGCTACTCAAAAGAAACTGATTGCTGACGCCAATCATTATCGGGTCTGTAATGAGTCAGTGTCTTTCTAATGGATTGGGACATCACAGATGGCGTGGCTTGTTACAAACCAGTTCGTAAAGCGTTAGTAATCAGTTCCAGGCGAGTGGAGCTGCCCAGTCACTCAGTCTCTCATGTTTTGACAGGAATTTCCGACTTTTCATTTGTGTTTTTTTTCCTCTTTCAATTTGTTCATGAGGATGCGTGAGCAAAAAGAGAACATACAATTTATGGGAGTCGAAAAACATCCTAATTTATGCAACTTCAGGCTTCCAGGATACTCCAAGAAGGATGGGACAGAAAAGGTGTTGCGTGAAGTTGCAAAAGAAATGAATATGACAAGGTATGATTCATTTTTTTTTTTTCATTTTTCCTTAATGCGATCAACACCCTCCTCGGTGACGCAGTGGGTGGCACGCTCTGCTTCAATAGTTCTAGGTTCGATACTGGACCGAAGTGGGTTGGGCTTCTTTCAGGCGAGAGTGAAAGAGAGGCTCTGAGTGCTCCTGATTTCCCATGAGAAGTAAAACCGAGGTATCGCGTGGTGTACGCTGAGATTAGAGATTTTTCTGGCTGCGGTTCTATCCGACGTACGCTACGTAATGCCGACGAATTGTCAACTGCGCAAACTCAGACACTGCATGCGTCTGCGCAGTTCACGATTCGTCTGCATTGCGTAGCGTACGTCGGATAGAAACGCAGCCAGAAAACTCTCCATTTTACACGTAAGAGAACCCTCTCTACAGTGCAACGGGTAGCAAAAAAAGCAACTCCTAACCATTTTCCCGCCTATGGCAGGGTCGGGTACCCATCTTGTCCCTCTGAATGGACACAAGGGCGATATATTGGTTATAGTTTTTCTGCAGCCGGTTGCCGGCCTAAGCTGCACCCCTACGCTTATTTATCGTCGGTCTAGTGTTGGTTGGAGAATGCTACCGACGCCAGGGGGCGAGCTCCTACACCTGGAAATTTTTGCCTCATCTACCCGTCGCATAGTAGAGAGGGTTCTTTTACGTTCAATTACCATCGTACACCAACACGGGACCTCGGTTTTACTTCACATCCGAAAGAAGGCACATTCGCAGCCTCTCTCTCGCCGGAAAGAAACCCACCCGCCTCGGTCCAGTATCGAACCTAGAACTACTGACGCAGTTGCCGAGCGTGCTAACCACTACGCCACCGATCCTACAGTCCAACGGGTAGAAGAAGCAAAATTTCTAGGTGTAGGAGGTCGTCCCCTGGCGTCGGTGGAGTGCCCCACCAAACAGTAGACCGACGACACGTAAGCATAGGGGTTGCAGCTTTGGTCGGCAACCGGCTGTGGAAAAACACTGTCCAATAGATCGTCCTTGTGTCCATTCAGAGAGAGACAAGATGGGTACCCGTCACTGCCATAGGCGGGAAATGGGTTAGGAGTTACTTTTCATCGCATGCGTATTGGACAGTTTCTCCGCAGCCGGTTGCCGACCAAAGCTGCAACCTCTATGCTTATTTATCGTCGGTCTACTATTCGTTGGGGCACTCCACACAGGACCTCGGCTTCACTTCACATCCGAAGGAAGGCGCACTCGGGGCATCTCTCTCGCATGCTTCTCTTGATGGAAAAGGTCACGGTTGATGAGATTCGAACCTATGCTCAAGTGCCGTATTACCCGCCACGGTGGCATAGTGGTTAGCACACTCTGCAACTGCGTCATTAGTTCTAGGTTCGATACTGGACCGAGGTGGGTCGGCTTCTTTTGGGCGACAGAGAGGCCGCGAGTGTGCCTTCTTTCGGATGAGAAGTAAAACCGAAATCCCGTGTGGGTGTACAATGGCACTTGCACGTAAAAGAACCCTCTCTACCCAGGTGTAGGAGCTCGCCCCCTGGCGTCGGTAAAATTCCCCAACGAACACTAGACCGACGATAAAAAAGCGTAGGGGTGCGGCTTTGGCCGGCAACCGGTTGCAGAAAAAACTATGACCAAATATATCGCCCTGTGTCCATTCAGAGGGACAAGTTGGGTACCCGACCCTGCCATAGGCGGGTCTGGCTCAAGTCTGGGTCTGCTTTTGCTCAGGCGAGGTATTATAAACTAACGGCCAGTAGGATAAAGTGAGGCCTTTCTAAGTCAATTCAAATCAATTAAAAATGAAAGTGCTGATGTCTGCGCGGCGTAGTACCGGACGTCATCCCCAAGACTGATGCGTAGGGGCCAACATGTGGGACAGGTTTCATGAGCAATATACCGTCGCCATCAAAATAAACATCATGGGCGAGATTATCATGGTATCTTCAGCATTTCCGCTTAAAATTACTGAAATTTACACAGAGCACCTTAATTTTGACAAATATTGTGATAAGGGAGAGGAAATTCTATGTCAATCTAAACGGGGGAGTATTTATTTTAAAATCCAAATTTAGTCCCATACATTTGGTGATTACCAGGACAGCTACAATGGAAATGAGCGCGGTCCTCTTTTGCGTGTCTCATTGCCCAAGTTACAGTATCTTCATGAATTTATACCGGGGCATGGGCCGTCATTCTGTTGCAGAACCTGGAGTCAATATTTATATTGTAGGAGATAACCATCCAAGTAACTTGAACAGGATACTGCAATCGCTTCCTCTTATCCCAGCTTAAAAGCAAATTTCTGTGTTCTCTCGTGTCCAGAACCGCAAGTGATGGACAAGAACTGGACAAGATGATTTTAATCCTACTCACTACGATTCTAACAACGTCACTGGCCGACATACCGAGCACGGCTGACCACCTCATGTGGCAACCACCACCGCCACTTCTCTACAAACATTTACCAGGGCTTTTAGGGGAAGTGCCTTCAAACAGTACATCGGGCAAGACGTCCAAGATTACCATAATCCGTCCAGCTAACAGGACCTTATTCCAGTCAAAGCAGCACGGAGAATTGCGGCTGACAGGATCCAATTTTGACCAGCAACAAATCGAAGCCTTGGTAGAACTGCATAATACTTATCGGTCCAGTGTAGACCCTCCAGCGGCCGACATGACCTTCATGGTAAGCAGTGACCTGTTCCTGCTCCTTCTAGTCAACTATTAGTCATTTTTATTCGTAATTCATGATGTCCAACACAGGAATGGAACAGTGAAGTGGCAAGAATGGCTCAGATTTGGGCAGAACGGTGTGAATTCAAACATGGTAATCCACCCTCAAATCTGTTAGGTGGTATTGGTCAAAATCTTTACCTTGGACCTGATAACACTGGACTAGACGCTACAAGAGCGTGGTTTAAAGAAGAGCCTAACTATGACATCTGGAAATCAACTTGTACGCCAGGCAAAGTGTGTGGACATTATACTCAGGTTGGTACCATACTATTTTTACTCCAAATTGATTCTAGGCACCTGGAACACTTGGAGGAACACGACACTGGCCCCTTGTCAGTCAAGGTTTAGCAGTCGATTGATTAGTTACCGGTTAACGTAGGCCTGTCAGGTCTGAAGGCCTGATGATAAGGAGGAATTCAATACGGGGTTCCTTAGGCAACCAACAATTTTTAATACACAGGTAAGGGCCGGTGATGGTGGGCCCTCTCTGCAGGAGGACAACACTATAGGTGGAGTGCCGTTTCGATGTTTCAACATTATTCAAAACAGAAGGAGGGGCGCTGCTCGTATAAAAAAAAGGTTCTTTGACCTCCCAGTGACGCCACCATAGACCCCCGGCCACTACTAGCCTTGACTAGGACCAAATCTAAGCACAATGAAATAGTATAATAGACCTGGGGCTTTTGAAAGAACCGAATTTTCATTTCCGGTTTCAACTTTTGCAGATTGTTGCGGGCACAAGCAAATTGCTGGGGTGCGGAATTGCCAAATGTGGCCCAGGAAGGAATCTTATTGTTTGCAATTACAACCCTGCGTAAGAGATTCATTTTTTCGTCAATTTCTATCCGGGGTGGGGGAGTGTGAGGCTGGGGCGGGGTGTGTTGAAAGGTCAAAATCGTTATTGGTATTCAGTTCTGTCAAAAATTGCATTTTTTTTCATTTTTTTTAACCGCAGAGGCAACATTGTTGGCCAAAGACCATATATTGTAGGGACAGGGTGCTCTAGGTGTCCAGAATCTGAAGATGGAGGTCTATGTTTCAACAACAGTTGCAGTTAAGATTTAAATTAATTTAAATTGAATTTTGTTTAAGTTGAAAATATTTCAATACCATTTCTGAAATTTTAGTTTCTAAACAGCAATGTGCCAAAAATCGCTTGAACTGTGGTAAGAAAAACTACTTGCTTTTCAGCCAGGGCCGGATCGTGCGTTTCAGGCGCCCTAAGCAAGTGGGTCCATCGCCGCCGCCCCCATTGAATCTAATACAGTTCTAAATTGTCCAAGCGTCCCTCACGTGCTTGGCATTTGTCCCAATACCAACATTTAGAAACGACCCAACCAATCAGAGAAATTTGGGAACCCCAGGACTATGAACATTTTAAATGACTGATAGACTGCATGGCAAGGAAGTACCTCAGAAATCAGCCGCCCCTATGAAATTTGCCGCCCTAGGCAGCCGCCTAGGTTTGCCTGCCCCACGAGCCGCCTCTGTTTTCAGCAAAGATTTGTTGTCAAAATCGCAAAAACGGAACCACTTTATGTTACCTTTTATTTTGGTCCACAGGCTGTCCACTGAAATGTCACAACTGTGGAACACTGGGCAAGAATCGTTGTAAATGTATCTGCAAGAAAGACTGGGACGGCCTGGACTGTTCTGGTAATGAATTCGTAGATTTATCATGATATTCCGCAAAGCAACTCCTACCCCTTTTCCCGCCTATGGCAGGGTCGGGTACCCATCTTGTCCCTCTGAATGGACACAAGCGTGATCTATTGGACAGTGTTTTTCCGCAGCCGGTTGTCGACCAAAGGAACTTTTCCTGCACCTGGAACTTTTGCCTCATCTACCTGTTGCATAGTAGAGAGGGTTCTTTGACGTGCAAATGCCATCGTACACCACACGGGACCTCAATTTTATTTCTCATCCGAAGGAAGGCGTACTCGGGGCTTCTCTCTCGCTCGAAAGAGGCCAACCCACTTCGGTCCAGTATGCGACCTAGAACCACTGGATTAGTTTCAAGGGGTTGGGGAGTAAGCCAGGCAGCCATAACAGGACGAACCCTTAGGAGGCTGCCCACGGGAGATGAGGAAGTAGGTGAAAGGACGAAAGAGAGGGCTAATTTGCAGCACCCAGCATTCCTTACCAACCACCCATGTTGGTATTGACGTGGGCTTGCGCTGCTTAACTTCAGTGATCTCCCGGGAACTGGTGTGTCCAACGCAACTTGGCTGCAAAGTTTCAACACTGACGCAGTTAGTGCCACCGAGGCGGGGCTTTTTTTCGAATAATGGAAATTTGACAGTTTTCTAACCCGTGACTATGCTTTTGATTTCAGTTCCATGCGTTAATCGCCATGTATCCTGCGGAAAAAATCCTGGAATTTTTAAATCCCGATGCGCAGATGAAAACATAAGGTCGTACTGGTGTCGAAAAATGTGTGACCAGTGCAGTTAAGTAACGCATTTGCACTTGTAGTGCCTCTAAGCTATCGGTCAGTAATTTCTGCACACTAATTTATCGAAATGGTTAACTTACCCCAAATCTTAACGGTATAGCAAGCCAGATCCAAGGGACAGGCATCCCCTCAACCTGCTGTTCCGGAAAACTTTGTGAGTTGGGATATGTGCTGGATGACGGATGTGACTGTGTCCTCAACTGTCCAGGTCTTGCCTGTAATTCAGGTAACAGACAAATGCATTAGAAAAACAAACTATTGGATGTTAAACTTTGTTTCTAATACGAAAATGCAGGTTCTAAGACATTAATCGACATTGTCGCCGCACTACTTCCGCTGGGGCTCAGCATATTACGCTACTTATCGCCCTGAAATTAAGGAGGAAACATGTGAGCGGCACACACCAGTTCTCGTCTGATCACGGTAGTTGACCTCTAATGACCTTATAGTTGAAGGCAGTGCCGTAACGAGGGCGTGGAGAAGAAGGCGGCCGCCACGGGCACAACTGAACCGGTTTGGGGCGCAAAAGTTTTAAGTTTTTGTCATTATTGCGTTACGGGGAGGCGCAAGTTAAACACTTGCCACAGGCGCTTCATGCCCCCGTTACGGCACTGGTTGAAGGACCCTAAAACACCAACAAAACAAAGGGGAAGGATGTATCTCTATTAGGCAAGGCGCAAATTGAGGCCGCAGGGTGAAGCAGCGTAACGCAGCCCTGCGAAATTCTGCTAGCAGGTAATCACTGTTACGTTGAAAGCCATTTTAGTTGACGCAAATTGCAAACCAGTAAGTTGAAAAAACTGCGATTCAATGTGTGGTGATTGCCTGCTAGCAGAATTTCGCAGGGCTGCGTTACGCTGCGTCACCCTGCGGACTCATTTTGCGCCTTGCCTTAGTGCCTTATGTCACCACTCGTCACAGTTCTATGACATGACGTCATACGCCACCTTCGATGTCACGTGAACATTCTGCTTATTGTGATTGGCTATAAGCTCCATCATGACGAAAAAGAATTCTTAAGTCGAGAAGGTTCTTTCGATTCGAACGAGGCTTAATATTAAAACTACATTCCATCAGTGTGGAGTTCAACCAAGGAATCCTGGATGATAAAACGCAGCCAAATTAAAGTTTTGTAAGTTTTATATCCACATGTTGTCATCACTTGAAATTAATTTTCACTCTAAGAATAATAATTCGGAATTAAACCCTATAACAACAACACTTCCTTGGTCACCCGTTGATTAATAACTCGGTGATCCACAATCCTTCTGTTTTTCCATTGAGTAGGGATAATATGGATACCAGTGAGAACCAGTCTGGAAACCGTCAAACTATCAATCGTCAATATAAACTCATGATGATATTTAATTAATTTATAATCAGACCAATGAATTTCAAGGGAAAATTCTGACAGCCATGTGTAGTGCGTGACGTCCTCACATTTCACTCCAAATTTTAGATACACGGAAAGAAATCTTAGAATTAGACTCAGTGGCGTAGAGGGCAGCGCGCTCGACTACTGCGTCAATGGTTCCAGGTTCGATACTGAGTCGAGGTGGGTTGGCTTCTTTTCTGCTAGAGATGTCCAGAGTGTTCCATCCGTCAGATGGGAAGTGGACCATTAGCTCCGTGCGGTGTACGCTGTCATTTGCACGTAAAAGCACCCTCTCTACTATGTAACGAGAACATGTGACAAAATTCCCAGGTGTAGGTCGACCATAAATAACCATAGTGGTTGCAGCTTTGATCAGCAACCGGCTGCGTAAATATACCGCCCAACAGATGGCCCATGTGCCTATTCAGAGGGATACCCGACCCTACCATAAGAGGGTAAAAAGTTAATAGGAGGACCCTACCATAAGTGGGTAACGAGATGTTACGAACTTGGCCCTGAAATCAGGTAAACAAAAAACCAGCCTGGTATTTAACGGCCTTGCATCACACTGACGAAAAGCAACTACTCTGCACCTCCTTCAGCGTTACTTCAACGGCTGACTTCCAGACTCACCCAGGGCCCGCTCTAAGGGGGGGGGCAACCTGGGCATTTATCCGAGGCGCCATTTTGGCTGTTAGTGTGAGAACAGCACGCGAACAGAGCGCTGCTTCAAGGGGCGCTAACTTGTCGTTTTGTCCGGGGCGGCATAAGTGCTAGAGCAGGCGCAGGTGCCATCAGTCTGACGCATCACATTCACCAAAATCAATTTCTTCCCAAATTGCCAGTTTGCAATCAACAGTAATAATCCCGAGATCATCATCTCATAAGGACGCTTGTCCCGTTTTCTCAGGTATACGCCAATTTCAAGAAATATGATCCTTTTGTTATCAAGATATTGATTCTACCAGGATATTAAAACAGCAATTCTGCAGTAAAGCTGGATTAAGATAAAGCATTCGATCCTCTTCAAAATTATTCGACTGATAGAAATAATCAAGAGGTAATTGTGTCCCGAGAACCACTATGGTAAGGCTAATAATAATCCTCATGGTAGCCCTAGTTTCAATGGGGAGAACGATGAAAGTGATGGTCACAAAATTCAACATGACCTCTGACCGTCATCCGAAAACACCGATAACAATGACTGACAAGGAATATCTACCCGTGAACTTCACCGATAAAATTGATAAAACAGTATTGCAAGAAATGGAATCTTCCCGCCGCCACATCGACAAGGTCTATTCGGGACACCAAGACGGGATGCGGCTTACTACCTCGAATTCATCTCATTTGGCTCGAAACCACCTGAATAAAACTAAATTCAATGTTACCCAAATCTTAGACATTGTCAACCTGCACAACGATATTCGGGCTAGGGTAAATCCTCCTGCAGCAGACATGGCTTATATGGTAAGAGCACGACTTGTCTTTCTCGGTAGCATTTTCACTATGTCCATATTTCTGTTTCCGGTCACTCGCTGACTGGTACCACTAATATCTCCACTAACACCACACAGGAATGGAGTGATGAACTCGCAAGCATGGCCCAGATGTGGGCGACTGGATGCAAATTTAAACGAGGTATCCCGCTTGGGGGAGAATCGAAAAAAGTTGGACAAAATTTATTCTGGACCTCGAGAAGGAATAAAAACAATGCAGTAGAGGCGGTCAAACAGTGGTACAGAGAGAAACGGAACTACGACCTGCTGTTGCCGGGCTGTGTGCCCACCAAGACGTGCCATCATTACACACAGGTCAGTAATATCTCTCATCTTTATAGCTCTGTAGTCCATACACTCGGACTGACTGAGACACTCGGGAGGTCTCACGGGAACGAAGACACAGTTCTTAAAAGGTGTCATACAGTTTCCTTCTTCGGGCACTGATAAAAACCCTAACCACCCCCCGAAGTTGCGTTGTGCAGCCAAGTTGCGTTGGACACACCAGTTCTCGCGAGATCACTGAAGTTAAGCAGCGCGAGACCACGTTAGTACCAACATAGGTGGTTACAGTGGCGTAGCCAGGATTTTCTGAAGGGGGGGGGGATATGACTGTCGATAGCATGAACCAGGATTTTCTGAGGGGGGGG
Organism: Trigoniulus corallinus; assembly: GCA_013389805.1. Lineage (NCBI taxonomy): Eukaryota > Metazoa > Arthropoda > Diplopoda > Spirobolida > Trigoniulidae > Trigoniulus > Trigoniulus corallinus. The sequence goes on from JAAFCE010007744.1 coordinate 8,185,148, forward strand.
GAATATGACTTGATAGGGTGCATACCTCTTCGTTAGATTCGAGGCCCAAAGCGGGGGTTTAACCCCCCCCCCCTTGGCTACGCCACTGGGTGGTTAGTAAAGTACGTTGGATTCTGGATTCTGGAGTAATACTTGGAAGTATCTAACGTACCAGGGTTGGGTTGGGGATAGACCAATCAGCCATAACAGGTCAAGCCTAAAAGAGGCTGATCGCGGAAATGGGGGACAGGGATATGAATGGGCAGGGAAAGGGAATCCTAAATACGGGTGCTGCAAATTTCCCCTCTCCTTCTTCCAATACACCTACCTCCTCCTCATCTCCCGCGAGCAGCCTCTTAAGGGTTCATCCTGTTATGGCTGCTCGGCTTAATCCCCAACCCATGATTTCAATCCTGCATCCAGCATCATCAGGGGCTGATCCAGAAGGGGGAGCAATGCAGTAATTGCTCCCCCCTTCAGTGCCTCAATGGGATGCAACTGATGAGGCATTTTTGCGTTGCTATCCCCATTTCTATACTGTCAGTCCAACAGTTGCAGTCCAATCTATAGTTGGCTAAACCATTGAAGACAGGGCATTGTCTAAGGGGCAGTAGAGGACCTATTGTAATTGCCCCCCCCCCCCCTGGATTCGCCACTGATCGTCATACTGTATTGGGCAAAGCTTTCACCTTAGTTTCTTTGCCTCCCCGTTTAATTTTTTAACAGATTATTTGGGCTAGAACGAAATACGTGGGATGCGGAATTGGGAATTGCAACAAGAGGAATAGCCTGGTCGTTTGCTACTACTTACCATCGTAAGTCAAAATGTTGCTGACCACTGGTTCTTGAATGATGATCGTCACACCAGGTGCCATTATTATTATTCGTAACAGGGCCAAGCGTGCCAGTCAGCCGGCTTACACTATAGGATCACAGTGTTCTAGGTGCCCAGAATCTGCAGACGGAGGCCTTTGCTTCAACGGAACCTGCGGTAAGAATGCAGTGATAAGGTAATGTAAGGAGGATCCTGCTGCCTCTATTAATTGCACCCATCATCAATTAATTGCACCCCTTTCTGGTCTTCCAAAATATTTTAGTGTCCCGGAAACAGTGCAACGACTACCAACTTAATTGCAGTAAGCACGGTTACAATTTGAGAGGTAAAGACTTGCCACACGGCTCAAGGAATCCCTCTTGTTGACAGGTTGCCCACTAAAATGCCACAACTGCGGAAAACTGGACAAGGACACCTGCACCTGCAAATGTACGAAAGGTTGGGGTGGCCTCGACTGCTCAGGTACAGTTCCTAAACGTTGCGCTGTGTCTATCAGTCAGTAAAAAGGTGACTGTGGCCAATGCAGTTAAGTAATGCATGCGAACATGTCGATGACATGTGACGCTACGTGAATGACCCCCCCTTCCCCTCCTCCTCCTGAATAAGGGCCATTCACACAATACAAAGTATTCGAAATAATGTTCTACTCTCCTATTCGTGCACAGATACAACAAGCATGAATCCAAAAGAGGAGGTCATTAATCGTACCTGTTGTTCTGGAAAAGTTTGCACATCTGGATACGTGTTGGACAAGCACTGCAATTGTGTCGTCAAATGTCCAGGACAACTTTGCTACAAAGGTAAGAAAACAAAAGGATGAATGAATTAAAATTTAATCCGTTCACGACGAGCAAACGAACGAACGAACACACCTGCACAAATGCTCGTCTGCAGGGATCCCGTCTGTGTACTCGAGAAAGGACCTTCATTATCACTGATGTCCTCAGCTATTCGGCAAAAGGAAATCTGTCATTATTGGGCTGTTCGTACACCTCCCTTATTACTTCCCGTCGGTCAATGGAATTCGGGAAAATGGAACCGATTGGTCACTTCCGAGAGACGGTTGGGCAATCTTAAAAAAGCATCTCCCCCTGGCTTATGTTTCTTGGTAGGAGTTTGGGAAATGTTATCCCCCTTAACAGATGGGTAGTGATCGTATAGCAGCCACTTAGAATGTGGTACGAGTGACACCATGACACGTGTCAAAGGCCCTTTCAATACGGAAAAAAAAGAGGGGAGCGGCGAATTCCTTAAGTGATCAGGCGAATTCTCGTCTGATCACTGAAGTTAAGCAGCGCAACCCCAGCTAGTACTGACATGGGTGGCCATTTGGGATAACTGGGTACTGCTAATGCCCAAAAATCGTCGCATTAGTGTAGTGTCTGTGCAGTCTCTGCATCAGAACTATGCTGTGGACGGGGCTCTAATGACCTTTGTAGTTGAGGGGCCCTAAAACACCAACGTATACAAATAAAAACGGAAAAAGAGTGTAGAAGGAGGGTGTATTTATTGACGACTTGACTAATTTCTCTGTGCAGGTCACGGCAAAGATTTAACAAGGAAGTTGACTACTGGAACTTCGTCGGTGAAGAAAACAAATGACCGTAGTCGCAATCACATCTTTGCACCTCTAGTAAGGAGAAAGCGGCAGAAAGGTCCCATTACTCATGTCCCCAGTACTACTGAGGACTATTATGCCGATATACCTTTCTATGATTATTACGATGATTATCCATCACCTTCGAGCCACCCTCGGAAATCGAATCTTTTCCGGTCTTATTTCCATGTTGTTACCATAATAATAACTACCATTCATTTACTCGGTCTCAGGATTTAAAAAAGTCATTCGACCGCGAGTCACACACTAAACGCCTAAAGTTTTAGTGATCGGTGATGGTGTGTGTCTCACGGCACTTTTATGGCATACCGTTGGAGGTGTGCTTCAGGAGTCCGTTCTCTTGATCTCTGCCCCATTCCTAGTTCATCGCCCTAGCACTGCCTGTCTTGTCGCAGTATTTTGGAAGTTCCGTGGTGTGTATCCATTGTATACGGACTAATGTGCCGTTAGTAAAAAAAAAACAACACGAAGACCGTAAATGAATGGCCGGCCAAAGACCGGCAATTGTGTTAAGTACATAGCATCTTAAATTAAAATGACGTAATAAAATAGCCTGTGGGGAAAAAAAAGTCAGGGAAAAATTGACAGGATGATAAATCTATTACATAAGTACTGTACATTATTTACTGAGCTGCACGGCTGGAGCAAAATAATCGGCCAGCCCTTACACCAAATATTCCAAAAGCTCTAGAAAAGGGTAAGCAGTGACGTTGTATTCCTGGACTTTAAACAGGCCTTTGTCGTGGTACCCCATGACAAGCTTGTTTCAAAAGTGTCCGAGCTAGGGATCCATAGTAAGGCTACTCAGTGAGTAAAAAGGCCTACCTTCATGGCAGGCAGCAGAGTCCTTTTGATGGTAGGGCATCAGAATGGGCACCTGCGACATCAGGGGTCTCCCAGGGAAGCGTATTGGGACCTTTACTATATACTTTCTGTTAATGATATAGGGCTTGGTATAAAATCCTTTCTTGAGCTATTTGCAGACGACACATGCATTGCAAGGGTGGTGGGAGAAGGGCTATCTTCCTGCACAGAACTGCAACAAGACCTAAACAAGATATATGACTGGAGCAGAAAGTGGGAGATGCCAATGAAGGTGGCATGAGGATTAAAAGGGTTGAGACCCACAAACACCTTGGAATTATTCTAAACACTTGGGGCACCTGGAAGGAGCACACTGACAAATTGATCAGGACGGCTGGGCATGCCCTCCGGTTGGTTAGAAGGGTGCTGGGGGACAGCACGAAGGAAGTTCACTGGTATGGCCAATTGTGGAGTACTGCAGTCCAATTTGGTTTCCGTTTAGGCAGGACTTATCTTGGGAAATTGAAATGGTCCAAAGGAGGGCAGCAAGAATTGTGCTAAATTGCTTCTCTCGAAGATTGAGTGTGTCGGACATGATGAGAGACTTAGGGTGTGACTCACTATGTCAGAGGTGGGTATCTGACAGCATTAAGCTATTTATCAGACTGCTGAAAAGAGGGTACACGAGGGTCCTCTAGTTGGCAGGTTATCCCTTGCAGAATATTGAGGGAGAAATGATCTTTCATTCAAATTGAAGGAGATCAGGGCCCGAACAGACTCATATTATTGGTTGTTTTTCCCAAGGGTCATTCGGTAATGGAATACTCTTGATGAGGATAATGTGAGGAACTTTCTGAAAGAAGGTGCCCTTATAGAACCTTCCGGTTCCTGGGGATGAGAGTTATTCTCTCCAAAAAGCCGCTCGGCAACTACTGGCGTAGTTCAGTAGTTCTAGGTTAGATACTGGACCGAGGTGGGTCGGCTTCTTTAGGGCGAGAGAGAGGCCGTGTGCCTTTTTTTCGGATGAGAAGTAAAACCGAGGTCCTGTGTGGGTGTCCCTTGCAAGTAAAAGAACCCTCTCTACTATACAATGGGCAGGTGAGGCAAAATTTTCAGGTGTAGGAGCTCGCCCCCTGGCGTCGGTAGCATTCCCCAACGAACACTAGACCGACGATAAATAAACGTAGGGGTGCAGCTTTGGCCGGCAACAGGCTGCAGAAAAACTATGACCAATATATCGCCCTGTGTCCATTCGGCGGGAAAAGATGGGTACCCGACCCTGCCCTAGGCGGGAAATGGGTTAGGAGTTGCTTTGAGAGCTATTCTCTCCACTGCTAATTTGGCCTATCAGGGTTTCTCGCAGTGTATTCAATTAGAATTAGAATCTGTGAGATGACGTCAGCTTCTGGTGTCACGTGCAGTGTGCGCGTATTGTGATTGGGTGAAGGATCGCACGTGAGAAGGGTTCGGAGAAAATTTTAGATTCTTCAACGGTTAGTTTCAAATTGGAGTTCTGGCGATAAGAAGTTAGTGGACAAATCAGTTGTTTTGTAAGTTATAAATCTATTTCTGCAATTTAAAATTAATTTTTACGATTATTTACGAATTATTCGCAGTAGAGATACATTCCTCCTCCTCCTTGAGTCGAGAATTCCTAAATTTATACACAATGCAGTAGAAGCCAATGCCTACATTGTATTGTACATTCTACAGTGTCCCATACACGATCAGTTCGGTGTGTCACATCAGTGTGTTCACACCAATCTGAACAAGCCATTGGACCGGGTCCATTGAACAAGCTCTGGCTGGGGACACCGTAGTCAGGCGTCTGGATCCCACAGGAATATTGGCTGGTTGTCTGTGGAGGATGCCGGCCTACCCTACTGTCGTTCCAACATCGCATTATACAACCAAAATAGAAACTTTGGCAGGTCAATTAATGTTTTGTTGGTTATAACACTGCATGGTGTCTGACCCAGGGGCGGCCCTACAGTTTGTGGGGCCCAAGGCAGCAGGCGATAGAGGGGCCCAAGGCAGCAGGCGATAGAGGGGCCCAAGGCAGCAGGCGATAGAGGGGCCCAAGGCAGCAGGCGATAGAGGG
>JAAFCE010007744.1:8193851-8244076 GCA_013389805.1 Trigoniulus corallinus
GACGCAGCGTAACGCAGCCCTGCGAAATTCTGCTAGCAGGCAATCACCACACATTGAATCGCAGTTTTTTCAACTTACTGGTTTGCAATTTGCGTCAACTAAAATGGCTTTCAACGTAACAGTGATTGCCTGCTAGCAGAATTTCGCAGGGCTGCGTTACGCTGCGTCACCCTGCGGCCTTATTTTGCGCCTTGCCTTACAGAGGTGCGAAGCAGAGAAGTTCTCTTGTTATTTGATGCAAGTATGGTGAAAAACTGCGATTCAATGTGCGGTGATTGCCTGCTAGCAGAATTTCGCAGGGCTGCTACACCCTGCGTCACTTTCCCCACCTGCGTCTCATTTTGCGCCTTGCCTTAGTCAGTAAAGTCAGCTTTTCTGGATTCCTCTACCAAGGAGCTATGTTATTCCGCGTAGTAAAGGCTGTCTAATACACAAGTGGAATGTTGACCATTTTTAACTCCCTCTTCTCCCTCCCCAATCTGAGGACCAGATGGGGACGATGAGGGCAAGGAAACAGAAGTTGCCATGTGGGGGAGCGCACATTTGACAAGTCAAGAAATTGAATAGAGGAAAACTAAGATACTCATCCTCGTCACTACCCTTTTTCCATTTTGTTTGCTTTGTTGGTGTTTTAGGGCCCTTCAACTACAGTGGTCATTAGAGCTCCGTCCGTCCACTGCGTCGTTCTAATGCAGAGACTGCACAGACACTACGCTAAGGTGACGACTTTTGGGTATTAGCGGTACCCAGTTTTCCCAAGCGACCACCCATGTTAGTACTAGCTGGGGCTGCGTTGGTTAACTTCAGTGATCAGATGAGAACTGGTAGGTCCAACACAATACAGCCGCTGCCACCCCTTTTCCAGCCTACGGCAGGGCCGGGTGCCCATTGGGACACACGTGAGCGATCTGTTGAAAGGTATTTTGATTCAGTCGGCGCCCAAACTAATGCTGCAGCTCTTGCACTTATTGATGTCAGCCTATTTTGATCCGTTGGGACACTTTTCTCTTCCACCGACACCAGGAAGGGGGGCGAGCAGCCACACGTGGAAATTTTGTTACCTAACTACACCACACATTATTGCAACATGGCTTGGGTCCGCATCCGACGGAAGGCGCACTGGGAGTCTCTCTCTCGCCCGAAAGGAGTCAGGGTTGAACTTGGAGCCACTGACGTAGTAGTCCAGCACCGCTACCTTTGAAAATGCGAGGGAAGTCGCGGTTGGAATGTCCCTCCTCCCCCTTCTCGAAAGGGTTGAAAACTCAATTTTTGTTTCTCCACTTTGAGCCAGGTTGTTTGGGCCTCCAGTAAATACATCGGTTGTGGATTGACGAATAAGTGCAACGATGGAAAAAACAGTCTACTAGTTTGTCTCTATTTCCCAAGGTAAGTAAACGAACTAAAAATGTCTCTAGGCCGAGGTCAAAGGTCATCCTCGTAACGGCCTGTTACACTTGTAACATGCGAGGTAACAAGTGTCAGCGGCAATGTGATTTTTTTTTTAATGGTACCCACAGGGGTAACATTGGCAAACGAAACCCCTACACTATAGGACTAGGGTGCTCTTTGTGTCCCGATTTTGGAGATGGAGGTCTATGTTTCAACAATGCCTGCGGTAAGACTTCAATAACCAGCTCCAGTATCACTCACCCCTTCCAGGTTCACTAAATCGCTTACCTTCCTTTGTCTTGCAGTGACCAGAAATGTGTGCCAGGATCACGACCTTAAATGTGGTAAGCATGGTCACACTCTGTCTTTGGTCACACTTTGTCACACTCACCCTTTCGCTTTTGTCGATAGACTGTCCCCTGAGGTGTTACAATTGCGGAGAATTGGACAGCTATAACTGCAGATGCAAATGTACGGAAGGTTGGGACGGCCTCGACTGTTCAGGTAAGGCCCTCCAACTTGCCCTTCGTTGATGAGGGTGAGGAGAGGAAGGGGTAATGGGGTGTACTTCTCACCTGAATTATCTCCATGCAAAAACAAACTAAGGCTCTAATAGATGCTATTGAACATTACGGGTCAAGGGTCATAGGCTGATAGTGGTTGCCACTCAGATAGAACTCACGTTACGCTAATTAAGTTGCGATGATTGAAAACACTGGTCTGACTCCCCCTCCCCCTTTGTTCTCTTTTAGGCTAGAGGGAGGTCCCTAGCACACCATCCGTCCCGAATGGGAAGTACAGCTGTGGTCTCGTTTGTGGCGTGTACGATGCCACCACTGAACGGAAAGAGCGCTTGCTACATCATTATGTTATCCTTATCCCGCTTGTGGCAGGGTCAGGTCTGCGGATTCTGGCCCTCCACTCCCGCCTATCTCCCACTAGGTCGCCTTCCACTCCACACGCTACTGCGTGAATGGTTCTTCACACCACGCTATAGTTTTAAACACCGTGCGGCCAAGTTGCATTGGACACACCAGTTGTCGTGAGATCACTGAAGTTAAGCAGCGCAAGCCCACTTTAGTACCAACATGGGTGGTTGGTAAAGAACGTTGGGTGCTGCAAATCTCCCCTCTCCTACATCCTCTACACCTACCTCCTCATCTCCCGCGAATAGCCTCCTAAGGGTTCGGCCTGTTATGGCTGCTTGGCTTACTCCCCAACCCATTAGTGTAACATAACATAACATTGGGCAGTCGGCTGCGTCAAAATACTACCGCCCCCAACAGATCGGCCCATTTGTCCCAATGGTGACTCAAAAATGATTACCCGACCCCGCCATAAGCGGGAAAAGCGCTAGTAGATTGATAGTGATTGGATGAATTCATTTATCCTGGAGCTTGTAGCCCCATGAAGTGTCTACCCCGAACAAGGGTCTTACGCAACATTGTTGTCGGTTTGTTGGTATTTAAGGTCCCGTCAACTACAAGGCCATTAGAGACCCGTCCACTGTATAGTTCTAATGCATATACTGCACAGACACTACACTAATGCGACGATTATTGGGTATTAGCAGTACCCAGCTTTCCCGAGCGACCACCCATGTCAGTACTAACTGGGCTTGCGTTGCTTAACTTCAGTAATCAGACGAGAACTGGTGTGTCCAACGCAACTCGCCGCTCAACATTGTTGTCCAGTGACGACACCCCCCCCCCTCCGCGTTGGAATCCGAGGGTGGAACTAATGGATCATTTTGTTGTTGCCGTGTTGCAGTTCCATGTATGAATGTCCAAAAGCAATGTGAAGAGGATGACGGATATCGCCACGAAGAATGCGCCAACGACGAAGTGAGGAATGTCTATTGTCGACGAATGTGTGGCGAATGCAGTTAAGTGACGTTGCCGTTGTACGTGAATGACCCTCGCCTCCTCCTCCCCCCACCCCCGGTGGATGGAGGGGTGGGGGTCATTCACACAATATAAGGAATTCGAAATAACATTCTACTTACCTATTCGTTTACTAAAACAGCAAGTATGAATTCCTTAACGACGATCCCCAATGCAACCTGTTGTGACGGAGTAATATGCAACTCTGGGTATACGTTGGACGAGAACTGTAAGTGTGTCATCAAGTGTCCCGGACTACTCTGCATCACAGGTAAGAAAAAAAAACACAGGTGAGAACATGTTAATTGGATCAGTTTACACCGAACGAACCCCAACGAGCACATACACTCTCACACTCCAGACCACTCCCTCCCCTCTCTCACACTGGAAAGGACTACATTGGTCGATATCGGGATGGACTGGTGTAACAGTCCCAATATTGGGCGGTCCTCGGTAGTCTGGAAAAGATTGTTAGTTCGGGTAGGGTTCGGGTGCCCAGTTTTGTTCCATTGGGGCTTTTGAGCGATATTTTGACGTAGCCAGCTGCCGATAACCTAATGCCACAAGCCCTATGCTGGGGGGGGGGGGGGGGGGGACAGGTACTTTTTCCCTCCACAGACTCAAGGGAGCTAGCCCCCCCTACACCTAGAAATTCTGTTACCGACCTATACGTATATTTTACTGTCCTTGTTGTAAGGGTTATCTGCAGCTTTGGCCGGCAACCGGCTGCAGAAAAATCTATGACCAATATATCGCCCTGTGTCCATTCAGAGGAACACTTGGGTACCCGACCCTGCCATAGGCGGGAAAAGGGTTAGGAGTTGCATTTTTTTTGTTGTCGTGAGGGTTATTTTCCGTGCAGTGGTGACACTACACACCTCACACGGTGGGGCAGCAGATTTACGAGTGTCCGATCCGATACGCAAAACGAAAGAAGCCAAACCATCTCGATCCAGAATCGAGCCTGGAACTACCAATGCGGTAGTTCAGCACGCTACTTTTCCGAGGCGGGCCTTATCTTTTGATGGCATTACTATATTGCTTTTGTATTTGGTACAGATCAAGGCGAAGGCAACACAGGCGGCATGTTGCCTGGTAGAGAGTTGTGGGTGGAGGAAAGATCAGGAGCAGGGGTTACAGACTTGCCTCTACTCTACCCACGGAGAAAGCGGTATGCTATCACTGAACCAACCAAGCCTCCGAGACGTTGTGCTGATAAAGCCGACTAGGGGCCGGAACAGGAACCAGACTAAGAGTCGCACACTAAAAGTGATATAGAGCAGTGTGCGATTAGTAATTGCTGGGGACGTTTCTGGTCTGCTTCTAAAGTCCGAGGCACCATCGTCATCCCATATTTGTTGCCATGGTGTCTCTGGTAGTTACATTCTGAAATTTGATATTTTTAAGTCTTTGAAGTTTGTCGTTAATAAAACATTTTGGACATCGGAAATGATCCTGCCTCTGGCCGGGCAGGGTGCAGGGTTCGTACAGAGAACACGGACATACACGGGCGAGCGAACTGTTGGACTAGCATTTGTGTTGTTTTGTTGGTGTTTTAGGGCCCTTCAACTACCAGGTCATTAGAGCCCCGTCCACTTCGTAGTTGTAATGCTGAGTCTGCACAGACACTACACTAATGCGACGATTTGGGTATCAGCAGTACCCAGTGTTTTTAAGCGGTCACCCATGTTAGTACTAGCTGGGGTTTCATTGCTTAACTTCAGTGAGCAGACGAGAACTGGTGTGTCCAACGCAATAAGCCGCTCCCAGTTTTACTCGTAACTGGGAGACCGGCCTAATGCAGCCTCTGTCAGCCTCTCTACGGATGATGATGATGACTAACCGCCCACACCAAGGGAGGGGTAAGGGGGAACTCACACCTGGTAAGTTTTGTCAATCTACGGGCAATATAGAAAGCGTCGTTTTGCGTGCATTGTGGTGATGCCGTACACACTTCTGGCGGGACGGAAGAGAAAGAGCACTTTGGATTTCTTTCTCGTCAGGAAAAGAAGCCATCCACCGCGGCCAGGGCCGAACCTGGAACCATAGCGTTATCATGAGAAAAGTTTGAGGGTGGTTTGTAGGGTGAAGAGACCCCAGCGGCTTCCGTGTTAAGCTCAAGCTCGTATATTCGAGTCTAGTCTAGGCGAGTGTCCCTTTTTTTTTATTGTGCGCCTTCTTTTCTGCCTCATATTGAACGTCAAGCCGGTGTCTACCGTGTGGGGGAGGTGTGCATGATGTTACCACTTTCCGGTAAAACCCCTCTTTGCACGGAGAAAAGTACACGTGCATAATGATAAAATTTCCTAGATAATAAAGCTCCGCCTGGTGTTGGCTCTCTTCAATAACGTAACTTACACGGGACGGCAGTATCACCTGTTTCAGGCGTTTCTAGCAACTTTGCACTTCATTATCATCATCATCATCATCTCCTTATTCTGCGCATGGCTGGGTCCTATCTGCATGCTCTGACCTTCCATTTCGCACATCACAGGGTCTCCGCACACCCCACACTGCGCCAAGCTCCCATTGGACAAACTGCTGCTCCTTACTTCTACACTTCATCTGTTCCCCTGTGACGGTCCCCCTCCTAACATACTCTCAAGAGACATCATCATCATCATCATCATCATCATACCCTTATCCCGCCTGTGGCAGGGTCGGGTCTGCGAATCCACAGACCATGCTTTTACTGGAGGCACCCCAGCCAGGCGTCTGGGACCCGCAGGAATAACAACATACTTTCAAGAAGCAAAGAAGAATAAGCTCCCTAGCTCTGATATGTACCGAACCTGTGTACCACAGGCTCAGATATCAGATATGGTACCAATTGAATTAATGAGGGGGCAAACTAATGGTCCTGACTACGACTGTGGACCTGGGACTTGGAAATTGGGACCTAAGACCTGGGACTCTGAACGTAGAACCTGGGACCTGGGATTTTGAACCTAGAACCCCTGGACTTGACATTAGGGACTTGGGACATCTGCCTAATGCGAACACTGGATCATCGTAAGACTAGTGTTGAACCGAATAATACTTGGCCTTACTTTTAAAAGGGCCCTTACGCAGACGGAAAAAATGGGCACGGTGAAGAGAGACAGAGAGAGGCTTGTGAAACCCCCCCCCCCCCATGAGATCCTTTTTCTTAGTGGATAGATGGCGCTACTGTCGTTGTTGTGTCGCTCCGCCGTGCCATAGCAGCTGCAATAGAAATTGTTGTCCGCAAGAGTGGAAGGAACGGAAATGACCGGAAGGAACGTTTTATGGGCCATCCCTAAAGTTTTCTTGTTTGGGGGAAGGGGGAGATGACGGCAGGGGTAGGTAATGATGGAGGGAGATAGAAATAAAGTAGATTTTTAGTGCAATTCGACAAGGAAAACGACAGAAAAAAAGAGTAACAATAAAAAATAACGATCCATCGTTTATTTTCACTCTCCTCTACTAACACTAACCCTAACCCCTTTCCCTTCTCTCACCACAGCCCCTAGGAGAGTAGTTAGGGGTGGGGGAAAGAAATCAACAACGGGACCCTGGGAAAAGACAGTGAGGAGGTAGATGGGACAAGGAGAGGGAGTGATGATAATCGTTAAAAAAAATAGTGTATGTGTACTGTTGTCATGTCGATTCAGTTCGGAAACCAAGAAGTAAGTTCTGATTGATGAGAAGCAACTTCCTTTAGCCCAGTCGTTTCCGGACGCCATTTTCAAAGCCACGTCATCGAGGGCCACGAAAGGAGGAAGAGGGGGAAACTGAAAGACGGACCCTGGTGAGAGGAAAAAGTACTACTACCACCCCTGAACTTCTGTCTTACACCGACATTCACTTCCGATGGATATCCCGTAGCGCACAGTCAGGGTATGGATGGAAAAGTGAATATAGTTCTGGAAAAAAAAAAGAAATGGAGGGGGTAATCGGAAAGGGGTAAATGGGGGACACCCTCCCACATGTACTTAAAATCCAGACAAAAAATAGGAACCAATCACAGCCCTGTTTCAGGGTAGTAAACGTATCATTGTCAGATGATGGCTTTATTCGCCTTCCTCTACTCTGCAGTACTTTCAATATATGCTTAGGCTATAAAAATTCTTTGTGAAGCTCAGCGACGTGGGTTCAATTCCGATTGCCTGACGATTTTTTTTTCGTATACTCGTCCCGAGTGCGCCTTCATTCGGATGAGAAGTAAAACCGGTGGTATACGATGGCATTTGCATCTAAAAGAACCCGACGAGTAAATCGAGCAAAGTTTCCAGATGTAGAAGCTCTCCCCCTGGCGTCGGTAGAGTGCCCCACTAAGAAATGGGGTTGTAGCGTAGGTCGGCACCCAGCTGTGCAAAATACCGTTCAAGAGACCGTCCATATGCCCCAGGGGAACAAAAATAGGTACCCTACCCTGGTGTGGGACGGGAAAAGGGTTAGTAGTCGCTTTTTGCCATTTTTTTTCGTCCTTGGGAGCACTTTAAGTCGGCCGACGCCAGTGGGGCAAGCTCCTAAGCCTGGAAATTTTGCCGATCTACACTTTCCATGTAGAAAGGGTTCTTTTATGTGCAAAGGACCTCGTATACACCCTCACGCAATAGGCACCGGCTTTATTTCCCGTCGATCTTGCAACCAAATAACACCCGGTTTTCCCCTTTCTTATAAGCCGCTTCGGTAGCTCAGAGGCTAGACTCGTAGTTGCAGGTTCGATCCTTGGCCGAGGTGGGTGGGTAGCTTGCGTCTTTCGGCAGAGAGGGAAGTCCTGGTAGGCAAGTAAAAGCCAGTGCTTACCGCGCAGACGAACCCGCTGTATACCGACTAAAATATAAAGTTAGATCGGTAACATTCCACATGTGTAAGAGCTCGCTCTCTTCCCTATTTGACGTCGGTAAATTATCTTTAGCAGTATTAAGACCGACTAAATCAAAATCTCCCTCAAATAAGAAAAAAACAGACTACAAGCTGGACCAGAATTGATCTCCTAACCACGATATACCAGACACGCATGTTAACACTTAGCTACTGTTGACTGACGTCATAGACACCAGGCGTAGCAAAAGGGGCGGAACGGAGGCAAAGAACTCCAGCATTTAAAAAAAAGAATAGCAGCACTACGTCACAATGGAACTTATCCACGTGATCGACTCCCACCCTCCCACCTCTCATCATTTATTTCACCCTCTTCCCTTCCGACCCTCACGTGCACCCCTCACCCTTGCACCTGCCGAGTGACGCATGCGTATATCAGTCTCAATTACTCTACTATTTATTTTCGTGACCTCCTTACATCAGATTGCATTAAGGCAAAGTGGAGTTGGTGTGTTCATCACCAAACGTCGCAGGACCCTACCCCCACAAGTCTCCTGGTCCCTTAAGACCCTCACGGGTAAAAAAAAAAAGCTGTTGCTACCTAATGCGAATTGGTTAGGGGCACGACAGAGAGAGAGGAAACGCCCAGAGGTGTATTTATTTATTTATATAGTCACACGAAAGGTCGTAACAAAAGCCACGTTATGAAACCAAACAGAAAGGGGTGTGTATTGAAAGGGGAGAGGGATGACAGGGGTATCATGAGGTAGGATGAATGGGCTCGTTACTCTCCTTACCCTCCTCCAACACTAATACCTGAGAGAGTAGAAACTCAACTCTTAATAGTATAGAAATACAAATTAATATCCAGCTGAGGCATCCCCTCCACACACGCACGCAAATGGTCCCAGGAACCATTTTTGACTCTCCTCCTCCATCCTCCTGCCATTGCCAAAACATTTTGACAAGAGGGAGTGGGACCTCAAGGAGATCTCAACAGGGCTCGATATACATTAATAATGTCTGAATGCTCTAAAGTGAAAATAGGGGGTGAGGAATAAATATGGGACAGGTGACCTGGTTTACCCCATCCCTCCCTCCTCCGTCCTATACTTTTAAAAATTCGGATGTCTCCCTCTACCTCTCCCCCTTCTTATGAGTATTTTTGTTATGACGACTAAAAGAGTGAACCAGTATTGCGATGAAAAGTAAATAGAGGCAAAAGCAACTCCTAACCCTTTTCCCGCCTAAGGCAGGGTCGGGTACCCATTTGTCCTCTGAATGGACACCGGGTGATATATTGGTCATAGTTTTTTCTGCAGCCGGTTGCCGGCCAAAGCTGCACCCCTACGCTTATTTATCGTCGGTCTAGTGTTCGTTGGGGAATGCTACCAACGCCAGGGGGCGAGCTCCTACACCTGGAAATTTTGCCTAATCTACCCGTTGCCTAGTAGAGAGGGTTCTTTGACGTGCAAGTGCCATCGTACACCCACACAGGACCTCGGTTTTACTTCTCATCCGAAAGAAGGCACACTCGCGGCTTCTCTCTCGCCCGAAAGAGGCCGACCCACCACGGTCCAGTATCGAACCTAGAACTAATGGCGTAGTTGCCGAGTATGCTAACCACTACGCCACCGCGGCGGGTGAAAAGTAAATAGAGGAAGAACAAAAATTCCTGGGACAAGTCTAGAGCAGGATTGAAACCAGAACTCTTAAGACAACAAATAAAATAGTGGGGGTATTTTTTGGCATAGTTGAGCACAAGCACTTGAACTTCCTTTCGTCTGCAGCAGAGACGTCAGCGGGCATTCCAAAAAAATCGCTGACCTTGGTCTAGTATCGAACCTAGAACCCCTGACGCAGTTACCGAGCACACTACCTACTACGTCACCGACGCGGGCCCTTAACACTTCGCACGCGTGTATATTCATAATAGGAAAAGCTGACTTCAACTGTCCAGTAGTTAGTTCTACCTGGAAAGGCCTTTTTCCGAGCAGAAAGGATTCTTGGCATACAGGTGTGATATCGGCACGCCTCTATCCGAACAAAATCACTTCCGGTTTAGAAAAATTCGAGGTGGTGGAACTCTTAAAGGGTCAGGGGGGATACCAACTAGCCTCAACAAGAATTGAACCTGCAAACATTGAACTTAGCAGCAAACGCGCCCCAGACGTGAGCCAGCGACCGAGGCGTCTGATGTTATGAAAGGTAATGGAGGCGGCGGGGGAGGAGGGCTGTAAAGGGGAGTGGGGATAAGGGTGGGACGAAGATAAAAGGGGAATGGGGATAAGAGAGGGATTAAAGGGCTTAAGAGGAATTAAATGATACAACCACCTTTTGTTCAATCTGATGATAAAAGTTGGATGCGCAGGTGTTAAGAGGCTCACTGTTGCTCGAATCTACAGCGCTCCACCCAAGCGCCCCTCACCTCCCTCGTGGGACCTTTCACCTCTTGTCTCTCGCCCTTGTCTCATATAATCCCATCATCTTCCACCTTTCCATCGCCGGTCTTCATCAATTGTTCATCGTCATCATCGTCCTCCTCCTCATCAACGTTCTGTAAATGACCACTCCAAGGGTGGATGGCAGGATGGCAGGTCCGCCCGCCCACCAAAATAGTGTTAACTTCAATTGTCCTATTGATTTCTGGGGTTTCAATTAAATGTCTTTTGTGGCCTGCGAATCAATTCCACCTAATAAACCACCTGCCTGTGCTCGATTAAACAATGTCACCAGGAAGAAGGATGAGAAGGGGAGGGGGAATGTGGGTGGACTAAAAAAGGGTGGGTTGGTTACTTAATTACAGATCAGTAGCCCGGTGGTCCATCTTTGCCTTTCCACAACCCCCTCCTGCAATTAACTACCCCATCTCGCTCGGTCCCCCTCTCGCTCTCTCTCCAGTGGTATATTTTTCTCACCTGTCTCCCATCGACCTGAATCACTACAGGAAATACTTGTGAGTCCATGCTGCGTAGGTTCGAATCCTCGTTGAAGACAAGGAGGTAAGGGTGATCTCAATGTAGTCTTACAATGATAACTGCTTGTCAAAGAACCCTTTCTACACGGAAAAGGAATATAAACGCCTACGAATGGTAAGTGCAGAATTGGCCTGGGTTCTTTAAAATCGGTCTCTGATTCTTGTCTGTCGATCAGGCCTTTCGCGAGGCTAGGGAGGGCGGGTCTTGAGCGTCCACAGAGGCAGGATTGAACCTGGGATTCCATAATATAGCGTCTAGCACGCCATCAAGCGAGCTATCGAGGCAGGCCCACGTAAAAATGGGAGCTGCTTTAGGGCAATTTGGTTATTTAACGTCGACTTCTGGGTTGCTGAAGGGAATTAACCGACTGCAGAGGGTGGGGAGGAGGACGGACGGGCTCCTATACCTGGGAATTTTGCCCTTATCTAACATATATTTTAATGCCTGTAGAAAGGGTTATTTTGTGCAGCAGCGATGACATCACAGTACAGCTTGTCTTTCTCTCGTCCAGTAAGGAAGTCACTCAATTCAGGTGAGGGGGGAAAAGGGCAGATTGTTTGCTTGTTTGTTGGTGTTTTAGGGCCCTTTAACTACTAGGTCATTAGAGCCCCGTCCACAGCATAGTTCTTATGCCGAGACTGCACAGACACTACACTAATGCGACGATTTTTGGGTATTAGCAGTACCCAGTTTTCCCAAGCAGCCACCCATGTCAGTACTAGCTGGGGTTGCGCTGATTAACTTCAGTGATCAGACGAGAACTGGTGTGTCCAACGCAATTCGCCGCTCGGAATGGGCAGAGTTGAACCTGTAACCATGGACGGACGAATCAAGCATGCCACCAGTGTGCCATCAAAACAGGCTTCATGAGAAAGAGAAGGAGCTTCCAAAAAGTTCACCTAAAGCTTCCGAACAATAAAATATCCCAGTGACCAACCGACACAACAGCTTCATTTATCAGACAACTCAAACGACCCAAACCCAGGATCAAACCTACGACTTCAAGTTAGAAAGTCCATCTTCTAAATAATCAGCCTGTAATAAACATAAGAGGTAGCGGTATATGAATATATTAAATATCACTAATGATGGTACGATAAAAAAAGGAGTAGGAAGAATCCCTATAGGGTGGAGCTCATTTCAGTGACCGGTCAAAGGAAGGAGGACAAAAATGACCCCCCCCTTCTATTAGGATAGGGGAAAGAACAGGGAGAAGACAGAAAAAAAAAAGGAAAGATGAGAAATGGTCGTCGCTGATCGTTTTCATCATTATTAACGAACAATTGCACTCAAGGAAATTATCGCCTTCACTCTTGCAGAAATAGGAAACACAACAGTATATTTCTGTGCAGCGAGCCGTTATAACTGTGGCTACTGATATCGACCTCCTCTCCAGAGTAGCCACTGCCTCCTCTCAACCCTTTGCCCCCTTCCTTCCTCCACTGTACTCTCTTCAACCACTTTTACTATGGCAGGCTCGAGTAATCATTTGTCTCGCTGGTACCACGAGCACACGGGGCAACCTATTGGACGATATTTTTAAGCAGCCGGCTGCCTCCTAACGTTACAACCCCAGACAAGGAGAGGAATTGACTCGACATCCGCTCAGCCCGCCTGGGTAGTCCAGTGAACAGCACACTTGATTTTGTGGATTTGCCAGAATGTAAAGTCTCTTCTCCATTGGGTCCTTGAAGGAGCCAGACCACCAACTTCCTACGCCTGCGAATTTTACTACAGATAACTACACGAATCCATAACTCTATCTATTATTCGGAATTGGTCCGGGAATCGTCCTAGGGCATAAGCCTGACTCCTGTTGCATTGTAGTTATTGTGCCAAAGGTCAGACACCATGCAATATTATAACCAACAAAGCATTAATTTACCTGCCAAAAATTTCTATTTTGGTTGTGTAATTCGGTGTTGGAACAGTGGGGTGCGCCGGCATCCCCCCCCAGACAATTCAGCCAATATTTCCTGTGGGCTCCAGACGCCCGGCTGGGGTGCCCCCAGTCAGAACATGTTCATTGGACCCGACCCTGCCACAGGTGGGATAAGGGTATGATGATGATGATGGTCCGGGAATCGTCCGAAAATAAGCCATTCAACTCAGTCACAGGGTCGAACCTGCGAACCGTGAATTCATGAGACCAACGCACTACCAGTTCGACTAGCCCATGACGTCAATGCTTTCACAGGTCAACATTAACTAAGTTAAAGAAATCAAATCTACCTACTTCACATCCCCTCCTGACAGGAAGAAACGGAACAAACCACAACCAACCTGACCGAGCTACTGTAGTTTAAATTGGTACGGTTTGATCTCACTATACGCAGGTTCGCTTCTGCTGACTTCTAGCAACCAACAGAGAAAGCTCCAGTGCGCTTCTCGTGTATCAGAAAGGGAAGTCCACGGTACGTAAAACACCTCTGGGGTAACATAAAACTCTGAAAAGAAAATGAATAAAAAATTTTCTCGCAATCCCCTGTCTCTCTGAGAGACAAAAAGCTCCGCCTGAGAATGGATTTCACCGCAAAGCTCCGTAGGAAGAAACTGATGTCATATTTCTAATTTTCCACATCCTAATCAATCAGAGACGGATGAAGCAGACGAGGAAGGATAGAGAAAGAAGGGGTTGAAATTCAGAGTAGCATAATGCGAAAGATAAGAAGTAGAGGAGGATGAGGCAACTAACAGCCCACTCCTTAAAATACATTTCAGTGAAACGCGCACACTACAGCCAAATCTTTAACAAAGAGCGGGAACTATGTAACGAATGAGTGTGTGAGTTTACGACGATGAAGTTAAAAAAAAGGAAATGTGAGGGAAACAACAATTAAACAGTGGAAATTTAAATTAATTTGATAACAAGCTCCCCCAACACCTACAACCTACCCTCGGAAGAAGAGATGAACCGCTCACAAACTGCTGGGCGGGAGGCGACACTAGCTAGAAGAGGTCACGTGATCTGAACTATGCTCAGCGGAGGAAGCATCTACGTCACTCCTTCGAAAGATGCATCAACGTGATTGGTCGCTACACGGTGGAGATGGGAGGGAAGGAGAAATAAAAACGGGTGACAAAGTCTGGAGGAACCTACACCCTCCCCCCACGACGTGTCAATCACATTTCCTCGTCTTAAAGAAAAAAAAAGAGAGGCGGAAACAGACATCATTTCTCATAAGGAAAAGGAGGAAGAGGGTGGAGTTGAAGGCGGAGACATCAGAAGCATCTCTCGCTTTAGTCGCTCTCTCTTTCGTTCCCATCCAAACCAACCAATAAGAAACCACAATGCTGATCGATAGAGGAGGGGCATCGACCTTATCACCCGTCCTTCTTTCTTGGACGTTTGTAGAAGATAGAACGTGGGCGGAGTAAGAAGAGAATGGGGGTGTGGTGGATGTTTTATTTTTCTCATCTTCCTCCTCCCTAACGCTTTCCTCTCCATTCCTCTTTCAATCCAACTCCAACAATACATCAGATTTATAATGTCACATCCTAAATAATAATAAATAGCGCAAAAAATATATGACAGATACCGTAAAAATATGATGAGTGGGAAGAGAGGAAGGAGGTGGAAGAGAGAAAAAAAGAGGGGAGGGGTGGTGAGGTCCATTATCTGTCTACTTGAGCTATGGTGCGAACGCGAGAGCACACAGACCTTGGAGAAACAGTCCCGGGACATGGAGGTGAGTGAGGCCAGCATCCATAGCAAGTCAGTATGTGGTGGGTAAAACTAGGACGGAGATGGAGAAAAGGAAGGCGAAAAAGAGGAGGAGACACTGTGTGGTGCATTGCAGAAGTGAAAGTGGGGAGGAATCGTGAGATTTCGTCAAGGAGACGACGGCGTCGTTGTCGTATTATTATTATTGTTATTATTATAGGAGAAGGAAGATGAAAATTAATAGGAAATGAAATGTGGGATTAGCTAATAAACAGTCGGCATGAATTGATGCGCCAAAGTCAATTAAAATCAGTGCAAACCGGCAAAGAAATTCAATTACATAACAAGTCAAATAGACGACAATTCCAACCCCCTCTCTCTCTCGCTCTCCCGAATATTCAGTTACCAGAAAATGTTTTTTTTTTAAGATATCACAGTATCCCCCTCTTTCACTTCCTCTTGTACTCATTCTTTAATTTGCATAAGAGCGATTTGATAGCCCTTTAAAGCTACTTCTTATTTGTAATACACATAACGACCGACTTACCACTCGAACTCAAAGTATGCTGGTTCGCTTCCGATCGAGGTCGGTGGTTCTCTTCTTGATTAGGAGTAAGAGTGTGAGGGTGAGACCTTAACTGAGTTTTCTGTCGGTTATCCTACTCTGTTGGGTGCATGTACAACTTCAAATGCCCATACATGAACTTTGAACATCTGAATCAAGTGTAATCAGGATCTGAAAATGATCAAAAGATCATCAAATTGTTGCCGTTAACACTGAAAGCGAAATTCTTCTTTGTAGATGAAAAAGAAACAGGGAATATCCCATCAGTAAAACCAACTTTAGCGGAAAAAAAAATGAAAATTAACTAAACGTGACAAACACTAAAATAAAAAATGTAACTACCCACCCCTTCTTCTAAAAAAGATATACCGCAAACCAAATAGGTCCTGTCTCATCTACAGAAATTAAAAAAAAGGGATGAAAAGCTTTTATTGAAATCAATATTTGTTTTAAAAGAAAGGATGGAGGGGTAACGAAGAGGGGATAGATGGGTTAACAATAAAAAAGCTCTAGGATTTTTTTGCTGAAATCACACAATATGTAGAAACCCGCAAAAATGGAGGGGCAAAATAAAATCTAAAGTGTGAGAGACTGTCAAAAAAAAGTAAAGGGTATTGTGAGCTAGGTTATATTATGGGGTGCGGCAACCACTGTAGTTTAAACAACTAGAGAGGGTTAAACTGAACAAAAAAACGTTTAGTCCCCCCCCCCCCGGTTTTTTTTAAAAAAAAATAAAGGTAAAGGAGTAGTAGAAGTAAATAAAAAATCTCAGGATAAAAAGACTGAAAATAATACAGCTGGGAAATTTAAATTTTAGCAGAAGAATAGTAAAATCATGTCTGTGAAATATGATGATTAGTGTTAGGCGGGAATATTTACATTTCTAAGTGAAATAAATCCATTTTTTTAAAAAGTAGGCTGATTATTTTCCTGTTGATAAACGAAAGCAGTAGTAAACCCATTATCCACAAATTAAAGCAAGAGATGGGTCCAACGCCAATTGCAGGAAGTAGATAACCAAAACCTCATTTTCAGTTGTCGACACCTAAGATATGGATATTTTTAAATGTGGTTTAAACAAATACCACTTTATATAGAATGAACGTACTTATTATTACAAAAAAGGATCACAGTTGCAGCAATAAAGTGTATTTACAGTATGTTAAAACAAAGTTTCAAGTTTTGCTAAGGAAAGAAATGAGCGAAGGAACGAGAGAGGCCCCTGGCGGAACACGTGACAGATTCCAGTGAGAGCGCCAAGTTCTTTCGAACACCGTCGCCATAGCACACATCGAATGGATCGTTACATGCTGCAGTCAACATTCAGTTTCAAAATGAGTCTCACCGCATCACTATCGCCAATCGGTTATCGGACGAAACTTCGGAGACAGAGATGTTTTAATTTGTAAATAAAACTCTGCTTTTGAGTTCTCGTGTGAATGTGCGTATCAATGTTTATGCAAGTGAACGACAAAATAAAAGGAAGTTACTTACCAAAGACGAAGAATTCATTTATCGGCAATTCAGCATACTAATCCCAACAGCATCTACGCTAAATGGAGAAGAGAAAATAAAACTTCTGAAGAACGCTGCTAATATACATATGCTTAGAAATTGGGGGTCTAGAATTAAAAAAAAAAATCCACTAACGTCATACTCGCCATTGGCACCACAATCGCCGCCAGAATTCAGGTAAGTTGTTTTACATTTTGTTTTCAACAGACAAAAACTTCTCTAGATGAGACATATGAGTAAAAAGAATCGCGAGATTACTTACTTCCTTTTTCTTACGACGAAGATGAAAAAAAAAGTGTTGGTCAAGAAGCAGGCATCTGTCGA
Organism: Trigoniulus corallinus; assembly: GCA_013389805.1. Classification (NCBI taxonomy): domain Eukaryota; kingdom Metazoa; phylum Arthropoda; class Diplopoda; order Spirobolida; family Trigoniulidae; genus Trigoniulus; species Trigoniulus corallinus. The sequence continues at coordinate 8,210,958 of JAAFCE010007744.1, forward strand.
ATAAAAGAAAACAACATTGAATGACAAGTGAGATAAAATAAAAAGAGAACGCAAATAGAACGCGAGGAAAAATCTCCGGATGCTGTCTGTTCCTAAAGCGCGTGCAAAAGAACGCCACAAAAATGTACTCCTCTGGGGAGCTGAAGGTGAAAGAGAGAAACGCGCGTATCATTTTTTTAACTTCCGTTTAATGTCGCCGTATTACGAATGCAATTAATAATAATAATGGCTTCCTCCCTCCCAGTTCCTTAATATCAGGGCCTTCTTTATGAAATAAAGAAATTCAATCTTACCGTCTTACGTAACGATATAATTTTATTTTCTACGTATAGAAGCAATTTTTGTGCGTATTGTACATCATGTAGCCTATCTGGGGGATCCTCTTTGATCCGAACTAACCACGCTGATGGACACAAGTCATCAGCCATCGCGTCAATATAGCCATTAATCCATTTCCGTTCCATAAACTAATAGTTTACGGATTAGAAGAATGATAACGACATATATGGAATAGTTGGTACCTAATAACGACCTTTCCTAGCGTCCGTGAATGCAGGTTTGATTCCCTACTGAGGCGAGAGATTCTTCAGGACGAAAAGGAGAGAAGCCCCAAGTACTCCTTCCATCGTCAGTCGGGAAGTCCACGAACCCATTTCGTATGCACGATGGCACTACCGCACGGAAAAGAAATCCTTCTTAGATAGAATAAAATACACGTGTACATTGTCAAAATTCCCAGGCGCCCGTAAACTACAGTACCTTCGAACAATAGATAGGCCAACTTTAAATAGTCACCAGTTCTGCCAATAACTAGACTGCAATTTGTTTCACTTCTCCATAGTTGTGGACTTACAATGAACTGGGGGAGAACCCTCTCCCCTAAGAACGATAGAAAGAAAAAAAGCATCAATAAGTTGCCCGTTCTATGTCAGTATGTCATCACGTTCGTAAAACCCAGTTTAGATAGCCCCGCCCCCCCAACAGTGGCTTATCAGGGGGGAGCACTTCAAAAGCACTACGGCCCAATTATTTTTAAATATTCAGAATCCCTTAGTATAAATCTAACTAGCAATTAGACAATGTCCTGTCTTCAGTGGTTAACCCAACTACAGATTAGACTGCAACTGTTGGACTGTCAATATAGAAATGGGGACAACTAAAAGCAACTCCAAACCCTTTTTCCCCCTATGGCAGGGGACATCTGAATGGACATAGGGCGATATATTGGTCATAGTTTTTTCTGCAGCCGGTTGCCGGCCAAAGCTGCACCCTTACGCTTATTTATCGTCGGACTAGTGTTCGTTGGGGAATGCTACCGACGCCAGGGGGCGAGTTCTTACACCTGGAGTTATTACTTAAAAGCAACTCCTAACCTTTTCCCCGCCTATGGCAGGGTCGGGTACCCATGTTGTCCCTCTGAATGGACACAAGGGCGATCTATTGGACAGTGTTTTTTTTTTCACGGCCGGTTGCCAACCAAAGCTGCAACCCCTATGCTTATTTATCGTCGGTCTACTGTTCGTTGGGGTATTCCACAGACGCCAGGGGACGAGCTCCTACACCTGGAAATTTGGCCCCATGTAATCGTTGCATACTAGAGAGGGTTCTTTGACTTGCAAATGCCATCGTACACCACACGAGACCTCGGTTTTACTTTTCATCTGAAAGAGGGTGCACTCGGGGCCTCTTTCTCTCTCGCCCGAAAGAAGCCAACCCACCTTGGTCCAGTATCGAACCTAAAACTACTGACGCAGTTGCCGAGCGTGCTAACATCTACGCCACCGCGGCGGGTCAGTATAGAAATGGGGACAGCAATGCAAAAATGCCTCATCTGGTGCGCCCCATTGAGACACTGAGGGGGGAGCAATTGCTGCATTGTTCCCCCCTCTGGATCCGCCGGGAGCGGCGAGTTGCGTTGGACACACCAGTTCTCGTCTGATCACTGAAGTTAAGCAACGCAAGCCCAGTTAGTACTGACATGGGTGGTCGCTCGGGCAAGCTGGGTACTGCTAATACCCAATAATCGTCGCATTAGTGTAGTGCAGTATATGCATTAGAACTATACAGTGGACGGGTCTCTAATGACCTTGTAGTTGACGGGACCTTAAACTCCAACAAACAAACAAACCGGATCCGCCCCTACCTCCCAATGTAATACACACAAGCATACCTCCGTCAATCTACTATACGCATTTCCATCACCTTGTGACGTCATATGATGAGAGAAACCGACCGGCACGCGCTAACGTTCTATTAGAAGTCTACGACTCCATTTTTATCTTCTTTTGCCATTGACTGGTGTTCTTGCATATGAAAATGGCGGAGACGAACGTCGACGATTGAACTGTTGCACTTAAAGAGGTCAAAAGACGTTCTACCCTTTCATTGTTTCATGTAAGACAACATCTTTTGCGGACAAGAAGGTTCCTTAATACCGTGAAAGGTAAGAAAAAATACATACTGTGTTTCCATCAACATAATTTAGACAGTCACTCTTCACACTGCAGAAGAACAATACGGTATTTTAATGAACTCAATGACCAGAGATCCAATTAAGACTCGCTAACAGGAAATAACTTCTCAAAGCTGCCCACAAATTCGACAAAGATTTGACCACTGTAAAAAAACAGAATCCCATCGTCAACAAAAGGTCATAATCGACCCAAAACCAGAATTCATTTTCTCCTACCAAATACTGTATATACAGTACGTTTGGTTTTGTGCGTGAACAAGTTTAACTCGTTCAGTACTGGATTTGCTCATAAGTCCAGTAGGCCCAGGCCTACCCCGAAAAGACTACTATTAAGGTTATTGAAATTTAAGCGTTATTTTAATCTTAACCTTTGGGGGAGGGGTCCAAAACATGTGTTTTCATATTATTATTCATGCCATCTTAAGGCTCTGTTGTACAGCAATAAGGCCCTCCTTTTTTAAGAAACCTAGTCTACCCTTTCGGCCTAGGGCCCATGAAAAAAATTTATTTCGACACCGAACTCACCTCTCCAGGTTAAAAACAGTCACTAGTCGCGGCAAAGAGAGAACTCATGCACATTGTAGTGTTTTTTTTTGTGCCAGTAACAGTCGCATATATCATTTTTAATTCGAAGTAAACGTACTTCCACTATTTAATGATAAAAGATGGCGAACGAAAAAGGAGGGAGACTAAAGTAAGACAGTATATAAAAATGATAATGAAGAAAACGAAGAAATCGAAATTCTTAACAGATAGACGCCTATGTACAGAGGACCTAAATACAGTCTATGTACCGTACTGTATAGTCTTGACTTGTGTGTGTATACACTGAGGGCTTCTTTGAGTCTGCGTGAGTCGCGCCTATAATGGGCTCTCTATCAGTGTAGAGATGAAATCTCATTGGAAATAAATGGACAAAATTTATGAATGCCCTTTCCTGTAAGGGAGAGCGAGGGAAGAAAGGCAATCGGAGAAAAATACGATAGTTGATGGAAGAAAATATTAACCGGAGTCGAGAAGTTTTATACATATGAAGAGATAGAGGGAGAAACGTTAAGTTGTTAAACCCACCTTGCTGGTGCAGAGGTAGCGAGGTGGACTAGTTGCAAGGACGCAGTTACAGGGAGGTGCCATTTGTCATATGCGAAATTATAAGATGTGAAGCTTGGCTCAGAGCTTGACCCGTCTCGGCGGCTTAGTGGTTCGCACGCTCTGCAACTGCGTCAGTAGTTTTAGGTTTGATACTGGACCGAGGTGGGTTGGCTTCTTTCGGGCGAGAGAGAGAGAGGCTGCGAGTGCGCCTTCTTTCGGATGAGAAGTAAAACCCAGGTCTCGTGTTGGTTGTTGTTGTTTTTGGGCCCTTCAACTACAAGGTCATTAGAGCCCCGTCCACAGCATAGTTCTTATGCAGAGACTGCACAGACACTACACTAATGCGACGATTTTTGGGTATTAGTAGTACCCAGTTTTCCCAAGCGGCCGCCCATGTCAGTACTAGCTGGGGTTGCACTGCTTAACTTCAGTGATCAGACGAGAACTGGTGTGTTCAACGCAAATTCGGGATGGCAAGATGGGCACCCGACCCTGCCATAGGCGGGAAAAGGGTTAGCAGTTGCTTTGTTGTTAGCTTGGCTCAGAGCAATTCTCTCACCATACCTAATAGTAGCTATTGTCCACAATAGGTACTGACGGACGATTTATCGAATTGGAAGTGTTTGTGTGTGTGTGTACGGGGACAAAATTACCGTTGCGCTCGTGAGCAAGCACCGAAGGGCCGATAGCCTAGGTGCGCCACTGTTCCAAGTGCGATGCTGCGCCGAAGTGGGTTGATTTCTTTTGGGGAGAGAGAGAGAGAGTCCTCCTGTTTAACTTCCATCAAATGAAAAGTACATCTGTGGTTCCGTGTCGTGTGTGCGATGTCACCATTGCACGGATAAAATTCGGTAACTTTCCAGGTGTACCAGCCCGCCTCTTGGTGGCGGAGGAGTAAAATTTCCCTAACGAAGAAAATAGGCCGATGTGAAGTAAGCACTGGGGTTGCAGTAATGGGTGGAAGTCGGCTGCGTAAAAATATCGTCCAATAGATCGCTCATGTACCCTAATAAGACAAAATGGGCACCCAACCTTGCCATACGAGGGAAAAAGGTAGATAAGTGGGTGCTCAGAAGGTAACATTGTGGCATAGTCCTTTCGAGCCACAGGGACGGCAATAGAACATCGGTCCTGAAAATCCTGTTGAAATCGTGATGGCAGTGTGCTACCTTCTCCAGATTGAACTGGATCCTTCAGCTAATGCGGACGGAGGTCGCTACCCCTGTACTAAAAGCCGTGGGGCCGGCAACAATCAGTACTCTCTAAACAGATATTGTCCATTTGTTGAAATTTTACTGTTTGAGGAGACTTTTGCACATTAGGTGTTTAGGGCAGACGTTAGAAGTGAAAGGTGAAGAACACACGGCTTGGATGTTCGGGTAATAGGGCAACCACTAGATAGTGCGGAATCCCTGTAGAGCCAGTTTGAGACATCAGCAAATCTAAGTACAGTATTTGCAATCCGGGGTACTAAATGCCTTCTCTTTTGCCAAATTCAGCGTTCTGGAACCATTTGCAGGCAGATGTCGTCGTACGCATTCCATAGAACGGAAGGCATAACTTGGCTCTTCTTTCCTTCTTTGCGAAAAAAAACCCCTTGCTGATATCAGAGAGTGGCGAACCTGTGTACTTAGTGTAAAAAACGCCACACGGTAGGGTAGGGCAGCATGTTTTTCATTTTTCCCATCCTGAAAGGAAGGCAAACAGGAGGTACATCCGGAAGTTCTCTTGTTTTTCGCTGGGGAAAACAAAACCCCGGGCCCAATTCATAATTGTACCTCTGTATCATACGCTAAAGATGCAAGTGCATTATCAATGGCAAAACCGGAAGTTGTCCAACAGAACAAATTATTCTATAAATTATTCACTTTCTTTTCAGGCACTGTTCTGGATGCAACCATCATGGATGACCTATTAGGCGTACGACTAAGGACTTCCGTTGGCCACAGCGCAACTTCCAGTACTGGATGAGTGGTAATTGGTGGACGGAACTCTGTTAAGTGGCACCTCTGGCTTAAGCCCTTGATATTTGTGAGAAACCCCTTGACCACCCAGGCGGAAGTACTACAAAGTGTTAATCAATTCCATGTTTGAGATTGCTGCCAACTGTACTCATCATCATCATCACCGTCACCACCATCACCACCACCACCATCCTTTAGGTGACGTTAAGCGGTGCTCCGTCGGACCTCAAGAGGCACAACAGCAGCATCAACCTAATCGCTCTTTTCAAGCCTATCAGTGTACACTGGGAGTGGGTGTGACAGGGTGCAGTATCTCAGAGCCCGTGACAGGAATCAGTAGTTCGGACTCGATTTTTCGGCCGGGAGGAACAGGAATGAGGATCCCCTTACAGTCCAACGGTATTTCGTCCACATCTCCAATATCGCCCCTTCCACCGACGCCTTCAGCGTCGCCTTCTTCCACCTCTCCCATCTCGTCAGCTACACCTCATACGCCGTGCTCAGCTTGTCCCCAAGCGACAGCGGCCTGTGGTACCTCGCCTATCGTCACCTCATCTACTCACGTGCAAGTCAAACTGGAGGACGCCGGCGTCGGACTCTTGACAAATAGTGGAGGTAGCGGACACGCGTCATCTGGAGGTTGTGGTGCCATGTCAGGTCAGGGAGCAGGAGTAGCAGCGGCATCAGCAACGCTCGTGTGTCCATCGGACGAGTGGGGAACCGGCAGCGGAGGCAGTTTGGTGGGAGGAGCTCCTACCATCAACGGGTGCGCTTACCGCGTCAGTTGTAGCGCGGTAGCAGGTCCGGGAGTCGGCGGGACGACTGGTGCTAACATTAACGTGGAATTCACCGGAGTCGGCGGCCCCCCTAGTGGTGGGAGCAGCCACGTCACGGCATCAACCGGCATAGGCGTGGTGAGGAGCGCAGCGTGCTCTCCATCTCACCTCCATCGTCATCACTTCCGCCACCACCATCATCTCCATCTGCATCACCATCCACTGAACGAGGAGGACCACGGTTCGTCCCCGCCGATTGACCATTCGTGTGCTCCTCTGACCAGCGGAACGTCGGCAGCCGCAACTTATCACCACCTTCACCATCATGGCGTGCTGGGTGGCGGAAGTGGAGGTGGTGGTGGAAGCGGCAGCAGTGGCGGTGGCGGTGTTCGACGGGCGTCGTCGTGCTCGGAAGCAATGAACACATCGTCCACCCCTAGCGTCTACCTCTCGGTGTCGGCGGCCTTGGTCAGTGCCGCAACTCCACCGTCCACGAAACCGTCACCACCACCACCATTGGGCATGGGATGCACCTCGCTCTCTCACGTGACCACCGTCAATCGCAGTGCTCCGGACGCTTGCGTGTTCGTGGCTGATCGCTATCACGGACCTAGTGCATTTAGCAACGTCACTTCCTGTTTCGGAGGAAGTGGCGCTAGCAGTAGTGGTGGAGGTTGTGGCGCCTCCGCCGCGACTGTGGGAACATCAACTGGATTCAATGGATTCTTTTCGTCGTCGTCCTCCTCTACGTCAACCGCCGCTGCGCCGTCGCCTCCTCAAACGTCCGCCACGTCGTCATCACCCTCCTCTCACGGAAAATCTTGCACGGACACTACGACGACAACGCCACTCTGTCACGCACCTACGACCGCCAGAAGTTCATGTGTCGCCAGAACATCGTCATCGACCAATGTCCAGTCGTCCACCACAACAACATCGAATCACAACGAGAAACAACGTCACTCGCACTCTTCTTATTCTACTTCCGGTAAGAATGATATCAAACATAATTAAGGACCTTACTTAGTAAGGTGATGATCCTTTAATATCGGCCTATAGCGGTTGCTTCCTCCTTAACGTCCGTGAGGTTAAAGGGTGACGTTCCCCTTCCTGACTTGTAAAATAAGGGGGTCCTCCAGGAAATGTTAGGCTACAGCGTGACATGAGTCTGCCAGCCCCACTCGGTGGCGCAGGAAGTGCGCTTGACTTTGAATCCGTGGTTGCAGGTTCGATCCTTGCCGAGGCAGATCATTTATTTCGGGTGTGAGAAGCAAGCCCCCTATGTCGGATGGGAAGTAAAGGCATGGCCCAAATATGGTGTGGACAATGTCACCTGAACGTAATAGAACCCTTTCTTCCCCTTCCCTGCCTGACTTCCTTCTACCGCTGACGGTTCCTCTCCGGGCTCAAATTTTATTAGTTTTAATCGGCGCCGAATTGCGTGCCGAATTTTAATTTTTAGGCCTTGTCAAAATTTGCTATGACTGCAATCCATCGGACTATCGTCATGGATTACACCCTAAGGTGTGACCAATCCTAAGGGCTGTCGACTTTGGGCGTTTCATTTAATAATAGGCTTATGCAATAAGCGGCATGCGTCGACGTAGCGTCTCAAATTCCTTAGGGCTCTTTCGGCGAAAGCAATTTTTCGCTCCCCGCCCTTTCCTATTCACGTGGGTCCTTAGAATTCTTTTTTCGTTGTGAGCTTGTTTTCAGTTTACGGCCCTTTGATAATGGAATTACTGAATTCCGACTTTTCAATACTACGCATTTTTTTTACGTATGTAAATGAATTGAACACTAAGGCATTCTTCAAAAAAGGCTTAATCAAAATCGGGATTGAAGGATATCGATTGCATATAGGCAGAAATAAGGGGCTGTATGGGCCTCAATTGAGGGAGAGGGGCTTAGGGAATAATTCTAATAAATTTCAGGACTGGCACCCGTAAACTTTGAGAACTCCTTCCTTTCCACCTCTATAAGCATTGGTTAGGCTTAAATGAAACGCCCTAGCATATTTCAGCATAAAGATTGTTGCAGCTTGAAGGCCCTAAAGACTCTTCAACTACGAAGATGTGGAAGAAGTAAGGTATTCACTGTTTGGCGTTCTTGAGTTCGATTCCTCGACCAAGTGGATCGGGTACCTCAAGAAGTTATTGACGTTTGAGCACCATAGGGGGTTCGAGTGGGCGCACCATAAGCACCTACTTCAAAAGCGTTTTACCACATTCCTTCGCAGGGAAAGTCGGAGTAGTTCAGCAAAACACCCAGGTGAAGAAGCCCACTCGCACCCTTCCCCATGACTTTGGTAAATTACCTGCAGCAATACGGATGTTGGAGTTAAATAACCACTCAAGTAAGGCTCCCCTCCCCACACATAAGGCCAATTTACAGGGCATTCGCCGAATCGCCAAGTTCGCCTAGGGCGTGTAGAGGTAGCGTGCTCGAATCGTGCATCTGTGATTGTGGGTTCGATCCTGAACCGAGATGGTCGGCTTCTTTCTAGTGTGTGGAGACATCTAGTGTGCCTTCCGCCGGATGAGAAACAATGCCATGTGGCGGGGTTACGATTTCACTTGCACGGGAAAGAACCCTTACTGCAAAGAGAGTTAAATGATACATATAGTTAGGCAAAATTCCAGGTGCAGGACCTCACCCCCTGGTGTTGGTGGATGGAAAGTGCCCCAAAGAAAGAATAGACTGACATTAAATAAGCATAGAGGATTGCCTCAGTGGCGTGCTCGACTACTGCGTCAGTGGTTCAAGGTTCGATACTTGATCGATGTTGGTTGGCTTATTTCGGGGGAATGAAAGGCCCGGAGTGCGTCTTCGTCAGATGGGAAGTAAAGCCGTGGCCTCGTGTGGTGTACAATGTCATTTGCACGTAAAGGAATCCTCTCTACTACTCAACGAATTGATCGCCAAATTCCCAAGTTAGGAACTCGTCCCTGGCTGGCGTCGGTGGAGTGCCCCAGTGAACGGTAGGCCGACGATGAACAAGCGTAGGTGTTGCAGGGTTGGTTAGCAGCTGTGTGCGTAACAATTCCGCCCAACAGATCGCCCATGTGTCCATCCAGAAGGCCCCTGCCATAGGCAGGAAAGAGTAGTTGCATTTTGTTGCAGCATTAGGTCGGCAGCAGCTAGAGTACCAGGGGTGGCCAACTTTTGGGTACACAAGATCTACTTTTTACCTTCAAAATGTGTCGCGATCGACGTTTTATCTTAAAAAAAAAAGTGTCGCGATCGACTTGTTGTCATAGGCGTAGTCAAAGTGGGGAGGGGATGTTCGATACTGGACCCACTTCGGTGCAGTATCGAACCTAGAACCACTGACGCAGACCTAAAAACACTGAGCCACTACGTCACCGAGGCGGGTCTTAAGTTAATACATCGCGAGTGATCGATCAAAATTGGCTTCGGGATTCACCGGTCGATCGCGATCGACTGGTTGGCCACCCCTGCTATATACCATAAAAAAATGGGTAAGCGACCCTACCATGGATAGAAAAAGGGTTAAGAATGATGTTTTGTTCCACTAGATAAATTTGTCTAGTCTGGCATCAATTCCCACCTGATAATAAGGTCTTTAGTCTTGTTGGCCACTGAATGAATCACCTCGGACCTTAATCTGGGCCCCAAAAGGTAAGCTCCCCAAAAGCCACCAAGAGCGGCTGTATTATGTTGGACACACCAGTTCTCCGCTTGTACACTAAAGCAACGCAACTCCAAATATTAGAGAGTTTTCTGGCTGCGGTTCTATCCGACGTACGCTACGCAATGCAGACGAATCGTGAACTGCGCAGACGCATGCAGTGTCTGAGTTTGCGCAGTTGACAATTCGTCTGCATTGCGTAGCGTACGTCGGATAGAACCGCAGTCAGAAAACTCTCTATTACTGCTAGGGGTACCTCTTGGGAACACTGCGAACGGTTAATACCCAAACCGTCGTAATAGCACAGTGCCTGTATACAGACACTGCTTTAGAACTACGCAGTGAACGGGGCTTTAATGACCGTTTTAGTTGAAGGGCCCTAAAACACCCAAAAAAAAAAAAACACACACAGAGACACACAAGCCACCTCTGGCACCAATTAACCGTCACGTGCGACATCTAGAACATGCTGGTGTGGGTGCAGACAGTTCAAACTTTACGTGCCTTAAGATTCATTCATTTATCGTTGGATCAGTGATGTTCGTCCATTGGGTAAGGTTTCGGGAGAGGGTATTCGTAATAGATGGGCAGTGATGTCAGTATGTTCACTTTAGGTCTCCCCCTCTAAACGCTAGCGAAAATTACCGGCCCTGGGACAGAGGCGAACTGGCGCACCCTGAGCAGAAGAGCAACCGATATTTACCCAGGTCGTCTACCCTAGTAAACGACTTATACAATATCAGAGAACCATGTATGTTACCTTCTCTTCTTCCCCACTTCCTCTACTGCCCCCCCCCCCCCAATCCTATCCGCCATCTTTCGGCGAAAGGGGGGGGGGGTTATGAAGAGATGGGGTGATGAAGAACCTAAGAGATGATGACAGGTTTATGGATGATTTTTCAGAGAGTCAATTAAGGATGAATTAGTATCTGAATGTGGGAAAGGGGAGGGGGGTGAAGAAGAGCGGGGATGGGGTGGGGGAAAGGGATGAATGGATCCTTCAAGGTGTGTTTAGGCTCTCCCACTCTCTCACTTTCCTCCTCACTACCTTTCTCCATCTGCCCTATGTACTAAGGAATATTGGAAGTGTTGAAATAAAGTCGCGTGTGTTACTATCCCTCCTCAACCCCTTCCTCCGTCCATCCCTTCTTCCCGACCTCAGCTCTCTCACCCACAATCACAAATTGTGGGAGCTACAAATGGTAACATAGTCTAAGCGCCGAATTTGCGCGAGTCCGAATAAATAATGACCATTACCTCACCACCCCTCTTCCTCCCGCTATTGCGTTCATCCGCATCCTACTCGACACGCAACGGCATATTGTCCATAACAACAACAACAGCAACAACAAAACGTGTAGACGATGATGACGACGACGATTTTTTTGTAGTCAGGGGCCGGGGTTTAATTAAAGTTCGGAGGCGTGGCCATTAAAAATAAATAAACGTCCGTGACGTCAGCGATAATCACCTTCTGTTGCACGTAAACTGCGATTTAATGTCAAATAATAGATGAATGGTGAAGTGGTCGCGGTTCAGACATCACTCATCCCTGATCGTCTTCTTTCACCCACTCACCCGCCTTTCCTCCACTCTCTAGGCCTAGCTACTAATGTATTTGCTTTGCAAACTTGTGAACCGAGTTCGACTCTGGTTGTCGCCAAAGGACTTTTTTTTTTTTTTTTGAGGAAAATGCAATTCCAAGAAGCTAGTGGAGTAATTACATTTTGATTTGGGCAATAAAATGTAGGAAGGGGGTACAGTTGTGGACTGGCCAAGGTGTTAACTTACCCGACGACGGCAAGTGGGCCTCCTGTAGACATTAAATACCGTCAAAGGTTTTTTCCTTGCGCCGTTTATTGGAGAGCGCTGTTTATTAGAGGTCACTGTTTATATTTCAGTACCTTTAATAAGGCACTCCCCACAGACAACCCAACCAATATTCCTGTGGGTTCCAGATGCCTGGCTGGGGTGCCCCCAGTCAGAGCATGTTCAGTGGACCCACAGACCCGACCCTGCCACAGGCGGGATAAGGGTATTGTGATGATGATGAATTCAGTAACTTTAATAAACAGTGCGCCGTTTATTAGAGGGCGCTGTTTATTATTTTTTCCCCCCACCTTGAAGGTGGGCCGATTATTGGAGGGCGCTGTTAATTAGAATAAATACGGGGCTTACAGTTGCCCTTTTGTCTCCTGGCAACCAATATTTTAGATTTTGTTTCGTTGGTGTTTTAGGGCCCTTCAACTAAAAGTCATTAGAGCCCCGTCCACTGTATAGAGACTGCACAAACACTACACTAGTGCGACGATTTTTTGGGTATCAGAGGTACTCCTTGACGTCAGTTTAGTAGTCCTAATGACCCCTTGTTCCGCATCTCCTTCCTCGTCTTTCTCCTCTGCTCTTCTCTGCCTTTGGTATTTGGACTTGGAAGTCGACCGTCGATGTGCTGTGCCACCGACTCCAGTAACGAGGCACATAAAAATCAGCCTGGGAATGGAGGGAGGACGGGAGAGAAGAGCAGTGACGGGACGGAAGAATAAGCAGAGGGCGCCACGGTCACATGGCTCGTTTTCACTGTACGGATATTCAGTTTAATCAAGTGAAAATATTATCTTCACGGATGAAAAGAGATTATTTTCTTCCAAATGATTGCGTCATTATCATCGTCGTCATCATTACCATGAGATGATCCTTCAGAATTTGGGAATGAAAAAAGGCCCTTTTCTGGACTCATCCAGGCATCACTTTTCCTCCGTTGTCTGCTTGCCTGCCCCCTACCGCCCCTTTTCCCCTTCCCGGCCACTTCCTTTAAGGGTTTTCCATCGTTAATGATATCAGGACTATACAGGCCCTTGCCTGCTGCATTCTAGTTAGCAATTCCGGGGGTCGCTATGCGTCACTGAATACCAATAAGCAAAGATAACAAGGGCAAAGGTCATATATCCATAAACCACATTCAGAAATGAGCAACTACTTAGGGCAACATTCCCTTGTCAGGCTCTCTCTCTCCCTCCATTTTTCCACCCTAGTATCAAGATCTGTCGTCCAATTAAATGATTCGTATTATGTTGAGAATTAATGAATGCTCAGATCAAGGAAGAGTAGGAAGGAAAGGGGAGAAGGGCATGGTAAAGAAAGGAAAGGGCCTCTCTCTCTCTCCTTACTCCATATCCAGTGTTGTGCGCTTTAGTAGTATTCACTCCTATGTTGTCATTTGGTTTCAACTTTTACTAGTCAAATGCCCTTTGTTTCATCGAAGTATCATCTCGAAAAAAATTTTTATGGGCCCTTTCTGTAACGGTCCTTTCTTTTCGGACATCGAGCGGAAGATCCAAGGATCGCTTCTTGGGCCAGTTGAGTGGTTATGCGGAAATGCTAGATTGACATCCTTTAGGAGCAACTCTCTTCCTCCATTGGGCCCAAAACAGAAAGAAAAAAAGGCCACGTTGGAAGAACCAAATGAAAGGGCACATTGGTTAGTAGTCACATCATTGGGGAGATAGGAGTGTGTATGATACAAACCGGATATCCCGTCTTTTAAAAGTCGGTCTCTCTCTATCTTTTTTTGTTCTGTCCACGTCCGTGACTTAATAGAAAGCGGGGAAAAGGACCTCTCTAAGTAACAAATGAGCAATCAAAGGGCCTTTTACACAATCCTCTTGATATATATTTAGTGAAAGGCCCTAACGAAGCAATACGAAATGAAGGCAAGAAATGGAATTGTCCCATACACGTGCCACGTGTCGCTCCGCTCGAGTGCAATGATGACCGTATGTGTGCGCGTGCGCACGACGATGACGATGTACAGAGTGAAGCTTGCGTTTCGCATGACTAAATGGACTCAGAATGGCACCACCACCACTACCAGCCTGGTCCCTGTTTAAGTGAGGAATGGGCACGTGTCGTCCTTATTGTTTCGAGTTTAGCCGGGCGTGACATGCGCGTGTGGCCCGACCTTTACCCAATATTGCGGTGCGTCTGTTTTCTAGCAACATCATGGTGACGGCGGCGGGTGGCTTGTAACTGTACAGAAGTCTTTTCAAGTGACCTACTGGGGGTATCCTGATGCGTGGCAAGGAGAGAGGGGGAGAAGGACCGACATGCATGTCGCATTTGTAAAACACTAACAATAAAAGTGAGCATCATGGCGCATCACTGTCATCCACCACGACCACTATACCCCCAACTGAATTTGATGAATAATGGGTGGGCATGAATTTGGGAACACTACTGCTATGTTAAATGGAGCTGAAATGGAAATAACAGGGTGCGGTGCTGCTTACAGCAGGGTATCGATGAAAACTCACACACCACTTACCGGTGATGTTCTCACGAATGGACAGACGGGTGGCGGTCGTCGTCGCAGCTCTAGCATAGGCTCTTCGCATCGCCGCACCCGTTCGATCAGGAAGAGGACGTGGGTAAGGGTGTCACTGGCTACCTTGTCAAAAAAAATCAACGACACCGTGAGAGGGAGGGATTCTCTCGATCTACTTTTCACACCTCCCACACCACAGGTCATTTATAGTGGACCATCATCCTCCTCCCTCTTCAACGGGACAAGTTTGATCTTCACTCCCGTCAGTGGAATTATCATATAGACCAGCGGTTTTCAAACTGTTCGGCGGAACCCCAGGGTTCCGCGAGTCAAAATGAAAATTCGTTAGCAGCGGCAAGATATACTTTTCTAAAGGTGGGATGGGGTTCCCCCAAAACATCTTATAGTCCTAAGGGTTCCGTGAGTCTACAAAGTTTGAAGACCACTGATATAGATTGAGGATCAACTTTAAGACCTCGAGACGACAACAGCAACAGTGACTTCGTGCGACTCATCTAAATAAAGAGTGTCACTGCCCATCTATACATATTTCTTAGGCTATTAGGGAGGGAACCCCAAGTGTACTTTCCCCGTTCCTGGATGGGAAGTACAGCCAAGTTCCCATTTGGAGTGTGTTTGGTGTCATCACTGTACGAAAAGAACCCAATTTCAGTTTGGACATTTATTGGCTGGGCAGCACATTCCGAGCTTATGGGTTGCAGTATTGGGTTGGCAGCCAGCTTCGTAAAAATACAGTCCAGCAGATTCCTCATCTATCCTAGTAGGCTAAGGATGGACATTCAATCTTGCCATAGCAGGGAAAAGGACCAGTCAGTTGATACCATGTGAGATCGTGTGAGATCGATCCTGACTTTGGCTGTCAATTTCTCTAGAAGTTCTGAGAGGTTGAGAAAATCGCACGTCACTAGTTCATTACAGAGTGTGAGGTCACCGTAACACTGCACTGTACAGAACCTCTTCTACACGGAAAGGGGAAATACGAGTACATTATCTCTGTCGTAACATTTTAAATAGCCAAAAAAAGTGTTGTCAGGTTTCGATCCCATATGATATCTAACTTCTATACGCCCAACAAGTGAAGGTAGCCACTATGTTTCTGTTACACTAACAGGTTGGGGAGTAGGCCAAGCAGCCATAAGAGGAAAAACCCCGTAGGAGGCTGCTCGCGGGAGATGAGGAAGTAGGTGTAGGGGATGTAGGACGAGGAAATTTGCGGCACCCAACGTTCTCCACCAACCACCCATGTTGGTACTAATGTGGATTTACATTGCTTAACTTCAGCGATCTCACGAGAACTAGTGTGTCCAACGCAACTTGGCTGCACAGGAGGGGCATGTGTTAGTAGACAAATAACTGCCGGCTTTTAAGATTTATAGGAGAGTCTGGTGCATATCAGACAACATCTGTTGCCGGCGGCGGAGCGCCTGACGAGAAAACAACTACAGCTAAACCTATAATGAAGCGATCACACGTACAGTATAGCTATTTAGCATTGAAAATAGCATATTAAGCAAGTTTCTGTGCCCCACAATATTTAGGGGAGAGGGGTGGGGGCAGGGCTTCCCATCGTTTTCTTCGTCTGCGAGATGCCCTAGATAGAAACGTCCCATTTCCATATACATACTCTATAGGGAAAGAAGAAGAGGGCCTTGTGCATGCGCATATATGAATCGATATCACTGCATACAATCTCTGTACGCAAATGTGCCTTTACTTCATTTAAGAAGGACCTTTGCATCGTCGTCCTCGTCGCCTTCGTCTTTTTTTTCTTTTCTCTCCTACTGTTGGCAAATATGTTTGCATCCATTTCCGTCATAAAAGTCTAGGGTTTATGCAACATAGGGCTTTTTTCCGAATTCGACTATTACTCCTCTCTGCATTCCTTACTCCTTTAGCCACCCGTCTTGTCTGTGCATCCTTCTGCCCTTCCCTCCCGTTTACTCCATCTAACAGGCCCTTCCCTTATCTCTTCAGTTACGAAAGTGTGGGATTCCCAATCTCAAACGCCGCAAGGGACACACGCAGGCAAGGAGAGAAAGAGAGAGAGAGAGAGCGGAAGGAAAGAGGGGAGGTGATGCAGAGGAGTGCAAAAGAGGTGGAGCCAGAGACAACAACCGATAACACTTGTCGATAATATTCCCGGCAAACACAACAACTGAACCTCCGTGGAAGATAAGGCGGCGGCGGTGAACCAACATCCTTTATCAATCATGTCCCCCCCTCTCTCTCTCCAGACTTCATTTTAGCCCCTCTCTGCCCCCCTTCCTACCGCTGTCTCAGTCTTATCCGAAGGGGAGTCATCCTCCCACACCAATAATCTTTAGACAAGGGAAAGGTAGGGGGAGAATGGCATCACTGAAGCAAAAATAGAGAGAGGAGAGTGCAAAATCAATCATCCCCCCCTCTCTCCTTTTCTTTTATGAACGACCCTTCTTCTTGAGCTAGAAATTCCTCCTGGATAGGGTGGAGTCACAAATGGGTGGAGTCGCAACTCCTAACCCTTTTCCCGCCTATGGCAGGGTCGGGTACCCATTTGTCCCTCTGAATGGACACAGGGTGATATATTGGTCATAGTTTTTTTCAGCAGCCGGTTGCCGGCCAAAGCTGCACCCCTACGCTTATTTATCGTCGGTCTAGTATTCGTTGGGGGATGCTACCGACGACAGGGGGCGAGCTCCTACACCTGGAAATTTTGCCTCATCTACCCGTTGTGTAGTAGAGAGGATTCTTTGACGTGCAAGTGCCATCGTACACCCACACGGGACCTCGGTTTTACTTCTCATCCGAAAGAAGGCACACTCGCGGCTTCTCTCTCGCCGGAAAGAAGCCGACCCACCACGGCCCAGTATCGAACCTAGAACTACTGGCGGGGCGTAGTTGCCGAGCGTGCTAACCACTACGCCACCATGGCGGGTTAAATGCGAAAAGAAGCCCAAGACTTAATTTCTCGAATTTAGATTGGTGGGAAAGAAGGCGGAGATACTGCACCTTAAGGGGGGGTTTCTTCCCCCCTTCATAGCTTAAGGGCTTCCAAGACAATCCATTAAGGACCTTTTTAAAGGGCTCTTAATTTTCAGGAAAGCGACAAAGAGTGAGGCTACACACTGAAGCGCCATAACTTTTTTTTCTCCTCTTTCCTCTGTCTCAGTATTTAGAGTATTGTGTTTTTGTAGAAAGAAACGTAATTAAGACACATCCATGTAGATATAAACAAATAGTCCCTAAAACAGCATCGCCATCATCGTAGAAAATGCTACTCTACTTCTATTCTTCGTCCTCTTCCATCTTTTTACGCCCCAATCATGTTACTCACTCAATTCTTCGCCTTCTTCTTCTTCTGCCGACTGTATAATGACTTCCGATGAAGATTAAGTTCTTAGAAATGACGTCACTTCCGTTTAGTTTCAATTAAAGAGAAACGCTCCAAATTTCTTAGGAATCCGGCAGGAAAGAGAGATAGACTAGCTAATAACTTCAGTCCAATAAGTTGTGGTTTTTCTTTTCCTTTTTCTATAAAATAAGAAACCATATTTGATTTCCTTTAACAAAAAAAGGACGTTTAAACGCAAAGAAAGACAAAGAACTACTAATATAAACCATCGAAATAAATAGGGCTGGCTACCTCGCAGCACCCGTTTCCGTGGCAACGTGCTAACAGTCTCGGTAGCGTGCTTGATCGAGGTGGGTTGGCTTCTTTAGTACGAGAGTTTTGTTTGTTTTGTTGGTGTCTAAGGGCCCATCAACTACAAGGTCATTAGAGCCCTGTCCACTGCGTAGTTCTAATGCAGGAACTGCACAGACACTACGCTAATGTGACGATTTTTGGGTATTAGCGGTACCCAGTTTTCAGACTAGAATTGGTGTGTCCAACGCAATACTGCCGCTTAGTGCGAGAGAGGCGCCGAGTGCGCCTTCCGTCGGATGGGAAGTAAAGCCGGTGCGATGTACAGCCTGTAAAGCGAAGTAAAGCCTGTGTGATGTACAATGTCATTTGCACGTGAAAAGAACCCTCTCTGCGATGCAACGGGTAGATGAGGCAAAACTACCCAGGTGTAGGAACTCGTTGCGTTGGCGGAGTGCCCCCAACTAAGGGTTGCAGCATTAGTCGGCAGCTGGCTGCGTAAAAATACCATCCAACAGAACCCCCTCCCACGCGTCCATCCAGGGAGACAAAGATGTGTAGCCGGCCCTGCCATAGGCGGGAAAAGGGGCCCGTAGTTGTTATATTGTTGACATTAATTATGTCAACCTCTGTAGCCCAGTTGTTAGACGTAAAAGTACGTAGGTTCGCTTCCCCTGCCATCCGCACCGGCTGTAAGAAGGCGGTTTCCACTTTCAAAAGGGAGAATTAAGATGAATCTTTCGATAGACAGGAAGTAAAAACTGTGGTGCCGGGTGGTTGTCACGAATTCCGAAACCCTGAATACTAGAATCAAAACATGACCACAAACCTGGAGCCGAGCCGAACTCACCGAATTCATCCCACCGCAGTGTTAAGAATACTACTTACTGAGGCTGATTTACTCATTTTCAGTATTGAAAGGGGGTGGTTTTTTTTGCTGTGCAGTCAGTGGCGGATCCAGGATTTTCGTCAGGGAAGGGGGGGGGGGTGGGGTAATAACGGGGGGGGGGGGGAGCTAAACCTCACATATTAAGCGAATATAAGTTTATATGTGCGTAGGGGGGTTACAACCCCAAATCCCATCCTGGATGTGCAGTGATGGGTGGCATCTCACACATGACGCGGTAACATATCGGGTTACTTCCCACTTGGTATCGAAAAGCGTGCACGTGGTTCCCCTCCTCGCTATGGCCACTAGCCTCGACCAGATTCGACCCTGTGCACCATGAACTAAGGCGCCTAGAAACAGCGACTAACTTACGACTACTTGTTCGGCGTAATGTTTCATTACCTGAGTCGGGTACAAATTCAGGTTTTCGTTATAATCCTAGGGAATCATTAGTTGTCAACCATTAAGGCAAGAGAACGTTAGCGCGTGCTTGTGACATTTTTATGAATGTTACTTCCTTTGACACTCTACCCTGTCTCTTCTATTGTATCCAAATCAAAACTAAATGTACGTCAGTCAGTCCTAGACGTTCGCTCTCATGTTTTTTTTTTTCGTACTGGTAGAATAATGTGATGGATGCAGATTCTAATGAATTTCAATTTTGCGCTCGTCATCGTCTGATGGCTACGAACAACCTCAAATTCATATGTGGATATTAACACATCCACGTCCATCATCCTCTTTCTCATCATCATCATTTTCTTTCTCATCATCATAAGCCTAACCCCCTCCTCCTATCTAACTGAGGGTTCGTGGTGTGCAGGAGGAGGAAGAGGACGAGGTAGAGAAGAGCGTTGAGCAACCAAACAAACAGCGCGAACAAACGAGAGCGAAAGAGCAGAATAGCGCTGAGAGAGAAAAGATAATTTATTATCAATCCTTTTGAAATAATCAAATGCCATGTCAACTGACTTTTCTATTCTCATTACTTTAGGAGGAGCATTGAAAAGCGCCGTAGGTTCCCTCCCTTCCCCCTCCCCTTCGTTCCCTTACCACTCATCCCGCACTCGCTCCACCCCAGCACTAACCAATTTTTGAGTATCAAGCTTCCCCTCTCCCCCTTACCATAATAGTACATTTTCTAGCTCATAAGCTTGTGTCTTCGTTTTCTAAATTCAGGATCGCGGGTTCGGTTCATGCCTCCGTAGTTAAATTGGTTGTTGTTTGCTGGTGTTTTAGGGCCCTTCAACTACAAAGGTCATTAGAGCCCCGTCCACAGCATAGTTCTTAGGCAGAGACTGCACTAATGCGACGATTTTTGGGTAGTAGCAGTACCCAGTTTTCCCAAGCGGCCACCCATGTCAGTACTAGCTGGGGTTGCGCTGCTTAACTTCAGTGACCTGACGAGAACTGGTGTCATCATCATCCTCTCACCCTTCTCCCGCCTGAGGCAGGGTCGGGTCTGCGGGTTCTAATCCTCCACTCCCGCCTATCCCCCACGAAGTCCCCGTCCACCCCGCACACTTCCATGTCCATTAGAACCACCTGCTCCCACGTCCGTTTTGGTCTTCCTCTACCTCTGGTCCCCCCCCCCCAGTTACCTGCAGTCCCACCAGACGAGAACTGGTGTGCCCAACGCAATTTGCCGCCCCCAGTTAAATTGGTACCGTGTTTGCATTTCAAGGGTTAGTAGGCCTACCTAGATAGAAGGAGACCGGAAGAAATGGGCTCTAGTGCTCTCTGATTCGCCTCTGTGGTAGGTGTGTTTGTCTTTCAATCAGTGGATGTAGGTTCGATCCTGTTTGAAGCTGGTAACTTTTTTTTTTGGCCAATGGGAAGTTTCTCCCCCGTGATGGGGGAAGTAAAGCTATGGTGTTGTGGGGAGTGCGTATTATGTCACTCCACGGAAAAGAATCCTTTCTAACACAGAGTAAAATAAAGGTGTAGATCGGGAAAATCCTCTTATGTATCGGTAAATGACCTAGAGCAGTCGAGTGCCCCCTGATCAAGTGGTCATTCCACTAAGGTCAGAATCTCCTGTTTTTGTTCGCAATGGATGAACGAGTGGTCAGCGAGAAGAAAGTGGATATGAAGTCACAAGTGCAAATGGCTGCTAAGAAGGTCATTAATGAAATTTCTTCTCGTTACAGGTATTTCGAAGAGTAGTTACAGCTCCTTATTCGAGTCGTTGTCCGAGAGTCACTCTTTGAGATTCACGAAAGGTAAGAAAGGACATTTTAAAAACTAATTTAGTAACTAATGGGTTAATGGAAGAACAAGTGTTGGTGGCGGGGCTAAGTGTTAGGGGCGGGAGTTTAATTTTCTTTTTTAACCAAAAAAAAAGGATTGAGTATGTTGCACATGTTCACGTTACCCATTTCGAGAGTCGATCCCGCACTTTTAAATTAAAAGAAATGAATGGGGGCTGAGCAGCAGCAGCATCATCATACCCTTATCCCAACTGTGGCAGGGTCGAGTCTGTGGGTTCTAGCCCTCCACTCCCTTCTGTCTCCCACCAGGTCCCCGTCCACCCCACACACGAATGGAGGGCTGAGCATCAGTCATACAGTACCGATAAGGTCATGTTCTGAATGAGCACGTGTACTTGACCACCCTGCCCCCTCTCTCTCTCTCTCCCCAACAATGGTCCCTTAATGAGATGTAAAATGAAAGGAATGACGTCATGGCTGACACGAGATGCGATTGGACGATAAGACAAGGTAACCGGACTCCAAGCACGTGTTACGTGCGCGCGCCTGCACGTTGATAATCATACATGAGATGGTGGCGAGCCCAACGGAGAAAATGACAAAAGTTCATTTAATTGAATGAATACACGCGACAGTTAATAACTGCTCCTAGTGGCAGATAAGCAGAAATATGACAATACAGCGTGTCCAAAACCTGCACAACGCACTTGCAACAACCCCGACAAGTAAATGAATACAATTTTTTTTTTGTATATGATAAGGAGGACGAAGGGCAGGAGAGTGAGGGGGGAAGTAGACAATAAATAGCTGTCCCTCATCCTCACCACAAAACACAAAAAAACCAGAACAAATTTCGCGTAATAGGCATGTAGATTTGTTAGTATCAACTCAATCTCTTTTTCTCTCTTCTCTCTTTGGTAGTAGTAGGCTGTCTATTTAAAATTCATTAAATCCTTCGACAAACCGGAAATAATCATGAGGTCCATGTGTGTGTGAGCAACGTTAAAAAAAACCAACATTAACTTAAATAAACATCTAGTGATGATCCTACATCACAGAAAGGGAGGAAGGGGAGAGACAGAAATGATGTGACGTTGATGAAAATGGCGACATTGAAGAGAAGGGAACTGTTCCGAGATGGAGTGCCGTTGCTTACCCCGATAACACAGGGTATGTAACATGATCTGGAATCTCTTCGATTGTATTACACACACATTTGGGTTCGATATGGAGAAATCCATCCTTAGACACACACCATGTCCGGTTTCTGAATTTCGGACGGTCATCATCGTGTACCCCCCCCCCCCCCCCCCCCTATTTTGTCCTATACAGCGCAGTTCAGAGAGATAGAGCTACTACATATTTAACCGATTCTTCATTTCCCCTGCTCTCTCTCTCTCATCCCTCCCTTCATCCCATCACTCTACTCTGTCCTGTCCCACCCCGCTCCCATCCCCATCCCCCATATCCTTGTCCTGTTCACTATCCATATTCAATAGTGAGAGCAGTAGTAATAGTAGCCCCCCACACACACTACAGAGGTCATTTCCGGTTAAGCAAAAGGAGAAAAAAAATTGAATATAAATCGTATAAATAATCTCTCCATTTTTAAAATTGGAGATGAGGATGGTGGGGGTTAAGGGGGGTAAAGAAGAGGGTGAAAAGTAGTCAGGATATAGAGTTGCATTTCTGTATACTGTATATATATATATCAAAGTATTGGTGGTATCAATTGAATATTTTTCTGTCAAAAGGGGCTAACGTCAATGGCAAGAAGGGACATATTGGAATACAAAAGAGGGGTGGAGGGTTGAGGGATGTATACACTGGCACAGGGTGTGCTACTCAGTTACCGTTCTCCTCCTCATCTACCCCCTTTTTCTCATATATATATATATATATATATGAAATAGTAACTCAAAGTTTCATAGTTCGACTCTCTCTCTCACCCCTCTTGTCTTTTTTTTCCTACCTCCTCCCTCTTCCCTTCTCCCCCCCCCCCCGCAGATGGGACACTTAAGATAAAGTAAAAAAATATATATATATAGAAAATCCACAGAATCAAATTTCGACTTTTCAACTGATAACAGAAAAAAAGAAGGTAGAACTTCTTTTCTATACAGAAACTTGAATATACAATAGACATTGCACTTCTAGTTCTCTTTTAACACATAGAGATATTTTTGAAAATTTCATCCTTAACGTGATTTCCAAGATGCAAAAGAGATTTTTTTATTCGTAAATCAAAATCTTGGGGGGAAAAAAAGAGCGAAAAACGTAGAGAAAAGTAGCAAGGAAACACAGAGAAGGATGTTCGGGATGTCTAGGGGTGCACAGAGAAGCCCTGTTGTGACACTTCTCATGTTCTCGTCACATCGATTACATATTTGATCTCATTTACCCCTTTCCCCTTCCTTCCCTCCCTTCCTCCCTCCCTCCACCGAAACTATTTCTGCGATGAGAGACAGGGCTGAAAGTGGAGGAGATAGAAGTTCGAGGGACGGAAAGAAGAACAGGACACATCCGCAATCACCTCATTTCTCTCTCTCCTAAATACATTCGTTTTAGATGTTCCATTCGCCATTTTTGAAGCCAGTGACTGACAAAACTCACTAGGAAATTAAAAATTCTCGAGAAATATTTAAGAATATCCTTCAATTTCTTTCTGAGGGGGTTAAGGGGGAGGGGGACAGATGTCCCCGGGCGCAGAAGACAGAGAGCGCAAAAATGTACAACAAAAATGCGCTTAGCGGGTGCCAGAGGGCGTAGATTTCGGTCTTTGTCCCCAGGCGCAGAATACCCTCGGTACGCCACTGCCGCTAATACCCAAAAATCGTCGCATTAGTGGAGCATCTGTGCAGTCTCTGCAGTAGAACTACGCAGTGGACGGTGATCTAAATGACCTTGTAGTTGAAGGGCCCTAAAACACCAATGAAACAAAAAAAAATGCAGGAAGGGTTCTTTGAAGTCCAGTTGTGACATCGATCGCAGCACCTTACACAGAACCGCGGAAATACATTCCACCCTGACGGATTGACATGGACGGACTTAAGATGGTGCACTTGGGACTCCCCTATATTTGTTTGTTGTTTGTTGGTGTTTTAGGGCCCTTCAACTACAAGGTCACTAGAGCCCCGTCCACAGTGTAGTTCTGATGCAGAGACGATTTTTGGATACTAGCGGTACCCAGTTTTCCCAAGCGGCCACCCATGTCAGTACTAGCTGGGGTTGCGTTGCTTAACTTCAGTGATCAGACGAGAACCGGTGTGTACAACGCAATTCGCCGCTCCCGACTTCCTTCTAACCCGGAAGAGAAACAATCCACGAGACCAGGATCGAGCGTTGAACCATGGAGTGAGCGTCAAGCACGTTGATTCTGAACCGTCAAGGCAGGCCATCGGGTTTAAGAGAGGAAAGCCCACCTCGTAAGTCGACGTCCATGACTCTCGCTCTCTGACGGTGTGAAGTAGAGGAGGGAAACCTAAATTTGAAGAGGCGGAGCCAATCGCCTTTTTTGCGCAGTCAGAATGAGTGCAGACCAAAGAGAGTAGGATGTGCTAGGGGTCGGTACGAGAACTTGCAGGCATTGAGTCACCACGTCACCTAGCGGTTGAAAGCAGTAAGTTACCTTATCGAATTAGTACTCCAGTCAAGAGGCGTTCCATCGATTAGGGAATGAAAGTGAATGAAGAGGGCGCTACGAAGCCGTACAAAGGGCAGTAGAGTTGATGGAGTAAAGGACAGTGTATTGAGGCTCATCCCTTTTAACGCACTGCGTACTGCCCCTTTTCTCAGTCTCCCCTTGAAAGTGAAAGG
The DNA here is from genome assembly GCA_013389805.1 of Trigoniulus corallinus. Classification (NCBI taxonomy): domain Eukaryota; kingdom Metazoa; phylum Arthropoda; class Diplopoda; order Spirobolida; family Trigoniulidae; genus Trigoniulus; species Trigoniulus corallinus. The sequence continues at coordinate 8,235,794 of JAAFCE010007744.1, forward strand.
GGGACTTTTACGCCTGTTCGCTCTCCCTCCAATGTTTAAATGTGGCGCTAAACGATAAATGCGGGGGGGGGAGAGAAAGAGACGATGACGCGTGACGTCGGACGCAACTCTATAATGTAATCATCGATGCAGAACAAGGAGAGAAAATGACGCTTTTCAATTCAAAAGGCGGGGTTATTTAATCGGTCCCTCTGCAGCGACCTGCCGACCGCTGACCACCTTAGAGGGAGGAGACGGGCAGAATTAAACTGAAGGGAAAGAGAGGATCCTCAGGGGAACAACTTGTTCCTCATTTTCCCACACCTTTCAATCGTCCTCTTTCCACGGCCCGTCGCGCATCCATATTGGACCCATCGACTACCATCTTGATGGCGTCAAACCCCTCTTCCCCTCAAATTACACTGACTTATGAAAGGTGCTTGTGCAGCTCAGGTTCCAAATACGTCGAATTCCTCGTGCAAGGCAAGCCTCTTGTGGAAGGAAAGAGGGGATCCGGCTCGATCCTGAGCCAAGTTTTGCAGTGGTGACATCGTACACCAACCCCGCGCGCGCACACACAGTTCCTAATTCGCAATTCAAGTTTTCCCCGGTCTCACCTCTACAACCAGAATACGTAGGAATTGAACCTGCACACACTCAGGGTCAGGAAGCATCCTTCCTGTTCATCAGGTAGAAAAGTTTCTATGAGACTCAGTGTGAGGAAAAAAGAGGAGGAGGACGAGGGTGTGTAACCCTTTGAGTTGGTGAATGCCGAGCCTCAGAGTGCCTAATAATTATGTTCAACTAAGCGCATCCTAGAAGAGGGGCGATCCGAAGAGAACGATTCCCACAGCCCCAGCCCAGTTCTCATCCTTCCAACCAGAAAAAAAAACTCAGCCAGAGTCTGCTTATCGACTCAGTGAGCTTCTTGAAATGTCGCAAATTTCTGGCCACAGGAACCACAGGCTTGAGGGTGGACCACGAGAACAGCAGATCGAGTGCACGCAACAGAGGATGACTGGTGGAGGACGGTTGCTAGCTAGGGTTTCCTAACCGTCACCCAGCTGTCGTTGAATGACTTGGTGGGAACCACTGGTGGCATGTTTTGCATCAACGACCAGAGATTGATGATGGACCGAAGTCAATGAGGAGAGGACTTGAGAGGGGAAAAGAAAGGGAACTGAGCCATGGATACCATTCCCACACGGTCGAAAGAAAAAACAAACCCCGATGAGGACATCAGCTTACACACATGGAACACGTCGTGAAGGGTGTGACACCAACTACCCTTGTGCGCCATCTGGTAGTTAGCAAGTGAACAAAACTAATCATTCGATTCGCGTGCGCAATTCCATGAGAGGGACGAAGGGAGAACGTAGCACGTGCTCTAATGTAACCCATGTAACCTACACACTTCCCTAACGATGGTATTCGTAGAGCGTTTGAGTGTCTCAAGTTCGATACCCAGCTAAGTTGGATGGTTAGCAAGGCCGATTATTGTAGTCTTAGGGTGCAACTACGTGGACATTCCAGGGTGGAGTGAGGAATCTACATCTACCTCTTTTCCTGGATGCTATTCAGCAATAGGTGGCTACATTTTTTTTATCCCTGAACTTCCTTAATACTGAGCTACGCATGCTGCAGTTGTCATTCAAGGGGGGGGGGGGGGGGATAAACCCACTTTAAGAAAACGCGTATCTACTTCCTCTCCACAACTATTGTTACTATCCTTCTTCCAATCATGTCTAGAGCAGGGTTGAACCTGTGCTCTGTGACTTTAGGTGAGACAAGCAAGTTAGGACTTAGAATTAGCATTTAACACGTAGAATAAGAGCGGTATTATGTGAAGGGCCCTTCACACCACGTTACAGCTCTAAATACCGTATCGTGTGAATGGTTCTTCCCTCCACGCCGTAGTTCGAAATATCGTACCGTGTGGATTGTCCTTCAAACCATGCTATAGTCCTAAATATCGTATTGCATGGATGATCCTTCACACTGTGCGACAGTTCTAAAAAGCAGAGTGGCTGTATTCAGTTGGAAACACCAGTTCTCGTCTGATCACTGACATTAAGCAACGCAACCCAAGATAGTACTGACATGGGTAAACACTTGGGAACACTTGGTACTGCCAATACCCAAAAATCGTCGTAACGCGGCTGAGTTGCGTTGGACACACCGGTTCTCGTCAGATCACTGAAGTTAAGCAACGCAGCCCAAGTTAGTACCGACATGGGTGATTGGTTGAATATTGGGTGTTGCTAATGTCCCCTCTCCTACATCCCCTACCCCTTCCTCCCTCTCACCCGCGAGCAGCCTCCAAAAGGGTTCGACCCGTTATGGCTGCTTGGCCGACTCCCCAACCATGCTAACAGCGTAGTGTCTGTGCAGACTCTGCATTAGAAGTACACAATGGACAAGGCTCTGATTACCTTTGTAGTTGAAAGGCCCTAAAACACCAACGAAATCGTATTGCGCGAATGGTCCTTCACACCACGCTATAGTTTTAAACACCGTGCCGGCCAAGTTGCATTGGACACACCGGTTCTCGTCAGTACCCACGTCAGTACCAACATGGGTGGCCACTTTGGAAAACTGGGTACTGCTAATACCCAAAAATCGTCGCATTAGTGTAGTGTCTGTGCAGTCTCTGCATAAGAACTACACTGTGGACGGGGCTCTAAATGACCTTGTAGTTGAAGGGCCCTAAAACACCAACCCACAAACAAACAACAATTGGACACACCAGTTCTCGTGAGATCACTGAAGTTAAGCAATGCAAACCCACGTCAGTACCAACATGAGTGGCCGCTTGGGAAAACTGGGTACTGCTAATACCCAAAAATCGTCGCATTAGTATAGCGTCTGTGCAGTCTCTGCATTAGAACTATGCTGTGGACGGGGCTGTAATGACCTTGTAGTTGAAGGGCCCTAAAACACCAACAAACAAACAAGTAGAAAATGTTGGGTGCTGCAGATTTCCCCTCTCCTTATCTCCTACACCCACTTCCTCCCCTCCCGCGAGCAGCCTCCTAAGGGTTCGGCCTGTTATGGCTGCTTGGCTTACTCCCCAATCCGTTTGCATAATATAGTATTGTTCATCGGTTTCAAGCCATAGATGGCGCCATCATCTGTCCCGCCTGAAACGTTCTATTATTACTATTATTCCACACCCTTTCCCCCCCCTTAATCGCCCCGTTACTGCTATGATCCCTAATCTCTACCCAGTATCATTATCGACTCTGCGTACGTTTACTGAGATTTGAACACACGATATACGCACATCGTAGTCTATCTTTTTCTCCTCCAATCATCATCATCATCGACGTTGACGTCGTCCACCCCCTCCCGTCACTGAGTACAAGGGAACAACAAATCACCTCCAAATTCTTCCTCTGCATTGTAACTCTCGTCCCCATTCACCCCGCTGCCGAAAAACCTCTTCTCCCAACGAACCTAATTTCTCATCTTTCTCAAGCCCCACAGTCTTGAAGGAGAGAAGCTGGGAAAGAGAAGAAACCGTAAGAAAAAGCTCATCCAAGCAGCAAACGAAGAAATTTTAAAAAAAGGGGGAATTTGGAAGCCGTGGCGGCGCGCAGCGAGATGCAATGTCGCGCTAGTGGATCGATCTCTGGTTACTATAGCAACACTTCCGGTGACGGCCCGCGGAGCCTGAGGCATCCTGGGACGCGTGCTATCTCTCCTGTACACCACCCCTCACCACTCTCCTCCTTTCACCTCCTCGTGCTCCTCCTTATCCCCTCCCCCTCCATCACTTCGTGTTCTATTTTCTCCGCCCATCAACCCAACTGCCCTCTGACGTCCATAAAGTTAAGTGTGATCTACTTCTAATTACAGATAGAATCTTATACGTACTGCACGTATACACGCGCCTATTCATTTTTACACCCGATTCTGTAACTGTTATTGTTGCCGATGACATCGGCATAGGATGAGGACACACGGTTAGGGTGACTGAGAGGGGTCTGATCACAATCCCTAAGGTTACAGCGACCTCACGTGAGCAGTTTTTTTTCCTTTCGTCTTTTGTTTTGCCTCTGGCATTGAGTGAGATGGACGAAGACTGCGTGCAAACAGAGTGGAAATTTCTTCAGGAATGTATCATATTTTTTTGAAGGTGACCGTACAGAAAAAAAAACCCGCCTCGGTGGCGCAGAGATAGCGTGACTCGCCTACTGTGTGAGTGGTTCCAGGTTCGATACTGGATCCATGTGGGATGGTCTCTTTCGCTTGAGTAAAAGATGCCCCGAATGAGAAGTAAAGCCGGTGCCCTACAGTGTGGTGTAAGGTGTCATTTGCACGTACAAGAACCCCCTCTACTATGCAACGGGTAGATGAGGCAAAATTCTCTAGGTGTACGAGCTCGTGCCTTGGCGTCGGTGGAGTGCCCCAACGAACAGTAGGACGACGATAAATACGCATAGGGATTATAGCCTTGGTCGGCAGCCGGCTGCGTAAAAATACCGCCCAACAGATATTGCATGTGTTCCAGAGGGACTATAAAATGTGTTAATCCGACCCTGCATAGGCGGGAAAATGGTTATTAGACAAATCCGGGGAATTTGCGACCGGTGTTAAATATGACGTAAGGTCAATTTTCACATGTCATCGCCCCAATGGCCGGGCTCTACCAATTCAGAGGTCTTACTAGCTTCCTGTTTGCCTTAGCATAATCTGGTTCTAAATCTATGGTCAAGAGAAGGACGAGAGGGGGATGGAGGAAGAGTGGATCCAAAGGGCTACAAAACCTAAGCATTGAAATTGTCCACTAGGGTCCCTCACTTCCTGTACAAACTCAAGTGGACGATGCACTGTGCTGTCGTCCACCGTCATTCAGAGACTAAAAATAGTAACGCTGACCGTGTGCCCATTGTGCATGCTGTTTTCAATGTTTTTCGCTCAAAATATTCGTAAGGAGAAGGAGAGAGGGTGGCCAAGTAGAGGAACACTTTGAGACTGTGCACCTCTCCCTCACTGCTGTCCGACAACACTCGTGTTGCGTACGCGAACTCATCATAGCACTTGAAGAATCATCTTCATCGCCGCCGCCACGCGTTCCACGACAAACGCTTCATTTGCTGCACAGAGTTGAGTGCGATTCAAGAGGTCAGTGGTGGGCATAAGAGACCTGAGGGTGGGGGGACAGTGTAAAGAGGAGGCAGATAGGGACGAAGTGCACGATCGCAGTGAACTGGTCCTCAATAAGGTCATCATCCAACCACGAAGACCTGTCATCAACGCACGCAGGGAGGACAAACAGAAATCCAGCTCTAAAAGAAGGGTAGTTCATAAATTTTCGAGGTGAACTAAAGGAGGGGGTATCCAATAAGTTTCATTAAATAGTTACACGAATGATGCCATACTTAAACAAGCTCTTGGACTGGAGAGTAGAGTGAGCAGCTCCTATCCCTGGGAAAATTTTGTCGACCCATACTTATACAGGTATTTTCACCGTGCAGAAGGGGGTTCCTTTATCGAACAGCAAGGGTGACATTGTGTATACACCCTACATGGGATCACTGTTTTACTTCCTCTCCTCATAAGTAAGGGTACTTGGGGCCCCCTTCCTTCTGGCCTTTCCGCCCAAAAGAAGTACTACTAACTAACCTATCATTCTCGGTCAAGATCGAACCTGCAACCATGGACTCACGTGTCAAGCACGCTACTCCACTGAGCCACCTAACAAAGGGGGGGGGGAGATAAGAGTGCGGTGTGCCCGGGTGATATGGATTCCATTTCCGCATATGTAATTTTGTGGGGAAAAAGGATGATGAATAAAAAGGGTTCGTGCGGGTTCCAGACGCCCGGCTGGGGTGATCCCAGTCAGAGTACGTTCACTTGTTGTAGTTTGTTGGTGTTTTAGGACCCTTCAACTATAAAGGTCATTAGAGCCCCGTCCACTGTGCAGTTCTGATGCAGAGACTGCACGGACACTACACTAATGCGACGATTTTTGGATACTAGCAGTACCCAGTTTTCCCAAGCGGCCACCCATTTCAGTACTAGCTGGGGTTGCGCTGTTTAACTTCAGTGATCAGACGAGAACTGGTGTGTCCAATGCAATTCGCCGCTCCCAGTACGTTCAGTGGACCAGCAGACCCGACCCTGCCACAGGTGGGATAATGGTATGATGATGATGCATACAAAGGACTGGGGGGAGAGTAGGAGGACAAGGCGTAAGTACGTCAACGTACGTGCTTTATCCTGACGCTATGGGGTGAGTTCAAATCCAAGTGGAGCGACGAATTGCGTTGGACATACCAGTTCTCGTCTGATCAATGAAGTTAAGCAGCGCAACCCCAGCTAGTACTGACATGGGTGGCCGCTTGGGAAAACTGGGTACCGCTAATACCCAAAAATCGTCGCCTTAGTGTAGTGTCTGTGCAGTCTCTGCATAAGAACTATGCTGTGGACGGGGCTCTAATGACCTTCGTAGTTGAAGGGCCCTAAAACACCAACAACAACAATCAATTCCAAGTGCGTTTTCTTCACGCTGCGATTGCCAGTATCGCATACGACCCAACGCAGATAGAAGGGAATGACGTCAGACGGTCAAATTGCAATGCTGTTCTACAGTTGACGACGTGACGTCATTGTTCGTTCTCCGCCATGGTGCGACAAATGAACGCAGCAGCGGCGTCAGCGTTCAAAAGTGTCAAAACGGAAATCGTTAATTTTTCCTCCGGTTTTCAATTTTACCTTGTTTTCTTTTATTATTTGGAGCCAAGAATAGTACACACACACACACACACAGAGAAACTGTTGGCGCATGCGCTTGCTTATGTATATATAAAGGTGGGAGTTGATTGTAACGGAAGTGACAGGATGGAGGAGGAAGGAAGGAGTACCGGAAAAGGAAGAAGACGGGTGCGGAAAAAGGAGAAAAAAAAATGTGCGGCAATTACGCCCTATGTGTATGGAGGAGGGAAGAGGCCCTAAGTAGCGAAGAAGAGCCCTATAAAGAAGATTGAAGAAGATAGACATAGATACCTAACCCCCACCTATCCGCCCTAATTCTATAGAACATACCGTAGAAATTGTTGCGGGAAAAAAGATTGAAAAGAGGAAACTTGAAGGAAGGAAGGAAGGCGGAAGGAAGGAAGGAAGGAAAAGTTGTGTTTTTCCGGTTTCCGTGCAACTCGTGTGTGTTCACATACCGCACTTTAGCACTGCCATCATCACCGCCAAGATCGTTCACGCGCATGCGCCGATTCTTCTATCGAATGCCATGTATTTTTAAAGCCTTCATTGCGCATGCGTATGCATATCCACCTCTCACTGCCCTCCTTAATTTAAGCATGCCCCTCTACCTGAGTCGTCGATACTCGCCTCTGCGGCCCAAAGTCCTGATTAAATTGCTTCCTTACACGCATGCACCTTAACATGAATTATGAGATATGATTTTTTGAACGTCCCTTTCCGTTTAAATTCGTGCTATTTATTCATTCTCAATCTCCTTCCGGTTTGTGTCCCCCCCCCTCTTCTCTCTCTCTCTCCCTCTCTCTCTTCAACTCCCAAAATCGATCAAGACGGGTCATCTCACACTCCTTTCATTTCCGTCCAGAACAGCAACGAAAATAGGGCTGACCTGAAGAACGCATCTCACCAACACCGAGGCCACGGTTCTATTCCCTACCCGGGTGATCTCATCATACAATGTATTATTCTAACTTATTGGCGCAGTTGGTAGCGTGCTCCGTAACTGCGTCAGTGGTATAGGTTCGATACTGGATCGAGGTGGGTTGGCTTCTTTCGAGCGAGAGAGAGAGTCCCCGAGTGCGCCTTCCTTCGGATGAAAAGTAAAACCGAGGTCCCGTGTGGTGTACGATGGCATTTGCACGTAAAATAACACTCTACTATGCAACGGGTAGGTCAAACAAAATTTTCAGGTGTAGGAGCTCGCCCCCCCCCCTGGGCGTCGGTAGACCGACGATAAAATAAGGATATAGGTTGCAGCTTTGGTCGGCAACCGGCTACGGAAAAACACTGCCCAATAAGATCACCCTTGTATCCATTCAGAGGGGCAAGATGGGTACTCTACCCTGCCATAGGCGGGAAACAGGGTTAGGAATTGCTTGCTTGGCATGATGGCATGCTTCTCAGATCAAGCCTGTTTTTTTTCCAGCACCTTAGTATCTTCATTTAGATAAATTAGACCTTATGGTATCCAGTGGCGGATCCAGGATTTTCGTCAAGGGGGGGTTGAGCCATAGGCAGCGATTGGAAACGCAATTTTCATTTGTCAGTGTCAATATCGATCCAAAATTTAGGGGGGGGGGGGGG
>JAAFCE010007744.1:8244176-8275512 GCA_013389805.1 Trigoniulus corallinus
GGGGGGGGGGGGGGGAGTTTTAACCCCCCGTGGCTACGCCACTGCACGAATTTATTTTACCTGTCTTTCTTACTGCCCTCCTCTTTTTTTACACTTTTGTCGCATAATTTCCTCTATCCTCCTCGTTTTTGTCCCTCTCTCCCTTGGTCCTCTGTTAAACCCTCTCCCCTGACCCCCTTGTCCAAACTCGAAAGACGAAAAAACGTTTGACGCATGCGTAGTACGGATGGTGCTACTGCATTCGGTGTAATAAAGGTCATGTCGCTACTAGACGCGTACTACTGTTGCCTAGGAAACCTCGACTACGCCTCTCTCGCTCGAGATGGTATCTAATTGGATAATGCCGACGGCGGCACCGCCTATTAGGGGACGGTCGTGAGTCATACTCGACCGCTATTGGTAGATGATGGGAACATCGCCTATAAACCTGCCGGGTGGCCAAAAGATGTGACACACAGAGCCAAACGGAAGGCGGAAAAAAACGTGACACGCGCTACCAGACTCCAGGGGCGATCCACACACGAGCATCGTCTCCGTTAACCCAGATTTGGCAGTGTTTTGAAAAGGGACCCCGATGCCATGAGAAAGTTGGTCGGAGGACAAGTCACCGGAAGGAAGGACATTGTAAGGAGGAGCAAAAGGACAACAACAGCAACGACGTCTGTTTTTATATTCACGCCGTGAGTGTCCTAAATTCTGTGGCCATGATAAAGCTGTGAAATTGGTTCCTGGAAAGTACCTGTCGCGCTCCTAGTGGTGAGTCCCGTGCGCCGTGTTTATTCCGAAGGGGAAAACTCTCATCGGTCAGGTGTGCTTTTGATCGCTGATTCACATCCTTGCATACCTTGTATGCCAGGCACTAGAATCCTGTCGACCTGGGGCCGAAATTTGGAGAATGTCCGCTTCCGCATTGGACTAACACACCAAGGGCTTAGGGACTGTAGCAGGAAAAGGACCCCGTCATCTTCCACTACATATCATTAGAGAACGATTTGCAGAACACACCTGTAGCATTGTGTCAAAGGTGTGGTGATAAAAACAAGGTGCTCATGGGCCTTTGTTCCTTGCCAACTGACATGTGAGCTTGGAGAAACGCGGGAAAGAGGCACTCAAAGGGCACTTGACCATCAAATTGACCAACCAATACCATGAAGTCGAGAAGTGGCAAGGTGTTGACGTGTGAAACGAGTGTTGAATCGCCATCTTAAATAAGTGCACTAACGGAAATGAATTGCACGTAGAAGTGTGAAGAAGTAAAGGCAAAAGACCTTTTCTGCCCTTTCTGTCGATTGTCCACCAACACAAAAGGGCCGATATTCAACCACCGATTGAACCACGAACAATTTCGGAATATTCTAATAATCATCGTCATACTACGTCATTATCTGAGACTTTCTGATCTAATCTACTACCATAGGGTCCATTCTCCTACCTACGGGCCCTTTCATCATGAAACAATCGACACCGGACTACTTGACCAGAGGGGTCCCAGGAAGCATCGCCAATTTTTCCATGCTTTTTGCCGGTAAACTCGCATGCACATTTATATAGTCTTTTATGGTATAAATGTATTGAATTAATGATACTGCTTGGAGTGGGACCATGAAGGTGGCGGTTATGATGGTAAGGGCTGCAGTGAATGGTTATAATTGCAACCGGGAAGGGAAAATGCCCCCCGCCCCCTCCAAAAAAAAAATTACTCAACCCGAAGTGGGTCTCGATCCCATTACCTACCAAAAAATTTTATAGTGAATTTCATAACTGACCAATTTTTTTCTTATGACGGAGAGGTTTATTAACCATACTCCGTATGGATAAAAGAAGGACAATGTCGAATTTTTGAACAACGGGCCAATTTTTGGCAGGTAAACCAGGGGATCCTTTTCACATACCGTCTCCAAAGACCAACTGTACAAAGTGTCCAAAGCAGAATTTGCCACGTCCGTAGGTGGCCTGGTAAACCCGTAACGTGTCAATGTGGTGTTCGACTCTCGAAAATTCTCTTGGACATCCTTAGTCCGGTGCTGAAAGTTGAAAAATGGGTTAAGGGACATTTAAGGCGAAAAGGTCAGGGAGAAGGAATTGGCTAATTTGTCACCTCTGGGTCCTATAAATCTTTCTTCTAATCCTCCCTCCCGACATACAAACGGCCGAAGAGTGGGGCGGAAGTGAGAAAGCGTGGGAGAGAGGCTAAACTAGGCGGAGGAGGGAAAGCAAGGGGTGGGTTACTTTTTTGGGGGTCAGCAAATGACCAACAACAGTTCTAATTGGTTAGCATTACCTTTATTTTGTTACCATTTCAGAGTCGTCCTACAAATCCGCTTGGGGCGCTCATGCAGCATCTCAGAATCAAGGTAAGACTCCTTAAGATCATTCTATCTCCTACCTACTTTTTGTGACAATTGCTAGACCCCTCCCCCTTCACCTATTGTCCACTACGTGCATATCACGGTACCCCCTCTTCTTCGCCCTTCCCAAAGAGTGTGGAGACAAGGCAGAAAGGAGCAACCCACGCTGGACAAGTTACGGCGTCAGTTAGAAGTGGACAACAACGAACGAAACAGGCGCGTTCCTCGAGAAATCAGGCGGCATACTCACGACTTTGATCTCCCCCTCGACGAGACTCGAACCTGGGCTCAAATACTCATCAGGAGAATACCATGGCCTGGCTTTACAATCATTCAACTCAGTTGGTCCTATAAGCCTACCTAGGACTTTTACAAATACAGTAGTCTTTATTCCATGCAGAACGGGTCCTTTAAAGTCAACCCACGGGTGACTGGTTTTATAACCCCCTTTCACCAGCCGAAAAAAATACAGTATAGCCGCGAAAAGAATAGAACCAGCTGTCAAGTACTCAGGTACACACTGTCAGTCCCACACTCAGTCAGTGAAGTAAAAACAAAGCCACTACTAACCCTCTTCCCGCCTATGACAGGGTCGGGTACCCGTCTTTGTCCCTCTGATGGACACATGGGCAGTATCTTTAAGCAGCCGGCTGCCGACCAGAGCTTAATTATCGTCAGCCTACTGTTTGTTGGGGCACTCCACCGATGCCAGGGGAGCGGGCTCCTTCAACTCGGGAGTTTTACTTAACCTGCTGCATAGTAGAGAGGGTTCTTTTACGTGCAAATGAAATTGTACACCACACGGTTCCTGGGAGCAGTGGCGTCGCTAGGGTTGGTGTCACCCCCTCTCCCGAAAAAAGCCGCTACTTCTACTTTGGTGTCACCCCCATTTCTCATCGTGCGAGTGGTGTCACCCGGTGGGGCCCGCACTCCCCTAGTAACGCCACTTCCTGGGAGCGGCGAATTGCGTTGGACACACCAGTTCTCGTCTGACTGCTGAAGTTAAGCAGTGCAACCCCAGCTAGTACTGACACGGGTGGCCGCTTGGGAAAACTGGGTACTGCTAATACCCAAAAATCGTCGCATTAGTGTGGTGTCTGTGCAGTCTCTGCATAAGAACTATGCTGTGGACGGGGGTCTAATGACCTTGTAGTTGAAGGGCCCTAAAACACCAACAATCAATCAACCACACGGTTTCATGGTTTTACCCCCATCCGAAAGAAAACACACTCGGTGCTTTTCTCCTTCGAAAAAAAAATCCACCCACGTTGATCCAGTAGCGAACCGGGGACCACTGAGAGTGGTCGAGCACGTTACCTAGACGGGTTCAGTCAGTCATGGAGTAGAACGAAAAAAACAAATGAAGAACAAAAAAGTGGCGGTAATCGAATCCTTGAACAAATTGACGAAAATAGAATTGAGAAATTCGAATTCAGTAACATGTCGTCGTTCGAATCACGTGCCACTGCGTTCGGTTGCGTTTTCCGTTTTTCATGCACGAGCGCCCGAATGTTACAGCGCTCCCGAGTAAAGTTAAACGATGTGTGAGAGGAGAGGGGGGCATAACGAATCCTTTCTTTCTCTTTATTGTTGGTTCCTTTACAAACCTGACTCCCTCCCTCCCCCACACGTGACCACTCACATGACCTTCATCCCTCCCGTAGCCGCAGTCTCATTTTAGGATGCTGGACACCCCCTACCCTCTCTTCCACTTCCTGACAGTTCATTTGCATTATGAAGCGACAGAGGGGCTCGACCCTAGACAAAAGAACTCCTCTACCACAAACAAGTTTAGTTGGCTCAATTGAAGGCCTATAGTGGTGGGGGCCAGGGTTCGATTCCAGTCTAGGGTTGTGGTGTATCACTGCATCCTTCCATCCTTTTTCAAAATTTGAACGGAACGGCAGCCATTAAAGTAGACTAATTAACTTAAAAAAATAATATCCTATCACTATTAACAGCGATCCTAGTGGCTTTCCAATAAAGTTAAGAGTCATGAGTGTGGGTTCGAAACCGACGAGTATTGGATTAATATTTTGATCATCTCCCACATTCGCCGTTTGCATGCAAATAACCCTTTAACGTTCAGACGAACATTACCTCCATTGCGGACGAACTGGAACACTGTCGGACAGTGGGGTCACTAGGGGGATGCGGGGAGTGCGGGCCGCACCGGGTGACACCACTCGCACCATGACAAATGGGGTGACACCTAAGCAGAAGAAGCGGCATTTTTCGGGAGAAAGAGGTGGCACCATGGCGTCACCGGACCGGGTGACGCCAACCCTAGCGACGCCACTGCTGTCGGACCTGGCTCGGTAGAGCAAGAGGTAGCGTGCTCGACTACTGTGTTAGTGGTTCCAGGTTCAATATTGGATCGAGGTGGGTTGGCTTTTTTTTGGGCTAGAGAGAGGCAGGTCCCAAGTGCGCCTTCCGTCGGATGGGAAGTAAAGCCGGTGCCCTACTGTGTGGTGTACGGTGCCATTTGCCCATAAAAGAACCCTCTGTACTACGCAACGAGTAGTAGGCAAAATTCCCATGTGTGAGAGTTCGCCTCCTTCTGGCGTCGGTGAAGTGCCCCAACAAACAGTAAGCTGACGATAAATAAGCAGCGTAGGTCGGTTGCCGGCTGCATCAAAATACCGTCCAACAGATCGTCCATGGGTCCACCCTGAGGGACATAGGGCCTAGATGGGTACCCGACCCTGCCATATTCGGGAAAAGGGTTAGTAGGTGCTATTCTTCGAACTGGAACGTAGACGATTCGGCCGAAGACGAGAAAAGGAATAAACGGAGAGGGACAAGAAAGGCGTTTGCAGGATGGGGGTGCGGGTGCAGGAGTGTAGTGCGAATGACACGTAACCTAATCACCATGTGCAATGCAAACGGATGGGGTAAGGGGGAGAAGAGGGGCAGTCCAAAAAATTACCAAACTATAACCGAATTAAAGCCTATTCTACACGAATTTCAAAGAGCTTTACCCCTATTATCTCCCGCCTCTCCCTCTACTGTGTCTTTGAACAGTCTTAACACCACCCTGCTACACACTCTCTCTCTCCCTCAACCCCTGTCCCCTTACCCTGGCTCCCTCCTCACTTCACAAACTCTTTAACAGGATTTTAGTATCCCAAGCTTGTAATGTTAATTGGGAAGCAACCGGTGTAAAATGAGCTTTGCCGTTAAAAAAAGCGGAGGAGAGGAAAACAGAAGGAACCCACCCCCCGGTTCTCTAAGAAGAAGACTTACCGAATTCACGCTCTCGTGAAGACAAACGAGATTGGAGATAGAAGGTAGAGGGGATGTGACGACCCAACCGAATTAAAATAGAAAGGAAAATAGAGGAGGCACTGCCCCTCTCAAACTGTACAATAGGCGGACGAAATGGTCCCAACATTCCAAAATTGGGGGTACTTTTTGGCACTTGAACCCTCCTCCCCCCAAACTTCCTTAACCATCAATATACTGTGGTGTATCCAGGGCAGGCGTGATGGGTGTGCGAACTGTGCGACGGCACAGGGCCCCGCGCATTCGGATTAATAAGCCAACTTATAGAAGGGCCCCGCTTCATTATTTTGCACGGGGCCCCGCACCATTAGTTTGCACAGGGCCCCGCAAAATATAGCGGGCAGTATCGTAATATATTGGGCAGTTTCTCCGCAGCCGGTTGCCGACCAAAACTGCAACCCCTATGGTTATTTATCGTCGGTCTACTGTTCATTGGGGCTTTCTACCGACGTCAGGGGAGGGGGCGAACACCTACACCTGAGAAATTCGCCTTATCTCCCCGTTGCACAGTAGAGAAGGGTTCTATGACGTGCAAATGCCATCGTACACCACACGAGATCTCGGTTTTGCTTTTCTTCCCAAGAAAGGCGCACTCGGGACCTCTCTCCCGCCCGAAAGAAGCCAACCCACCTCGATCCAGTATCGAACCTAGTACCACTGATGCAGTTACCGAGCATGCTAACCACTGCGCCACCGAGGCGGGATGTTTTTATTTAAAAAGAAAACACGAAATTTTAAGTTGGTCTTCCCCTTCAAAGAGACCATATCAGAAGAAATGGGATCTAGGGTGGGTAGAGAGGCGAAAAGAATGGGGGAGACGATGAGGAGAATTTGACAATGAGGAAGGGGTGGCGAGCAAGCCGTCATCTTAGGTCCTAATCCGAAAGGGCAAGAATAAGGAAGACTATCCTGTAACGTGATGGAAGGGAAGAAGGGACGGAAGATGGAGGAGAGAGACAGAGAGGGAGGACAGGGGTGGGTGAGGGTGATAGCATTTCTCTCCCCCTCCCCCGATCTCAGCGACACGAAAAGCAACACATTATCAAAAGGTCCTTTCCCTTCATTGACATCAAATCAAATATGCGAATCACTGCGAATCTACTTTATATTCATAGATCAAACGATCAATTCCTTCTCATCCTCTTTTCCCCTCTACCCTATCTCCCTCCTCGCACCCCACTCTCTCCCCTCCTCGAAAGCACAAAATTGGGGAATCCCCTTCCCCTGACGCACGATATCACTATCAAATAATATGCACCCTTGAAACCAATGACGCGTCAGCCTATCGATAGTTTAGTTGATAGCATTATTGCTTTTTTTTTTAGTTCGGAGTGCGCAGGTTCGAGTCCAGTAGCAGTGGTAGTAGTAGTAGTAGTAGTTCGTATTACAGAGTACCTAAAAAGGATCGTCCTTTCGTCATGACTGGGGCATTAACTCCATGTTCTCAGGCTGATGCTTGAAGCTAAGAACTGGATTGAATGTTTCTTAGGACCCTCTGAACCCCTCACTCTCAAGAAAAAAAATAGCTTTACCACAAGCAATTCGGAATCGAACCTTCCTCCTTCTTTTCTCCCTCGCTTTATTCTAATCGTTAATGCACTAGCTAGCTATATAGACAGGCACCTCAATATTTAGGCAAGTTCGTACCCGCCAGAGGTCATTAGTGTCACTAAAACAACTCCTAACCCTTTTCCCGCCTATGGCAGGGTCGGGTACCCATCTTGTCCTTCTGTTGTTGTTTGTTGGAGTTTAAGGTCCCGTCAACTACAAGGTCATTAGAGACCCGTCCACTGTATAGTTCTGATGCAGAGACTGCACAGACACTACACTAATGCGACGATTATTGGGTATTAGCAGCACCCAGCTTTCCCGAGCGACCACCCATGTCAGTACTAACTGGGCTTGCGTTGCTTAACTTCAGTGATCAGACGAGAACTGGTGTGTCCAACGCAACTCGCCGCTCCCTTGTCCTTCTGAATGGACACAGGGGCGATATATTGGGCAATGTTTTTCCGGCACGGGACGTGAAACTTTTGTCTCATCTACCCGTTGCATAGTAGAGAGGGGTTTTTTGACGTTGCAATGCCATCGTACACCACACGGGACCTCGGTTTTACTTCTCTTACTTCTGAAAAAAGGCGCACTCGGGGCCTCTCTCTCTCTCCCGAAAGAAGCCAGCCTCAGTCCAGTATCGAACCTAGAACTACGGACGTAGTTACCGAGCATGCTACTCACTGCGATACGGAGGCGGGTGCCGAGTTTGTTAGCGTCACGCCGAAAAAAATATTTACCCCATCTATGCGTCTTTTTTCATGATGGAAGGGTTGTGTGTAGAAAGGGTTCTATATAGAAGTTTCCTTGTGGAAAAGGTTCCAAGTAGGAAGTCTCCTTGTAGAAAGGGTTCAAGGTAAGAAGTTTTCCGGCAGAAGGGGGGAGGTTCTATGTAGAAATTTTCCGTTGAAAATGGGTTTGTTTATGCTACACTAACTGGTTAGGGAGTTAGCCAAGCAGCCATAACAGGCCGAACCCTTAGGAGGCTGCTCGCGGGAAAGGAGGAAGTAGGTGTAGGGGATGTAGGAGGGGGCAAATTTGCAGCGCCCAACGTTCTTTTCCAACCACCCATGTTGGTACTAACGTGGGCTTGCGTTGCTTAACTTCAGTGATCTCACGAGAACTGGTGTGTCCAACGCAACTTGGCCGCACTTGTAAGATTCCGTGTACGGTTCTATGTACGATTCCATGGGTTCTACATTTAGGATTTTTTTTCCATAGAGAAAGGGTTCTATGGCGAAGGGAGGGTAGAATCCCCCAATATCGGCCTGGTGTTGAACTCGTGTCTATACTATTACGATTGAAACATAGCACCCTAAGAAAAAGAACGTTCATGGAGGTGGCGCGCGTGCGCACGAGACACGTTCTAAAAGTGAAGGTGAGAAAAGAATCGGTCAAAGAAGGGATAGAATGTGACGGCGATGTGCGGAACGAACTGAAGTGGAGGCGGATGTGACGTCAGAGGTGAGAGGCGAGAGGAAAAAAAAAAGGGGGGGGGGCAAGATTTCGTAGAAGCGGAAAATGTGATCAAAATGTTCTCCTTTGATGTCGACGAGATAGAGCGCCGTCATGTTCGCATTTAGATCTTATTCTCTATCAAGCAAGGTTAACTAGGGACGAATGTGTCACACAGCTAATCTAAGAGTGTAAATGAGGAAGGGGGGACCAAAACAGTGGGGGAAGGAAGGGTAAAGGAGAAGGCGTTGATAAGAGTCAGTACAGTATATGAGAAGAGGGGATAGAGGGGTAAGAGAGAGAGAGAGGGGGGTGTCAGGGCGTTAGCATATTAAAGATGAAAATAATGAGCCGTGCAGCTGGAAATCTGTTTTTGTACTCCAATTGAGACCCTATAGCCACGCTCCAAGGGCGCTCCTAATCAATTATCATGCATAAATTTAAATATACTTTTTGGCTAAGCCACTCCAACCTTTGTGGTGACGGCTGTTTAGCCCCCCTCCCCAAATTTATCCCATACCTTCTTCCTCCACAGCTCTGTCCCCCTCCTCAGACCAGAGTCTGCGCAATATATTTTCTGTCTTATTATTCAAGAAATGCATTTTTAACCAGCCTCGGTGGTGCAGAGGGTAGCGTGCTTGACTACTGCGTCAGCAGCTCCAGGTTCCATACTGGATCGGAGTGGGTTGCATTCTTTCGGACGAGAGAGAGAAGTCCCTGTGGTGTGTACGACGTCACCACTGCTGCACGGGAAAGAATACTTTCTAGTATGCAACGATTTGATCGGCAACATTCCCAGTGTAGGAGCTCGTCCCTCCCCTGGCGTCGGTGGAGTGCCCCAACGAACAGCAGGTCGACGATCAATATGCTGGGGCAGAGCAACGGCAAAATTACCAGGTGTCGGAGCCCGCCCCTGGTTACAACTAAGTCGGCAGCCGGTTGCGTCAAAATACCGTCCAACTGATCGCCCATGTGTCCATCTAGAGAGACAAAGATGGCGCCCAACCCTACCATAGGCGGAAAAAGTTGTCATTTTCATTCCTAAAGAACTGTACTTTTGAACGTATTCGGATTAATGAAGGTAACACCAAGGAGATAAAAAGGGGGAGGAGGGTTGGAGGGGGACTTAGGTAGGTAGCCCCCCCCACGCACATGACCATTAGGAGCACAAACCGCACGCACCACATAAAAAAAAAGAGAGACCCTCATTCGACATGGCTTATAGGCTTATATGGTTGCAGGTTCGAGTTTGAACTGAGTCGGAAAGTTTTTTTCGGGAGAAAGGGTCCCCAGTGCGCCTTTCGTCGGATGGCAAGTCAAGCCGGTGCCCTATCGAGTGGTGTGTAGAATGTCACCACTGTACGGAAAAGAACCCTTACTACTCGGAATACAGTAAACGCGTAATTTGGTGCAAAATTTCCAGATGTAGGAGTTCGCCCCCTGGCGTCGGTGGAGGGAAAGTGCCCTAACCGGCGAGAAATATGGCGTTGCTGCATTAGGCTAGCGGTAGCCGGCTGCGTCCAAATCCCGTCAAATAGATCGTCCGTATGTTCCCAGTTCCGATGAAAAAAAAATGGGTATCCGACCCTGCCATAGGCAAAGAAAGGGTATAGGAATAGTGATGTAGGTTCGATTCTTCCCAGAATTCCCATCACCAACGCGCTGACATCACTCGGATCCTATTAACGCCATCTCTTCTTTTATCGGTCGTTTCTAGGTTACCCCCACAACGGCATTTCCGGAATGACGAAATCGCCTCTCGAATCTCACACCCACTCTCACCTGAGACAAGGTGAGGCCAACCACATGCCCACGCCCCGCCAGGGACCAGGGCATATAGCTCTGGGGGACGGATGATTAGTGACGGTTGTGATAGGAATAGGGACCTCTTCGCCTTGACCTCGCAACGGTGTTAGCACTCGTGTTTAGGGTACATCACAAATCAGAGCTCGAATCCCAGAACGACTTCTTAACCCGCTGACTTGCAACATGCATTGACAATCCGATGACACACGTGCCCTGCAGCAGCTCAGTTTTGCTAAACGTCGTATGGTTCACAGGTTCAATCCTGACCAAGGGGAATGGTGTCTTTTAATAACTCGGCATTTAAGATATGTTTCAAATTTAGTTCAAGGTTTCAGGATCGATCCTAGCCAGGAGCAGAGACGTTTTTATATACTGTATGTGTGTATGTGTGTGTGAATACAGTGGCGTCGCTAGGGTTGGCGTCACCCGGTGCGGATACACCATGGTGTCACCCCCTCTCTCCTGAAAAAAGCCGCTTCTTCTGCTTTGATGTCACCCCATTTCTCATGGTGCGAGTGGTGTCGCCCGGTGTGGCCCAAGAGGCAATCAGTTAATGATGGCTTATGCGTCCAGAACCCTGCGCACGCGGAAAGGATGTCTCCACCCCCTTTCTTACACATACATCCGCAAAATACCTCAGGTGTAGATGGTCGCCCTTTGGCGTCGGTAAAAATTACCTTGGGAAAGCTAGTGAGGTCAACCAAGGAGACCAGGTGGGATGTCCAGGCATAGCAAGGGCTATATTATCAGGGCAAAATAGCAACTCCGAACCCTTTTCCCGCCTATGGCAGTGTCGGGTACCCATCTTGTCCCTCTGAATGGACATAGGGCGATATATTGGTCATAGATTTTTTCTGCAGCCGGTTGCCGGCCATTATCAGGGCAAAGTGGTATCTAAAAACAGGGGAAGGGGTTGAACAGGAAGGGTTGACGAGTGAAGGATACCTCCCTCGCAAATGGAAATATGCCGCGTCAAGCGGCCCTAATGTGATAACAACAGGGCTTATTAGGGCTCCCAGGAGAGTAGCGAGCAGGGGAAAGGACCCAAGGGGAAGAAGAGGGAGAGGTGGTATACCAAGCGAAGACAACAAAAAGGGCTACTAAATCCCCTCTTTCCACAACCTCCATCACGTAATATGTGGTCATGCAAACAAATTAAGCGGTGCATCAACAACAGCAGCGCTCCCATGGATGTCATTTCTCTTTTGGCCGCGGGCCCCTGAGCGGCTGAGGGGGGGGGGAAGAAGGAGAATAGGACAGTAGCAGCAAGAGAAAGAGGGGGGCAACCACAAAGAGAAAGGAGAAGCAGAAGAACAAAGGGTGAACAATGACCATGAGGGGGAGGGTCGAAAAATCATTGACACTCGCCCACAGGCCGACGTCTCCCCCCCCCAATGAGGAAGAGGAGGAGGAAGAAGAAGGTGTGAACGAACTGCAATCCCGTATCCATAACAATCATTTCTCAATAATTTAGGTCCTAAGGGCCATATAGGGATCCGTGATAGAGAGGGACACAGGGGAAAGAAGGTAGAGCAGGGGTGGGGAACCTGCGGCCTTTTGGCTACTGTACTAGCCCTTACGAACTACACTCAGATAAATGAATGCGGCCTTCAGAAATGAAACGGTTCCCCATCCCTGGGGTGGTACATGGTTAAAAATGTGATGAAGACACGTCGTGAATCAATCGATCCAACTGGCTATGCGGGTTACTACCAAAAAAAAAAACAGCTGCTTTCACTGGATATGATACATACGACAGGGTCAAAGGTCGACGACGAGAAGAGGTCCCTTACCCTCATCCACGTTAATTCCACCTCTTTTTTTTCTTACTTGACACATACTGCTATCAATACTGAATATGTTTGACTCTTACCTTTACATTTTTGCGTTATTTCAGATCCCTATCAGATGTTCGGACCCACGAGCAGCCGACTGGCCAGTTCAGGTAAGTCAAAATTCTTCGTAATACAGGAAGGGCAATTCCGGTGGAGGGCCACAATTGAATGGAGAACGCCGTCCATGTCTCTCGCTCCCTCTGTGTCTAAAAATGAAAAAAAAAACCTAGTTGTTACATATCACTTCCAGTATAATCCGAGTTTGTCTCAGGAGAGCGAGGTACAGGTTCGAACCCGTCCTCTGACCAGGCCTGGGCATTTTCTCGGATGTCTCTTACAAGTCAAAGGGCACAATATCGCCTTCTTCATTTGAAAGGCCGTAGAAACGTGTTACTTAGCAAATTTTCTTCGTTCCCCAGATCTAATTCGTCATCTCAAAGGTTGCGTATATATTTGGCTCGTGAGCATATCCACAGGTTTCAGGTTCGATCCTGGTAGAAGCGAGTGGCTTTTTTCCCCTTTTTTTATGTTAGGCTTTTTTTGTTGTTGTTCCATTGGTGTTTTGCGGCCCTTCAACTACAAAGGACATTAGAGCCCCGTCCAATGCATAGTACTAATGCAGAGTCTCACAGACACGACGATTATTGGGTATTAGCATTGTTTGTTTGTTTGTTGGTGTTTTAGGGCCCTTCAACTACAAGGTCATTAGAGCCCCGTCCACAGTGTAGTTCTTATGCAGAGGCTGCACAGACACTACACTAATGCCACGATTTTTGGGTATTAGCAGTACCCAGTTTTCCCAAGCGGCCACCCATGTCAGTACTAGCTGGGGTTGCGCTGCTTAACTCCAGTGA
The DNA here is from genome assembly GCA_013389805.1 of Trigoniulus corallinus. Lineage (NCBI taxonomy): Eukaryota > Metazoa > Arthropoda > Diplopoda > Spirobolida > Trigoniulidae > Trigoniulus > Trigoniulus corallinus. The sequence continues at coordinate 8,257,311 of JAAFCE010007744.1, forward strand.
TCAGACGGGAACTGGTGTCATCATCATCATCATCATCATCACACCCTTATCCCGCCTATGGCAGGGACGGGTCTGCGGGTTCTAATCCTCCACTCCCGTCTATCCCCAACTAGGCTCTCATCCACCCCGCACGCAATCATGTCCCTCTGTACAACCTGCTCCCACGTCCGCTTGGGCCCCCCCTTACTCCTGGAGCCACCCACCACCTGCTGCCTCATAATATACCGTGTGAGCTCCTCCTCCCCCCTTCGCATCACATGCCCATACCACCTCAACCTACCCTCTCTCATCTTTTCCGCAATGTCTCCCACCCCCAAGTTGCCTCCAACATACTCGTTGCGGAATCTGTCAGCACGCGACACCCCACTCATGTAACGCAGCATTCGCATCTCGGCCACTTGCATTCTCCTCTCGTGGTTCTTCCTTACTGCCCAGCACTCTGATCCATACAGCATAGCGGGCCTAACTACAGTTTTGTAGACCTTGCCTTTCAACTTTATTGGGACTCTGCGGTCACACAGCACACCACTTGCCTGTCTCCACTTTAGCCATCCTGCCATTGATTCTGTGGGTAACGTAGGAGTGTCGATTTCCCCGTTGCTCTGAATCACTGATCCTAGATACCTAAATTCACTCACTGCTGGTAGCACCTCATTTCCACAACGAACTACACCCCCTTGGTCCTGGCCGCTCCAACTGAAAGCTAAGTACTCTGTTTTCTTCACGTTCACCTTCAGCCCCCCCCCCCTTTGCCATTGCTACTGTAATGTCCATTAAGCCCTGTTGGACCTTTTCTTGGGACTCCTCTAGCCTTCCTACATCGTCAGCAAAGACGGAAACTGGTGTGTCCAACGCAATTCGCCGCTTCTGGGTATCAGCAGTGCCCAGTGTTCCCAAGTGGTCACCCATGCTAGTACTAGCTAGGGTTGCGTTGCTTAACTACAGTGATTGGAGCCCTCCTCGACATCTTAAAAAAAAAAAAAAGAGCGGCGAGTTGCGTTGGACACACCAGTTCTCGTCTGATCACTGAAGTTAAGCAACGCAAGCCCAGTTAGTACTGACATGGGTGGTCGCTCGGGAAAGCTGGGTACTGTTAATACCCAATAATCGTCTCATTAGTGTAGTGTCTGTGCAGTATATGCATTAGAACTATACAGTGGACAGGTCTCTAATGACCTCGTAGTTGACGGGACCTTAAACTCCAACAAACAACAACAACAACTCTAAAAAAAAAAAAAGCCTGACGATCTCTCGTTCGCACGTCATACTAGGACAGGAATCGATCCTGCAGCCATGCATTCACAAAGGGCTTACAAGAGAGGTTAGAAAGCATCAAATAAATCCAATCTATGACTGACTTGACTTGAGTGACCTGTGATAACTCAAATGTCATGAATAAGGCAAGAAAGAGAGAAATGGACCAAGAAAAATGAAAAAAAAAAAGTGGGTCGGGACGGGAAGGAAGAGGAGTACGAATAGAAAAACGGCCCAAAAACCGCATAAATATTTAAGGAAACGTGACCGTATCTCAGGTGAAGCCGCCTAATACCTCAGTAGAGACAAATGCCCACTCAATCGACTAACACGTGGACATGCAATTCCCCCCCTTTTCCCTAAATTTTCAATCAGAAATTCAAACAGGCAAGGAGAGGGATGGAAAGGGGGGGGGAACAAAGATACAACCCCCCCTCTTCCATTCGGCCGAAATCAGAGAATTACTTAAATAGGTTAAAAGTAAACTTTTTTCAGGGTTGGAGTGGAGGCCAGGGGAGAGAAGGATAGAAGTAAGAGAGAGAGAGAGGGGGGGGGAGAGTAAAAATTTCGATCAATACCGAAATCCAAGACGCACCACTAAACCCCTCCCAACCTCTCTTCAGTCATTACCCCCAAAAAATTTCTGTTAAAAATTCGAGTCAAAATTCAGAGCGGAAGTTACCCGATCATTAGTCATGGAAATCGCACAAAAGGGGGAAGAAGGGGGGAGTGGAAGAAGATGAAGGAACAAAGGTCCGATGTTGGAAGCGAAGAGGGGTGTGTGTGTGTGGTGGGCGTGGTGGTTTAAAAGAAGGGGGGTTGAGGAATGAAATGGGAAGAATATAAATGAAATGCTGAAATTTAGATATCTCTTTTTGATACACGGAGTTGAGGCACAGACAAGAAGAGGAGGGGACCGGTCCGGGAAGAGGGAAGAGGAAAAATGGGAGGGGAGGAAGAGGTTAGGTGAGGATCCACAGCGCGCATGCCCAAAACACTACTCAGTAACTACAGATGCAGAAATGTAATCTCTCTGAATACCAAGACGGTTACACACCCTTCACTTTTCTCTTCAAATTAAAAAGGGCCCTTTCTTCTCTCCAATCCTTTAGCCACTGGGGGTGTAGAGGAGGGGAAGAAGGAGGGGGGAGGTCAGCCCCGCCCAACCCTTCAAACTCCGCCTACTCCGTTTTTCTTCGCCTTCAAATCTCCAATTCTAATGTAACCTAATGAGAGTTTCGCCTTTACATTCACAACCTCATTGCATCCTCATTAATCATCGTCATCATCATCTTGCAAGAAAAATCGATTTCTTATTAAAAAAAAATAATAATAAATTCCTATTTAAATTCTTAAGAAGCTAAGAAAAGGGTTAAGTAAGGGAAGGTTTTTGTCCCTCTCCACTATGAAGGAAGAGGAGGGGGTGGAAACGCTGCTCCTTAATGAATTGCCTCCAAAAGGATGTCGCCAGTTTTTTTCGGTTTGCCCTTCTGAGACGAACTCTTTTCGACTAAAAAACCCGCTTCTGCGGCGTACAAGGTAGCGTGCTCGATTATTGCTTCAGTGGTTCCACGTTCGATACTGGATCGAAATGGGTTTGGCTTTTTTTTTCGGGCGAGAGAGAGAGAGGGACAAGACTCCCAACCTACGGTACAGGGGATTAAAACCCCAGTGCCGGCGGCCGTCAGGGGTGCGCGAGCGGGCCCCGGGCCGTCGTCGTAAGGCGTCCGCAATGTCACGGGGGTAAGAACCTCATGTCCCGTGGCAGATAATGCGCCGAGTGTCCTCTGTGGGGTAGGCCGCATCCCCTTCCCACACAGACAGCGTTGCCAATATTCCTGCGGGTTCCAGACGCCTGGCTAGGGTGCCCTCAGTCAGAGCTTATTCAGAATGAATTTGTCCATAAGGATATGGTAGTGTGTGGGGTTGACGGCGACCTGGTGGGAGATAGACGGGAGGGGAGGGCTAGAACCCGCAAACCCGACCCTACCACAGGCGGGAAAAGGATATGCTGATGATGCCAGAGAGAGAGAGAGAGAGGGGGACAAGTCCCGAGTGCGTCTTCAGTCGGATGGCAAGTAAAGCCGGTGCCTTACCGTGTGGTGTACGACGTCATTTGCGACGTCCCTCTCCACTATGCAACGGATAGCAAAGCAACTTCTAACCTTAATTTCCGCCTATGACAGGGTCAGGTGCCTATTGTTTGTCCCTGAGACATTGGGGATCCGTTGGATAGTGCATTTACGCAACTGACTGCCAACCTAATGCTGCAACTCCTCAGCTTATTGATCGTAGGCCTACTGTTGGTTGGGAGCGGCGAATTGCGTTGGACACACCAGTTCTCGTCTGATCACTGAAGTTAAGCAACGCAACCCCAGCTAGTAATGACATGGGTGGCCGCTTGGGAAAACTCGGTACTGCTAATACCCCAAAATCGTCGCATTAGTGTAGTGTCTGTGCAGTCTCTGCATAAGAACTATGCTGTGGACGGGGCTCTGATGACCTTTGTAGTTGAAGGGCCCTAAAACACCAACAACTACTGTTGGTTGGGGCACTCCACCGACGCCAAGGGAGGGGCGAGCTCCTACACCTGAGAATTTTGCCGATCAACTCGTTGCATATGGACTAGAAAGGGTTCTTTTCCGTGCAGTGGTGACATCGTACACACCACAGGGGCCTCTCTCTCTCTCTCTTCCGCAAGAAGTCAACCTACCTCGATCCAGTATCGAACCTGGAACCACTGACGTAGTAGTCGACAACGCTACCGGAGGGGGGAGAGAGGGAGAGTGGATTGTTAAGGCAGGGGAGAACGCCATTGCAGGAAAGAGTTTAAAGCAAAAAAAAAAAAAAACTATGGACAATGTGACGGAAGGAACAGCGGAAGTAGGCGTAGTAATGACTCCACCTCCTTCACATCTTAAATCTGATTAATGCTAATAGAAGAAGGGATGAGGGGGGAGGGGGAAGTCTGGGGGGGGGGGGGAGGTGGGGGGGGGGGGGGTAAAAAAAATGCGGGGACATTCATCTATCTCCTCCCACACCATAAATCACTTACTACATCTTCCGGACCATGGAATAACACTGCAAATCTATGGACCCCATAAATAACGTAGTCTCTCGCCTATGTCATATTATTATTATTGTCGTCATCATTAAAGGCTACAGTCGTGGCGGTGGCGGCGGCGCCTGTGACGCGTCTTCACGCCATGATGCTACAGGGTGCCACCATCATCCATGTTTTGTACCCGATAAAGAACCCCCCCGCCCCATCCCTCACTTCCGGAACAGTGCAAAAACTACGCACACATCGATACTAATGTATTCTCTGTAATACACCAAGAAGTAACTACAGTACTGTACTAACCCCTTTTCCCGCCTTAGGCCTGGTCGGTTATCCGTCGGTAGCCGAGCAACCTGTTGGTCGGTATTTTGACGCAGCCGGCTGCTGACCAAAGCTCGTTCGAACATTCCACCGACACCAGGGGTGGCGAGCTACGCGGGTCGACGGTTTTACTTTCCACCCGACGGAAGGCGCACTCGGGGCCAACCCAACTCGATCCAGTGTCGAACCTGGGACTACTGACGCAGTAGTCAACCCCGCTACCTCTGCGTCACCGAGGCAGGTTTTTCTGTAATACACCGTGTGATCGAAATTCGCGGTGTAGCCTTTATGAGCCCGTTATAGTGTTCCTTCTACTAAGGGCCCTTTTAGTATTCTAATAGGAAAAGGGCAATTGATTTCTAAACCACAATTCTCTTGGAATTCATAAACTTCTTGTACAGACCGGTCGTAGTATACATTACTAGTCTGTCTCAGAGACTTAGTAGGCTTCTTTGGGCCTTGAGCTCATGATTCCAGGTTCGATTCTGGCCTAAGGGGATGGATTCTTTTGGTGCCAGGTGGTGCGCACTATAAAAGGAACCTCAACTTACATGGAGAAAGACATAGGGCCTACTTTATGCCAAGATCGGCAGCGAAATTTTCAGGTGTGGGATCTTGCCCCACCCCTTGCGTCGGTAAAAGAACCTTTCCCTATAGAACGAAGTTAGGCGGACATTAAATAAGCAGGGCAAGTGGTATTAGGTTGGCAGCCGGCTGTGTAAAGTGCCGCCAAACGATTGGTCTGTGTATCCTTGATACCAACGAGATCAACAACACGTGACTCTGCCATAGGCGGGGGGGGGGGGTTTAAGAAAATAGTGATGGACATAAAATATACCCTACGTTGTTAGTCACGGTCACCTGGTCACGGTGTTCACCGAAAAAGCAACCCCTGGACTGTTATTTTGGGTATGGCGTGAACGCATTGCTGCAAAAGCACCATCCGATTCCTGTCGCGACTCAGCTCTTTCAGGACACTGACCATTCATTCTGTCAGGAATAGGTCAATAAGTTAAAAGTGAAACGACGCATGCGTAATACCTATCTAATTCAAATACCTACTAATGACATGAATTTTTTTTCTATCCCTTTTTGGGGACACTCACAGGTAGTGGTCAAATTCAACTATGGCAGTTTCTACTGGAACTATTATCGGACAGCACCAACGCTAACTGCATCACGTGGGAAGGGACCAACGGCGAGTTCAAATTGACCGATCCGGACGAAGTGGCCCGACGCTGGGGCGAACGCAAATCCAAGCCGAACATGAACTACGACAAACTCAGCCGAGCCTTGCGTTACTACTACGACAAGAACATCATGACCAAAGTGCACGGCAAACGCTACGCCTACAAATTCGACTTTCAGGGCTTAGCAGCCGCCACTCAGCCGGCTACGGCGGCCGCCGCAGCAGCCGCTGCTGACACCTCCCCATACAAGTACCAATCTGAACTCTTCATGACCAGTTACCACCACGCTAGTCCCAAATTGAACTTTGTGGGCGCTCACGCCAGTATTCCGACCTCCTCAGGCGGCATCTTCCCGTCGCCCACCTCCTACTGGACCAATCCCAGTGCCAACCTCTACTCGAACATAGCCGCCGCTTCCGGACATCCCATGTCTCATCATCCCGGGCACGTCACGCCTCACATCGGCTCTTATCCGCACTACGCGTGATTCCTGCGACCACATCAAACCAAGGGCGGTCAGGAAAAAAGACTCGAACCCCGAATCCTCGACCCCTCTCCAACCAGTGACGTGTTTCCGCTTCCTTATATCTCTTTCTTCAATTCTACATATACAAATCTATAACTGTGCATATATCTATACTGTATAGTAAGAACAATGGAGAACTACTGTGAACTATTAAGGTGTACAGGATCGAATCCAGAGCAGGACGAGACATTGGCTTCCACGACGACAGCAGCGACCAGCGCGACATGTGAGTGAACTACTACCACAAAATGACGCCAACGACGACCGCAAAATGAAAAAAAAAAAGTGCTGTTCAGTGCGCATGCGTGTGTCATATAATATCCACATATAACCCTCCCCTTACCAAACATTTTCTTTATTAGAAACAAGTATTTCAAATTATATAAAATCTATATATAAATTATACGTCTAAACAAAAATAAATATCTTTATATATAATATATTTTTTTTTATATATTCTTCATTTTACCCCCCAAAAAAAACAATTACTAACCCTTTTCCCGCCTATGGCGATGTCCAATACCCATCTATGACCCTCCAAATGGAAACAGGGGCGGTGTATTGGACGGCATTTTGACGCAGCCGGCTGCCGACCTAAGGTGCTACCCATATACTTATCGTCGGCATTCCCCCTTTTTTTTTGTTGTTTGTTGGTGTTTAAGGTCCCGTCAACTACAAGGTCATTAGAGACCCGTCCATTGCATAGTTCTAATGCATAGACTGCACAGACACTACACTAATGCGACGATTATTGGGTATTAGCAGTACCCAGCGACCACCCATGTCAGTACTAACTGGGCTTGCGTTGCTTAACTTCAGTGATCAGACGAGAACTGGTGTGTCCAACGCAACTCGCCGCTCCCTCGGCATTCCCCGACGCCAGAGGACGAGCTCCTACAGCTGGGAATTTTGCCTCATTTAGAGCAGTGGCGTCGCTAGGGTTAGCGTCACCCGGTGCGATGACACCATGGTGTCACCCCTCCTTCCTCCGCTTCTTCGGCTGTGGTGTCTCCCCCCCATTTCTCATGATACGAGTGGTGTCACCCGGTGAGGTCCGCACCCCCTAGTGACGCTACTGATTTAGAGGGTTCTTTTACATGCAGTGGCGACATTAAGAACACGGGGCCGCGGTTTTATTCCCCATCCGACGGAAGGATCGCTTGGGGCCGCTCTCTCTCTCTCAATCTCTCTCTCGTCCGAAAGAAGTTAACCCATTTCGATCCAGTATTGAACCTAGAACCACTGAAACAATAATCGATCACGCTATCGCCTACCCACCAGTACAAGCAACTTCTAACCCTTTTCCCGTCTATGGCAGGGTCGGGTACCTATGTTGTCCTTCTGAATGGACATAAGGGTGGTCTATTGGGCAGTGCTTTTTCGCAGCCCGCTGCCGACCAAAGTAGGAACCCCCTATGTTTATTTACAGTCAGTCTACTGTTCGTTGGGGCGCTCCACCGACGCCAAGGGACGAGCTCCTACACCTGGAAATTTTGCCTCATCTACCCGTTGCATAGTAAAAACCCTCCGCGGTGGCGTAGTGTTAGCACGCTCAGTAACTACGCTAGTAGTTCTAGGTTCAATACTGGACCGTGGTGGGTCGCCTTCTTTCGGGCGAGAGAGAAGCCGCGAGTGTGCCTTCCTTCGGATGAGAAGTAAAACCGAGGTCCCGTGTTAGTGTACGATGGCACTTGCACGTAAAAGAACCCTCTCTACTATGCAACGGGTAGATGAGGCAAAATTGGTGTAGGAGCTCGCCCCTTGGCCCGTTGCACAGTAGCGAGGGTTCTATGACGTACAAATGCCATCGTACACCACACGGGACCTCGATTTTACTTCTCATCCGAAGAAAGGCGTACTCGAGGCTTCTCTCTCACTTGTAAGAAGAGCCAACCTACCTCGATCCAGTATCGAACCTGGAATCACAGACGCAGTAAATCGAGCACGCTACAATTTTAATGACGCTCCTATCAATCGCACACCATACAACTTGACCGCTACCTTGACTTGAACGGTCAGCTCCCATACACTCCTTTACATTCTTATTGAACGTAGGAGAAAAGGAAATTAGGTTGTTACCATGACAACGTCTTAACAACAACACTTTTCGAAGCACCTGGATAATAAAAAAAAAAGTTCCAATCTTAGTTTCGAAACTCCGCCAGTATTCCATACCTCTACAACTTCCGTCACGTGTCAATCACGTGATCAGATATACACGTCTACCCTCGTGGCGCAAAATTAAGAGTAACACAGTATCCACCAGATTTTTTTTTAAAATAGTCGGGTGGCGTGGGGTGAGTCCGGAAAAATGAGAAGAGAGAGGAAGTGGAAGTAAACGAGAAATGGGGGGGGGGGGGTTGGAGCGGCAAAAAGGAAGTTAAGAGTTGCGCGTGCGCTTCTTTTCACGTCCTTAAATTCTGGGCGTGGGAATTCAGAATGGAATAAATGGAGATAGCGGAAAGAACCAGAGAGTGTAAACATGGCCGCGACACGTGCCCTTTCCCCTCTAGCTCTTCATTCATCCGAACAAAGACCCTCTCTGCCCATATAAATGGACCTTGTTTTCGAGTTAGAAGAGCAGAAGAGGGGGACAAGGAAAAGAGAGAGAGAAAGAGGTGGGTCAATGGACGGTGCAGGAGGAAGAAAAGGTCACGTGGCATTCATTTCAAACACGTCTGAAGAGCCATTCTCCTGTGTTAAGAAAGGGCAGATAGATAATATCCGCCCTTTCATATCACTCACTTGCGCGCCCCGAAGCAATGGACCTCGTTTTCAGATCCCTTTTCCACCATCGTCTAAAGAGCTCGGCAGAACGACGACAAGAAACAGACACGACCGAGGGAGATAGAGGAGAGGGGACGGGGGACGAAGGGAGAGAAAGGCCCATTGACGAGTGTGATTTCAACTTATTGGACACCTCTCTTTCGATGGGTCTGAATAATATCCATCACGTGACAAACAATGTTCCAGGGCAACAGCATTTCTAGCGCTAGACAACGAATTCAGGTACAAAGCCGCTTCCTAACCATTCTTGGACAAGAGAAAAACAAAAGGACCTAACTGAAATAATGGGGACTCTTCGACAAAGCGGATAGGGCCGTAAGTCCTTATAAATTTTATATCAACTACGTCAATTATGAGTAGAAACTGATAATAAAATTGACGTGCAGGGACGGATAGAGAGAGAGGGAGGGAGAAAAAAAAACAAGAGAAAGGGTAAGGACCTTATCGCCACAATGGTCCTAATTTCCCGAATCTATGGAGTAAATCTGTCGTCGATTGACTTCTAATCCTTGACGCGCTGCACTGGATTAAATGGGAAGCTCATTTTTAGTGGTGGTCTTAAGGTCTACTTTGTCCCCGGGCCCTAGTCACATCGCCTGCCTGCCCATATGTTCTCTAAGGCTCTTAAAAGTAGGAAGCAGTAGGGGGAGTCAGACGCCCTTACTTCTTCTCCTGCCCTTAATGACACTCGGCCAACATTTACATATCATTTGTCACGATAATAGCAAAAGGCATGGGAACATTTCGCTATTTAAACAGTACAAGGGCACCATCAACAGTAAGGCCCTTTGAGTTACACATCAAGTAAACAGTGACCTTCTCAGAGGCCGTCGGTACATTTTTTTAACGTGCCGAGGGAGAAGGAGGAGGAGGGAGAAATATGTGCTCAAAGAAAGAGTTCACACAAGACAGGCCTTCCCCCAGTCTGACGCCCTAACCACATTCCAAATGCACAAAGGCCATATTCAAATATTACAAAAAAAAAACAACGACTGGGTCCTTTACTATTAAACGACCTAACGAGAGATCACTGCAGAGCCCTTACTAAGGAATGACCAGGTCAGTCTACATGTGAGTGGGTGGTGGGGGCGGAAGAGGGACCCCTACGTTACTGTAGTTAGTCCCTGCATCAAAAGTCGACGGTTCAAAACTGGACAAGAATTCTCCCCTGTCAGGCTGACATTTTTTTCTTAGAACAAAAAATGAGCGTGCTGTTCGATTCCAGGGCCCTCTGAGGAGGTGAAATCAGTGCAGAGAGAACTAACAGTGGTAACTTGCAAGACAAGCAACTACTAACCCTTTTCCTGCCTATGGCAGGGTCAGGTACCCATCTTTGTCCCTCTGGATGGACACCGGGACGATCTGTTGGACGGTATGTTTACGCAGCCGGCTGTCCACCAAAGCTGAAACCCCTATGCTCATTTATCGTCGCCCTACTGTTCGCAGGGGCACTTCGCCGACACCAGGTTTCTTGTTTCGGTGGTGTTTTAGGGGCTTTCAACTACAAGGTCATTAGAGCTCAGTCCATTGTATAGTCCTAGTGCAGAGACTGCACAGACACTACACTAATGCGACGATTCTTGGGTATCAGCAGTACCCAGTTTTCCCAAGCGGCCACCCATGTCAGTACTAGCTGGGGTTGCGTTGCTTAACTTCAGTGATCAGGCGAGAACTGGTGTATCCAAGGCAATAAGCCGCTTACCGACGCCAGGGGGCGAGCTCCTACACCTAGGAACAGGCCCGGCTCGTGAGCTTCAGAAGCCCTAGGCAAGTGGGTCTATCGCCGCCGGCCCCCCATTAAATTTAATGCAGTTCTAAATTGTCCGAGAGTCCCTCGCGCCCTTGGTATTTGTCCCAATGCCAATGCATTGCTAAGGCTCTGCAACAAGGCGCCTCGATAAAGCCAACATTTAGAAAAGGCCCCATCAATCACAGTTGGGAACCTCAGGATTATGAACATTTTACATGACTGATAGACTGCATTGCAAAGAAGTACCTCTGTAATTTGGCCGCCCCTATGAAATTTGTCGCCCTAGGCAGTTGCAGTGCCGTAACGGGGGTATGAAGCGCCTGTGGCAAGTGTCGAACTTTCGCTTGTCGAATTTTGCGCCCCAAACCCAGTTGCGCCCGTGGCGGCCGCCTTCGTTACGGTCCTGGGCAGCCGCCTAGGCTTGCCTGCCCCATGAGCCGCCTCTGCCTAGGAATGCATAGTGGCATCGTACACCTTACGGTAGGGCACCGACTTTACTTCCCATCCGGACGGAAGGCGCACTCGGCATCTCTCTCTTGTCCAAAGGAAGTCAACCCACCTCGATCCAGTTTCGAACCTGGGACCACTGACTCAGCAATCGAGTACGCTACCTTCTGCGACACCGAGGTGGATAACCGCGGTAACTTACCTAGCAGTAAAAGAATACAGTTCAAGTCACATGAAACGTTCTAGGCCGATAGGTGGCAGGTCAGTATGCTTTTCTAAGGAAGCTTACAAAGGCCTTCTATTTTTTTCTCTCTCTCTCTCTTTCACAAAGACAATCAACCCAATGCTTAGGGTGACGTCGACTTTAAATGAAGACAATCTTCTTAGATTCAAAGTTAATGGGCCGTAAAAGGATATTTTGTCCAAGACGTTTTACAAAGAGAAGAAAAAAGTGAGATGATGGAAAGAGAGAGAGAAAGGAAAGAAAGAGATGGTGATGATGATGATGAGTGAAGAAGAAGAAGCCCTTTCCCCTCCAAGGCAAATTTCACGTCGTCTTCGTCTTCACACAAAAGCATCTTACACATAGAAGACAAGCACATAAAAGCCCTTTTATATTACGATGAAAAAAATCTTCACCCTCCCTAACACACACACACAGACAAAAAAAAATCGTATCCAGAGTAAGACACCACCAACCTCCCTCCCGAGAAAAGGACCCTCCTTAAAAAAAAAACAACAACAACATCATCATCATCATCACAGTGAAACGAATCTCATCGATTTTCTTAAAAAAAATCGAGACAAGAAAAGCAGCACAGACACAAGACACACGTCATCTGGAAATTTGAAGAAAAGGGGGGGGGGGGCAGTAAGAAACCTCAAGGCGGAAAATAAGTGACGGGGTAGGAGGTAGAACCAGAGCAGGAGAGGGGGAACAAATTTGAGGCATGTCAGAAAAATGAGCATCCCATTATCGTCATCCATTTGACTCACTGCCCAAACCATTTCTCAACAGAGAGAGAGAGAGAGAGAAAAGGTCCTAAGGAGGTGGAACGTTGTGGGATGGGGAAAACGGGGTGTTAGAAGAAGTAGCCAAAATACAGAAAAGGGAAAGTGAGGAGAGGGGGGTTAAAAAGGAGCCAGGGTAAAAACCTAGAAGTCCTTACTGATTCTAACATCATTAGTGATTGGATTCGGAATTCGGAAAGGAAATTTGGATAGGGAAAAGGTCCTTACCTACCTCTCTCTGTCTCCATCATGTCATTTGAATATAATTCAACCCATGAAAAAAAAACACCTCTAATTTTACCCCTTTCAACCCTTTCTCAATCTTCAGCCTGGCCACTTCAAAACACCCATCAGTGTTGATAAGTGACAACGACATTAACAACAACAATCAAAGGACCCATCTTTTATTTGATGGTCATGCCCAGCATTTTTTCAACAAAAGGCACAAAGAAGAAGAAGAGGCCCCTTTTTTTCTTAAGTTTTTTTTTCGGGAGGGGGTAGCTAAAAACGAATCTCATTTTTCGCCTCGGTAGCGACATCGCTACCATTCATCATCACTACAATCATGGCGGCAACAAACCTTGTAATCAGCAGATATAAAACGAAAAGGGCCTTTTTTTCTATAAAATGGTTGAAAAAGTAGAATTTGTAATAGCGAAAGGGCCCTTCAAAAAAAAAAAGCGTCAGAACTGCACAGTGGACGGGGCTCTAATGACCTTGTAGTTGAAGAGCCCTAAAACACCAACAAACAAGGAGCGGCGAATTGCGTTGGACACACCAGTTCTCGTTCGATCACTGAAGTTAAGCAACGCAACCCCAGCTAGTAGTGACATGGGTGACCGCTTGAGAAAACTGGGTGCCGCTAATACCCAAAAATCGTCGCATCAGTGTGGTGCCTGTAAAGTCTTTTGATTAGAACTACGCAATGGACGGGGCTCTAATGACCATGAAGTTGAAGGGCAGTGCCGGATTTAGATATTGAAAGGCCCTAGGCTATTTCAATTTTGAGGACTTTTTCAAGCCCTTTGGAGGCCCTTTTCTTAAGGTTTGAAGGCCGCTAAATGTTGAGACTCTAGGCTTCAGCCTACTTAGCCTAGAGGTAAAACCGGCAATGTTGAAGGGCCCTAAAACACCAACTAAACAACAAACAAAACAAAACCAACCCTTTCAAGGGTGTGAGGTCAGCAGCATGTACTGCAAAGGTGCCCAGTTAAGAATGAAAACTTGAGGTGCTCGCGTTCGAGTCCCAGTAAAAGAGAGTTGCTGCATTACCACGAATTGCTCCACCTGGTATATATCGAGTTACCCTCGTCGTATTTATCCCTGTCAGGCATTTCAGGTTCAAGAAGGTCCTTGAAATCCCATCTAAGTTTTTGAGGGGGGCATTTTTCATCAACCGGAAGTGAAGGAGGGAGGCGCAACAATAACCATTTTCAAGAAAGAAAAACCCTTTCAACTGCCATTATGGCAACACTCTCACTCTCACATTCTTGTAACCTTAATAAAAAAATTTCCATCACTAAAAATAATTTTAAAAAACACACGCACACAAAATAGCCTTTGGCGCAAGGAGAGAGGAGGAAGGGCGGGGGGGAAAAAGAAAAGAAAACAGGCCCCTCTCCTGACAAATAACCCCAAATAAATAAAAAGGGCCTAAAATGTTAGCAAATCTGAAGTGCACCTCTTCTCTAGTCACACTCGCGTACCCCTTCAAATAATTTTTTTTCTTCAACATATACCAAAAAAAGAGGATTCCTTTTTTAATGGCACAGAGACACCCTCAACAACAGAAGAGGTGATCAAAGTCTCGAACCCCTCAACAACCAACTTCCACTAAGACACGCGCCTTATTTTACCAAAACAACAATGTATCCATTAATCGATCCTAAAGAGCAGCGCCACCCATCACAAGGTATTCAAAACAACAAAAAGGCCCCCCCCCTCTGTCAGACCTTGTCACTAATAACTGACAAGAAGGAGGAGTCACAACGAAGTAAAACAACCAAAGGGGTTGGAGGCTGGGGTGTCCTGCGAGGAGGAGGAGGAGGAGGAGTGTAAGGTCGATAGAAAGGGGTAGCCAGAAAGGACAAGCTAGGAGGCTAATGGGTGGATGGGAGTGGAAACAGGGGAAAGGAAAAGGGAGGGACGAAAAAAAGGCCTCACCGGAAGGACACCGTTAATGGGACGCATCAGGTTCTCAGTTTAACCTCAAAATACGAATCAGCATGATAAATAGGGTCCTAAACCCCCTTTTGTGTCTTTTCCGTGTCCCACCACCATGGGGCAGCGTGTAAATAAACAAGAAACACAAAAAATACATTAGACAGACTGAGGTAAAAGAACATGTCTCAGGTTCGATCCCCGGTTGGTTGCAGTCATCACATAAAAAAAGGAAGCCTTTAGTCAACGCCAGAGGGCGATGTAATTTCTTGTTTGTTTGTGTTTAAGGTCCCGTCAACTACAAGGTCATTAGAGACCCGTCCACTGCATAGTTCTAGTGCATAGACTGCACAGACACTACACCAATGCGACGATTATTGGGTATTAGCAGTACCCAGCTTTCCCGAGCGACCACCCATGTCAGTACAAACTGGGCTTGCGTTGCTTAACTTCAGTGATCAGACGAGAACTGGTGTGTCCAACGCAACTCGCCGCTCCCCTCTTGTACCGTAAATGGGGCGGACGATTACTTGACGAATTTCTTCTTTTCCTTGATGGGCTCAGGGAGGGCTACCCCAGTGACGGAATCTATAGCCCGTGACGTCACTGATCCTGCACTGAAGGGTCATGCAGCCATCAAGGGCATCCCTGACCTAGTAGAACGCAAGTAGAATATGGCAGAGCGTGGGTGTGAACGCGAACAGAAGAGAACGGAGGGCGGTAGTTCACAGACCCGACCCTACCTTAGGCGGAATAAGAGTAGGATGGTGACTTTTCCGCGTAGGAAAGGTTCATTCCCGCACTGACGGCATACACGCCTACTAATTTAAATTTCCCTTTCTTCAAGAAATGGGAAGAAACTCTCGAAATTTTCAGACCTTGAAAACGAATTCAGGGTCTGCGTCCAGAATGGAACCCGCGCACCTACAGCTCATATGGCAATCACGTTACCATCAAAGCTACAAAAGTTTCAAGACACGAATTTTTGGATTCAGATGTGAGAAAGGACATGGATCCAGAAAGACAACAACAGACGAGGGGAAGAGGTGTAGCCCAAGTTTCAATTACAAAAATCAATGGGAGTCCCCACTCACCCCCCCCAAGTGGACAGGTGTCAACATTCAAATGGCCTACATCTCACTTGTCAAGAGAATTCGAAAAAAAAGAGAGTGGGGGAGACAGCCCTGGACTAAACAAAGAGCCCCGCTTTACCCCATCTCCCCTTTTCCGAAGTCTCTTTAAATGCTTACAATTACAGGTTCATCCCTTGCTATGGGACCTCACTAATTACAGGACAATTGTTAAATGGACCCCCCCAAGAGTGGACACGCGATCACCTATTCGATAGAAAAAATTTTAGGCGACTTCTTTGTTCCACCATTTCACTCTTATTTACTGCCATTCAACTTTCGAGCCTGTCGTGAGCACAAAGACAGGCGGAGGGGGGGGCAACACCCTTAGGTCCTACATGGGCTCCAGTAATTACCATTGGCCCTCATTGTTCCCTTCCAAGAATTAAAGTCAGCAAACTCTCAAACGTCCCATAATCCCCACAGCGAGAGAGAGACAAAATTCTGAGACAATGACTGTAAAATGAGCCCTAGGGCAGGACAGGAAAGGACAGCCACCAGGTAGGGATTCTGACTAACAGGCCCTGATTGGGCATCACCACTAGACAGAAAAACATTGTAGTTCAGCAACAAAATTCCCAGGTGTAGGACTTCGACCCTTAACATCGGTGGAGTAAAAGTGCCCCAGAAAATCAAAATAGGTCAACGGCAATAAAGCAGAGGGGTTTGCTGCATTAGGTTGGCATACGTCCTACCATAGGCGGATTTAACTACAGGTACGATCCCCGAATGAAGGACAGGAGGACCGCAGCCAATCACTTCCACTAAGACAAGAATGTACCGTACTCTGGGGTCACTTCCTTTTTACTCCCAACACAGGTCGACAAAAACAACTCATTCAAAATTTCACTTCCGGTTTCATTTCAGTGGCGTACCACTCATAAGAAGTGTGCTCGAGCCCTGTTGAGGGCCCCATAACCTAATCGAATACTGTTACCCTAAATATTAAATAGGGGGCGAGATGTGTAGTTTTTTTTTGGGTTCGTTGGTGTTTTAGGGCCCTTCAACTACCAGGTCATTAGAGCCCCGTCCACTGCGTAGTTCTAATGCAGAAACTGCACAGACACCACACTAATGCGACGATTTTGGGGTATTAACTGTACCCAGTTTTCCCAAGCGGCCACCCACGTCAGTACTAACTGGGGTTGCGTTGCTCAACTTCAGTTATCAGACGAGAACTGGTGTGTCTAACGCAATAAACCGCTCCCTGTGAGATGTGTAGAGCAATGGGCATGGGATCAGCCAAATGAAATGAGGAGCCGACTAACCGGTCAACAGTAGACAAATGCAGTGTCCTAGGCCCTTCCTTAGGACTCGTAAGCAAAGGGAAAGAAGACAAAGATGGTGAGATACACCGACAGCAGCAAAGGGCATAAGACTGGAAGGGTACGAACTGGCCCGACTACAGTGAACTCTACCAACGAAGTGTCCAACGGGCAAGAAGATACACAGAAAAGCGGCGGGACAGAAAGACAGAGAGAGAGAGAGAGGAGAGAGGCCGGAGAGAAGGGTGGGGTTGAAGGAGGGGTAAAAGAAGAGTGAGAGAGGGGCCGGGTGGAGACGAATAACAGAGGGGTGCATAAATTGAGCAATTTGTTATGCATAAATCCATCGGACCATGAATTGCATCAAGTCATTCATAAAGGAGCATTAGTCAAGTTGATATAAAAGCTTAATCTCCCATCACCGTCATCATCATCATCATCATCATCATCTCGACTTCTCCCACCAAGGCAGAACGGAAGGAAGGGGAGAGAGCAGCCCATCCACAGGCAAGATCATCTAACCCCCTTTCCCCTAAAGTAGAAACTCCTCCTACCCTCTTCTTTTGATAGAACTGCAGCGCCCTTGTCGTGGTCCAACTTACAATCCTCGACAGGTCCAATATGTTAACAGCATCACTTCTCTTTCTCCCCCTTGTCCCCCTTCTCCCTCCCTATTTTCGTGCCATACTCTGTCCCGTCCACCTCTACCCTTGCTTTACCCCTACCCTCCTCTAGGCCTCGAAGCCCTTTTCGTGAAAGCCTCATTTACCATCATGAATTAAACATCTAGTACTGCCCCAGAATCGTTACCTCCTTAAGAATAGAACACGCGGATGACATAGAGGTCCCAGGGTGGAGAAGAGATAACTGTCCCCTTTCCTCCGTCACATTCCCTCCTTTATGGGATGCACTCAGTCGGATCCTTACAGTGGGCGCATACTGATCAACCGAAAACAGCAGTTATTGCGTTATTCACCGCGTCGGCTTCTCAGTTCTGAAGGTTATTTACCGACGCCAGAGGGAGGTGGAGAATGAGGAGAAGGGATTAAGGGGGGAAATAGTGGAGGCGTGTAAAAAGCAGTCTTGTGACATACAAAGGTGGTAGCCTTCTACACATCATAAGATGGTCATCGATTCATCCCACGGAAAATCCCGAAAAAAAAAAGAACTGCAACAGGACTGAACCGGAATCGAACCTGGGTCTAAGAGCTCAACAGGCACGTACATAAGGTCATTCTCAACCATCCGACGTAAGTCGGTACAGTTACATATCGGTAACGCCTAATTTTGCCATGTAAGC
>JAAFCE010007744.1:8275612-8345328 GCA_013389805.1 Trigoniulus corallinus
TTGTCGCAATGATGTCCATAAACACCGTGTGGTTAGCACGCTCGGCAACTGCGTCAGTAGTTCTAGGTTCGATACTGGACCGAGGTGGGTCGGCTTCTTTCGGGCGAGAAGTAAAACCGAGGTCCCGTGTGGGTGTACGATGACACTTGCACGTAAAAGAACCTTCTCTACTACGTCACGGGTAGATGAGGCAAAAATTTCCAGGTGTAGGAGCTCGCCCCCTGGCGTCGGTAGCATTCCCCAACGAACACTAGACCGACGATCAGTAAGCGTAGGGGTGCAGCTTTGGCCGGCAACCGGCTGCAGAAAAAACTATGACCAATACATTGCCCTATGTCCATTCAGAGGGACAAGATGGGTACCCAACCCTGCCATAGGCGGGAAAAGGATAAGGTGTTGCTTTGCTTTTAGGGAGAAGAAGGAAAGAACTGAACGAAATGTACAGTGTATAGGGAGACGGACGACATTCGACAACACTGACATCTTAGCGGCGCCATCTGACGTCAGCTCATAACAACAAAAAGCAACCCCTGAAAAGCATTCCTGCAATGCACGTCGTCATCTTTCCAACTGGAGTAGGCCCCATTGAAGTTCAGGAACACAATTTTCATCTCTCTGTGAGTTGCTAATGCCTTTGAAACAGCTGCACGTGAGATCGATCCCTGCTCGACGCTGACAGCAATTTACTTCGAGATTATCTCATTATCTTACCAGGGGTGGGACATCAACAAGTCCAAAATTTCGAACAGAAGAGTGAAGAAAAAAAGCGACCTGCAAGATGTAGATGCCTTAACTAGGGGAAGAGGAAAAGAGAGCACGTCACCCTCTCTACCCCTACAGATAATGTGCCGACGCCAAGGGAGGGCAGGTTCCTAAACCATAGAATTTTGCCAACATACACCTACACTGCCGAGATGACATCGGGAGCGGCGAATTGCGTTGGACACACCAGTTCTCATCTGATCACTGAAGTTAAGCAGCGCAACCCCAGCTAGTACTGACATGAGTGGCCGCTTGGGAAAACTAGGTACTGCTAATACCCAAAAATCATGCAGTCTCTGTATCAGAACTATGCTGTGGACGGGGCTCTAATGACCTTTGTAGTTGAAGGGCCCTAAAACACCAACAAACAACAACGAGGTGACATCGTACATCCACCACACAGGGTCACGACTTTACGTCCCATTCGGAAACGAAAGGAGGTGCGCACTGGGAACGTTGTTCTTTCTTATAATCACTAACCATTTCCCCGCCTACGGGATCCCATTGGGGTACACGGGCGATCTGTTGGACGGTTATTCACGCAGGCGGGCAGCCCCGATTGGTTTCCAGAGTAACTAGTACATAAAGAGGTAGGCAGAGTGGATATGAGCAGGAAAGGGAAGGGGCGGTAGGAAGGAAGAAATGAGATGTAGATGGTGATGAAGGGAAAGAAACAGTCGGGATAAACGGGATATGCAGGGAAGATGGAGGATCGGATGGGAGGGAGTGCTAGGGGTGATGAAGTATGTCCCTTTCATTGGCTCATGCTCCAAGGAGCCAAAGGCGAAGT
Organism: Trigoniulus corallinus; assembly: GCA_013389805.1. Lineage (NCBI taxonomy): Eukaryota > Metazoa > Arthropoda > Diplopoda > Spirobolida > Trigoniulidae > Trigoniulus > Trigoniulus corallinus. Next base: position 8,277,165 of record JAAFCE010007744.1, read on the forward strand.
CAAGTGTACGATGATTGAATGCACGGATAAGAACAATGTGAATGCGAATTCCGGAAATTGAAGTGTCTCGCAAACCGTCGGCGACATACATCGGAGTTGCTACCATTTTCTCTCATTCACGAGAGGGGCCCGCCTCCACCAAAGACAGAAAGTGAAGGGGGGAAGAGAGAGAGAGAGAGAGATGAGTACGTTTTCGGGGTGGAGGGACAGTACCCCACCTCCATCTCTATTTTCCGTCTTTGCTCAACATTCACTTTACATTATGCATTTGCAAGAAATGAGTTTTAAGAAAGGTGACTGCAGGGCGGAACCCCTTCCTCTGACGGTGGCCAGAGGTGGAGGGGGAGGAGAAGATGGCGGAAGGGTACAGAAGGGGGCAAAAGGAAGACGTCAAAATGAGTATGGTGGAAGGTCGGCCCACACCCTCTCTTTTGGATGAGAAAGAAAAAGAAGAGGGTGGACAGCCTAAAACCGGAAACAGGAGAGAGGACTCAACCACGTCGAGGTGACAGAATCCTAAAAGCGAAAGGGTTGAGTGAAGGACATTCAGGACGGCATACGTCAAAACTTGGAAAGCCTGAAGTGGGGTGAGAGAGGAGACAGGGATGAACAGAGTGAAAATTTCGATATGAATTGACAGCCACGACGACATTTCATATTTTCACAGAAGCTCAGGGTCTTTATCAAGGTGTCCGAGAACGGGCAAGAAGAAGGTTCTGCCCCATTCCTGATTTTAAAAACTGATTTCCAGACGAGAAAAAAGTAGTGAAGGTGGGGGAGACGAATAACAGAGAACGGCAGGGACAGGAAATGACGTTTGTACAAACATTCCCATATAAAGATCACCGTCTAAATAGTTATTCCCGTCGAGCCTCACAAGGTACAAGTCACCAAGGACAGGCCTCCCTCCCTTCCTCTCTCCTACCCCCCCCCCCACCGCCTAAGGGGGGACGGACAGGCGATCATGAAAATGGGAGAAGAAATCGTTTCTGCAGGCCATCAATCTACACTGTTCAACATTGCCATGGAAACAGACCTATATGTCCAGAGGTCCTAATGGTTTTCAAACGACAAAAATATTTCACTGCATTTCATTCATGTCCTTGTGGTCGTCACAGCGGTCACTTGGCAGCCAGAGTTCAGGGGTTAAGGGAATGAAGTGGGTGGCAAGTTAGATAGATAGAGAGAGAGCGAGCAATAACATCTCCTAAGGCACCTATGTATCCAATGGGACGTTCATGAAACACTACTACTCCAGCTGCTGACCTTGTGATGCTTAATCCTGAGACAGCCTGCTCTGTGCCCTTCAACTCCGAAGGGAGAACCTAAAGCCACCATCCTACCAAGTGTAGCCCTCATATGAAGCATCATGGCCCGTAGTTCGTAGTACGTAGTTCATGGTCCACAAATTCCATACTGACAGAAGTGAATAGTTCCTTACAGATGAGAGGCGACAGGAGAACCCCAAGAGTGTCTTCTGTCCGGACTGGAACTCCCACGTGGTCCTATGCGGGGCATGTGTATATACAATGTCACCACTACACCGTAAAAGGTGCCCTATGGTGTCGACAAATGACTTCCTATGCAGACAGAGCCCGTGCTATACAACCGAAATGAACGAAAGTCAAAGGACCAAACCATTTCTACCCTTTCTGTCGTCGCCCCCAGGCAGAGAAAGCATAGCCTTCATTTGGTTCGTTGGTGTTTTAGGGCCCTTCAACTACAAGGTCATTAGTGCCTCGTCCAATGCGTAGTTCTAATGCAGAGACTGCACAGGCACTACACTAAGGCGACGACATTTGGGTTAATATTAGCAGTACCCAGTTTTCCCAAGCGGCCACCCATGTCAGTGCTAGCTGGGGTTGCGTTGCTTAACTTCAGTGATCAGACGAGAACTGGTGTGTCTAACGCAATAAGCCGCTCCCACCATAGCCTTCAAAGGGTTTTGTGTAGAAGCCGTCGCTAAATCATCCAAAAAAAAAACAAGGTGGAGACAAAAAACACCACTCGATTCTGCAATCAACAGTTCTGAACTCAGTACGGCTAACACACCCAAGGGCACTAGCGGGCAGCGGATGACCATCGTCACGTCCATTCTTGAATCAAGCAATCGAGTCCTGAAGCAGTCATTTTATGGACAACAGTGATACACTATCGGACACACAAGCATACACAAAATGCAAAACTACCGGAAGACAAAAAGCGATTCATTGCGCATCAAGACAAACCAGAACAACACCGAGGGGGGGGGGAACCCTCCTCCTCCAGAGCTCCCCCCAGAATCCTTCAGTTGCCAAATAACTTCCTCCACTCTCAGCTGACAGACTCAACACCTAATCTCCCTTTATTATACATCTGCACTCTTCACGCAGACAAGAAGGATAAGACAAGGTTGTGTATGTACAGGAGAGCGAAAAAAGAGAGGCCTTGGCGTAATGGCGGGGGCATGATTTCCGGTTTTTCGGAACGAGCAAATGAGGAGATCCTTCCTCAGCCATAACATGCACATCCGAAAACGATTTGCTCAAATGAATGACTCTAGATTTCCTTTTATCTCTCACTCTATCTTCCAACTCTTACTACATTATATATATAGAGAGAGACAGTTGGGCGAGTGGGGACATGGGACAAGGCGGGGGCCAAGGGTGACCCTCCCTTTCTAGTCAACATATAAATCCGTCCGCAGCGAACATAAAAATTTCGGAGCCCTCTTACACCATTTCTAAGAATATCATAACCGAAAACGGCGAAAGAGAGGAGGAGGAGGAGGAACAGAAGAAGGGCTTTCGTAGCATCACCACTGCCACCAGCCACTTACGGCTATCCAGCAAACTTCCCCGATCGTTACCAACTTCCGCTCCAGAAAAATCTCTCGTTTCCTACGTCATCCGCTTCTTTCTTCTGTCTCCCAACCAACCAACCTCCTCATGAGCCCTAGAATCAATCGGTCTAAGACCAGAAAGAAAACCAATAGTAGTAGCCTGTCCTACTTCTCGTCACTTAGGACTATCCAAAAACACTGTTTCCTAACTTCCTGTTCTAGGAGGAGGAAGGGGAAAATCCTCTCCACCCACTCCGTTGTCATCCATTTCTTTCCTTCCTTCCTTCCGGGACTCCCTCTTCCTGTCCTGCTCCCGAAAAAAAAACACACTGGCCTGAGAAGCAGTATAGTAGCTGCCAAGTCATTCATGACCACCCTAACGAAAACTATATTTGAACTTCCGCTCTACGAAACCAGCGCCCTCTCCCCTCCTAGATTCCTACCTCGGTACTCCTTTCTTTCTTTCCGTCCCATGTTCGACATCAAGGGCCCTGCCTTACCCTATTCAAGTCAACTGAAATCCATTCATCCAAAGAAGGCACTTGCAGAATTGCCACATAATTATTATGACTTCACTCTCTCGCCCCAATCACCACGCCCCAGCACTTCCGCTTTCTGTCCTTTAACTCGTCTTCAGTATGTCTCCCTCTTCCACATTTTCTCTCTCACTCACTCGCCAGTTGCCCCCTCCATCTGCATTATATCCCATCTACCCTTTAACCACCAAGGCTGAACTACGACCATGCAAAAAAAAAAAGGAGAGTGGGGGCGAGAACACTCACTCTTGTCCACCGGAAGTCACTCCTTTCCCATTTGCTCATTTTTTTATTCTCACATCTTGCCAAGCAGAAGGAGAGCACATCGCACCCCTTTCTTGCACTCATTTACTTATCATACCCGAAATGAAAGAGCATCATCACTCAACAATATCGGGTTTTTGAATCAGCTCATACCCGCCTCCAAATCCTCATCCTATTTTTAACGCTGTTTCGAAACTGGGGGTTCGAGGGTTCAATCCTGTTTCTCCATCACTGGAAAAAAAAAGAGCACTAACACACGTACTATTTTCTAATATGTATATGTACGTGTGTCTCACAATCTTCATTTGTCAACCCCTTCTTTCTATCATTCTTCCCCCACCTTCATTCCACCTAACCCTCACCCCCACCCTGAAAACGTACACCTCCTCCCCCACCGAACACAGACATCGACCCATTCACCCAAACCAACTGCATATAGACATAATGTAGAGATGAATCATTCCAACTTCCGGCACTACTTACAGCTTCCTCGCATTTTCTTGAAGAGGACTGAGAAGAGAACAGGAAGAGAAAGAGCGAGCACATGATGATGACGATGAACCACCCCTCCCCCTCTCCACCTCTTTTTTCCTCTCCCCCACACCTCCCTCTCTCCTTCTTCTCTCTCTTCCGCTCTCCTTCCACCTTCCCCTTGTGTCCCATTTCTGTATGCGCACTTTCTACGTTTCTCTCCCTACTACTACTACTAACTAAACGAGGACAAATCACAATTTCATCTCAGTCACATCCGGTTTTTATCCCTCCCCTCTCTTCCCAAACTCATTTCGCTGAGCCTTATCCCCGTACCCCCTCTCACATACACAATCTAAAGCCTCCTACACACAAATTCAGCAAGAACAATTGACTTTCGTCTACCATTTCGGAGACAGAGCGAGGAAAGGAGGGAGGACTGTTGCTGTTGTATGGGTGCGAAGGGAGGGGGTGGGTGAGAAGGAAGAAAGAGAGGTGGGGGGGGGAGAAGATACAGACAGAACAAGGCACTCATCATCATAAACATCCATATCTCGTCTTTGCCCGCCGCACTTTCTTCTAACCTAACTCTGGTATTACAAGAGTACTACCTCTGTCTCTTGCAGCAATGTGTATGCCTTGGAAAATGGAGAGTGGGAGTAAAATGATTCTTCTCTCTCCCTTCCCCCCTTGGAAGAATGCAACTAAGCTATACACTCACTACCCCCCCCCCTCCCGTTCTCTCTCTCTTTTTCCGTTTTCCTTCCTTCCTTCCTGCCTCCCTGCCCGCCTACCTCTTTCGTTTGCCTTGCAGAACCATCGTTCGTCTCCCAACTGTTACCGACAGCAACCAAAGTGTTTCAGTGTAGTAATACCACCAGTACCACTTCACAGCTAAATAAATATTAACTCTCTGGCGTTGTGATTTTTACACAGATCAAAAATACATCGCTGTGAAATCGATGATAACACACACGCACACGATAAAGGCAACAAAATACTAGGGCCCATCAATGACACCACTCTTTACAGCTCTCCTTTCCTCTCCCCCATCAATCAGACAGCTATCCCTCAACACCTCCATATTCAGCCTACCTCTCGCTTTATAACCACCGGGCTTTTCTAGTCCTCATCGATGGTGGGTAGAGGCTCCATCCTTGACCGAAGTATGGGCAGGCTTGGTGAGTCACCAGAGGCGTGCCAGCAACATTGCACACAGGCGCCAGGATATTAAAGACGCCCAAGGTCCTCTACTTGCTTTTTAGATCCGGCCTCCTGATCTGCCATAGCCAGTGATAGGAGCGGAGTCACTTATTTTTTTTTTTCATTGGGGAGGGGAAGATAAGGGCTTGTTGTTGTTGTTGTTTGTTGGTGTTTTAGGGCCCTTCAACTACAAGGTCATTCGAACCCCGTCCACACCATAGTTCTCATGCAGAGACTGCACAGACACTACACCTATACGACGATTTTTGGGTATTAGCAGTACCCAGTTTTCCCAAGCGGCCACCCATACCAGTACTAGCTGGGGTTGCGCTGCTTAACTTCAGTGATCAGACGAGATTGTTTGTTTGCTGGAGTTTAAGGTCCCGTCAACTACAAGGTCATTAGAGACCCGTCCACTGTATAGTTCTAATGCATATACTGCACAGACACTACACTAATGCGACGATTATTGGGTATTAGCAGTACCCAGCTTTCCTGAGCGACCACCCATGTCAGCACTAACTGGGCTTGCGTTGCTTAACTTCAGTGATCAGACGAGAACTGGTGTGTCCAACGCAATTCGTCGCTCAAGATAAGGGCGCCAACTACGTTCTTGCACACAGGCGCCGAACACTACTGGTCCTCCACTGTGAGTCACAAGTGTGCTTATCGTCGGAGTTGTCGACAGTCGGCTGCCTAAAAAACAATGTTGTCCAAAAGTTCTACTGAAACAAATAAGTACCCGACCACGCCATAGGCCGAAAAAGATTTAAGAATGATGATGATGATGATTAAATGGGTGTCAGTCGGGATTGAATCTACGCACACTGGACTCAAAATCCAAATTGAGGTTATCCCCATGGCGACTGCTCTTTCGCCTTCTAGTTTCAATATCATGAACCTGTTCCGTGTCACATACATGTTGCTTTCTTCTACGCGCATTTCATTCCTGGTTAGTCAAACCTGGCACTGACTTCTGCAAACAAACAAAAATTGCTCAGAAATTTTATCCCCTGCCCACATGGTGTGTAAATAAACGAATAACCCTCTAATGACAGATGACGCGAAACAAAAAAAAGACCGAAAACGATTTCGTATCGATTGAGCAGAATGGACAGGAGCGAGAAATGGTGGAGTTAATAGGGCCAATGGTAGTGGTTGGCCAGGAAGGGGGGATGGAGAACCGAGAATAGAGAATTTTACAAAATTTATGGACTTATTAAGCATCATTTTCGGATCATCAGTAATTTAGAGAGGTTGGATAGTAGAAGGGGAGAGAGGCAGGAGTGTACTCCTCTCACAGATAATTGTACAGCAATTTGACCATGTTGTATTCAATATGTGAAGTGCTTAAACGTCCACGATGCTTGATCGCTGTCGGATTAGACATAAGGTCCTTGTAAGCGCCAGGGGGTGTGAAAAGGAGACGGCAGTGGAAAAGAGAAAAAATATGAAGCCTCTTCTCTCTCTCTCTCTCCATGAATTCAAGAAGATGAAGAAAATAGGAAAGAAACTGGGAAGAGGTGGATGAGGAGAAAGAGGAGAAGGGAAAACTCAAGAGCTCTCCTCTAACACAATTGTCAAGATAAAGATTGGTGGTAAAACGACGAGAGCACAGAAAGGCGATGAGGACAGGACAAAAAAACCTTGGAGGAGAGTCGTACCCCCTCCCTCTCCTCACTTCACCATCACCATAATCATCATCATCAACGACGACAACAACCATCATCAGTGCAGCTGCAGCTCAGGTGATGTTATGATGTCTGTTACAGGAAGTGAAGTGCACAGAACGGCAAAGACTACTGCCGGAAATGGGACATCTGAAAACACTATTAAATCCTAATTAGAGAGAGAATGTGATTATTGACTCTTGAAATCAACAATGAAAAAAAAAATCGAAACAGTTTATGTGCGTGATGGGTGCAGATTCCGGCAAGCCTCTTGTCTTTTGGAAGTCTCCTGTGTCGATACTAAGCACGTAAAAGCCCTCGCCTAAATTCTCCAGGTAAAAAGTCATCGAGGTTCCTAAATAAATGCATCCTCTTCCTACTTTGTTCTTCGCGTTCCAAAACCTAATATCTCAGAGAGGGACTGATTAATTGATGATGCTAAACTTGAAACTATTTTCCTACTCGGCAAATTAACAAAATATATGTATAAATACTGCAGTAGGGTAGGTAGTTAAGAAGGAAAGAGCGACAGTAGGCGAGTGAGAGAGAATCCTCCCCAATATTGGTAACCCATCAAAAAAAAAAAAATCTTACTGACGTTATTCGCTAATAGACAATACATCGTAATCGAGGAAATGAATTTCATTAAAGGTCCTAATCCGATTGTTTCACACCACAACTGAAATTAGGAAACAAATTACTTTCAGATGAACGGTTAACGCAATAAATATTTCCACAACTGGGCGCCAGCTTCCGGTATTTGTTTTGCAATAGTATGTGGCAGGCAAAAAAAAGGGAGATGGAAAGCCTGGTCAGCTCCCTAAGACGATGGACACCTCCTGACAGCAAAAACATGCGAATAAAGTGGTTTGAAGTGGCAATGGAAGAAGATTGACGGAAAACATCAATGCATTACGGACCATAAAATTGAATTGAAAACTCATTCGTAAGCAGATCGAAGCGCCCTCAAGAGTCAATCAACAAAATGAATTTAGGATAAACACACCTGAAGATTAGTTGGACGTTGGCTCGCCTGTACAGGACTGCATATTAAAATTTCCTACATCGTAATCTGCACTTTAATAGTTTAGTTTCATGGGTTGAGGAGTAGGCCAAGCAGCCATAACAGGACGAACCCTTAGGAGGCTGCTCGCAGGAGATGAGGAAATAGGTGAAGAGGACGTAGGAGAGTGGAAATTTGCAGCACCCAACGTTCCTTACCAACTACCCATGTTGGTACTAACGTGGGCTTGCGCTGCTTAACTTCAGTGATCTCACGAGAACTGGTGTGTCCAACGCAACTTGTCTACACTTAAATAGTGATTACCTCTTAAATTAACGAGCAGCACCAAGTACTACAGTGCTCCGCAACCTTTTCACACCTACGGCACACCAAAGTTCTTCCTAGAATTCCGTGGTACATCAAGAGCTAAAACATATAACAATGGCATAACTAGGGTGGGGTCGCGTCCCACTCCAAGCGCCAGATATTTAGGGGTGACCAAACTATGGCAGTTTCCTTTTTTGTTCCTCGAGGAGATGCAAAAAAATTTCAGCTTTGGAGCATCAAATTTTTCACCGCCCTGGACAACATGAACTCCAATGTATTTTTCAGCTTTAGGGCTTCCCATTTTTCACCACCCAGAGAAGCATGATCTCCAGCCAGGCCTATGCCACTGATATATTGATATTAATTTAATAAACAAATTTTACAATAAATTTTAGAAGCTATTCTCGTTATTGTGTTTGATCTATCGAATCTAATGAAATATTATTTAGTTAGAAAATTATCTTATTTGACTGTGTCACACCTGTATCGGCTCAAGGCACACCGGTTGCGGAGCACTGAAGTACTACTTTCACTTCTCTATAAACGTCCCCTATTTCGCTTGAGAAATACTAGTTACAAACAAACTGATGATTAAGATCGTCTGAAAATGCAACACATTAGCAAACATTTGTTAATAGCGTAATTCGACTCATCACTGCTTCTTACGGGCAGATGCACCGTTTTTTACAGTACCACGAAGCGACTCTGTATTAGCAGTTGATGAAAATGACTTCGTGATCAAAAAATGACATTTATGGCAAACTTTTATCTTTTTAAATGATGATGATGATGTCTTACCAGTTGAACTGCTTGTCATCTTTCATCAGTGACACCAAATCTTAAGCAACTTCAATCTAGTTAGGCTTAATACAGGAAATGGAAAGAGTTCAACATTTGTCAAAGCTGGCCATCAGGAAATTCCATTTCAAAACATTTAACACTAGGAAATCGTTTTTTATTTCTTCGCAAATCCATTTTGCGGAATCCCAACTCAAATCGATATATCACCAAACTTATAAAAAACTTTTAAACCCTAGCTTGATAGAAGAATAAACTGCGGCGTCAAACATTCTATTTGAAATTCGAAAAAAGGCGCGACAGTGCTGTCAAATACCAAAGTCCAAATTACCTAGACTACCGTAAAAAAATAATTTTACGAGAATCAACAATGATCCAATACTATCAGATCCAAAACTTCCGTGGAAAATCCCATGGATTTGTCCACACCATCAATCACTAGTTTGGATTATTACGTTCCCTACAACGTGAACAGGGCCGTAACTAGGGCGTGGCGAAGAAGGCGGCCGCTACGGGCGCAACTGGGTTTGGGGCGCAAAATGTCATTATTGGGTTACGGGCAAGCGAAAGTTAGACACTTGCCACAGGCGCTTCATACCCTCGTTACGGCTCTGGACGTGAAGTTCATTCTTCTAAAGGCCTCCATACACGGTCACAGTGGCGTAGCCAACGGGGGGTTAAAACTCCCCCCTTGGACCTCGAATATAACTTTGTTTGTTGGTGTTTTAGGGCTCTTCAACTACAAAGGTCATTAGAGCCCCGTTCACAACATGGTTCTTATGCAAGGACTGCACAGACACTACACTAACGCGACGATTTTTAGGTATTAGCAGTACCCAGTTTTCCCAAGCGGCCACCCATGTCAGTACTAGCTGGGGTTGAACTGCTTAACTTCAGTGATCAGACGAGAACAGGTATGTCCAACGCAATTCACCGCTCCCGCGAATATAACGAAGCGCTATACACCCTACCGAGTCATATTCCCCCCCCCCCCTTTCAGAAAATCCTGGCTACGCCACTGCACGGTCAGTTTATCTTCAGTTCTAACTGCGCAGTTACAACTCTTGTGAAATGTCTACAGTTAAAACAAAGAGATTTTGCCACACACACAGTTTAATTGCCACTGTTTCACACACGATCTGCCTCCTGAACCACTCACTGTATTATACAGACGTTGGACTGAAGATAACGCCACACACGTGAAGGGGCAGTTCAACTGCACAGTTAAATCTTTTGTCACTCCAAAAGATCTACAGTTCAAAAATTTTAACTGTAGAGTCGATAAGATTTCCCCACACACGTAACGATCTAACTGCACAGTTTTAACTGAACAGTTAGAACTGAAGATAAAACTGAGCGTGTATGGGGGCCATTACGTCCTACCTCGACTGTTCTAAATTTTGAACATTCTCCACCCGTGTTTGAAGATCATGATCTCAAAAGTTTTTGGGGGATTTTTCTTTTCATTTTATATAGCTCACCCTGGCTCAAACTACTCTGAAGAAATGAAATAGATTTCTTTTTCATCAACGCCGAACGTTCTCTGAAAACTGCACCCCCACAGGTAACGTACGTCATTAGTCCACTTTCAACTCTTTTGATCAGCAAGATCACAACTCCGTATTCAAGGTTCTCCAAGAAGTAACTCTTTAAAAAACCTCAGGATGCCTTTTACTTTTTCGTTAAAACAATCATAAAAACTGTTTTACTAACGCCCTAAGAAAACGGCTCTTTCTAATATTGGTAGCTTCACGCTGAATATCTGCGTTGTTATTCACGTTCAATTCCAAGTTTCCCATGAGTTTCAACTGCAACGAGATTGAAAGTCAAGAATTTTAGGACATGTAAGATGAACAATCTAATTATCAAGTGACTTACCGCCAGGTCCTTCTTACTCACTTCCCCTCTCTTAGTATGAATATCTAAATTTCAATACCGTCAAGAAACACGACGCCAAAACACACTCCAAAGTTTCATACACGTTGCTAGTGCAACTTTGCTCACTAGAGGAGGATACGGACTAGAAATTCTAGCATATTAAGGTCCCAAATACAATCGTAGTAGGAGTCCATCGAATCTTGTCCAGTCTTCTCTTGTAGGCACTTAAAAGCAGTGGTATAATCCACCGTGTCTAGGAATTGGCAAAAAACAGCTGCTTGTGTGTGGCACTGGAGTTGCGAACAGCATCGAATGGCACGGCGAAGATTGGTATCATCCAAAACAACTTGTGGTATGGAATTGGTGAAATAGTCACTCGAGAGAACTGCTCCTTCCAAGTAGTAGCGAAGGGCGTCAGCATGATGTCCCATGACTGCAAAACACATGTTAACAACTTTTTTCAGCATTTGATTGGCAGCCAACAACAACAATAAAGGAAATGTTGAGAGTCAATCACAAACCGTAATTCAGATCAGCTTTGGCCTTCAACCATGGTAGTGACGTCGGATACAAATTAAGAGCATGATTCAACAGCAATGACAACGATTCCTGAACCAGTCGAATCCCGAATGCACTTGAGCTATAAATGATGATAAAATTTCAAGAAACGTAACTTGGAGAACACAGTTCTCGACTTCACTTACTTGCTGATTACCGATGGCCACACAGTCGAATTCTCCACAGCAATGTTGTTATTTGTATCATCCTTAAAAAGGAACACAGACTCTGCACATTTTAAACTGCCAAAAACAAAAATTCCACAGGAAACGTATTTACCTTGAGAATATTATGGATTTTGGCAAGCACGGATATGAGAACAGAAAGAATCATCATGTCCTACACACAAATCCAAACAAATTATCAACCATGATGAAAAGGGCACCAAAATATTTTAAGGACCACCCTAACTACCCCCTCTAATGCGACCACATCACTTATCCTTTCTGACCTTAATCTTGGCAAAACATCTATTGAAATGATTCCTAATCAAGTAAAAAAAATATTTTAACACAAATTATTGATATGTCAGTCATCCTGAAAGTCACTACTCAAATGACCCCGAGAATCTCACTGAGCTCTACCTTGGCATGATGAGGTATGGTGCTTCTCTCGGAACCAGAGTTGGAATTCCTCCAATGCTTCGCTTTTGTTGACCAGACGACGTGGAAAACATTGGTAAAACTAAAACGGGGAAAAAATATTTCAGAAATGAGGCTATTAATTCAAATCATGATCCCGAGCACAAACATTTCAAACGAATGACTGGCTACTTACTCACATCCCATAGTTCCCGGGCTGCCTTACGACCACTTTTGTTGTTTCGAATTTCACTGCAGGCACGAGCCAAGATAGTTGGAAACTGGGCAACATTGTGAAATCCAAATGTTAGACTGACTAAAATATTTGTGACAAAACCCCCGATTCAACCCCTACCTCAAGACAACTACCACGTTCTAGCGTTAAGGTGGCCAAATAGTCCCACTGTTGTCCATGCAACAGAAACAACGCACATTCCTCTACAATTTCTGGTCGTGGAATGAAATCCATCCCTAAAATTATAATTGGCAGTTATACTTTAAAAAAAAAACCTTTAAACCCTTGGACCAGATGACTTCTTGGTAGGGGGACCTGTCAAGCATTGCGTTTAAACCCTTAAACATACCACTAATTCCTTCATCTTGAAATGAAAGAGTTAAACATGCCATCGCTTGTTTAATAAGCTCTTGCAACCACGATTCTGATGACGGCCGAGTCACTGGTAGGGCACGGACTTGAAGAAGATCCAAAAGTAAAATCTCCCAGCGAATGAGCCGTAATAACTTGAACGACTTATCACTGACTTCACGCTCTACAGCTTCAAGGATGCGACGAGCTTCTCTGTAACACTATTAATTCAGGAAAAAAAAGTCCATTGTAATCTCATGTCCGATATGTTATCAGAGCTCAAATAACGAGACTTACTTTTAATTTAGTCAACTCTCTCACTTTAGCTACCAAGATATAAGTAGCTTCTTGAACATATCCTTGTTGCAATTCCAGGATCAAGGAATGCATTGGGTTTGACAATTCCCACTAACAAGTTGCAGAAAGCAATCTCAAAAACGAATCTCGAGTCTGTAAGTCGTCATCATAAATTATAATAGATGATAAATATCCATACCCTCTTTGTGATCTGCCAGGCTGGTCTTCTCAATCCAAGGGAATGTAGCCTCGGAATGAGTTCCCATACAATTTGGGGATCGTATGTGACTTGCAGTTGAACTTCCAACTCCCCTAACTGTAGCAGTATATGTCCTGAAGGGAAAAATGAAAAAAAAGTTTAAGCTTCAAAACTAAATTAACGTCATGAAAACTAATTATTTGGACGATAATTCCTTCAAAATACCCGAAAAATCTCTCTTTGGGATTCCAATGATGGCTCTCAGTAATGGTTTATCTCTATCTTCGATGGGACACAAAGGAGTCCCAAAACGATGCAGTTCATTAAGTATCTTGCTTATAAGTGGATTGATAAGTGAAGTAGCTTTACAGATGTACCTGAAACCAGAATGAAAAGTCTAATGATCAATTTTTCTCATTTGGAACCTCATGAACCAATAAAACTAACCTTAGATAATTTCCCAAGTCAGTAACCTGATTAGGTTTCAAATGAGGAAATAAATTTTCCACAGCATCATGTAAGAATTTAGCACCTGCTTCACCAAACGCTAACAAAGTAGACACGTAATCATGAGCAACTGGTTGACCTGATATCACCCATCGAATAACGTTTAGCGTGCAAACTTGAAACTTCAATTCCAAACTGAAATTTAACAATTTAATTACTTTGATCATTTATCAGTCCTCAATATTAGTCATCGTGTCACTTGTGCAAAAGCAAGACAGAAGCTGGTGTTAGTCACAAACTAAACGACATTACAACATTCCTACTTCTTTGATCAGTTCTTAGTTTAACACAGAAACTTCCAAATACACGTTTCGTTGGATTGAAAATAAAGCTTTGACGTTACATAGCGTGTGCGATGTCACTTGGAAGTAAAAACGCGCAGATACGCAAAATTCTCAGGGGTAGGAGTTCGCTCCTTTCCTCTCACCTGTGTGCTGGTGGTTTGGACTTGGCAGTAAAATTGATGACAATTTGCTCACGAAAAATCAAGGGAACTTCACACTTGATGTTATCTTCCATCAGAATAGGAATTAGATTCTATAAGGACACAAACTAACTGCATTCAGAACTGAAAAACTGAAGCCTTGAATGATGAGAAAAGATACTCGCCTCATAATTATTCTTGCAGGAAGCCTGTAAATGTTCCATCAAGGTCGGAGGTTTGGAGATGATTGATTTATGCAGCAGACCTCCCAATGCTAGGCAATAACCATGCAGTGTATCACGATCAATGCGACAAAACACAGGATCTGGAGTCTAAATGTTCAAAAGCAAATTAAACAGGAGTAACGTTCAGCGGCAAACACTTCACACAGTATGAAAACTTACTATTTCATAAATTTCGTATGTTCTGCGAAATAAATCTCCTGCACTTGCATAGTCTCGTTGATAAAAGTATAAACAACCCAAATCGTAAGCAGTCTGATAGAGAAGGCATCAAATAGATTAAACAATGTTATTTTTCTGCAGAAATATGCTACATATTTTGACTTACCTGGCAAATTATCTCATTATTCGTTACAACAATTCCTTTATCCCAAAAATATTCCACGTTATTCTTTTCTTCAGAAAGAATTCCAAAGGAATGTAGACTCGGAATACAAAGGTCTCGTTGTATGGTCAAACATTTTTCCAGAATGGCTTTTGAATCATTTGACCACTCAAAAATCTATTTGACAAATTCGTACAGTATATTGCTTAATATTATATTTGAAAATCACAGAATCTGTAACCGGATAATCAGTACCGTTTTCGACAGAGTTTCTTGGAAAGCAGGGACCACAAAAGTGGGATCCTGATGCTCCGGGGGCCTATGAATAATGAACGACATCTTTAAGAGAAGAATCATGACAAACATCAAACCAAAGTTAAAATGCTTACATGGTCATTGGTGGAATTCTTGGTGGTTTCACTGTTGAAGAATCTGATACAACTGTTCGTGCACACCTACGTCGAAAAAATACATCTTAGAAGATGACGTTAGTAAAAATTTAAACCGGGACATTTAATATTCCTTACCAACGATGAAACAGGTTGATTGCAAACCAAGCTTGATCACTTATCGAATTGTTTTCCAAACATTCCAGATGAAATCTAGGATGATGATGATATGGCTCCTTGTCCATAGTTTGATGTAATAAATTATTAAGTAATGCATTCTGCATAGGAAGTGACAGCCTATCAAATATATAAAAAAAATCGTTCAACGAACTACTTAATTTGGTTATACGTAAAACCATTCTTACTTTTTTTGTAATATGTTCAAATCCCATTTCAAGAATGCGGCTACCTTGCTGGTGAGTAATTTTAAGGCGGTCTCTTTTTTGTTATCGATGGCTCGAACTGTATCTTTAACTTCTGAAGTTATGTGAAACGAATAAGTAACTTTCAAGAGTAAAAACACACACATCAATATCAAGCAATAAGGTCCTACCTTCCTGAGCGTCAGACGACTCAGATTTCTCATTAGGTAACACAGTTACAGGTGGAAATGTCACCTGATCGCGATCCTTCGGCAAAGAGGCATTTGTCAAGAACTTGATAATCAGGTCTGTAGCTGAAGGCTCTACAATAATATCAAATAGCACATATTAAACCAAGCATTAAATTATATTTTTTTGGTAACCTAACACAGCATCCTAACACTGGGTTATTCATGATGGCACTGTTTACTCCTAATATAAAACTCAGTTAAGCAGAGATTATACAAGAACGTATCTTAAGATAGCGAGGGAGGTGATCTATGACAATACGTGTGAGAGCTCGCTTCTGTTTCGGGCAAGAGCTGGGTCACTGGAGACGAAACAGAGGATGGAGTGGAGGGCTGTGGATTATGTGGGGATCAGGTGGAGGATGTCAGGCATGTGATACTGGCATGTCCAGTGCTGAATCACTGCAGGAGGGGATGGGGAAGCCCTACACTGTAAGAGGTTTTGGGTTTGGAGCGGCTGGAATGGGTGCGAAAGGCAAAGGTGTTGCTAGGATGCTGGTGGAGATCTAGGCATGTGGGTCTAGCATGAAAACTCTCACAGGCAAGATATCGTCACAAAGGATTACATATTCATATTCATTCACATTCGTATCATTCGAAAGCAAGTTACGTTAAATTAAAAATTATAACTTCAATTAATTACAATGGCTTTAGTTGAAGTTACGGATTTTAAAATCAGTTAAGATACTTGATTTTATTAGCGTTAATACCTGGATTCTCATTACTCAAATGGTCTGCTAACAGAGTTGGATTAAGAAGAAATTCAAACCAAAACAGCTGAGTTGGTGCATTTAATCCAAACGGTGCTCTATAAAAATCTGGATCCATGCCAAAGAAATATATCAAATTTCTTGAACATTTATAAATATTAAAAGTAACATTGACCTGACATAAAATATGATTTAAAAGAAAAAAAAAGCCGACGAGGAAAAATAGAATGTCAACCGACGAGAAAGAGCGACAGCAGTACTACCTCGCGACCACAAGAGGTCGTGGTAGACACTAGGACTCCAATTAATGATGTCAACGACTTTTCTGCTCTCAGCAGTGCAATATTGGTCACATTGCTAACGTCTCCTACCAAAAATGGCGACGTCCAGTGACGGGAAGAATGTCAATGTCGAAGATAATCGAAACACTGCTCACATCGATGCCGAACAATTAGAAATTTGGCATTGCTCGAATTATAAGGTAGCCCACTGTATTGAAATTTTTGTTAGGTATTACTTCATGTTTGTTAACCCTGTCCCGTGTTAACGTTCAGGGCGTGTGCGGCTTAACGCTGTTGTTATTAAAGGTCACTGTCATCCTCTGTTGACGTGAGACAAGCATATTCAACTTTATCAGAAGGATAACTGGATTTCGTAAAGTCCCGACTTGAAAATTCTAAGGGTGTTGTACACGATCGCATTATCGTGTTCAACGAGCTTCCTAGCTGCCTTTCACGGGTATCTCGTAGACATCTATTTATATATAACTCGTGCTAGTAACATTACGAAATGCAAGAGACTCTACTTCTGCTGAAATGGCTATATGACAAACTGCTAATGTGACACTTACCAGGGCTGCACCTTTGTCTGCGTAAGTTGTTGGACATACTCCATGAACGCTGTTTAAAGAGCTAAGTCACACGTCCTGCTACTTTAGTGAGAGGAGGAAAGAACTAGAGGGCCAGAAAGCGAAACTATAATTACGAAATAGTTATTAAGAGAGAAAGTGGACCACCAGCATGATTTTATAAAAGAGAAAATTCGTCTTACAATATTTCAGTATCCGACGTGCAATTTCTGTAATGGATTTTACGGACCCTGTTTTGGAGAACCAGTCTGTTCAACGTGCCATGCCTTTCTGTATCCAGACGACATTAATGCACCCGATGGAGTCATCTTCTATGAAGAGGTTAAATTATGACTTTTTTTTAACATAATTTATAAAATTTAACAGCGTAGCTTGAAGAGATCTGTAACGAAAAACATTCATGTCCTCCTTTCAGAAAACTGATGATGATGATTCAGGCAATGACGAGCCTACCGAATTTGTCTTTCAAAACAATCGAAGTCAAAATAGGCCACTTTGTATGGTTACTAAACCAGACAGGTTAGCAGAAAGGATTAAAGCCTTGACGATACCCAAAGAGAAGGATTCGTTGGCAGAAGGTGTGGTAGAATTACTTCCTGCGGAAGGTAACTATCAGAAAATCCAACAACGGATTTTTTTTTAGATAGGTATGCTAACGTCTACTGTTTGCATTCTCAAGTTCTAGCATCAGTCTTTTCATATTTGGACGATATATCACTGTGGAGTTGTGGACAAGTGTGTCACCGGTGGAGGCAGTTAGTTTGCTCAGAGACTGCACAAGAGCAGTGGAAGAAATTCTGCGATCGGCGGTGGCCTTTAATCACTCAACACTGTAAAGGTCACTCTCACGTCTGGATGGCCATCTATTGGAAACTGTAAGTGTTTTTTTTTATATTGTGTAAATAGTTTTCGAACTGAATCAAAGATATCAAATAGCTAATGCCCTACTTACGATCTTGAATTGGGGCGGGATTTTAAAAGACAAAAGCTTGTGGCTTCGTTCAGGACAAGACAGATATCCAGCCTGATTTAAATAATAATCACAAGCTTTTAAGCAACAGTCTGATATGTTTAGGGAGCGGCAAATTGCGTTGGACACACAAGTTCTCGTCTGATCACTGAAGTTAAGCAACGCAAGCCCAGTTAGTACTGACATGGGTGGTCGCTCGGGAAAGCTGGGTACTGCTAATACCCGATAATCGTCGCATTAGTGTAGTGTCTGTGCAGTGTATGCATTAGAACTATGCAGTGGACGGGTCTCTAATGACCTTGTAGTTGACGGGACCTTAAACACCAACAAACAACAAACCCAGTTAGTACTGACATGGGTGGCCGGCTTGGGAAAAGTGGGTACTGCTAATACCCAATAATCGTCGCATTAGTGTAGTGTCTGTGCAGTCCCTGCATCAGAACTACACAGTGGACGGGGCTCGAATAACCTTGAAGTTGAAGGGCCCTAAAACACAAACAAACTGATATGTTTAATCCAAATCTCGAAGGTTTCTTCACCACGTCATTTATTAATTTGTAGAATCTTGAGCACACCATGTTTGTTGTGCCTTCACCAAATGACGGTGCAGGTCAACTTACCAGCAGAAGAAAATTCTTGGAGGCGGAATCGTCTTAAAATTGAACTTCGAACGCTGAGAAGCGATCCTCCGGAGGGAATTGAAGCAGTTCCTTTAGACAGGCAATGTTGTCATTGGCAAGCTTCAATCTCTGGGCCTACAGGAAGCCCTTACGAAGGTGGCAGATTCTTCTTGTATCTTCAGATTCCTCACAGGTAAAAAGTACTGTTGCAATGTGTGACACATCGATGGTGCGCCACCTAATTCATGAGAGAATTTTGTTAATATAGTTATCCAATGAGACCACCGGTTGTCAGGTTTATTACCAAGATCTTCCATCCCAACATCAGTCGGCACGGAGACATCGGAATCGATTCCATCCAACATAACTGGAGTCTGGCACTTACCATTTCCAAAGTTCTCATTAGTATTCAGTCCTTATTGACAGACCCATACTGCCATATCTGCATGGAGCCCAAAATCGGCAGACTTTACATTCACGATCGACCAACATTCGATCGTTTAGCCAAGAGGTGGACAGCGTTGTACGCATTTCATTTCTGTAAAAATATCGACAGCCAACGGAAACATAGGACCAATGGCAAGCACTTGATGTGAGTGAAATGGTGGACAAAAAAAGAAAATCTGAGTCGAACATAAACTGTAGCTGTCATGAAGATGATGTCCAGCTGAGCGAGGAAAAAAAAACACATCACATACGGAAGAATATGTGCGACAGAGAGAGACATTATTACCTAGATATAAATATTTATCAATACAAGTAGGCATATACATATATATTTCATATAAAATATAAAGAAAGTGTGCTTACTGGACAGCGTCACTGACACCGCTTGACCACGACTTGGAACATTGAGAATGGATGTGATATGCTTGTCAATGTCGAGTGCGTTTCAATTGGAGACGTTGCAGCTCCCCAGGACAATGACAAAAACAGTGATATCGTCCACTCGCTACGTCACAGAAAAGAGACTAATTACTTTACGCTCCAAATAATGACCACTGGCCATATCATTAAAGTGAGTGTGTGTATGTGTGTATTATGTATGCTTGCTTACTAGCGTGCGTGAGTGCTTGTATGTGTGCGAAAGAGACAATGTTGTGAGAATTGGAAGACAGAGACAGATTATTAATAAAAAAAAATTATATGTGTATACTGCAGAGTTATTTTCGTTTTTTCTGCTATTTGTACTTTGTCTTATGTTCCAAATAAAACATTGAGAACGGCGCATGTGTCAGTAATTTATGAAGCAACCTAACTTGTAAGATGCACCTAGTTTGCCTTTGTCGTCGACAGGAGTCGCTCCCATCACCAGAATAAAAAAATGTCGATTCTTGGAGTCTCTTATTTCGATTCCATTCAAATAAATCAAGATTAAAACATCTTGACCGGTGTCCAGTATGTATTTCGTCGAAAATGCAGTCAAAAATGTCGGACTTAAATCTACTTCGACGACGATATTTGGTAAGACTAAGCAAGTATTGATTACTATGTGGATTCGATTACTGAGCAATGACGCGGGTTCGGTTCCGTCGACTCCGTCTCCACTCGGAGGAAGAACAATAAGCAGTGGTAAACCCCCAGCTGAGGCAAAAGTGGTCATTTGCGGCGGTGGAATCGTAGGGTCATCAGTTGCATATCATTTGGCCAAACATAACTGGACAGACGTCGTGATTGTGGAGCAAGGCAGGTATATATATATAAAGAGATTCCATTAAAAAAAATTAATGCACAAGAACAATTAGAATATGTGTTGTAGTTTGACTCAACACTTGGTACAATATCCTTAAAGGTTGGCAGGAGGTTCCACGTGGTCATCCTCTGGCATCTTAGGACAACTTCGAGAATCAGTAGCTGAAACACGTCTCTGCAAGTACTCCGTGGCCCTCTTTCGTGACATGGAAGCCAGAGGCTTGAGGATAGGTATACTATTACAGTAGTTTCATTGCCGTTCATCCATATGAGCTTCTTGATCTGACACTCACACCTCTTGATTCTCTTGCACGTAAACGAAGGCTGGAAACGTTGCGGTAGTCTTAATTTGGCACGAACCGAGGACAGAATGATCGCCTTGAAAAGGCTCAAGTCATTCTCAGTGTGAGTACATCACCTCCAATACCCTTGCATCCTGAGATATGTCCAAATTGCTCCGATGTGTGAATTCCTTTTACTGAAATCTGTTCACTGAGGTCACTATTTCAGATGCGAACAGATAGAATGCTCTTTCGTCACGCCGTCCGAAGTGCAGAAGATGTGTCCTATTGTCCAGGTGGACGACATCAAGGTATGTTCAATAGCCTGTGAGCCACCACTCACCTTCCTGCCGGTGGAAACTATGTGGAGAGTGCTCTCATTCTTCCGGGAAGAGGCAAGGAAACCGCGTGTCCCTTTTTAGTCTCAGATGGCAACCTTGTACGGCGTGTACGATGTCACCCTCAGAAAAATCTTCGCTTCCAACGTAAAACATGCTTTAGAGTGGTGAAGTTGGCAGGCATAGGCAGCTCGTCTTCTTCCGAGCTGAGAGACTTGACGTTACATAACTCGTTGATGATTTTTTCAGGGAGCTTTATGGGTTCCTGACGATGGCGTCGTCGACCCGTATCTCGCCTGTAACGCACTCCTCAGAGAGGCTATGAGAGAAGGTATGCTTCTGTATTTTCTTTCGTTGTTGTTGTTGTTGTTGTACATCAGATATGATGCGAGTGTGTCTTAAAAAGTAAAGAGTTAATTTTCAGGGATTCGTGTTTATGAGGGTTGTAAAGTGAAGAGGATCCTAGTACAGAATCATCATGTTGTAGCAGTGGAAACTGATAAAGGAACGATTACGTGTGATTATTTCGTCAATTGTGCAGGCCTGGTGTGACTTCCTCATGACTATTTTCATCTTCCTCTACTTCTTTTCTATTTACTCGCTATCAGAATCAGTATCTTGATGATATTAACTCTTTCAGAGCAGTGGGCTCGACATGTTGGTCAAATGAGCGATCCACCAGTTCTGGTTCCTCTTCATCCCTGTGAACATCATTATTTGCTCACCAAACAGATTTCAGACTTGGATCCTAACATGCCAGGTGAAGAGAAGAACTCTTTTAAAAAAAAATTAGTTAAAGGGTGTTAACGTAGTTCTCACTAACTTGGGCTGCAGCCATTCGAGACTATGACGGTTATATCTATTTCCGAGAAAAGGATGGTAGACTTCTTGCTGGTGGATTTGAACCTGTTGCCAAACCAGCTTACAAAGATAAATCGTACTTTGACACTCAAGAAAACAAACTTCAAGAAGATTGGGATCACTTTCGTGAGTATTTCGCTGAATTTACGTCCTTTGCTGTGTGCAATTCATTAAAGTCCCTTTGTGTTGGTGCAAGATGTCTTGTTGGAGCAGATCTTGCACCGATCCCCACAATTGCAGCATATAGCTCCAGAATACTTGTTGAACGGACCACAATGCTTTACTCCTGATGGTGGATGGATACTAGGCAAAGCTCCAAAAGTGGGTAGAGTCAGGTTATAGAGTCGGGTAACTTTTTCAGCACATAAAAAGGTGCACACATCTTTGCAGATTTACAACTACTTCGTGGCATCAGGAACGAAGACAATGGCTGCAGTCGCCGCTGGTGGAATTGGGAATCTCATTGCTCATTGGATGGTCAACGAGGAACCGCTGTTTGATGTCTGTGAATTAGATATTCAACGTTTTATTGGACTTCATAACAATCGCAAATTTCTACAACATCGCGTCAAAGAAGTTCCTGGTAAATTACTTGCCCAGAAAAATTCACATTATCAGAAACTTTTAGATGATTTTTTTTCGTCCTGAGCGTCTCATGAGTGTAAAACTCCCTAGGATGGCACTACAAGATCAACTATCCTTTTTCTGAATTTGAGATTGGTCGCAAACTTCGGATGTCTCCTATTTATCCACGTCTTAAGGCAGCTGGTGCTATCTTCAGTCAAACCATGGGTTATGAGCGCCCAGCTTGGTTTGAACCTCTTTCATCAGGTAGGTCACAGCCACAAATGACTTACTAGTCTGAAAATCAGGAGTGAAGAATTCCATTTGATGATTTCTAGGTTCTGACAGCGCTAGACTTCACCCATTTAGGATATCCAAGACTGGAACTTTTGGAAAGCCTCCATGGTTTGATCGTGTCCACGCTGAGTATCGTTCATGCCGCGAAGGAGTAGCTCTTCTCGATTATTCGTCTTTCACCAAATTGGAGCTAAGAGTGAGTTGAAATCAGTGCTGCATGCTACTGCTAAGGTGTTTGCCTCTGGAGCACAAAACTGGCTTCTGCTGGATAGGAAATCCAGAATAACAGGGGGCAGTGGCGTCACCCCCCTCTCCCGAAAAAAGCCGTTTCTTCTGCTTTGGTGTCACCCCATTTCTCATGGTGCGAGCGGTGCACGCACGCCCGCGGTGCAGCGCCCGCACCCCTTAGTGACGCCACTGACAGGGGGAGGTGGGATGCGAAGTCATATAAAAGATGGAGCATGATTTTAAATAAATTGCATTCATTAATTTTAATAAAATAATTAGTGATCAAAAGTAGGAACGAACGTTAAGAATTTGAAGTACAAAACAGAAAAATAATAAATTACTAAAATTATCCCTGAACACAAAAGGGGACATTTCATAAAAGACACCATCGAATCACTTCCCCCTGTTTATAATTAAGATTGGTACAAGATGAACATTTTTGATTTTGTCTACCTCGACAGTCCAAAGGACGGGAAGTCGTCCACTTTCTTCAATATCTCTGCTCAAACGACGTAGATATTCCTGTTGGAAGTATCACGCACACAGGCATGCACAACGTAGGTGGAGGATACGAGAACGACTGCAGCTTGGCCAGACTCGACGACAATCAGTGAGTAGAACTCTGATTGACATCTGTCAACAGAGCAAGACTATCCTCTTCGTCAGCATCAATCGGTTCCTGAATAATAGATACACTCTGTTTCATTTCCATAGCTACATGATGATTGCACCTACCATCCAACAGGCTCGATGTCAAGCATGGCTCAAGCGGCACGCTCCCTCTGACGGTTCCATCAAAGTCATCGACGTTACTTCCATGTACACTGCCATCTGCCTCATGGGCACTTTCTCTCGTACCTTGTTGGCCGAGCTCACTGACACCGACGTCAGCAGTGCCGCTTTTCCTTTCTTCACTTTCAAAGAGTTGGCTGTGGGTCTCGCAAGTCGTATCAGAGTCATGAACCTCACCCATACGGGAGAAGTAGGGTGGATTCTCTACATCCCCAATGAGGTGAGTCACTGAAAGTTCCTCCATCTGAATTTGTTGCTCACTTTGTGGTTTTTTCTCTTCGGGCTCCTTCTTAAAGCTAATGGCTTCCTCGTATAAGTCCTCGTCGCTATCAACATTATCATAAAAATCTTCCACCGTCGTCCGTTCCCACTTTCTTAATCTAGACCAAAGAAA
Source organism: Trigoniulus corallinus (assembly GCA_013389805.1). Lineage (NCBI taxonomy): Eukaryota > Metazoa > Arthropoda > Diplopoda > Spirobolida > Trigoniulidae > Trigoniulus > Trigoniulus corallinus. The sequence continues at coordinate 8,301,469 of JAAFCE010007744.1, forward strand.
AACGTATATTTTTACCAGTAGTGCAACTGCTGACTCTAGGCGCAGCTTTCAATTAAAAGCTGCAATACCTACCTTACTCCCATATCCATATAGAGAGGGTCCCAAGGCGGGGAATCCACTGGTGGACACGGGGGCAACATCCGCCGGCCTGCGGAATTCCACTGTCCACCACTTATCAGTGCTTCGTGTCGTTTCCTCTTGATCTTCGCTATTGATATCAATCGTTCGCTCCAATATTGCTTTTCCAGTTCGCGTTGCATGTCTATGAACGGATCATGTCTGCAGGAGCCAAATACGACATTCAGCATGCTGGTGCATTTGCCATGAGAACCTTACGCATTGAAAAGTTTTACGCCTTCTGGGGTCAGGATTTGGATACTACAACTACACCATTGGAATGCGGCAGGGGGTTCAGAGTGAATTATGACGTAAGTCATCATGTTCAACTTTTTTTTTTATCCAATTTCAACAATATACCCTTTCTAATTATCCATTTTAAAATACTTATGATGGCGATGACAAGTACTCACGCAATGCCCAATACTAACAGTGTACTCGTATTCAAGGGCGGATTGCCCCCGCCCCTCAGTGCCTCACTGGGGCGCATATTTCAACCGATACTCGATTCAACTTTTCAACTAATGAGGCATTTTTGCATTGTTATCCTCATTTCTATACTGCCAGTCCAACAGTTGCAGTGCAATCTGCAGTTGGCTAAACCACTGAAAATGGGACATTGTCTAATGGGCATTAGAGGACCTACTGCAAATTGCTAGCTAAAATTATACAAGGGATTCTGACTATTTAGAAATATTTGGGGCGCCCGTTTTTTTGAAGTGCTCCCCACCCTTGATCAGTCCCTGCTCGTACTGTACTCTGTAACTCTATGGAAGCATGATACTTACCTTCTCAGCCGTCTTAGATCATGCCGCCTGAATATGAAAATGAAAAAAAAAAGCATTAAGTGGTTTTTTTTTAAATGAAACATCTCAAAATTCATACATCGCCCATCCGTTCTCCGTTGTCAGGAATTGGGTCTTATCCAAACAGGGTTGAGAGGAAACAAATACGCATTAAGTGAGTGAGTGATAATATCGGGATCCACCTTTTTGGGCTTTCTACACCCGGTCCTGTCATTTCGAAAATACTATAATACTAAAGCAAATAATAATGTTAATTTACCACTGTATGACTTTTTTTGTTACTTATCAGAAAGGAGACTTTATAGGGCGAGACGCATTAGTGAAACAACGAGAGACGGGTGTAAAACGACGTTACGTTCAGCTGATTCTTGAAAGTCACGACCTGGATCTCCATCCTTGGCCTTGGAGGCAGGAACCCATTTATCGCGATGGACAGTACGTCGGTATTACGACCACCACTTGTTACGGCTACACTCTGGAAAAGCAGGTATGGAATCAGTATTTCTTGAACTTGATAGCTAAATGAGCGATTGGGACGATACGCAGACTTCAAACGCATCACCCGTTTACCTGGAGAGGCAGTATTTCAAACTGGTCAGCGGAAAATGACAAAAATTAAATATGTGGCGCTAATACAATTAATGAAAGCGATCTTTGACACTCACGTGACTTTTTGTGTCGGTGAGGAGGAGGAGAGGGAGGGAGCAGCTTATTGCGTTGGACACACCACTCCTCGTCTGATCACTGAAGTTAAGCAACGCAACCCCAGCTAGTACTAACATGGGTGGCTGCTTAGGAAAACTGGGTACTGCTAATATCCAAAAATCGTCGCATTAGTGTAGTGTCTGTGCAGTCTCTGCAAAAGAACTAAACAGTGGACGGGGCTTTAATGACCTTGTAGTTGAAGGGCCCTAAAACCCCAACAAAACAGGAGGAGGAGTAATCGGTGTCGTACCTTTTAACTCTGTTTTCTTTACTTTCATTTTCTGCAGGTCTGTTTAGGCTTTGTACAGAGTTTCGACAGTGATCACAAGCCTCGAGTATTTACTAGTGATTTTGTGACGAGAGGAAATTTCGAAGTGGAGATAGCGGGGCAGAGGTTTCCTGTAAAAGTGAATTTACATTCGCCCCAAATTCCTTCAGGAGATTCTGAAAGTTCGCCTCAAGATCGTTATATGGCAACTCGTACTGCCTGAGAATGAGAGAGGAGAAGACAATGCATTTGTTATTCGAAGTGCGCTTAATTATGTGACAAGAATATTGAACTGGTGGGAAGTACGAGTTTTGTTTTGGCATAATTGTTCGTTGTTATTATAAAACGTGATGGATAATAACGGATTCTAGTGTACGATCGGAGAAGGCCTACGGGCGCTGCAACTGCTACAAGTAAGTTGTGAACGTCCCTATCGACTGTAGGCGCCAACTAACGCAGGCACTATCAGTTACATTGAATATCTGTTAGTATACTTTTTGTTTCTATTAACTATTATAAATAGTCATTGTTTGAAAATAATATGAGATCGAAGTTGTGTATTTGAATTTACTCGTGCATGTAAAAACGTTGGGCGACGATATGGACGACGAATATGAATACGATCAAAACTGGGATGGAGACAACGATATAGACGTAAGAAGCTCACTTCGGTATTTTGTCTAGAATGAGAACCCTCACTATGTACTACTTACTACACCTGCCTTAATTCTTTCAAACGAAAGATTAAATTTATCAAAAAAAAACAGTAATCACTAATGAGAAACAAAAGAGTAGTATTCTGTCTTCAGAAAGATTAAATGGCTTCTTGAAGTCATTCGATTCTTGTTTCTAGTCGCCGTCATTCGAAGATCGTGAGGAAGTCGACAACCAACAAATACAACAAGAATGCATCGAGAAATTCAGCAGTCCAGACTTTATCATGGAACCGGGGATATTTCTGCAGTTGAAAAGGTCAGTTTATGACATTTCTCAAAACCGAAATTATGAGTTTCTTGGAATTTGTCAACGTTTAGAATGCGAGTGTGTATTCTTCGTAGGAATGAATGTTAAAAGGCGAAGGTTGCATCAGTAACCTTCTGTAATATGACGTCACAGTTAGACTCGTTCCCTTTCTCTCTGTTCTAGGTATTTTCAAGCTGGAGGTAGTCCAGAACAAGTCATCGAGCTATTGTCTGAAAATTACACTGGAGTGGCACAAATCGCCAATCTGATTGCAGAATGGCTCATCATCGCAGGTATGATCTTGGCCCTGATGACACGTAGGAAGGACAAAAGAGACTTTTTATACCCGAAAAATGACATTTCACATGCTGATTTCTTTAGGTGCCAATGCTCAAGACGTCCAAGGCATTGTCGAAAATCATCTCAAGCAGATGATTATCAAGTATTTTGATCCTAAAAAGGCAGACAGTATCTTCACTGAAGAAGGAGAAGTGATTATATATCATTCTTTTGAATTCGGACATGGGCCAAAACGTCATTTAATGTTTGTCATCACTTTTTTTTTAAATCTTGTATAGACTCCGTCATGGCTAACAGAAATTATTGAACATCCTAACTGGAGATCATTAATTTATGCTCTGGCAGAAGATTTTCCAGATTGTCTCATGTTGAATTTCACCATTAAGGTAGCAGGTGCCCCAACGATCGACATTGAATTTTGCTTCGACAAATTCCGTCTCAAATTTCCTTTTTCAGTTGATTTCAGATGCTGGTTTTCAAGGTGAAATCACGAGTGTGTCCACTGCAGCTCAACAAATTGAGGTCTTTTCCCGAATTCTCAAAACGTCTGTAGGAAACATTTTGTCTTCATCCGAAGAGGATCTGGAGAAAAACCTGAGCGAATTCACGGTTTGTCACCAGCGTTGTTTCTGTATTACAAAGTGTTCGATCTCCAAACTTATTTTGATTTGTTTGTTGACTAATTTCTAGAAAATGGTGTCTCACGGGGAGCATACTTATCTCTACACTCAAGCTTTGCTCCAGGTCTTATCGCAAGAGAACAAAGGAGGTGCAAACATCCGACGACTGTCCCAGGAAATCAGCAAACACGCTCAAAAAAGGTTATTTGTTGTCCTGCTTTAAAAAAAACTGCGTGCAATACTTAAGGTAGTAATGGTGGACTTCTTATTCCGCTTTACAAGAGGGTTTGGAATCACTTCGATTACAATGGCTCTAAACGGTGCAGCTGCTTATCCTCGTGCATGTCAAGCTTTAGCAGCAATGTTGTCACGGGACACTTTAAATCCTGCCGATATAACAGTGGTAAACCTTACAGACAGCCACTTTCTTGTCTGCTAGACATAACACCGTCTACTGTAGATTCTTAGTTCCTTTCTTCTATTGCAGCTTTTCAAGATATACAGTGGTTCAGATCCTCCACCAGTGGAGTTGTTGAGGGTACCACATTTTCTGGGTGAGTATGTCATACTTATTACCCATGTCACCATCTCCTGATCCCGCCTGTGGCAGCGTCGGATCTGCGGGTTCTGGCTCTCCACTCCAATCAGTTCCCTACCCACCCCACACACTGTCATATATATCCCTTTCTACACCCGGCTCCCACGTCTGCTTTGGTCTCCCTCTGTTCCAAGTGCTTCTAATAATCAGCAACCTCGTAACGGACCTAACCAGCTCCTCCTCCTCTTCTTATCATATGCCCATACCACCTCAATCTATTCTCTCATCATTTCCGAAATGTACTCCACCCTTAACATACTCATTCCTAATTCTATCTGTTCTCGGCACCCCACCGATGTGACACACCATGTGCATTTGAGCTACAGTACTCCCATTCTAGTTTCATGGCTGTTTCGCACTGCCCAACTCTGATCCATGTAGCATAGCTGGTCTTGATTACTGGATTACTTTCATGGGTTGGGGAGTAAGCCAAGCAGCGGGAACGACAACGGAAAACGTATTTTGTGCAGAGGGAAGGGGCGACGGGCACGTCATGCGGTGGAGGTGTGTTGCCATTTGTCAAACGGCTTACGTTTAACGGGAAAGTTGAAATTTGGTCAACTTTCCCGTCCGTTGCCGTTTGCGTTCCCGTTCCCTTTGCTATTGTGAAGCGACCTTAAGAGGCTGCTCGCGGGAGGAGGAGGAGGTAACTGTAGAGGACGTAGGAGAGGGGATATTTGCAGCACCCAACGTTCTTTACCAACCACCCATGTTGGTACTAACGTGGGCTTGCGCTGCTTAAGTGATCTCACGAGAACTCGTGTGTCCAACGCAACTTGGCTGCACAAATCCTGTAGAACGTCCCCTTCAATTTTATTGGGACTCTCCCCTCTGATCACTCAGGAGCACTTATTACCCATGTCATCTTGCAAATAAAATTAACAAATTAGTGTGATATTTGATGATGGAAAAAATGTGGACATGTCTCTTTCAGATCTTCTCGTGGACGCCTTATTTAAACCAGCATCGAAGGTTAATCCAGATCACAAGTCAAAATACATTTATTTATTGGCTTACGCTGCCAGTGTGCACGAGTCGTTCAAAAAAGTCAGTAAAATTGTAATAAAGTTCATTTTAAACGGGAATTGATCAACTGTAAGCTTACCTGTTCGTGATCAGGGGCAACGCAAAAATCTCAATAGGGACGAACTGAAACCAACCATTCAAGCTATTGAAAAAGTTCATAACGTGTGCAATGAAAACAGGGGTTCAACCGAATTAGTTGCAGAGGTCAATGCACTCTATCAATGCATAAGGTTTGTTTACAGGCTTGCACCGAACCGCTCTGGCGTCAAACCATCAATATGTTAATTATAAACAAAAATAATTTAAAAACTCTTTTTCACTTACAGATTTCCTGTAGTGGCAATTGGCATCGTGCGTTGGGTTGACTGCACTGTTTCCGACTCGAGCTACTTCAAACTGACGACGGAACACACACCCCTTCATCTGGCTCTGTTGGATGAGGTGGTGACCAACCATCCAACATTGCACCAAAAAGTATTGGATTTATTAGTACGTTTGTTTGAATCTCCTCACGACGAACTCGATGTGCTGGTTCAGTTGGAAAGAAGGAAAATGCTCCTCGATCGCATGGTCCATCTCTTCAGTCGTGGATGCGTCGTTCCAGTAGTCAATTATATAAAATCCTGTTGGCAAAAAGAGGACACAGATGTTTCGTTAATTCGATATTTCGTCACCGAAGTAATTTAGTGTTCATGTCGCCTGACACAGTAAGAATGAGACTTTTAGTCATGTAATTTATCGTTACTTTCACAGGTTCTCGACATTATAGCACCACCCTACACGAGTGAATTTGTGCAGTTATTTTTACCGATGGTAGAAACGGAGGAAATTACAGGAGGAATGAGAGGCGATAATGATAGCGATCCCGTGTCGGAATTCATAGGTGAGACACAAGATTTGAAATCTCGCTTTTTTTTTCACGTTTATATACTAAAGGGGATTTTTTTAATATGTGTATTTCAGTTCATTGCAAAGCCAATTACGTATTAATGACGTGAAGTCGTCGATTTCTCTCGCACTGTTCATGTCCTTTTATATATAAAATTATAATTTCTTTCATGGTAAATGATACTTGTTTGTTGTATATAATTAAACCGATAAATTGAACACTATTAAAAATACGATATGACGAGATATAACCTTAACCTATAACTATATACTTACAATCTTTAGACTCTTTTTAACGGAAATATAATACTCAAGTTTTCAAAACTGGTCACAGACGCGTGTTTGATCATTTTTCAACATTGGCAACCTCGATAACTCAATCAAAAGACTCATTTGCTTCCTGACCTCTTGAAAATGTAGGCTCGTAGCCTGGCCTAGTGAGCATCATGTCACCAGTGGACTTTCATCATCATACTACCGTTATCCCCCCCTGTGGCAGGGTCAGGTCTGCGGTTTTAGCCCGCCACTCACGTTTGGTTGTTGTTGGTGTTTTAGGGCCCATCAACTACAAGGTCATTAGAGCCCCGTCCACAGCATAGTTCTTATGCAGAGACTGCACAGACACTACACTAATGCGACGATTTTTGGATACTAGCGGTACCGAGTTTTCCCAAGCGGCCACCCATGTCAGTACTAGCTGGGGTTGCGCTGTTTAACTTCAGTGATCAGACGAGAACTGGTGTGTCCAACGCAATTCGCTGCTCCCCTCTACTCACGCCTATCTACCACCGGGTCCCCATCCACCCCACACACTTATCAATATCCCTTCCTGCAGCCTGCTCCCACGTCTACTCTGGTCCTTCCCTTGCCTGGGTGCTTCCAATAACCAGCATCTCTTCCCTTTTCTCATAACATGCCACTTCAATATTCTCTCACACCTTTTCCGCGATGTCCCCCTCTCTCAAACTTGGTCACTTTTTTTCCTGCAGCTAAAATCGCTGAGGGGGAGAGGGGGGGACCACTCTGAGGGCAGAAGTGGAATCGTCGAGCGCATACTAGCAGTTGTCATCCAAAAACCCATGTGTCATACGAGCATTGCTATTGGAGCGAAAAACCGTTCAGTAATTTTAAGCAGCGTGATAAATGAATGGGAGCGTTTTTGCGCTCACGTAATAATTACCTTGCGCTCAACGGCGCAGGCTTATTCAAATATTACGCCCATAGATAATTATCTACCAAATTTGGCAACGCTTACCAATTGAAATTGTAAGAACTGACGAGTAACATTTTTACCTATTTCTTTCCTACCCTCATCAAACGAATTATCCCATCCCCATAATTAATTGGAAGAGGTTACTAAGGTACGTAAGACGTGAATGTTCCTAATTACCTGGAGGAGCTTCGCGGGCGCCACCAAGCAGCAGGACCCGCCTAAGTGGTTGACGTCACCGACCTGTTAGCCAGCCGTGTGTTTTGTTGATTCTGTGGATTGAAATCATCAAGACTTGAGAGGGTTCTGCCAGGGTATTCTTGAACCGTTTACTTCATAATAGTAGCCCCGTGTTGGCTTGACTAGGCGACCGAGTGCTTTCTCTCTTGGACAGTCGTCACTTATACGTAATCTTACGACCAGTGAACGACAACGTGTGTGTCAGGCCAATCTTGAACCGTCTCCGGGGGTGTCCGGATGATCATCACTTTACCCATCTTCATCGTAATTACTAGTGAAAATGGCGAGCGAAGAGGAGACTGCAACAGACGATACGCGGCATAAGGAACCTGTCGTTGTAGCTTCCAATGGTTCCTCCGCCTCTTCCTCCTCATCGTCCACCTCTTCTTCTTCTTCTTCTTCATCATCGTCTTCTTCAATCATGAATTTAATCGCCACCGATTCTAGCAGTAAAGACAATTTCGGTAGCATCCTCAACATTGTGCCACCCGTGTTGGAAAGAGTTCTGGTACACTTACCCATGAGGGACTTGAATCGATGCTCTCAAGTGTGCAAGACATGGAATCAGATTGGACGAATGATCAAGAAACGACGACAGAAATTCTTCTGGATGTTCTGGGCTGCCAGGCGAAGGAAACTACCACCTTCCGTATGTAGTTCTTGCTCCATTACTGAACATGTGCGACATGTATTGGATGCAGCCTCCAGTGAACCCAAATTGGGGATCCTCTTCGTCACCAATTCATTTTTCGAAGAACAAGGCCGATTTGCTGAAGATTCTTCGTCTTCTGACACACCTGGTAAGTGCAATGCAACCACACATTTATTATTGATCATACGATTTAAGCAGCACTTGTTGTGTTGCTATTGTTATTATTATTATTATGATTTTTGGGATGTGGGGAGTGGGGGGGGAGGAGATGCATTCTGGTGTCAGGACACTTGTCTGTTTTATGTGCCAAACAGACAACCAGCGTGGACAGCAAACCGACAGAAAGGTGGGAGGAGAGAGAGAAAGGAATCAGGTGTAGGTAAACACAAGGTGATGATTTCAAGTGTAAAAGGGTTTTTTCCTTAGACAGTAAGTGAGAGACGAAGAGAAAAAAGTAACCGTGGACATTTTGCACCGAGAGAGAAAAAATCAAGGTATATTTTGAAAAGTTAATGTCATCGTGTCAACAACCTTAACTTTAGTAAGAAAGGAAACAATGAGCATTCTTGTCCATTTTTAAGGTATGTGTTTAACAAAAAAAAAAAACAGCATCCCCCCCCCCTCGCACTACCTCAGAGTTCCTCCTGGTTCCATGCCTATATCTTATAACCTGTTTTGACCTCTTATTTTTACGTTAGTAATATTTGAAATCTGTGTGTGTGTAACCTGCCTTCGAGTTTTTGAGACTTTTTCGTTTTGAGACTCCACCACCACCACTAAGCCACCCCAGTAACACAACTTTCCGTTTCTTTCAGTCAAACGAAAACAGTAAGTGTAATAAGAAGGGAGAGATGCGATCCAAAACATTTTTCTTACAATATTCTGACAACTAACGTCTCGCATTTTGTCAGCCAAAATGATTAATGACTTTTTTTCTCTTTGTACGCCATCGTCTAACGACGAGACGTGGTGGAGGAAGCAGGAGGAGGATGAGGAGGACCTTTGAGATGTTGGGGCTCTTTTTTTAACACTCTAAAATGTCTTAAAGAGAGACTTGCCAGGTCAAGCCCCGAGATTTTTTCTCTCTCTCTCTCGCTCGCTCTCTTTTCTCGTCATTATTATTCCTACCTTTAGTATCTTACCTATATGATGATTTTTAAGTGTCTAACTAGACCAATAACAACTCGAGGTTTTAAAATACGGTGGTTATACACCCGTAGTAGTTTTTATAACTGTGTTGACACACATAAAAAATCGTTGTTGGCCGCAATTTTTTTCTCTCTCTTTCTCTCACTCTCTTTCTTTTTTTTTTTTTTTAAAAAAAGTTGCCCCTGCGTCTATGGATCTTGGCCAGCCAGTCTGTTGTAGTAAGTACGTCTGGGGTTCCTGTCTTTTACTGAAGCCTCACTACCTGCAAAAACTTTCATTGAATGGATGGATAGACGAGCTTTGACCAATTTTTTTTTTTATCTTTCTCTTACCTGATTCCTCGTCTACCTGTACAGTTTTTTTAAGCCTTGGTGGAGATCCAAAGCCACAGAAAATGATTTCTCCAATGAATGTCGCCTAACTGTAAACGTACAATACCGTTAATTTTTTTTTTTTTACTTGTCCTGATTTTCTTCCTCTTCTTTTCCTGTTCTTGTCTCTCTTTCTCCCCTTCAAGCATTCGCCCTTCAAATATAGTATTTCATATCAACCTACAAAACGACAGAAAAAAAAAATCTCAATTAAGACTAAGTAAGAGAGGAGGCAGGCAGAAAGAAACCGTAGTAAATATTCCCAAAAATTTTCGTGTGTTTCACTAATCACATTTCTAAATTGGTACAGTTAGTATATTTCACTTACAAATAGAGAGTACCGCCCAAAAGAAATAACAGGTGGTGAATTCTGCCTTCGTTGTCAAGACTTGCAACTCGGGTATTGTTAGTAAAACCAGATTTTTTTAAATAAAAAAAAACCGACCGGGTTTTTATACTCACACAACAAACTTAAGAAGTAAAATCAATCATAATGACAGTCATTTTGTAAGGTCAAGACTGTATCTAAAAAAAACAACAATGCCAATAAATATTCCAATTTTTCTGAGAAATCGACCTACGAATACTACTTACCTGCCTACTACCACAACTAACTTTCCCCCCATCCCCCCACTTATTCCTTATTATTATTATCCTAGGAAATTACTTAAAAGCAACTCCAAACCCTCCTCCCCCATCAGGTACCCATCTTGTCCCTCTGAATGGACACAAGGGCGATACTGCACAGTGTTTTTCCACAGCCGGGTTGCCGACCAAAGATGCAACTCCGATGCTTATTTATTGTCGTTGGGACATCCCACCGTTGCAGGGGGGGGGGGGGGGGGCGAGCTCCTACACCTCGACATTTTGTCTCATTTACCCGTTGCATAGTAGAAAGGGTTCTTTGACGTGCAAATGCCATTATGTACACCAGAGGTGTCAAAGTGGCGGCCCTAGAAGCCTAGAGTTTCGGCCCTCACAACCGATATCATATAGTATACATATACAGTTGGCTACTCAGAGGCGTAACGAGAGGGTGATAGTTGCCCCCGGCATAGTTGGAATGGGGTGCCATGTGTCATATTTTGATTAAAAAAACTATTGTTAATTAAATACCATATCGACAATTGTCTTGGTACTTTTAAAAACAAATTTCTAAAATAAAAAAAAAGAAGGTCGGTACTGCATGGCCCTCATGACAACGTACATGTTACGATGTGGCCCTCGGGGTGCCACGAGTTTGACATGCCTGATGTACACCACACGGGACCTCGGTTTTACTTCTCATCCCAAAGAAGGCGCACTCGGGGCCTCTCTCTCTCTTTCTCTCGCCCGAAAGAAACCAACCCAGCTCGGTCTAGTATCGAACCTAGAGCTATTGGCGCAGTTACTGAGCGTGCTACCCACTGCGCCACCGAGGCGGGCATATCCTAGGAAATTACTTAACTACAATAATTATACTTTCCGCATCTGCTCCACTTTGGAGTACTAATTTATGGCAATATTGGCATCAAGATGTGCTCTCTTTCTTATCACTATAAAAACAAAAGTTTGAATTTAGTAGTTGAGGTAGTCTCTGGAAACGGAAGGGTTAAATGGGATGCATGTAGACAGGTAGGCAGGTAGGTAGGTAGGTATGGAGGATACAAGAATAGTGCGAAGTTAAACTGACAGCAGAATAAAACTATTGAGATACAACAGTAGCAAGACATGGTGGGTGAATTTTCGGACAGCATTCAATATCGAAGGTCTTCCCATATGCACCACTCACCCTGTCTCCGAAAATTCGATATTATAATAGTACAGTCTGGATCCATAAAATTCGTCAACGGATTAGTGACATCAACTTCAGACTACTAGGGCTACCTGAAAAGAGAGAGAAAGGAGACTATCTTAAGATAAAAATGTTAGTCGGGGGGGATATAACGGAAGAGGGAGGCAGAGAGGTGGGGGAGAAGAGACATGAATATATAGGTTAGGGAGAGCACAGCAGTAGCACCATCACAAAAAAAGCACAATGGTATTTTTTTTATAGATATCTTTAAAAGGGTCATAATTTGACGAATATATATTGGCAGAAGAGGAAAAAAAAAATCTGGATGTCTCCTTCCCTCCCCTCCAATGGATGAATTATCAAATACTTACCCTATTATAGTCGTATTTAATAGTAATAAAAAAATTTGGGGGAACTTTTTTCAGTCTCGTACACCTTGTTGACTCTGCTACGGTTAAGCTTTTGTGCTTTTTTGTGGCCTGAAATAATACTTGCCTATACTGTACCAAAAAAAGTGGAAGAGAGGTGACCATCAGGGGTGGTTTTTTATCGACTTTGATTGACCTATATAAGAGAGAGAAAAAAGAGACGTTTTTTTTTATTTGTCGTCGCCTACATCACATCCAGAAAGAGAGAGAAAAGCTAGATAAAAATAACATCACATGGAGTGAATTATATTAAGATTTATTAAGAGTTTTGGATGGGTTTGAGATGCATGGGTATGTGTGTTCCTTACCTCCTTTTTTTGTGTTTTTAATTCACCTTTTTTTTCTCTTCTTCTGAAGGGAGTAAATTTGTTGTTGTGGAAATAGATCTAAACAGATTAAGAAACAATCTAAATTCAATTACATTTGTAATCAAATCGAAAGATAAAAAAAAAATCCTGGGTTCATTCGTACGAGATGAAGTAAAAGATTTGATTATAACCCAACTAAATTACCAGCAAACCCAAGATAGTACCAAGATGGGTGGTTGGTTGTGAACGTTGGGTGCTGCTAATTTCCCTTCTACATCCTCTACACCTACCTTCTCATCTCCCGCGAGCAGCCTCCTAAGGGTTCGGCCTGTTATGGCTGCTTGGCTTACTCCCAGCCCCTTAGCGTAACATGTATACTAAAATACTACCCCCGCCCCGTGTTGTTCTCCCACAAATAGTAATGGGCCACTTCAAAAGCTGTGATGGGCATCAGCTATTTTTTGGTTAAGAATTGTTAATCCTGATATCACCTACCTGGCGATCATTAAATTTAGCACTTTGCTCATTTAGGCGTTGGCGTGGGCTGTGAGCTCGACCTTAGAACAGGGCAGCCAGCAGCAGGGGTACATTTCTCTCAGTTTTGATCAGTACATCCAGAGCGCATGTTCTCCAGCCGTTCCCTTTCTTCTCCATATTCTGTTCTCGGTGGTCAGCATTACCACAAGTTTGGATGGCATCTCCTTCCTGCCGTATTGACTACCTGATGCTGCACTTTACTGCAGAAGGTTAAACACAATATTATCGTTATGAGGTGGTGTGGACATCTTTCAACTAGTTGTTGAGCAGTGGGGAACTCCTCTCCTTCAGGGCCGGCCTTAGGGCAAGGCGACCGCCTTGGGCCCCGCGCTGGTGAATTAAAAATAACTTGGTACTGGGACCCCTCTATCGCCTGCTACCTTGGACCCCTCTATCGTCTGCTGCCTTGGACCCCCTCTATCGTCTGCTGCCTTGGACCCCTTCTATCGTCTGCTGTCTTGGACCCCTCTATCGCCTGCTGCCTTGGGCCCCGGAAACTCTAGGGCCGGCCCTGCTCCCCTTCATATAGACTCTAGAGTAGAACGTCCAAGTCCATTGTATCCTTGCATGGCGTTGTAATATCATGTCGGTTACAGTCAAGTAAGAACCATTACTTTACCTACTCCTATCACGATACTTAGTCTTCCTCCTCTCTTTGTCCCTTATTGCCCTGGTCGTTTTGCGGCTCGCTTTCTTTGTTTTTCCCTTCTGATATGATACCTGGAATTCGTAGGTCCCACCCTGCAATAGGCAAAAGAGCTGATTAGTATTATCTGTCACAGTTGCATATATTAATAATTTATAAAATTGTCATTAATAAGTAGTGTATTTGAATTTTCTGTTTTTTTTTTTTCTTTCCATAGTCATTGATTATCTGGTAAATTCCCTACCCAGAGATTGTCTCCTATTAGGCACTTGCAGCAGCGGTATGGTGGGAACTACTTTAGGCTGTGATAAGCATTGTTGTGTGGAAGTTGAGAGTACGGAAGGTTTTTCTTGTCTGCTGCTACCCAGTGTACCTGGAATGGACGTTTACCCTTTCATCATCAAGAATTTTGAAGATCTGGTGGAACACGAAGGTAAAGAAGTCCTGAACGAAGAAGAATTCGAGAAGTTATCAAAGGTACCAGTTGGGAAGGAGGTGAAGTGCCTGTTACTCTTCTGCAGTCATGTGACTGATTGTCAATCGGGAGCCCATTTGATGGCTCAGACGTTGCTCAGGCGACAAAATAATAAGATGGCCCTCGGAGGAGGATTCGTTGACACTTTTGTGGCTCCACGTTGCATGCTGTCGCCGCACATTTACTTGCCGCACACCATGGGAATTGCCATTTGTGGTGACAGGGTGCGAGCAGCATCTGTCATCCTACAGGCGTCTGTTAGACGACGTAAAAGGGTGGAGAAAGTTCTAGAAGAACTGAAGGCTTGCAATTTTCCAACGAAGAACAGTTTCGCTCTGATGTTTGCCTGTGTCAACCGAGGTTTAGAGCATTATAGAGAGCCGAATGTCGAGGCTAGCGCCTTTCAGAAAATGTTTCCCGAAACTCCTCTCTTTGGCTTTTTTGGAAATGGTGAAATCGGGATAAAATATATTCCAAAAGATCCCAACGCCGATGTGGCGGCTGCTACCGGTGGCAAGAAGTACAGCTTCAAAGCACCTCAAGATACTTACGGTAAGAAGAGTAAGATGAGCAACGACAATGCCAACATCTTTCATGGATACACAACTATTATTGTGTTAGTTGCGGTCGATAAATCCTGAGAACCTTACCAACCAGTGTGTGACATTTTTTTTTTTTTGCTTTATTGTTTATATGCCTAATGGAATATCCATTTCCCTGGCATTTTTTGTTGGTTAACAGTTTTCCCAAGAAAGGAAGATTGCCTTTTTTAAAATATATATATATATATATATTATTTGAACATTTTAGGTTAATTGTGCTATCGCAGACAAATCTCGTGTTCTTGAACATCTCTCTCCTCAATGTATAATACAAAAGTGAAATAATTTGTTTATGGAGCGTGGAAAAAACATTATTTCAATTCATACAAATTCCACATCAAGCCTAAGTATGCATTCACTATGCTAATAATATATGTGTATATTATCTATATACAGAGTGATATATATATTATGCATCTAAACATAAATTTACGATAACATTTCAATAATACGACTACATTGTAAGAGGAGAAACTTTTATACCCTTGCTGTGGATCCATTCGTGTTTGTTTTCAATTTTAAAAAAAAGGATTTGGATTTCTTCCCTCGAGTTATCATTGTTTTTTAAAATCCACCTACAGAGATGAATTTCATTCACGGAGAATATGGCACTAGTGTCTTTTCTATAAGAAAACAATTTATGGATTGAATAACTTTTTTTTGTTTTAATTTTTGTTTTCTGTGCGGGTGTGTCCGTTGTTCGCAATGGAATTGCTAAAAGGGCATTATAGGATTATATTTTTAAATACGTAGTCTTAATAAGTATTATCTTAGTAAAGAGTTTCACGAAAATTAGCATTTAAATGCGCTAAAATGCCGACGCTCTTCAAAGGGAGTTGTTCCTGAGAGCACGTCGTTTTCAATAGGATATTATTTTTCTTAGACTAGCATTGAAGTTATTAATAATAATAGCCAACGCAGTGAGTTTTAATATGTTAAATTCTAAGTGTTCACATTAAAGCCCATTTTGTTACAGGGTTATTTTTCTTTACTGTTTTTGGGATTATATCTTGGGGCTGGGAGGGTATTGAAAGGGAGAGGAGGGACAACGGCTTTCGAGTGCATATGGAAAAGAGGGAATTGTTATCATCGAAAGTTTACTTCATATTATTTCTGTTTAGATATGTAAAAAAAACTTGTATTTCGGGTTTGAAATGATAATATTAACGTTATTAATTCTATTGATTAGTATTTCACGCGCTGATACGTACCATTGTTTTAACTTTATAGAATACTATATTCGAAAGAGAGTGGTAGAAAACTCCTTTTCTTTCTTCCTTTAATACATCTTGTATGTGTCGTATATTTCATTAAACATTGCATGAATTGGTCATGTACCAATTATGACATGTGTGCTTTTTGCCAAATAACATTTTTTTATGTTAGAAGTGAGATATAATTGATGTCGAATCTAAAGTTACACCGGCGCCATTTTCATTATTCTGTGTTTCTTTAGTTGCGTCATAAACGTAGAACAAGGCGAGGGACATTCACAAAACGCATTCATTGTTTTCATTTCGTCAAGTAGAGTCTCTAAATGTAAATCTGAAATTGAGATAAAACACATGACATCAAAATAAAGAAGGTTGTTAAGCAGTACGTGGAACGTGTGAAGAGAAAAGGTAAGAGTAAGTATATTCTTAGCAGTTAAAGACGTAAAAATGAGCTTAGATCAGGTTAGGTAATGATATGATGAGGTGTGGGGTGGCAATCAACAGTAGTACATCACCATCATCATCATCATCTCACCCTTCTCCCGCCTGAGGCAGGGTCGGGTCTGCGGGTTCTAATCCTCCACTCCCGCCTATCCCCAACCAAGTCCCCACACACCTCCATGTCCCTCTGTACCACCTGCTCCCACGTCCGTTTTGGTCTTCCCCTACCTCTGGTGCCCCCAATTACTTGCAGTCCCACAATGGACCTAGTAACCTCTTCCTCTCCCCTCATCACATGCCCATACCACCTCAATCTCTATTCTCTCTCATCTCTTCTGCAATATCTCCCACCCCCAAGCTACCTCAAGCTACCTCGTTTCTAATTCTGTCGGATCTTGACACCCCACACATGTAACGCAGCATTCGCACCTCAGCCACTTGCATTTGCTTTTCATGGTTCTTCCTAACTGCCCAGCACTCTGAGCCATACAGCATAGCGGGCCTAACGACGGTTCTGTATACCTTGCCCTTCAACTTTACTGGGACCCGGCGGCCGCACAGGACCCCACTTGCCTGCCTCCACTTCAGTCATCCTGCATTAATTCTATGGGTCACGTCAGAATCTATTTCCCCATTGTTCTGGAAAACTGATCCTAAATAGCAAAATTCTTGCACTGCTGGAATCCCCTCTCCCCCCCAACGAATCTCTCTCCCTTGCCCCTGGTCACTAAAATTGAAGGCTAGGTACTCCGTCTTCTTCATGTAATCAACAGTAGTACAACCTACTGAAAAAAGGAAATTAATTCACTTTAAGAGAAATTGCTGTAATTGTCAGGTTATAATTGTCTACTCGGTGGTGTACGTTATTAAGTACTTAGGATCAATGTTCCATAGCAATGGGGAGATACTCTGATGTGACCCTTAGGCAAGGCGCAAAATGAGACACAGGGTGACGCAGGGTGTAGCAGCCCTGTGAAATTCTGCTAGCAGGCAATCACCGCACATTGAATCGCAGTTTTTCACCATACTTGCATCAAATAACAAGAGAACTCTGCTTCGCACCGCTTTTTGTTATTGTCACGCCAACTTCACGCAGGAAACTGCGGCATTGGCATTGAGCTCCGCAGGATCACGTGGCGCAGTCACTGAGTCACATCACCCTGCGACTAAACATGCGCAACTACATACTATCATGTGAGCCACAGAAATTTATAGGGAGTCACCCTGCGGAGACTGCGTCTCATTTTTCGCTGCGCCTTAGAATCAATGGGGATGGTTGAAGTGGAGACAGGCAAGCAGAGTCCTGTGTGATAAGAGGGTCCCAATCAAGTTGAAAGGGAAGTTTTACAGGGCAGTGGTTAGACCAGCTACGCTGTATGGTTCAGAGTGTTAGGTAGTGAGATAGAGAGCCACGTCAATAGAATGCAAGTGGCCGAGATGCGAATGCTGCGGTACATCAGTGGGGGGGGGGGGGGGGTCGAGAGCTGATAGAATTAGGAATGAGTACATTAAGGTAGCCTGGGGGTGATGGTGGACGTCGCCGAAAAAATGAGGGAGAATAGGTTGAGGTGGTATGGACACGTAGTGAGAAGGAGCTCGTCAGGTCCATTTCAGGAATGCAGGTGGTCGGAAGCACCCGGGGCAAGGGGAGACCGAAGCAGACGTGGGAGCAGGATGCCCGCAAGGATATGGCAGTGTGGGGGTGGACGAGGACCTGGTGAGAGATAAACGGGAGTGGAGGGGGGCTGTAACTCGCAGATCCGACCCTGCCATAGGCGGGTACGTTATTAGAAGTTCTAATACGAGTAGAGTGCCATTGAAATGAAGGATCGTTCTCCTTGAAGTTCATGAGTGTCGCTAGCGTCGCCTTCAAATTCGACTACAAATGTCGTCTGCTTTTTATATAAGGAAAGTGTCCTCGTGTGTCGAAACAAGATTAAAAATTCGTTCCGCTGTCGAGTCAGAAGACATTCCTCTATCAAGTGATGATGGAGCCATTAAACAGCGATCCCAAACTTGCATTTTTGAAAGTTGCCGACAAGATTCGATCTCATGGTATCTCCACTCAACAGTTGTCATCGTTGAAGTCCATTCAAACTTTATTGAGATTTCATCGGAGATCATCGTCTTCGTTGTCGGCTTCTTGGACATCATCTAGCCGCATACAGTTGATCGCCGCCGCTTTCATTTGCTTGGCTGCCGTCCTCATCACCGCACTTATCCGCTGGGAGCTGTATACCAGTCACGGGTTTGCGATAGCGTGGCTTACCTGGAAAAACTTAGATGTTCATAATGAACAGGTGTAGTTTTAATCTCGCAAAAGTTTAAATATCATAGTTTATAATTTTTCTGTTACTTCTTTAAAAAAAAACAACACAAATTGACAGCCAGTTTTGCAAAAAAATAATGGTCGGAACTTGACTGCAAACATCCTTTTCTTTTTTGACTCCAATTGAGTATTTTTTAAATAACAAAATCATGTATTTGACAGTGTACCATCGACATGCCAAGTGTTGTCCAAGACATATTTAGACCACCGGTCAAGTGCTCCATGTGTGAAGCTGTCTTCCAAGTGGACAGAGTATCTAATATCACCTCAGAAGAATTCAGGGAAAGGTAAATCATTAAAACCTATTATTTATCTCGTCAATTCTAAGTAGAAGTATTTAGACGACGGTCTGGTCCTAAAAAGAAGTATCCGATGTTCTTCAGCTACGCTTATACTGGACGTCCCGTCGTTGTGGAAGATGCAGCCCGAAACTGGACCGCCCTACACACCTTCTCTTTTGACTTCTTCAAGGCCCTTTACGGCGACGAAAGTCCAGCCTTAGAGAACTTCAGATTCGCTTGTCAGTTCTTTCCATATCAAACGGAATTTCACAGTCTCAGAGAAGTGTTCAACATGACGGACGAGAGATCGAAACTGGCGGACGGCTCCAAGCCTTGGTACATCGGCTGGTAAGTCTTTCTGTGCATTTTTTTTCCGTCATACTGTAATAATAATAAAAAACTGTTAAATCCGGGTCAAGGCACCAGATTTCGCCTCGGTGGCGCAGTGGGTAGCACGCTCAATAACTGCGTCAGTGGTTCTAGGCTCGATACTGGACCGAGGTGTTTTGGCTTCTTTTGGGCGAGAGAGAGACCCGAGTGTGTTCCTTCTTTCGGATGAGAAGTCAAGCCGAGGTCCTTTGGGGTGTACGATGGCATTTGCACGTAAAAGTACCCTCCCAAATTCCCATGGCGTCGGTGGAATGCCCCAGGGAACATTAGACCGACGATAAATAAGCATAGGGGTTGCAGCTTTGGTCGGCAGCCGGCTGAGTAAAAATAACGTCCAATAGATCGCCCGTGTGTCCATTCAGAGGGACAAGATGGGTACCCGACACTGCCATAGGCGGGAAAACGGTTAGGAGTTGCTTTAAATGCGCGAACAGGGGCAGTACCACACTAATCTGCAGGTACAGTTCCTTGAATGGTTGCTTATATCGTTGGCTTGTTGCTCGCCTGAATCCTGGCAGAGACAGGATTCAAATCCCTTGAAAGAGATGAGAAGCCCGTGGTCCTGTATACAAGTGTTCGCGTGTAGTGTCTGTGCAGCCTCTGCATTAGAACTACGCATTGGACGGGACCTTGTAGTTGAAGGGCCCTAAAACACCAACAAACCAAATACAGCATGGGGAATAAAATATACGTGTAGAACCGCATCAGGTGTAGGAGCTCCCATCTGGCGTCAGTGAAGGACAAGTGCCCCAACCCCTTGAAAATAAGCACAGGGGTTGCAACATTGGATTGGCAGCCAGTTGCGTAAAATACCATCCAACATATCGCTTACGTGTCAATGGACACCCGACCTACCATAGGCGGGAAAAGGTTAGTGATGATGATGATGAGGGCGAGTTAGTAACTTTTGACAGACTAGAACCTGGGCACCCATAAGCTAATAAGGGGAGAGAAAAAGGCCGTCGTCGATCTTTGTTACTCAACGGATAGAGCACGGCAGTTCAAGGTTCGCCCCTGACAGCTGTCAATGGTCCTCTATCTCAAGAAGTGGCAAAAAAGACTTCAAAAGTGTCACTTCCGTCTTAAGAGAAATAACAGTTGGGGTCACATGCACATTTCGAATTTGGTAGAAACAGACCATTATGACGAAGCAACAACCTCTAGACTATTTCTACTTTCATTTCTACATAGAAAAATGGTCTTTTTTAAAGTTTTACTGCTATAACGTCATTTTGCCCGATTCACCTTCACAAAACTCACATCCATAGAGATTTAAATTTCTCATCATTTTGTTCAATGAAGCGCAAAAGCAAATAAAAAGGTCCTCGTTTTAGCCCAGCCTTTTAATCAAGACATCGACAGCTTGAAATGAATGCAAAAATTTCAACCGTATATTTAAAAACATGATCCAATATCAACATCCAACCTACGACGTCACCTATTAGAGATGCACGGATTGACTTCAAAAGGTGATGTCATGGTTTTGTGAGTGACCTTTTTTTTTTTAAAAAAGGACAGTTCAAATTAAACACCAAATAACCTATCAATATTTTTTAAAGCACACAAGGGAAGAAGAGCTACAAGAAGACTCTCACTCTAAAGTTACTTCTGGTGGTTTGAAACTGGTGGTCTAGAATTGAACTCACAAGTTTCATGCCACTACATCGTCATCATCATACCCTTACCCCGCCTGTGGGAGGGTCGGGTCTGCGAGTTCTAGCCCTCCGTTCCTGCCTACCTCCCGCCACCTTTGCCATCTTTGCCATCCTCTGTTTCGTCTCCAGTATCCCAGCTCTTGCCCGAAACAGAAGTGAGCTCTCCCACGTATTATCATACATTACCTCCCTCTCTATCTTAAGCTTGTTCCCATACACCCTCAGCGTTTTCTTTGCCGCCCTTCCCTCCATACTCTGTCGCCACTGCCCTAACCCCCATTCCTTAACTTTGTCCTGTACTAGTCTTTACAATGTTGTTGCCCCCGCCTCGCCCTCTTCGGGGTGCAGTGTTATGCCTATCTTCTTTGTTATTCTGTTTACCCTCCTCTCCCAGTTGGTAGATACCCTCATGTAATTTACCCATGCATTGACCTGCCATACTGGATTTTTCTTCTGTAGTCCCCATATCCTGCAAAAGCAACTCCTAACCCTTTTTCCCGCCTATGGCAGGGTCGGGTACCCATTTGTCCCTCTGAATGGACACAGGGTGATATATTGGTCATAATTTTTTCTGCAGCCGGTTGCCGGCCAAAGCTGCACCCCTACGCTTATTTATCGTCGGTCTAGTGTTCGTTGGGGAATGCTACCGACGCCAGGGGGCGAGCTCCTACACCTGGAAATTTTGCCTCATCTACCCGTTGCGTAGTAGAGAGGGTTCTTTTACGTGCAAGTGCCATCGTACACCCACAAGGGACCTCGGTTTTACTTCTCATCCGAAAGAAGGCACACTCGCGGCTTCTCTCTCGCCCGAAAGAAGCCGACCCACCACGGTCCAGTATCGAACCTAGAACTACTGGCGTAGTTGCCGAGCGTGCTAACCACTACGCCACCGCGGCGGGTAGTCCCCACATCCTGCATAGGGTCACAGTCATGCACCGAGGTGACTCCCGTTAGCAGTTCGTCCATAACCAGATTGAAGGTGTATGGACTTAGTGCTGAACCTTGGTGTAACGCACTCCAACCTTCACTGGGAAGTCTCCAGTATTTCCCCCAAAAGTCCTTACCTTGGCTATCGAATCCTGCGCTATCCCAGTAAACCCTTCTTCGACCCTTTTTTTGTGTGTAATACCTCTCAAGCTACCTGCCGTGGTACACTGTCATAAACTTTCTCCAAATCGATATAGATTACATGGAGATATTGCTTTGTTGCCCTATGCTTTTCTATGATTTGCCTGAGAATGAAAATTGATTTCCCCTTACACTAGTTGTATCCTGAGGGTAACATTACATTACTCTCTCCCATACCTTCATAGAATGGTTCATAAGCTTGATAGCTCTAGTAAACCAGTCTTGGACATCACCTTTGCCCTTGAAGAGTGGTACTATCCAGCTCTCACGCCATGCAGAAGGCATTCTATCTCCGCTAGCTATCCTATTGAACCCGGTCACCTCCCAGAGGAGCCTACATCGACCAAGACCAATTATGATGTTCCAGGTTGGCCTTCCGTGGGTCTGTCTCGTTTAGCCGCCTTTTACGACATGCACTGGGGAAGATGTCGTGTGCCTATTCTACCTACCTCGGGCAAACACGGATGGAAAGTCCTGCACAACAGCAATCCAAAACTCGTAAAAAATGATATATATTATCAACAAACAAAGTCAAAGAAACTTACGAATCTGTATGGAGTAAAAATACTTAAAATGGTACGAGTTGGAGCTTAAATTATGTTCTAGAGCAGTGGTTCTCAATCTTTTTGAAGTCGGGGAACACGAAACTGACATTTTACTAGCATGGAACACCTACAATTCAACATTAATTTTAAAGCAGGTTGTACACCTTCTACACTTGGTATTTACTACATCATCATCATACCCTTATCCCGCCTGTGGCAGGGTCGGGTCTGCGGGTTCTAGCCCTCCACTCTCGTCCATCTCTCCCCCAGTTCCCCGTCCACCCCACACTGTCGCATTCTTACGACAACCTGTTCCCACATCTACTTTGGTCTCCTCTTCCCCTCTTCGCATGACGTGTCCATACCACCTCAGCCTATTCTCCCTCATTTTTTTCGGCGATGTCCATCACCCCAAGTTACCTCTAATATGCTCATTCCTAATTCTGTCAGCTCTCGACACACCACACATGTGCCTACAGCATTCGCATCTAGGCTACTCGCATTCTAATTACGTAGCTCGTCCTCATTGCCCAGCACTCTGATCAATATAGCATAGCTGGTCTAACCACTGTCCTGTAGAACTTCCCTTTCAACTAGATTGGGTCCTATCACACAGGACTCCGCTTGCCTGTCTCCACTTCAGTGACCCCCTCCCCTCATTGAAACTACGGGTTACATCAGAGTATCTCTCCATTGCTTTATTTGTGCATTAAATTTTTTGCGGAACACTTGAAGGGGTTTCACGGAACACGCTCTGAGAACCACTGTTCTAGAGTACCACTGGTTGACCGTTAAGAATGACGTGCCAGCCCCGCGTGCAATTTTAATTCTATTAGTAGTAGGGGTCATTCGGAAAATGGCGAGACACGAAACAATTTCTAATGCATAACAAAATTTGCATTTCGATTGTTATGTAAATGAATAACGACTGACGAAGCGGGGAAATAAGAGAATGGGGCAGATAACAGTTTAGAAAGGTTGACAGCTAGAACTCCCACCCCTTCAACGCATGAATTAGCGTTACGTAATCTCCGTCTTTCACACAGTTCTGTTCGTTGCCGATAGTTACGCTAAGAAATAATCATTTTCGGAAAAGGGGTGTTAAAACAAATATCAAAACATCTTTTAGTATGTTTTATACCCTTTGTAGTTTCTCACCTCATTCATATATACTTATTTATATTTAAATCCATATTCATCATTAAAGATCACGTCATCTTTTTTTCTGCTACGGCGTCGCGTCGCCATTAAGCAAGACTTTGCAATTAAACTCAATAGCCCTTGCGCTTAGTGTGTGATGCCAACAACATGAGAGAAATTAGGGGCAAATTATGATTATCCCGGTTTTTTTTTCATTAAGAATTTCGATAAATTTACCAACTTTTACTCTCGCACTTGCCCTGCTAACGACGTCCCCTCATAACGAACAACTTAAGTTCTTTATCGAGCGGAAACAGCAACCTCGATCTTTTAACCTTCAATCATCTCTGTAATCGCACTCTTCCCTTTCAATTCATTAAAGAATCCGTGACGTCACTGCGCTGCGCACCGAGTTCTGGACTGGGTAGCCTATCGGTAGAGTGCTTTCTTCCTGACGCATTCACTGTAGGATCGCGCCTGACTGAGAGCTACGTTTGATTGTTCATTTATTGAGAATTCACCCACCGACATCTCAGCCCATTGAAAGGTCAAACACTTAATATTTTTCAGCGTAGTACAGTATGTGTTTTGGCGTGCTGTGATACGTCACACATCAGAAGGAATCGGTGGCGTACCGAGGGCATTCTGCGCCCGGGGACAAAGACTGTGCCCTCTGGCACGCGCTAAACTTAATGTTAACCGCATTTTTGCGCTCCCTGTCTTCTGCGCCCGGGGACATCTGTCCCTCCCCCTAGTTGTGCCACTGGAAGGCATGGTGACGCATGTTCCGTTCCGTTGGTGTTTTAGGGCCATTCAACTACAAGTTCATTAGTGCAGCCAAGTTGCGTTGGACACACCAGTTCCCGTGAGATCACTGACGTTAAGCAGCGCAAGCCCACGTCAATAACAACTTGGGTGGTTGGTAAAGAACGTTGAGTGCTGCAAATTAACCCTCTCCTTCGTCCTTTCACTCCCCTCCCGCGGGCAGCCTCCTAAGGGTTCGTCCTGTTATGGCTGCCTGACTTACACCCCAACCCACAATACTAATCCAGGTCCGGGTGTTGCGTGGATTTGATCCTAACCCTTTGTGAGCCACCGAATTAGGAAGCTGGTTAACGCCGTCTGAGGGCAACTTCTTTTTCCGCCGGCATGCAAGGGTGAGAGAGAGAGATACACAAAGGGAAGAGCAATCGGAGATGACGTCATTTATACCAAAATGCCGGTTGATTGATGTGTTGGTGTTTTAGGACCCTTCAACTAAAGGTCATTAGAGCCCCGTCCACTGCGTAGTTCTAATGCAGAGACTGAACAGACACTACGCTGTTAGGACGATTTTTTTGGTGTTAGCAGTACCTAGCGTTCCCAAGCAGCCACCTATGTCAGTACTAGCTGGGGTTGCCGTACTTAACTTCGGTGACCACACGAGAACTGGTGTGTCCAACGCAATATAGCCGCTCCTCCTAAAACGCGGGGACTGACTAGGGTACTTACTTCCCACCCGAAAGGCCAAAAGGCATATTTGAGACTTCTCTCCCTTTCCTCCGAAAGAAGTCATCCGTCCAAAGCAGGGTCGAACCTGTAACCATGCACTCACGAGTCAAAAAATACAACTTCTGAGCCCCTAAGGTGAAGTAACCAGTGCCAAGATAGGGTAGTGTAGTAGCATCCATTGACTCCCAGATCAACCCGAGTGTCCCGTGTCTCCTGAAACGCCTTTTAGAAAATATAGGACCTAGTTGGCTTATTAACTAGCGGTGTTGTTTATTCTCCCAGAATTTTATTTTGGACGGTTCCGTTTATTTCTCTTCTCTCTTTTTTTTATCATTCCGTAAATTGAGTTAAGACTCCAAGTTGCCAGACACCCCCTCCCGTAGTTGTTGCCTGCAATTCCATTAACAGAAATGAGATCAGTTCCAGATCTGAACAAAAAAATAAAGGACACATGCAACTCAAATTCAGCCGGTAATCAATTCTTTCACGAGCATTAACTCGGCAGTTAAGTACATGGTGGAAGTGATGAGGAGATCTCGCGATAAGCAACCGACAATATATCGACGACAGGAAGTCTACAGAAGAATGAAATCAATCGGGTGAAATGTCAACCCCTTTTCGTCAGTGAAAATCAAGACGGTGCAGGAATGCGAGACATGTGTCGTCGTCCCGTACAACTAAGGAGAATGGCGATATCGCCGAAAACGAGTGGTCGACATTGCCGTCACTAGATCGAGCAACGTTCAATAACCAGGCGATTTAAAGGACCATGGGTTCCAAGTTAGTATCCTGGCATAAGACGTAGTAGTAGTAGGACAGTAGTACCTTGAAATTCCGAAGAGTCTGTAAGGTCGACGTTTGGTGTTAGCCTGGGTTTACCCCAGCATCAGTCAACATCGACCCGGTATCGATTCAACCATAGCGGATAGCGCAGTAAGCGTTTGTTTCGTTTCGTTGGTGTTTTCGGGGCCATCAACTATAAGGCAAGGCGCAAAATGAGGCCGCAGGGTGACGCAGCCCTGCGAAATTCTGCTAGCAGGCAATCACTGTTACGTTGAAAGCCATTTTAGTTGAAGCAAATTGCAAACCAGTATGTTGAAAAACTGCGATTCAATGTGCGGTGATTGCCTGCTAGCAGAATTTCGCAGGGCTGCGTTACGCTGCGTCACCCTGCAGCCTCATTTTGCGCCTTGCCTAAAGGTCATTAGAACCCCGTCCACTGCGTAGTTCTAACGCAGAGTCTGCACGGACACTACGCTGTTACGACGATTTTTGGGTAGTAACAGTACCTAGTGTTCCCAAGCGGTCACCCATGTTAGTACTAGCTGTAGTTGCAGTGCTTACCTTCGGTGATCAGACGAGAACTGGTGTGTTCATCCCAATACAGCCGCTCCCGCGTGGTGAGGTGAAGTCCATTGTTGCCGGATCGGTCCTAGTTGATGCAAAATGGCTTTCATTCCGGGAGCGAGGAAATGCATCTCTGTCAGGAAAAAAAACAGCCGTCATTCCGTATAGTTTGTTTGTTTGTTGGAGTTTAAGGTCCCGTCAACTACAAGGTCATTAGAGACCCGTCCACTGTATAGTTCTGATGCAGAGACTGCACAGACACTACACTAATGCGACGATTATTGGGTATTAGCAGTACCCAGCTTTCCCGAGCGACCACCCATGTCAGTACTAACTGGGCTTGCGTTGCTTAACTTCAGTGATCAGACGGTCATTCCGTGTAGAATGGGTACGATATCACTACTGTTGAGGTTACTTCATAAACACTTCGCAGGCGTGTTCCTGGTTCCAACAACACAAATGAGTGCCTGCCCCTGCCAAAAGCCGCCGGGAAGAGAATTTCGAATAATAAATTATGATTGCTTTATTATTTTAGGAGTAATTGCGACTCGTCTGTAACAAACATCTTGAGACAGTATTACGACAGGCCCTATTTTCTACCGACAGACGCCGAGTCCAGCAGGACAGACTGGATCTTTATGGGAAGTCCCGGATATGGGGCACACATGCACGTATGTATAATTTAAATCAAGAATCGGCAATCCAAGACTCCCAACAACCATAACTACCCGATACACACTCGCATCCCCCTCCACACGAAATATAGTATCGAGCTGGAAGTATAAGACTTACCATAGGCTACGATGTCCGTGGCCCATCATCACTTCACACCTTTCTTCTATGGCCCGTGAATGGGGAGGAAAACGTTGCCGATTCTTGATTTTGAGCGATTCCACTCTGTTCTCCTGTTTTACTCAACGTTTCTACTATTTCCTAGATTGACCATGTTGGCAATCCATCCTGGCAGGCTCAAATATCTGGTCAGAAGACTTGGATTTTGTTACCACCTCCAGAATGTGCTCACGTCTGTCAGAAACTCGAAGTGACCGTACACCCTGGAGAAATGAGTAAATATCAATTTTATTAAACGACAAACCATATTTTGTTGATAAGCATTGGTAGAGCAGTGCGGTTACCTCTCGAGTTCAGAGTAAGCAGGTTTGCCCCTGACCAAAGTCGATAGCTCTGTGATAAAGATGAGATTTTAGGTCATCAGGAAGTTTAAGTGAAAAGCAGTGGTTCCACGTACGAGCGTACAATCCTCAGCCGGGATGAAATGCACACCATGACTTCCAACTAATTTGACCTCGGAGTTTTTTAATTGTTTGTTTGTTGGTGTTTTAGGGCCCTTCAACTACAAGGTCATTAGAGCCCCGTCCACTGTGTAGTTCTGATGCAGAAACTGCACAGACACTACACTACTGCGACGATTTTTGGATACTAGCGGTACCCAGTTTTCCTAAGCGGCCACCCATGTCAGTACTAGCTGGGGTTGCGCTGCTTAGCTTCAGTGATTAGAACGAGAACTGGTGTGTCCAACGCAATTCGCCGCTCCCGGAGTTTTTTAAGTAGTAAGGGCGGATCCAGAGGGGGGAGCATTGCAGCAATGGAGCGCAACTGATAAGGCATTTTTGCATTGCTATCCCCATTTCTGTACTGCCAGTCCAACAGTTGCACTCCAATCTGTAGTTGGCTAAACCCCTGAAGATAGGACATTGTCAAAGAGGCTGTAGAGGACCTATTGCAATTGCTAGCTAGATTTATACTAAGGAATTGTGAATATTTAAAAATATTTGGGGTGCACTTTTTTTTGAAGTGCTCCCCCCCTGTTCCGCCACTGTAAAGTATTAACGCACTTACTTTTCTTATTTTCATGTAACTCTGAATGGATTAAGTTGTTCTGGACACTAATGCTTGGTATCATCAAACACTGACTGTTGGCGACAACTTGAGCATCACCATCGGGTCGGAATACGATTAATCACAATGTTTGCTAGCTTTAGGGTTGGTTAGTTTTGTCTTCCTGTCCTGTAATATCACCAATTATAACAAGAGTTGTAAAATTGCAAAATTTTCCTGAATAAATACAATACTTGTCATGGTACACGTTAAGCTGCATCCTTAACGCCTTCCTTTAGTATTTTCCACACTCGGATATTGATTCTTCTTTAACATCGTCTCACAGGGTAGATAACCAAACAGCCTGGAATATCGCACAGCATAAATTGAAGAGTGGAAAGAGGAACGCAAAACTAGTCAAGAGTCGAATCGTTGTTGTTGTTTTAGGGCCCTTTAAACTACAAAGGTCATTAGAGCCCTGTCCACAGCATAGTTCTTATGTAGAGACTGCACAGACACTACACTAATGCGACGATTTTTGGGTATTAGCAGTACCCAGTTTTCCCAAGCGGCCACTCACGTCAGTACTAGTTGGGGGTTGCGCTGCTTAACTTCAGTGATCACACGAGAACTGGTGTGTCCAACGCAATAAGCCGCTCCAGGAGTCGAAGGAACACACCGGGAACTCGAATCAATTCCTACGACATACCGATGTTTAAAAGCATAACTTTTTATTATAACTTATAAAACTGACGTAAAAGTCTAAAACGGACTAAAAAGTGTAAAGGTTGTCTACACCAGGACATAATAATCTCATTTATGTATAGATTACTTTGCAGTGAGTGCACTTAAGGCATCGATTCTAAGACCGAGCTAAATGTGGATTTAACTCTTTCTATACCTAGTTTGAGACTCAAATCGACGGAACTAAAACTCATGTCTGGTGTAAAAGCAACGCTCTTGCCATCTTCCAGTGATAAATAAATAGCAGGCATTGAACGAGCTTCATCTAAATTAGATAATGGCGAACCGCTTTCGGACATGAGATAAAATCTTTCTCCAGGTCTGGGCTTACGTAATGTATTCTTTGCCAAACCCTCTTTTATTTGAGAGTTAGCAAAACAGGCAAATTGCCTCTTATTTGATGCTTTGGTGGAAGAATCATTTACCACAAGCCCACTCCTCGTAGTAACAGCTGGATTTTTAGTTTTCGAATTACGGTTTCGTTTTTTGAAACCTTTCGTTGCTAAATCTGTGGTCGATGCAGAATAATCATAACCATGGTAAGTGTTGCTGCTGTGTATTTCGACCATATCAGTATCCGATTTCCACTAGAACATTAAAAATCCTTTCATTGCTATATACAACATTTACAACTCATTTGACTGGCTAAATGACATACAGTATTTTAACTCACCTTGTGCAACTGGGCTCGAGTCAAAGGTCTTCTTTTAACGACAGTTTCAGTGTTACATCTGATTTGGTCCCTCCGCACACTGGTACAATAGCACGAAATTCTCTCGTTCAGCACAAGAAATAGCTTAACAATAGGAAATATTTTCTGTTTTTCGTATTTACCTTGGTACTGTTGAAATGTCACCAACTATACTACTGACTATCCCATCGATCGCTTGAAAAAAATCAGTTCCACGGGACATCTTACAGCTTCGTTGGCACAATTCTTTTCGGATAACATTATTCGTAGATTTTGTTTAACACTTATTTTAAAGTACAAGCTTGTTGAAAGGAACTTACCCATATAGTCATTCAGATTGATTTTTTGATACTCCTGATTAATAACACAGAGTTGGTTCAAAACGACTGAGAGAACATTCTTCTGATAACTGTACTTAATACGAACTTACTTTTGGAATAGAGTGTATTAAGATTTCCAAATTTTCTGTGATTCCTTTAATTTTGTCTTTTGTCATGGCTTGAAACGACTTGAGTTTGGCATCCGCTTCACGAGAGCGATCAATAGATAACGTGCCGAAAATCAAAAAAAGACAAATTTGCGATAAGAGTTCGAATTTGATGGAAAGTTGTCAAAGATGGCTACCGCATTCTATTTCTACAGTGTTACCTACATAAAGCGTCCACATTCTTAATTACCAATTCTTTTCGCTCAAGGGATGTCAATTTATCACTAAATTGAAATGAAGCGTCTAATGACTGATGTGAAATACCATCACGACAACGATTTACACGTGGCATTTTATGACTAACTCAATAAAACACAAAAATCCCAGTCTTTTTATAGTTCTGTCATTTGCACGAAGAAACACGAGACCTGTGGATCCTCCATTTTCTTCCAAATATGTTGTACATTGCGAAATTGTGCTAGTGGCTTATTAGCATTCCTTTTATTTTATGTACCTTGTGATTATTCTCTCGCAGAATTACTTTTCTAACAAGGCTGACGCTAAGAAACGCCGGGCTCCGGGCAACAATTAGGTGCTGGTCCCTCACTCCCTCCCTCTGAGAAATATTTCTTAAAATTACTACAAAATGATTTACAAATGTGTGTTTATATATTTAATTCTATAATAAAAGTAGCGTTTTTATTAATACACGCTTTATATTTTTTGTACACAATTCAAAATTTAGGCTGGGACTCCTAAAAGCGTGGGGCCTCTCTCGTCTTGCTCTTAGCAGGGCCAAGTTTTCTTCCCAGAATTCTGAGGATGCAAGAAGGCATATTTAGTTCCCAGTGTCTTTGCAACGATTTCCATCTCGGAAGCATTAAAGCTAGTGCCTGATGTACATACTGTACCTTGAAATGGTGGCCTCCTAATTCTTCTATTCCGTAAATACTGCTTACAGGTAGGTGCCTGCCTGCCTACCTACCTACCTCAACACTTCCGGGTCTACTGTATCTTCTCTCATTCCCGAACGCCTAAAGTATGACGATTAAGAGCATTATCAATAATTACACCGTTATCCCGCCTTTGGCAGGGTCAGGAGATATTCGCCGGATATTGATCTCCCAGTTACAACCTCTAACTTCTACGTCCCAAACCTAAGGTCGAGGGTAGGCTTTCCGGTTCAGAACTCGTAAAAATTTCGGACGACTTTGCGCAACGAAAGTCAATTAACACAACAACCCCTTTCAAGCCTTGAGAGGTGGTGGTGGATGTCATCCAAAACCGACCTACGTGTATGTTAGGAGATAGACGGCATTCAATCTGGCATCAGTTCAATCAAATTCTGTGATCCAGATTGATAAAAGATTGAACGTGTAATGGTCATATTGACGGATTGATGTATTTGTTTGTTGGTGTTTTAGGGCCCTTAAACTACAAGGTCATTGAAGCCCCGTCCACAGCATAGTTCTGATGCAGAGCCTGCACAGACACTACACTAATGCGACGATTTTTGGGTATTAGCAGTACCCAGTTTTCCCAAGCGGCCACCCATATCAGTACTAGCTGGGGTTGCGCTGCTTAACTTCAGTGACCAGACGAGAACTGGTGTGTCCAACGCAATTCGCCGCTCCCTATAATGGAATGATCTAGATTGAACGTGTAAGGTCCGTCATAAAATTTGGACCAGCAACACACCGGCAAGTGACCAGATTATTATGACCACCAGACCATTTCACGGAAATTCACTACGACGTCATCGCGGCCTGCGGCTTTATTCGGGAATGAAAGGGCCATCAGTGTGACTTCTACCTGATGGGAAATACAGCTGGTGTCTACTGTGTTTTGTGCAGGATGTCCAGAGACGAAGCAACGTTTTTGGCGCCCTTGGCAAATATCTACTATTGTGCCCTTAGTTCAATAACACACGCCATGCATTAGTAACCTAACGCAGATCCAATTATTTTCTTTTTTTAAAAGCAATGACACAGGAAACTGACCTAACTCCATTCAACCTTTTTTTGTGTCGTGAACGGGTCTTCTGAGACTGGTAGAGTGCCCCTTACCTTTGCTCCTCGCGCTCTTAGCATTTGTTCCATTGCCAACGCGTTGCTACGTTAACTGAGGCAAACAACCCTTGCTACATGGAGTAAAATTTCAAGGTTTAGGAGTTCGTTCCTTGGTGTCGGTGGAGGAAAAGTGGCCTTAAGAATCCGCAAGCATAAGGATTGCAACAAGAATACCATCTAATAAATCGCTAGTGTCCCAATGAGACAAAAATATGCACTCGATCTTGCCAGAGGCGAAAAATGAGTTTGTGATGACCATATCGTGATGACAGTTCGTCCATTATCAGGCTGCCTAAATAATCAAGATGGACAAATGACACATTTTAAACAAAAAAAATAATTCGTTATTATTCCCTGTACAGAGTTTATACATATACATGTATAAAAATGTAATACGCGAAATTTTGAGAATATTTCAGGAAAAGAAGGGCAGATTAGGGTGTGTGTGATGGGGGGGACATGACACGCACACAAAGTGACAAAATATAAAAAGGAAACATACAACTTCATGGCAGTGACAAGAGACAAAATGAACTAGGAGGGGGTTTAAGGTTATGAACAGGGATTACAGTACCAAATACAGTGAATCACGTGACAAAAAAATATATTAAAAATTATAATTTGTTGATGAACAATTCATGGAAAGTGGCGGCTCATTAGGATGCGATCTCAAAACCGTTTAGTGTATTGGAGGTCATTCTTGAGGAGAGACTTTAAATGACCATAAATAACGAGCAAGAGATGGAGTGGGGGTCTAATAATTAGACACCTGATATATACAAAAAAAGAGGGAGACGAAGAAAGGGGGCGACTCATCGTCCAGAGGTGTGACAAGCATCTCAAGCCAGAGAGCGGAAAAAGAACCATAATGTGTAGACCATTCATAGTTAAGCAACTAGGGCAGAATTCAGGACACATTTTTGACAGTTTATTCTAGTGTCAACGTACACCCATCTCGGTGGCCCAGAAGGTAGCAACGCTCGATTATCAAAGTTCAACACTGGATCGAGGTCGGTTGGCTTCTTGTGAGCAAGAGGTCCCGAGTGAGCCGTGGTGTACGAGATCACTTGCACGTAAAAGAACCCTCTCTACTACGCAAAGGGTGTAGGAGCTCGCCCCCTCCCCAGGCGTAGGTGGAGTGCCCCAACGAACAGTAGACGGAAGATAATTAAGTACAGGGGTTGCAGCTTTGGTCGGCAGCCGGCTGCGTAAAAATAACGTCCAATAGATCGCCCGGGTGTCCATTCAGAGGGACAAAGGTAGGTACCCTACCCTACCATAGGCGGGAAAAGGGTACGAGTTGCTTTCTTTTTACTCCAGTGTCAACAGACACGCCTGAGTGTAAAACGTTCTGGAAACTGACCACCTGTTTCTCAACAACGCTCTCTCAAAATTGTAGCTTCGAAATTGCTGTTGGTGATTAGTTTTAATTTGTTACTCAAACGGGTAGGGAAGTCGGCCAAGCAGTCATAAGGGGTCGAACCTTGTGGAAGCTGCTCGCGGGTGAGGGGAGAGGGAGGAAAGAAGAAGGTAGGAGTGGAGAAATTGGCAGTTCCCAGTGTTCTAAACCAACCACCCATGTCGGTACTAGGGTTGCATTGCTTAACTTTAGTGATCTGACGAGAACTGGTGTGTCCAACGCAATTTAGCGGCTCCACAAAGAGCTGCTGTCGTTGTTGGGTCAGCAGGCAGACAACCTGCAGCCTGTAGCAGTTTTCAGAATATTGTTCTTGGGTATTTAGCTTACGTGTGGTCAGAGTTACCTGTTAATGAATGTGCAAGGTTGTTTAGATTTTTGTATGCTGTATGTCGGCCTTGGTGGCACAGCGCAAGGTCACATTGTTATCAACAGTGGAACAATCGAAAACTTGTGTCAACAGAAAATAAATTTTGGATGTTTGTAGGCCTGAGATGCTGGTCACACTCCTAGAAACAAGACAGAAGGAATTATTGTACAAATTCAACTTACTATTGCTAAGAACATAAAAAATGATAACCAGAGAGAGCTTGGAATTTCATTATTTTCCTGATGGTTATTACATCTCCTGATGACAGTGGTCATTTTAACAAGTCCATTAGTAAATTGTTGGCGATCACACCACCACACGCGAAGAACATACAGTAAAAAAAAAACAACATTATTCGTCTCAAATGCACGAAGGGCTTTTTCCAAGAGTGAGCAACAAGTGAGCGCCATTTTTGCTTATGTATGTATTCTACGTCGATTTTCCTCGGTATCATGTTCTCTGTTATATAGTAAAAATTCTAAATTAATCTTCGAAAATAATCTTAACGATAATATTCAATTCCTCCACTAGGATTCGAACTCGCTCTCTCGACAGACGTGCTGCAAACCAAATAAAATACATTCACAAAATAACGACCTGAGGTAGATATAAAACGGAAAGAACGACACGTCGAAAACTTGTCTTAATGGAAATGACGTCCGCGTGACGATACGTCGGAAGGATGGTTCGTAAAGTCTGTGGAAGCAAAGAGACAAGTGAGAAGGAACCGCAAAGGAGTGTGACGTTGTTATGACAAAGGACGGGGGCGAATCCCATAAAAGATTTGAACAGGACCACAACGTCTCCGTGCAGATGATAAAGTGGTCACTCGTGTGCGGAGATGCATGCAAACGAGGGACCAATACCATCCTGGACGGGTATTACGTCACCACTTACATCACTTTGCTGCTCAGATCAGTGGAACCCCCAGGGGATACATCTCGCCACACTGATGTGATGATTGAAAACGAAACTATGACGGCAGCATCGGTCACTACTCACATCTGTGCGGTGGGACCAACGTCACCATTTGAAGTCCAGCAAACAGAGGGAGAGTATTTTACGCGTTTATCGGGATATCTGCAAGAACAACAACGCCACCATAGGGCGACAAGAGGAGGAAATGGAGGATGACACAGGACAGGTAAGAGTGTGGTGGAGAGGGTAAGGAGCTTCACATTTACAAAAATAATAATTATCATAATAAATAGGAATACAAACAACGTGTCCGGAATTCAGAGATCCAGAGTCGATGAACATCCGGGAAACCGGGACGAAAGTAATGGTCGATTAGTCACATCACTGGTGACAAGTAACTCTGGTAAGACATTCTGGATATCATCAAGCGGTGGTTTTGTTTGTCCGCCAGAACAAGGGCCAAGAGAAAGGGAGGGCGGGGACAAGAATAAATATCAAAAATTTGTAGAGAAAGTAGTGAGAGAGGTTCACACAACAGTTCCAAGGTTCAGAAACGTGGTCACTATTTGCATGGTACACAAGAGAGCGAGACAAGAGACACGTGCCTGTCAACAGTGGAGTTACTGTCCACTCTTGACAGACAGAATAGCAGCACACAGACACGGGCAGCACAAGCGTTGATCGCGTCTACCACCACATAAGGACCGGTTACAAGTCATGATAGTGATGATAATGATGATGAAAGTGTTCGTGGACATGATGATGCTCGTGTCTCTCTACCAGAAAAGATGTTTTGTCAGTTCTGGGAGAAGATGGACGTTGATTATGAATGACATGAGGAGGTTGGGGTGGTGGTGGCGGCGGAGGAGGAGGTGGCGGTGCAGCAGCAGTAGGAATATGATGCTGTTGACTGCAATAATGATGATTGTTCGGTTGTTGTTGCGACGGCACATGTCCACCACCAACAGGCACTGTTTGCTCTGTCTTGGACAACAAGTTACAGCCTCCGAATCCCATATGTTCTTTCTCGATCCAACTAGCCACTTGTTGCATTGCTCTCTGATGTTCTCGTTCTCGATGTCGATGTTTGTGATGGTGAGGAGAACCCGTTGCAACACCAGCACCGCCACCCCGTTTAGGAGTGTGTTCCTTGAGCTTTGGAGACAGTGACGCCTGTGTCACCTGCTCACAATAGTAGGCATCGTAAGACTTGGAACGGGCGTGATACAGGGCAGCGTGTAAATCACGTTCTCGACGATGATGACCAACGCCACCACCATGACTGTGATGGTGGTGATGATGATGCCTCCCATTCTGCCATTCACCACTTTTATCTCCACCACCACCTGGGAACTTACAGGATGACAGAAGACCTTCTTCTTCCTCATCCTCCGTTCGCATTCTGGTGGACGACTGAGGGACAGTTTCTCCACCACCTCCATCACCCAGTAACCTATACCGAAAATAGCTACAGGTTGGATCTGCCAAATCGTGAGACCTCGAACGGTGATGACGTTGATGATGATGATTTCTGGAACGATTAGCAGTATGATGGCAAGCATGATGACCACACTCCCACGACTGTTTGGGAGGAGGAGGAGGAGGAGGGTGATGGTGGTGGTGCTGATGATGCTGATGATTTGCATCCGTAACCACATGATAAGGACACA
This sequence comes from Trigoniulus corallinus, assembly GCA_013389805.1. Classification (NCBI taxonomy): domain Eukaryota; kingdom Metazoa; phylum Arthropoda; class Diplopoda; order Spirobolida; family Trigoniulidae; genus Trigoniulus; species Trigoniulus corallinus. The sequence continues at coordinate 8,338,258 of JAAFCE010007744.1, forward strand.
CTCCTTCACCCTGCACATCAGCGGCTGGACACACATCTGCCTCTTCTACATGTCTATTGCTCACCGATGCATAGTTCTCAATCCCTGCCAAGTCCAGATAATGACTCTGGCCTTCTCGCAAGTTCCACTTGCCACCGTGAACCCATGACCGGTGATGGTGGCGCTTCAGTCGCTCTTCGCAACCGGTTGTCCCATCTCCATAACGATTTCTGCAAAAAGTAAAACAAGAAAATTAGCAAATCGGCAAGTGCGTTTTCAAATTTCACTAATGTTTAGCTCATTTTTGAAAAACACTGTTATTAGACTAACAGACCTTCAAAGGTGCCAATGAGAAACAAGAGGTTGGAAATGAACTCGGTTCACCTCCACACCAAGCGGATACCAGGTCAGTTCCCCCAATCGCCGGGACCACTGGCCATAGCTAGTAAGGCACAGTACCTTATGTCATAAGCAAGAAGGGTCCACCCATGTAAAATCATCACGGAAACCATCCCGTGGCTACCAACTTACTTGGAATTTTCCACGTAATTTCCAAAACTGTTCTTCTCCAGATTGGCCTGAATAATCTCCAACAGTTGATTCTTTTGTAAAAGTTTCGAGGGTGACGAAAACGACACTCGGTTACGCTTTCGGCCAAGCAATGGTGATGTGCCAAACTGAGGTGACTTCTGAATTTTGTCATCCGTCAACCAACTTGGCGACCGGTGGGAATGCTGAGAATCTAAAACAGGCTGCCTTACTGACAAAGGATTAGAATGACGAGATTCCTGCCGCTGCTGTTGGTGGTGATGATGATGGTGATGTTGTTGTTGTTGCTGATGCTGCTGATGATGATGATGATTATGATGTGAACGCCTGCTGCCATTAGACAGCATCACTTCCGTCTTCGGGCATTCAGTGACGGGCGCAGAGTACAATTCCTTGTCCTCATCATCCTCTCCTCCTTCTTCACCGTCTTCGTCCTCCTCTTCGTCGTCTCCTTCTCGATCTTCATCCTCCTCAGACTCAACTCCAGGAATCGTCCTCTTTTCTTCATCGTCCACCACCACCTCACCGTCCCGTGGCTGATGCTGACCATCCTGTTGCTGCTGTTCCTTGTCGTCATCCATCGCCGGTTTTACTTCATTCTCGCTACCTTCTGGTCTCTTGCGACCTTTCTTTTTCTTGGTCTTCTTCATCTTAAGTTTCACCTCATCACTTAACTTCCGATCTGGCGCTATGGTCAGTCTCACTCGAATGGTCTTGCTACCAGATGGAGAAAGTTTCAGGGATGAACCCATCGCTTCATAGATTCCACGCACCAAACTCGCCAGGTCCTGCAATAACAAAGTGCATTTAGAGAAGGCGAGTCTTTACTTCCTCGGCAAATTAATTAAAGCCCCATAACGTGTCCCTTCAGAATCTGCGACTGGCCTACAATTAACGGGGCACTTAGCACACCTCAAATTACTCATTCCACACTATCTTCCACTGTCCCATTACTGGGAGGACAGTTCTCTCGAGTCAGTCGAACTACCAGACAGACACATGTCATAGGAGAGTTTTACGCAGTGCAGAATCCAAACTGACACTAGTCTCCACCGTAAACACCAAAGAATACTAATGAGGTCCAGACAGGGGGAACACGCGATTTACGAACTCAACTTACGTCTTTTGTAATCTTTCCGTATCCGTCCAGATCGTAAAGAGTAAACAAGAATTCTTGTTTCTCGTTGCCTTTCACGTCAGCTTCCACAGACACGTCACATTCAAAACTCTGATAGAAAAATACAAAAAACCAAATTCATTCAAACGTCCACCTCCACCTTTAAGATTCACTCGCAAGGTACCAATAACATGTCATAGAAACAGCTTTCTTACTTGAAATGCAATGTCTTTCTTTTCGTCAGATGCTTCAGAAGACTTCGATCCACTGAGATCTTCTTTGATGCAAGACGTGTCGGAATTGTCACAACTCTCTGGAGGAAGCACCACTGAAAACCAAGCAACCAAATGAGCTATGAAGTTCGTTATCTACATCAGAATCTCTTTGTCCCACCTATAGTAGGGTCAGGTCTACAAGATCAGACCACTTCCGGCTATCTTCCCACCAGGTTCCCATCCACCTCACCACAGCCCATGTCGCAAATCTAACTTCCTCTTCCTGGATCTGTGTGACAACCCAGGGAGTGGCGAATTGCGTTGGACACACCAGTTCTCGTCTGATCACTGAAGTTAAGCAGCGCAACTCCCAGTCAGTACTTGTGCAGTTTCTGCATCAAAACTACACAGTGGACGGGACTCTAATGACCTTTGTAGTTGAAGGGCCCTAAAACACCAACAAACAACCAAACAAGTGACAACCCAAGGTCAGGTGCTTGGAACTCGCAGGAATATTAGACGTGTCGTCTGCGAGTGGGACTTACCAGCCTATCCCACACTATGAAGGTCCTTATATAAAATGACTAGTTGCTTTCCCTCCTTCCCCCAGGTTCCCAGGGAGTGGCGAAATTGATACTTCATCCGTTTGGTGTGTGGGCGGGCCGAGTTCGATTGTAGAGGGACCTAATTTGAAGTTATGTGACAAACGGTTCCTGGCTAGTGCACGGGTGATGACGGTTGGCGCATCGCTTATATAAAAAAAACCTTCTCCCCCAAACTGTACCTTGAACCGCTATCACTAGGCACGTGCAATCTCTATTGTTCAGTAAAAACAATTCATTACAGGCCTACTAGGGGCTGTGCTTGGCACTGCCCTACATCAGAGACAAGTAATGAAGAGGAGTTTAGATCAGGATAAGATTATGGTGATAACTTATGACTCGATCTCTCTCATGTGTCTCGCGCGCTCTGTCACATTTTCACAAAACACGAACTGACCTTTCAGAGGATACTTGTCGTCGGCGAATCCTGCTCGACGGCGCCCGACTTCTTCGTCTTTGTTAGTGCAGTTGCTTACACTGAACGTGATTTCCTGAAAGATACAAAAAAACAACCCCCAGATAAGAAAATTCCGACTTGACATTATTATAATTATGGACCATTATCTACGCTTATTAAAAATGCCTGTCTCAAATTAAACGCGGCGTGAAATTTTAATTGGCCACGACGCCTATTAAAACTCATTTACATACCACCACCAAAAACATAGGAGTGGTAAAGTCGATTAGTTTATTCAAAGTCCAGTCTATTACAGTTTTTTTTTTAAAGGAAGACAAGTTAGCACAGTTGATCACTTGTTCCTTGTTCCCAAGACGCCAATTCACAGCAGTCTTGGCAAGCAGCACCTAAGTTGGACACCTAAGTTTTTTGGGGAAAAATTCAACATCCCTAGACAATCAACTTATCAAACTTCCCTCCCCAATGCACCTGGGAAGAAAACACAAAGAACTTGACTGGAGTCTGCTCAACAAACTAAAATAACTCATCTCACACCTCACACTACCGCAAAACACGGAAAATGACAGTATCCCAACTAAAAAAAACCCACCAACGGTTACTTTCCTCCACTTCACCAGAAATTGCAGGTCAGGATTTCGGAAAAAGAGGCGAAGGGAATGAGAGGCAAAAGCTCACTGTCCAGAGACAAGGTCACTGTCCAAGTCATACTCTAATAAACCAGTGTTTCCTAAAATGTGGATCGCAAACCCAAAATTGGGTCGCGACTTTTCCACTTTGTAATAGATTTTAAGTGTGTAGGGTCACGAAATGCGGCTGAAGTGGGTGGCGCCGCCAAAAAGTTTGGGACGCACTGCTATAAACCAAAGAAATCTGAAGTAGATGAACTCAGCAACCCAGTGCTTCGGTCGATGGAGGTAAGAACGCCCCTCGTGGCACCAACTTGCATCCCCCACCATACCATTCTACACATTTTCTGCTTATGGCAGGGGTTGGGCGTCCATTTTTGTCCCATCGAAAACACATCGGACGACATTTTAGGCAGCCTGATTGCCAACCTAATGCTGCAACCCTATGCTTATTTATCGTCTTTTCCCTCCATCGACTCAGTGTAGCAGTAAGGGTTCTTTTTCATGAAGTAGTAACATGATGCACACTTCCCACATGAGACCATCAGCTTTATTCCCACCCGACAGTAAAAGGCGGTGCGCGCACTGGAGGACCTCTTTTTCTATCTCTCCCGGTAAAGAAAATCCACCTTGGTCCAGGATCGAACCTAGAAATTACTGACATCGTAAGTAAGCTCGACACGCCATCAAGCCAGTCCCGTGGCAACAACTTTCAAAACGTAGGGCTGTTGAATGATCTCTTTAGGAATTTTGGATATCACCATTTCTGTACTCGACAGCAACAAACCTCTACCCCTTTCATGGGCCCATCTAATCCTTGCTGCATGCAACCAACCCCTTCTTCTTGATGGCGGTGGTGCAACTACAATACAACTATAATTACAACGTCATTTTATACATATATTGTACACCAACATACAGCGACCGAAGTACGATAAAAAAAAAAAAATAAAATTTTTTAAAAAAAAATGGAGGGTGAGGGAGACAAGTGTAGTGAGGGTGGTAGGGTATACTTCATAGGATTTTTTTTTTAATTCTTGCAGTTGTTGTTGCAGTGATGGCCCATCCCTTCTCCCTTTCGCAGAAAAAAAAATATCTGACGTTTGCCAAAAGCGCTCGGTTACGCCCTAATTAGAAAGCCAAAATTGCCCTCTTTGAAGAAGCCGCCAACTTCGACATCAAAACCAATGCCTCCGACTGACCCCACCCATTGCAACAACACCAACAACCAACCTAACCTCCAAATGTCCCTCATCTCCCCGTCCTCCTCTTCTTTCCCCCTTACCAGCCTACTCTGAAACCAGTGAAAAGATGGAGAGTAGGTGGCAGTGGAGGGGAAATGAAGAGAAAGAGCCCTCAAAGCACAACTCGGTCCCCTTTTCTCCTCCCGTAGTGGTGGTGGTGGTGGCGGCGGTAGTAAGTAATAATAGTCAGTAGTATTAGTAATAACACACAAAAATAATAGTAGTGGCTGGTGGAAAACTAATCAACCCCCCCAACACTGTCCCATCCCCTCACTCGTCTAAAAGAGACGAAACCAAGAGGTTTTCCACAGGGCAGAGGGTGCGGAAAAAAAAAAGAGGAGGTGGACGAGAAGAAATTGGGAGAGGAACAACAATAGGTCATAAATATAATAGGCAACAACAAGAACAACTGCCAAAATAATAACAGACAACGACGACGCGATAACTTTTCTCCAAGAGATCCGAAAAATAAAAAGAAAGGAGGGGAGAAAGAAGAATTAATTGTTATTAAACAGGATATCGAGAAGATCCGACGAGGGTTAATACCAATTAAAAATTGTTGCACAGACTGGAGAGGAAGGAAGGAGGGAAGGTGGCAGGGAGAAAGAGGATAAGAAGAGCACCAACTTAAACGTCTACGACGCAAGTCATTCATAATCGTCTCCTACAGCCTACAAACTAGCTTGGCGATGAACGTTGTTACTTGGTAAATTTTGAACTCCAGTTCGAATCTCGTGTAGAGGACCACTTTTGGCCTGGCTTTACCACAGTCCTTTTATTTTGTAGGATAATCAGCCATTCTACAAACTACGAGCGGCAGAAAAATGAGGTGTTCCAGCGCCTTCCTATCCGACATCGTACACGCCTCTAATTCTTCTCCAGTGACGGGCTGGTCAGGGCATCAATGTGTCTGATGACAAGTGGGCTCCTGTAAACATTAGACATATGCCATAGCTTATACTGTAGGCGTGGGCGAGTCCCCTTTTTATACCTAGTCCGCGACTGTCCCTCCTATGCACCACGAGCTTCGAGTCCCGCTTCGTAGTGTGCATTACTTAGAACGTGGATATAGAGGTTCGATCCCGGTCGAGGTAGGTTGCTTTTCTCGGATAAAAAGAAAGCCCCTAAGAGTGCGGCACAAATACGCAGGTAAAAGAAATGCAACCGCGTAAGTCGGTAAAATTTGCCAGGTGTAAGAGCTCGCCTCCTGGTGACAATAAATTACCTTTAGCATCCATCCCCCAGGCCTAAATACCCACTTGAGAGTTCTGCTTTCGAAGGCTCTGAAAACAACAATTATCAGCAGCGTCAATCAAGACAAAACTCTAGACACTATTCAGGGTTCAAGAGGCAAGAAAAGTGCTACACCAAAGGAACTCCCAAACTTGGCAGAATAGGGTATTAGTCAGAGTAACTGCTGGTCCCTTGGTTACCACAGTAACGGCGGTGTTAGGGAGTAAATGTAGTGCAGTACACATTGCACGAGTGGAGGACAGACGAGGCCAGCAACAAAATGATTTGTCACAAGGTCGATCGCGTTCCGCAATTGCCATGTTTCGATTATGACGATGACGACGTCAGACTAAGAACTGACCTTTATCCGCAAAGACCGCTTACGAACCAGTCATCAGCGGTGAAGGCAATAATAAGTAATACAAAGGGTGCACCACCACTACCACCACCACCAACAACAACAGCAAAAAAAAAACACTTTCCCCACTTGGCTAACACACGCATACGAATTATCGTCAACGTTGTAAACTACACATTTCATTCATAAAAACGTCAACGTGCATTTTGACAACGTGACACAACAAAAGTCAGGAAAGTGGGCGGGAGACATAGGGGCGGAGTCCGTCGCCACAACCAATCAACTTTGGTGACCACACCCCCATATTCCAAACCTACTTCAAAGCACCCGCCCCCAATCAAGGCCGCTACTCAGCAATCGAAGCTTCTTCATTAACCTCCGCGATTACGTCACCCAGTCATCGAGCTCCACCTTCTTCGAACATTTGTTTTTTAAATAACCCGCACATGCGTACACCCGCCTACCCGCTGATCAAGGAGCAACTCAAATGGTGACGTCACACTTAGGCTCATTCACCTATTACGTTGGCAAGCTTCTGAAATTACAAACACCGAAAAACCTACGTTCGAACCTCGTTGGATGCGAAGCAAACAAAGATTGTGGTTGAACTGGCTTCAATTTCGACCAGCCTAAAACTTACAATAATGAAAGTGTCGAATTTCAGTTAAATACAGCATTTAATGCCTAATATATCCAGCATGCAACAAATGTTGAACACTACACCATTTGG